>OZ024898.1:30538731-31738731 GCA_964017195.1 Siderastrea radians
AGAGGTCTCGAGTAAACCAATTAAGCTTGCTAGGTTTCGTAGAGTGATCCTTTGAGGAGCTAGTAGACGGTGAGCACAGTCTAGGATTTTGTTGATCTTTTCTGCTGGGAGTGACAGCATCATAGACGTTGAGTCTATTTTGAAACCCAGAAAGGTGATAACCTGAGAGGGAGTCAGGGATGACTTTTTGAAGTTTATTATAAATCCTAGGGACTGAAGGAGAGTTATTAACAGATGGGTGTTTTTCACAGCTTCCTCCTTTGTAGCAGCTAAGAGAAGGAAGTCGTCCAGGTAAATAAGGACTCGTATTGACTTTCTCCTCAGGAATGCTGCGATTGGCTTCATTAGTTTTGTAAAAATTCTGGGGGCTGAACACAGGCCGAATGGGAGGGCTTTCAACTGGTAACAAGTGTCCTCCCAAATAAACCGAAGAAACTTTTGGGATGACTGGTGGACGGGAACTGACAGGTAAGCGTCCTTTAAATCTATATTTGTCATAAAATCTCCTTTCAAAAGCAACGTTTTTAGGCAACTGAGATTTTCCATCTGGAAATGCTTGTTTAAAATGAACTTGTTCAGATAACTTAGATCTATCACCGGACGCATAGGTCCATCCTTTTTGGTTACAAGAAAAAGGTGGCTGTAAAAGCCATCTCTTGAAAAGGGGGTTCTCTCTATGGCCCCTTTCTGCAACAACTCGTTGACTTCCTGTGAAATTAGAGGTGCCTCCTGACCCGATGATTGGGTAAACCGAGGAAACTTTTGGAAAGGAGTTTTGAAAAAAGTTATCTTGTACCCTGACACAATTGAAAGGATCTGTGGGTCCGATGTTAGGGTTCTCCAAGTGGCTAGGCACTCTGAGAGTCTTGCTGACGTCCCTTCTGGGAATGGGGACGAAAGGGGCCGTTTTTTGAACGGGTTCCCTGGTAATTTGACTGAAATCTAGAGGTGTTTGAATACCCAGAAGATTGATATTTGGAGAAGGTGTCTCCTCGATGCTTGGTCTGAGACTGGGAACTAGTACCACGCCTAGGAAAGGGCTTGGTTGTATTTTGTGCCAAATTTTTTGTGAGGCCTCTAGACAATTCAGCCTGCTTTGAGGCTAATGAGGGAAAATCATCTCCAAAAAGCCAAGACTTGGCATTTGGTAGAGGTAATTCTGCGAGGTTTATCCTCGACTTATTTATTGATGCAAGGACTCTCTGTCGTCGCAAAATCGATAGATGGGTATTTGCTGAGCCTAAAAGGCAAAGGGCTAGTTCCAGAGCTAATTTGATTTCCTCATAAGATGGTGCTGAACCATTTTCGATGCAGTCATGAAGACCACAAAGTGGAGCAGTGGAATTTAAGAGGGCACGCTGAAGCGTGAACATTTCTTTGTCTCTCTCTTGGACATACCTTATCAGTTTACTGGGAACTTGATTCAATAACTATTGATCCAGTTTTGGGGCGGATAAAGAATCCACCTCAGGAGTGGCCCAGTCCTCCAGGATAACGAGCGATTGTTGATACGTTAATTTCCTCCGGAAATTAGACTCCAAAAATTTGGAGAATGAAGATGATGGCTTCCAGGAGGTTGACTGAGCAACAGGTTCAAACAGACCATGATCAAGGCTCGCTGCTTCGTCGGAAGTCTTACTTGAATCCTTTGGTGCCTTAACAGGCTCTACGGGTGCCTTAATAGGCTCTACGGGTGCCTCAATAGGCTCTATTGGTGCCTCAATAGGCTCTATTGGCGCCCTAATGGGCGATGAAGAAGTCTCAAGAGACTTATTGGTCGTCAAAGGAACGTTTATCTCCATCAAGCTTGGCGTGTCATCAGCCATTAGCGACAAGGCATCAATGTCCGTGTTCGTAGCAGATTCTAGCTGATTTGAGCGGGATTCCAATGAGTCTAATCGCCCAGAAAGACTCTCAATCGAGTGCAAAATCCTCTGAAGAGTATCTTCTTCTAGGTCCCTGCGCCGTTTTGGCGGAGAACTTTCACTTTGTGCGTCGTGTGACGAGACGGAGTTTTGGCGCGAAGATGGCGACCGGGAGCGAGTCCTTTTTCGGGACTTGTGCTTTCTGCTGGACATGTTCAGCGAATGAAAATACTTGAAGAGCGATAAAATATCGCTAGAAAGAAACCTACTGTGCAAAAACACAGAGGAATAGCCTGCAAAAGGTAAAAAAATTAGCAAAAAGGCAGGACAAAATCAGAATACTTACCGAATGGTTTGAAGCACAAGGAAAAAAGCCACCGAAGCATCACGGGACCACGAGACCTAGGTCCCAGGGCCCTGTGGGTATACCCAGGCCCCTTTTGCTTTTATGGGGGATCTACCCCTTCTATGCGTTAAAAAGTGGTTTGAAGCACTAACTGGGGAATTCCTACCATTTGTTGTCTCATATATTTCGAACGGAGTCTGTGAAATATAATAATATCGATAGGAACAGCACAATTTTTGACAAATGCGTATAAATCATAATAATGATGCACTTTTGCTCCTGGCCAAAATAGTGTCATTTCAAAAAGTCGCCCAAAATCTTAGTAGCCGTTTGAAAAGAGCGATCGTATCACGTACACAACAACATACTATATTTTGCAGTTTTCTTCTCTCGAAGAGAAAGGTGTCATATGTATACGAAACTAATTCTAGACTTGCCTGTCGCAATTTTCGTCCCAGTAGAATATCAGCTGCACATGACAGTATGCCCCAAACACAGGAATGCGTACGGTATTCGCTGGAGTACTAGCTATGCATAAAACAGCGGCCAATGTAAAAGACCGCATTTAAGGTGATTCCATCGAAATAGAAGGAATATTTAAAATTTTCTAAAACTTGGTCCAGTTGGTAATTATGTTTAGAACCTTTCAAAAATGCAATAAAAAATAGGGGTCACCGTGCTTGTTTTTTCACAAAATGGATAGCCATTAATAGCAACTATACGACCCGCAAGGTTTTCCTGAGAAACCCTAGTAATCAGAAATGAGAACTATAATTGCTTTGAAAAGTCATTGCTTGTATTGAAATATTGAAGCAGTTCAACAAAACAGACAATTATCTTGTATTGTATGCTATTTTAGTTGAACAGGAATCAAGATTATGGAATAAATTTAAAAAATTGCGGCGAGCGTACATACCCTGCTGCACCTTAAGACGTGTTCTTTTCGGCATTTAAATAAAAATATCTCAAAGCAGAATTTTTAACTTTTCTCAAAATCGCGATATATTGTACTAGACCGTATCCCATTTGAATTTATGTATTAAAAAATGGGGGTCACCGAGCTCGTTTAGCAGAAAACGACCATTTATTTCTCTGAACAGCTCAGCTTTCATATAAAACCTATAAAGTTCCGAAGGTGCGCGCGCTCGTGCGCGCGCTAATCACGCAAGAAATGATGCGCAGAAAGGATGCGTAATGCAATTGAAGGGAATCACCTTAAGTAATGGTCCGCGTAAAAACTAGGCAAAAGAACAATAGGCCACTGCAATAGCGGCAGTTATTTTTCAGGCGCTAATTGCTCTAATCAAATTAAAACTGAATGATCTGATTGGCCAATACGGCGAAAAGCGCGAAATTTGAATTTCAAATTTCAAATAAGATAGTTTGTAATCCATTCAAACAACGTTTTATTTCGGCTACGCATTCAATACATTCAAAAATGTAACATATCTAAATTTTGGAAAATTCCTATGCGCCGAAAGCGAGGAAGTTAAACTTGTATAAAATTACATCAGGATTAGTACAGTGATACATCAGTCAGCGAACGCGTGAAAATTATTTAGCTCGGCTTTCACAAAGGAACTGTCAAGTTGGTGATCGAAAACAGCAACAAATCGCGCTCACGTACGTAGAATGCGCTGGAGTTACGAACCATCTCTCTGTGCTGCGCTATGAAAACTGCAACAGAACAAATAAATAAAATACCTCGCTGTAATTGTCAGAGAATATTACTTGCATCTACCTTACATTACCTCTTACGTGCGACGGGTAGGTATTTTCAATAATATGAAATACTGAAACAATATCCACTGCATCAAAATACTAAATAATGCTGTCCACTGTCTCTACGCTGTGATCGTGGGAAGGTCTCTCAAAAAATACAATCTTTTCAGAATATTAGTCCCCTGTTATTGCAAAAGACTGTTCAGTGAACAGAAACAAGCGATACCGAAAAGGCTAAACTCTTCGTTAGGCGTATAAATGTTTATATGTGTACTAATGCCCCTGAACGACGATTTAGCTTCGCGCGAACATGTCCTTCGCGAAATTACTCCTTACAACCTGGTATCTTCGACATCTGCAGTCGCTTGGCAGACAAAAGTAGTCATAAAATTCATTCCTCTGAAGCAGCTAGAAGAAATGCACGTTGCAGACGAGTCGATTTTGTATAGCCTCTTTGCGGGCCTTTCTGATAAACAAGTCTTCCCGTGTCTCCTACGTGTCAGCCAAGGTGAGATGATTCTTTCACACTAAAAGTGTTTGTGCAGTCAGTTTCCTTCCATCAAATACAAATCGCTTGAATGTTAGGCAAACTGCAGCCACAATCGTAAGATCTTACGGGCCAAGATACTCAAATACGAGTCCATTAAAGGTCATTTAATTTAGCTCAACTCTCGGATCGCAGATCCAACATGGCGTCGCGTGAAGATCGCGCGTGTGGCACGTTTTCCGTTCTAACTCTTGATTGGCGCATAGAACAATGCTGAATTTTGGCCGTGAGGAACAACACAGGGGAATGGGGAAAACTAAGCCAAAAAATGCTGTTTTTGTCACGTTTTTCTTGTATTTTTCGGCGATTTTTTGATATCAACCAATCAGATTCACGGATTTAATTGAATTTAATAATTAAAAGCTAACACCTTTTAA
The DNA here is from genome assembly GCA_964017195.1 of Siderastrea radians. Classification (NCBI taxonomy): domain Eukaryota; kingdom Metazoa; phylum Cnidaria; class Anthozoa; order Scleractinia; family Rhizangiidae; genus Siderastrea; species Siderastrea radians. The sequence continues at coordinate 30,543,589 of OZ024898.1, forward strand.
TCGATTTTGCAATCTGCCTGCCTAGTTTTTACGCGGACCACTACTTAAAAACTGCCATAAGTAGGTTGACAAATTGACAAAAAATATTCACGTGACTCAGGTCACGCAACAGCTGTATAGAACTTATAAAACTTCTTCTCCTTCTCCTTAGTTTTACGTAGAAATAGTATAAGCCTAAAACAATGCAAGAATAGATTGAAGAAATGTTTTAGTCCATTCTTTGTGTGTCTTCAGTAAATAAAATCCTCTAAATTGAGCTCACCCAAACTACTACTTTTCATTTAGTTCATTTCATTGTTCAATTTTTGGCAACACTGGTTCGCGATTTTGTGTTTTTGTCAGCGCGAGCCTGAACTGCCCAGATTTTTTATTTCATATTATAATGGAAGTAGGGCCAAACTTTATCACAGTGTTTATTTCAATTCGATATTAGACATACCAAGACCCATTTTAAGCCTCTAAAGTTTAGCAATTTTTGCCTTTTTCCGAAGTGCGCAAAATGGCTTTGTTTCAAAGAACCACCAAACCATAGAAATAAAGCAAAACTCCCTGCAATTCCTATTGATAGAAAGTAGAAGAGTATTGCTATCATTTAAAATTAAAATTGTTTTCTGGTGTTGCAAATTGTTTAAAAGCAAGCGCTTTCAATTTGTTTAATTTTAAGCCTGATTATTGCGTAATAAATTAAGCAAAGCCGTTTTTCCGAATTTCCCGAAAACAATAGAATTCCAGAAGGTTTAAGTAATATTTTCGAAGATAGCTCCCCAAAAGTGTTCTTCTGGCAAGTTATCAGGATTTTCGATTTTTTGAGCTTGTCCGCCGATTCTCGATATTTACAGTCAGAGCCTCTTAAGAGTCATTCTTAACGAAAAATTGACTCAGAAACTGGTTATCAAACACGCTTACTTTATTCATGCCTTGGACTCCTTGCTTGCGTTACTTTAATAAGAACATTCGCACCCTCTTAGAGTGTCTCTTCTTTAACTACGCTGGTTATTTTGTTTCTTATTAAAATTGTCAAATGGTCTTTAGACCTATTGGTAGGTAATGTTTCTCACAATACAGGGCTCCTTAAATACTGCGAGCTTGACTGTCTTAAATATTTCTACAAAAAGATAGTATTCGCTCTATTCTAAATGTCTTTTAAAAGACCACCGCTTTCACAGACTGTTTCTTCTTAAAGCACGTAAAATTATCCGGTTTACTTTATTATTACTCCTGATCCATTTCTCTCTCTATTAAAACTTGAGAAAAATAAACCAAGCATCTACAATGCGACAAACTTAGCGAAGGAATCTTTAAAGCGGCGTTGGGTAATTAATGTGTTAGTTAAATCACATCCTGATGTGATCAACGAGGCTATAAAACAATTCACTCGCACAACGTGAATTTTAGTGAAAAAATCTGCAAATTGTTTAACGTACTCTAAAAACAGGCAAATTAAGGTAAATCGTTTGCCTGTTGCGCGTCCTCAGTTTTTATGTTTCTTATACTCTGTGCGAGAAAAACCCACACTTCACACTCAGAGCAGTATACAAACAATTTCGTCAGTGACCTGGCACCTGTAGTCACGATTCTCAACTTTAAACCCCAGGGAGACTGGCCACTAGATTATTTTTCAAGGAGCTCTGGGGTCGTTCGGGTAGACAACAAGACGGCGCATACGTGTTAAAGCAGGCTATCGAACAAACAAAAAACGGCCTTTTAAGACAAACATCCGAGCACAGTGAATTGTTTGATCACATGAGTTGGTTGTCCTCTCACGTTTTGATAAACCTGTCCGAGAATAATATGAAATGTTAAAAAATCTGGAGCAAGTTTTCTGGACTTGTCATTTACCCAAACGTTCCCAGAGGACCTTGCGTGGAGGGGTTTTTGAAATTGCAATGCTGGCCCCACAACATAAAAATCTCATATTGCTTTATAAAAGCGCTTGCAAGTCCAATAAGTAAGCAACATTTGGTTTTAAAAAAACTCCACAAATCTTCGAAAAGTAGGAATATCGAGTTACAAGAACCCAGAAAACCGTCTTTTGCGACGAAAGCGAAGCGAAGATCAAACGCCTAAATAATTTCAAAAGCAAATCTACCACGATATTGGAATATCTCCTCTATGTTATATGAAGTTTAAATACTATAAAAATAAGTCCACCTTGTTCTAAATAACTATAAACTCTACATTTCTTGGACTAGCATATAGCATGTATATAAATTTACGCATATCTTTTTTACGGCAAACAGTCAGGCATTCTTTCGTTCAACAACATTACAATCGATCGGAAATCCGTAACTACGCACACTTTTAAGACCATTTTTGTCACCAGTTCATAGTACATTGAAGCTTATTGAATTTAAAGCTCTTTTTTTCACTAGTCTGTATCTGCGTTTTGTTGCTTCTACAATGGCCACAGTCACGACGTGGGAGTAACTTTGCCTAGTTCCTGTAAGGTTTTTCCCAGGCCTTCACGGTCAAGCCATTTCGGTGACGTATCCGAGACGAACGGTCGGGGAAAGCCTCACTTTTTCGCTCGGACCACGTGACCCGAAACGGTTCGACCACGACGAAATACAGAGGCCTAGGGACTAGGCAAGCAGTAACTCTTATGCTACAACACCCTCAAGTGTCTTTTTCTTTGGGCGTAGGCCTCACTTTCATGATCTTGGGGCACCGTAAAAGGTTCACGAAAATTACTCCACAGAAAGATGACATAAAGGTAGTTTCTTTGCTCGCCAAAACACACGTAAAGAGGTATATACAGTGCTCTCCTTTCAGGTATTTATGTTGTACGTCTGTTTGTTTGTTTTGACAACAAAACTATGTTTGTTTTGGTTCAAAAGATTTGTACTTTTCTCAGCTTTTGTGCGCAGATCATTCTTTCGTTGTCAGGAAAAATTTACTGGGTAATAATTGTGCACGATGCCCACGCAAAAACTGCTTTGTCATATACTGTGTACACTATCTTATAACTAAAATAGTGACACCTAATACCGTACAGCTATAATGTTTGTCTGTAAACGACTCCGTCACTCGGCATGCATTGATTATACATGTATATTTTTGGTGTGTTCCTTTGAATCACGAAACCTGTTCCATGCATGTCCAGGTATCATTTGACTTCAATTGATCGCTTTGATTGGTTGCTTACATCACCAGGAAATATGCTAAGGTGAAGGTCATGAGGATTGCTGACTTCTCAAATATGACGAGAGGGGAGTGAGAACGAGAGCCAACTGAAAGTAAAAAGATAGCAAGTGTTAAATTAAAAACGTGGCAATGGTGCGTTTGTTTATTCACCAGTTAAAGCAAACGGTTGACAGGTGGAATTATTGCCAACGTTTCATACAACTTTCTTGTGTGCGTACTTGTGTTCGCAAACTCGCGTTTACCGTAACAGTTGTCAAATGGATCTTTTGACTTTTGAGGCTGAAGAGAAGGCCATGTCGAGAATGGCCATCAAGTTTAAGCAAGAACTCATAGGTTGTGGTTTGTCGTCGTAAAAAATAACGTGTTTGTCAACCTTTCAGAATTGACGAACATGAGATTGTACACCTTTGCTCTAGTGGTTTATTGTGTCGGACTCTTTTTCTTTGGGGGAAAGGGGTGGGGGGATAAATAGCAGAAACCGACAAAGTTACTCGAAATTCACCAACATAGCACAGGAACGTAACCTTTGGAACCACGTTTTACTTAATTACTTTGTTTCTTGGCATGCTTCCGCTATGATTTGCGGCACTAAAAACGCAACCGTTGGTTAAATCTTTAACTTTATAGTTCACGTGTTATTAAAAGGCGTAGTGAACCTGGATAGCTATAGCAAGCCCCAAGATAGGTCCGCGATGTGTGCAAGTATCAACGATAGCTCTTTCCCCTTGTCATCGTAATTGACGTAAGTGACTAGAGATCTTACCTTCAAGTTCAGCTGGTGAGTCCATTATCCTGTCCAACAAAACCTTCACGGGACCTAGAGAAGTTGTTCCTTTCTGCTGGGACTGATTTGTTTCATCCCGCCGCCTTCTGCTCCCACCAGAACCCTGTATGCATCCCTCGGCACAACGAGACGAGTTGGTGTCTTTGGCACACACGTACACTTCACAGTGGAGGTACATTACTTGCGCATTCTCAATTTGAAAGGCTGAAAAACTGAAACGCTGATATGCGGAGTCCGAGTTCTTGTAGTTCAGGTATTTGTCAACAGGACAACTAAAAACAAACAAATGAGTTCCATGTTAGTACTGGGCCCAGCCTTCATGGAAGCTGTATCCTAAAATTCATAGTATCACCACTTTAAGTCGCAGTAGTAACAGGCCTCTAATTTCTCCTCACAAGTCACTACCTAATCAAACATTGAGGTCAAAAGAATAAAGGAAATGATCACAAAAGATGAACTGACTTTTACATTCAATCCAATTCTCCCAACTAGAACCATAGGAGAGTACTGAGGAAAACGGAATACGCATGTTGATGTTAGGGCTTCAAGGGATAAAGACTGGAAACCCGCATCACCCGTAGGTGGTTTTCCTGCTGGTCATTCAAATCCAGATCGAGTTAAAGCTTGGGTAACTTTGTGAAAGGAGAAAAGCCGTTGAAAACCGAAAACAAATTTCAAAGGCGGCAACGGGGGTTTTAGGCTCCAGGGTCTCCGGCTAAAAAAATGCAAAGCTTTAGGGCTCCGAGAAGGAAAATACCGGTAAATGATTCGGGGCTCGAGGCTCCATCGCTTCAGATTTAGGGATGTACGTAGCCAAGCTTCTTCCAGCCTCTCAGTTAGCAGGGACGGCGCGAACATTAGAAAGGGAACGCAAAAATAAGATGCGCGTGGTTTGACAGAAAGGGTACCCACGAGTTTTTTCGCGCTCTTTTTCTTATTTGCTTTTTCTACTTGTATGTTGGAGCCTAGAACAGGCATGTTTGTCCGGGCTACGCGAAAAGAATTTCAGGAATGTGAAGTAAAGGTTCTTCAACGCACCAACCACTACACCAGCGCACCTCTACAAAGCAACTCAGTAGAAGACGCTACTTCTCAATCCGCCCATGGATGAAAGGCGGTCAATTCGCCCATACACAACCGCGCCACAACAAACTCGCTCACAGTAAAGCACACTTCAAAACTCGTCTACAAAGTGAAACGAGGTCAATTACACTGAAGGAAACATTTCCATTAACAACTGAAATGTTTTTCAATCGATTTTGTGTCAGAGGTTAACTCAGTTCACTATGACGAGTTCGATATAGGCGAGTTTGTTTTGGGGAGAATTGACTGGTTACTCTCAGAACAAGCGATCCTCACCCGTCCTTGATCAAGGTGTGAGATACTGTATCATTTGGATCCGGTGTGGGTGTGGCCCGGCAGTTGTCGAGAAGCAGCGATAAACCAGATGCGTTTGTTTGCACTTTCACTTGCAAGAAGATATTTTCACCAATGTGAACTTTGACTGGGAACTGTGTGTATCTACTGATGTACTTGTCCGTCTGGAACATGCTGGTTTCAAACTTGAAAGTTCCAAATCCTATCGAAAAAAGGAAGAACAACATTGATGGTGAAAAACAAGAATAACAACAGGGCATAATCGAGTTCACAGTTTCAAAACAAAGACATCTTTAGGACGAATCTTTTCACCTTTTCAGTACTGAAAGACAAAAGGCCATTGAATCGTTTCGGTGGAATACCTGGAAGGGCTTAAACCTGCAAGCCCTAACAGCGATGAAAATGAAATTTCTTGTTCCATTATCACTGCTTGTTCAAACATTCAAGTGGTGAGAATAAAGGAAGTGATCACTAAGGATATAATGTCTTGATATTTAGACAAATTCTCCTTACTAGTTCCACAAGAAATGTATGGAGAACAGTAAGGAGAATATGCATTTTTATATTAGGGCTTAAAGCGTTAATTGCTTCAGAGGGGAGGAGCTTGTGCACCCGCTGTATCTCCCGCTTACGCGAAGTCACTGGATTCGCCACCCAATTGTGAAGAAAAACTAGCCTAGTATCTAGCTATTTTCTTTTGCCTCCTTGATGGCGCAAAGGCTGACGCAGAGTCTCGTTCAGTTATCCGAGCAAAACTTGTGGGGAGTGTTACTTGGCGTTGTCACCGCGCGGAAGCAACACGTGATCTCTTTGGGCCCATCGAGGGATGACGAGAAAAGGACCTGGGATTGAGGTTGCGCGCGGAGGTAGAACCCAGGCCTAAACGAGCAGCGAATGCATAAGGACTGGGCTGAGGAAAAGCTAAAGTTTTCTTTCACGGTGGAAAAGACGCTTCGAACCTTCTTAAGGTGAGAGAATTTCGGGGGTAGAGTTGGGGAGGATATCAAAATGGCGTCATAGTTAAAAAAGGAGTTTTAAAAGACAACAGCAACTCCTAAATTCGGCATTCCGTTCCCTAAAATTTGTGGACTTACAGATGCGGGTATGGGAAAACTTAAATTTTCTCTTGCGAGTCCCTGTTATAAGGCTAAGCAAACAGCATTCTAAATCACTTTTACCCGGACTTACCTGGGTCCGGTTCAACAATGACCTTCGTCTCCGGTTTAAACGAATGCAGCGTTATTTTAGCAGTCGCATAGTACAAGCAGCGCAGGCGGAATTGATAAGCCGACTCCCGGGAGATGGGCGAGCGACCAATCAAATCCGCATAGACTTCATTACGAAACAACAGTAAATTGCCTTGTTGAGCCGACTGTGTGCCACATCCGCCCAGCGGCGCTCGTATGACCATGAGCGTGTCGTTGTAATAACTGGCTTTACATCTGGGGTCTGTGAGATGCAGTGTTGCTGGATCGATTTTTTCGTAATGTACTCTTTCCAGGGTAAGTTGCATGTAGTAATTGGTGCACGTAATGTGAATTCCAGCGTAATCGCCGCCTTCTGTAGATTAAAAAACGACAAACCAAGATTGAGTTCATAAAGAGAAGGCAAACCGTCTCAGTTACCCCGGGGGGTACTCCCATGTATTAGCTATATAGGTATATGCCACGGAATGGGGTATGGTTTTTGAGGTTCTCAGTCCTTAACTAGGCTATCCATTTTTGCCCCTTTTTGGACTTGTGATCCCGGTGTGATCCTTAGATATAAGGTACCTTTTTAGTATTAACTAAAATTGTAGTACATAAACCGTGGTTATGATGGCATATCATAACTAGGCTTAGTCTAGTATTCTCAGTATGCTTGAAGCTAAACTTCCTATGTTACAGAAACGAAAAAAACGACCCGATCACACAATTTTTAGAGGTTGTTTTTCCTTTGAATAAGGCGTCATTTTTCGGGTTTGGGCCTTAAAAAGAGTTTTTTATTTTTCTGTCCTTAAAATAGGGTTGGGGTTGAGGAACCTTTGCAGTGCACCCCTATGATCCTAAATTGCAAGGGGTACCCTCCCCGGGCTCAGTTGTAAGGCGGGGAACTCTTCTCGAGACAAAAAAAACTGGCGTAAAGTCATTATGAATTTGGTAAAGAACCAGTTTCATGTCACGAACTTATGTATTCATTGTACAATTTTTTAGACGGAGAAACCAGACAAAAAACTCTTCTTGAATTTACATTAGACGAGTAGATCTGGAGCACGCGACTACACAAGATGACGTAACCACTCACAAGCTGCAAGTGCTATTAGGGTGATTCCATCGTAGCCTGCGTAGCTGGCGGTATTGTTGGGTTTCGCGCGCACAAGCAAAAGCGGCGAAGCCGCGACAGCGAGCGGCGCAGCCGCGAGTGGCTTGGGGAGGAGAAGCTGAAATACCGCCTGCCCGGATGGGCTGCTTTTTTGGCTTCCGCCCCCTTATTTGCATTTTGACAAACTGATGACAGATTCTGTGGTTTCGAATATCCCAACCAATCAATGTTTGTTCGTCGGCAGTCGGCAAAAACTACCGGCGATAAAAAGTAAACAAACAAGCACGTCTTGAAATTTGCTTCTGTGCAGACTTAATTTTCTCGTCTGAAAATGATCTCGAATGAATTTAATGGTTGCAGGAAAACGTTCGGTATAAAAATCATGACCTTGTTCCCGTTGTTTTGCTTTTAGAAACGTGGCTGTTGAATTTTAGCGAGCAAGATCTAGGTTTCAAATTACACGTGATATTATGCAAATTTTACTTGCATCTACACCGCAGATTGATTGTAGCGTTTTCTATCTTGATACGAACGGTACACTCAGCTACGAAACGTTTGGGATTTTTAAGTTTTTTTCATTTGATTTATAGTTCTAAATAACTGAAGCTCTATAGTAATTTAATAAGTTTACAATCATTCAATACAATGCACCTTTTATTCCGTCCGTCACACAACGTTTCACTGCGTATTCAAATTCCCCGTGGGTCAAATTTCAACCAAAAATTAATTTGCATAAAGTTGTTTACGTGAGCGCTATGAACAAATCGAGGTGCGTGTTCGGCAAACAGTAGTTATTGTCGATACGATGGAATAGAAGTTTCATTCCAGGAGAAACGGGACGACCTGTGTGAAGTGCAGTCGTTTCGAGAGAAAGTCGATTATTTACCCGTTTGAATCAGACACGATTCATCTAAACACTGGTGACTTTGATGTGACCCGTTAAAAGCCTTCAATTTTCAGCCGTTTATCGATCGACCACTTTACTAAAAACATCCGCTAAATACATTGACAATAAAATAATAAGATGAACCATTCGCAACAACCAGCCGTTAGAGCGTTGATCCGATGCTGACAGATTGATTGACAACTTTCAGTAACGACCAATCAGAATTTTCCGTCCCTCCGTGGACGGAAAATTCACTTGGCCCTAGTTTCCGGGCAGGCGGTTCTTCGCACCCCCAGGCCCCCCCCCCTCTTCTCGCCTTTTTCCCCTCCCCCACCCCCTTCCCTTCTCTTTTTTCCTCTCCCCAGTTTCTCCCTTGTTCGCGCGTTCAAAATGGCGGCCGGTCGTTCGTAATCGCTGTTTTCGAATCATTCCCCCCGCAAAACCGCCTGCTTTGCAGGCTAATTCCATCGAAAAAGAAGTTGTAATGAGAATTTGTTGAAACTTTGCACAGTTGCTAATTACACCTAGTACATTAAAAAAATAAAATAAAAAGAGGGGTTCACCGTGTCTGATTTCACGCTACGGGGCTGTAGTATATAGGTACTTTGCTATCTTTAGACAGCAATATTAAAAAACCTATCCTTGTACTAGAGACACCCGTTACTTCAACAAAGTTATAACTAACAATGAAATATAAGCATTATTCTTATGATAGAAGTACAATGTTACAGTATAGCGTCTTAAAATTGCCGTAACAATGAAACTAATTTGAAATAATAGGCAAATCGAGCGTCTGCACGGTTCCAGTAAAACGCCTAACATCTGGCTGTAGTAGTGAATCAACCGGAATATTTCAAACTTGAATAATGAAAAGTTCTTCAAATTTGAATATATCATGTAAAGTCGTATCTTCCTTAAATAGATAACTGGTATACTTCTAAAAACGACGCCCTCAAAAAAAAAGCTACTGACAGTAGTTTAATCTGAGAATTTTATGTTTTCTGAAGTTTTGTGGGAGAAACAAAACTTACATGTTCACATGGACTTACCGGCACAGCATGAAAACAAACACATTAATGTACACGAGTACAACGAAATTCAGCGGGTAATGCATTATCTTAATCTTCTTGGACATCAAATAAAGTCTCCTACATTGCGCACGATCTCAACGTTTTCTGTTTTTACGCCTGTCAAGTCCGAAATTAAATGCATTCCACTTTTGTTTTTCAAGCTTTTTTTTTCACTCCGGCTCATGCTGACTTGCGTTGATTGTAGTCTTTATAACTGGCGGTGAGCAAGGGTGGTGGAGATGCAAAAAGCAGCGCCAGCTTAAAAGCCGCGACTTGCAACTTGCTTTCTCTCCAATTCCGACCATTTCCATCGCGACTTTCCGGTGTTTTGGCCGCTCGATCAATTGAAATTTGCCACTCAACTTCGCATGCAAGTTGGAGCAACTTTTTTAGGTTCTTAGTGGCCCTTTTTACACTAAAGATGTATTATCCGTTAGGTTGTGTTCTTGTTTGTGCAATCCTTAGCAAATAAATTCACCTTTTCTGATACAATAATCCCTGTTGCCCCATTGCAATACATCTTGTGTTAGCTAAAAGTTATCACTCGAGGGGAAATAAATTTGTCTGTGTGCTTCTGAATCTTTCCAAATTGTTTTCTCTTTATCTAAATAGGTTTAGCTAAGATATGTCAGTCTTCGATACTCCAAGAGAAAAACACCGCTCTATTTGTCTGGACTATTCTTAGAGAAACAGAGGGCAGACTGATATATGCACCGGCTGCATAAGTGCCAGACTAATTATAAATTATAATTCGCTAACTATAAACATACATAGCTCTTATGTTGAAGCAATTCAAATATAAACATTCGATATTAACAGGCCGGTCTCAATTTGACAAGTTTTCAAATATCAGCCCCTAAAGCGACACGTTTATTTCTTGAAAATCAAACAAATTGGGTAAGCTTCTTTGTGATTTTGATAACCATAGGTCTTTAAGGAGTTTGCGTGGGTTTTGGCATGGGTGCGCCGTTAATGGAACAAATTTATACAATTTAAATTAATGGAATATTCAATACGGCCATGCTTGGGTAAAGACACGAAATTTTAAACTTCCCATTATGCATTTCATACAGTATTGACAAAACCTAATAATTAGAATCCAATGCTTTTATTATCTGAAGGTTCCACTTGGTCACAAAAATTGTCAGAGCGTGTTATAGCGATTTCTGTTTCAATTTTAGCAATGACAAAATCTCCGAACAAAAAGCATCAGGAATATTCTAGCTGACTCGTTTTAACGACCTTACAGACCCTTGCTTTTTGGCGAAATACCAACCATTTTTGCATAAACGTGTAAAATTCTAGCAAAAATCAATAATTTGTGCCAATCTGTCAGCAAATTAAGTTTCTTATCATTACATTGGTTCCTGTAGCCTTGATATTAAACTTTCATTAAAATTCTGTGTTCGCTTGGTTCTCGCCTTTTGAACAATACAGACTTTTACTGAGATCAACGGCATCTTTACAATGCATCAGTTATCGTAATACTCCCTACACGACATTACAGGAAAAAAAAACAGAAAAATAACAAATTTTAAAACCTTTTTTGACTTCCAAACCTAAGCAAACATGCAGACAAAACATGTGAAATGGCACCGAAAATATGTAACAATTTTAGGTTGAAAACCACAATTTTAAAATTGCCGTACAATAGCCCAGTATGAGAAAAATTTATATTTATATTTAACGGACACCATTTTCTAAACCATTTGATTCCTGATTCAAACTGCTTTCATCTTAGAAAAGCGACGACTGTGAAATTGTGTAAATAAATTAAAAACATTTGCGTGGAATGGACTGTTTGTGTATATAGCCTTAACATTTTAAAACTGGTTCTCTAGTTAAAGTAAAATTTCCTTGAAAAGTTGTTCCCTTAGGTTTCTGTCACTATAATGGATTGTTTCCAAGGAAAGGATCGAAGAGAGCTTGTGACAACGTGAGTTTTTGCCAGACGGAGATAAAAATCTCCGACAGCTGCTTACGAAATTGGACGCGATCCCAGCTTTTGCGATCAGTCGAGAGTTTCGCGGTGTCTTAAGACGATATTCGCCCCGGGAACGGAAAACCACCGGTGATTAATCAACTTGCTAAAAGTCAAATCTTATAGAGAAAACTGCGAAGAACTAGCGTGATTTCACTTAACAACTACGTTTCATTGTGAGCGTATTCGATTTAAATGAACACGATGGAAAATTGAAATTCACGCGACTTTTGTTTACATCGCGTTCGTAGAACACACATGTACTTGAAATACAATAATCTGATGGTTTGACTTACTTTTCTGAGCCGCTGCGATGACCAGAATTGTGAAGAAGATCCAGGCAAAATAGGTCTTTCTGCTCAGCAGCGCATCTGAGTCCATGTTTACCTTAATTCTGCTGTACTCACTCACTCGAAGATGTGGTTATGAACTTCAATTATCAATATGAATTGGATCTGCGTCGCAGATTTTGTTACTTCGCTTGTTTTGATCTTTCCAGAACAACTGCTTGACGGTAAAAGATACACAGCTTTGTAACTGCACACTAGGTTCGTATAACACCAAGCTTAGACATAATCCATCACAAGCAGGAGAGCATATTAAAGACAACGTGTTGAAAGACCGACGTTTCAGTCAACTCGCTCTTTACCGTCTGTGACAAAGCGACGTCTACTTTGTGGCACATCCGCTGACCATTTTGTTCTGGTGTTGCGGTGTTCTTGTGATGTTGTCCGGGTATGACATTACTTGGAAATCGTTGCGCTAAGAAACTCCCACAAATTTCTACACTGTATTTCGCACTGACATCAAAGAACAAGAATCTGACGGGTTGGAGCGCACAAAAAGACGTAACAGCATTACCGAGCAAAGGGCGTTTAGGTGTGCCGATGTGTGCGGACCTGATCACGTCGCCTTTGCCCTCTTGTTTACGGAAATCGATATACACGTTCAAAATGGCCATGTGGTGACGCGAGAACCCGACTCGAGCTTCAGGACGCGTAGAACTACCTTCAAGTAGCTTCTTGCATTTGGAGTGAAAATTTTATCTCAACACTGTTCCTCTTTAAAACAAGCGCGCAAAAGAAATAAAATGGCAACCCACAGCTGGGTTCCTGCTATGCGTGGCAGCTCGTTGGTTCGTGCCCGGCGCCGCGAGTTTCCACGCGACTGAAATGCTGCCACGCCCGTGTGGGTATTTTAAGGAGTGACAAGAAGAGGTGGTTACATAAGCTTTTTAGATATGTGTGGGGAGCAAAGTGTAGGCGGCTTTGAGCCTTTCCGACACAATTTGCATTTGTACCCTAACCTGTGTACAACCTCCTCAAGAAAAAACTGGAGAGAGCCCCCTCTCCAATTTTTCTTGAGGAGAGTGGGCGGCTGTACACAGGCTATTGTACCCTGGCATTCTCAGTGGATGGAAAAGGCTTATTAAAGCTAAAAGCGTCATTATGAATGAATTTTACTGCAACTTGCTAGCTATTAATTCGCAGACTTAACATATAAATTAAAAGTGTCACCAATAGTCGGCGAAATAGCATATTTAAGGACTTGATCTAAAAATAAACGCACCATATCTGACAAGTCGAAAAGAGGGCCTAATGCGGTAATCCGTCAACCGTCAAAAGGCGTAAAATAAACCCCCTCAACCTTCAAAACTGACAGGGTATTTTTTTTTTATTTTGACCGTCAACTGAAGCAGTTATAATTGATCGTCAAACGACTTCAAGTCCCAGAACACAATATAGTAGGCAAGATTATTATAGGTTTATGATCGTCGAAATAATTTTGTCTGGACTAACAGTAAGGACCAGTAAGTGACCGTCAAAACGCCCACAAATCAACCGCGTCAACCACCTACTGAATTCGTGTGACAGGTGCCTTAGTGACAAGGGTTTATCAGTCACTTCATTTACGATATTAACTCAATTTTGTTGCGAGAGGTTCCAGAGAAGCCAGGTGCTTTCGACCGTTTGTTTATTTTGCTAGCTTTTGTCTTCTTGTTTTGACTAGGGTTAATTCGCCTCTGGCACTGCAAGGTCAGACAAGATTTTAGTTTGATAAAACAGCGTGGAACCGTGGGAAAAATAGTCGCGTTTAATATAATACGACATTTAAATTTGTGAGCACTAATCAATAACCGTACCAAACCTACCACATCATAGACTGGAAAACGAGAAAACAGCCTTCAATGTGGGCTCCTGCGGCTGAATGTTGTCTTAAAGTTGGGGGGGGAGGGCAAGGTTGTGCAGGCCTGTAAAGCATTATGGAACGGTGTATCATTCAACAGCTATTTTGGCGGGATCCCACGTGACATCGTAATGGCCAATTCTTTTCAAACTTTTCAAACTTTTCATAATATAATTTCTATTTTCATGTCCAGCGTAGATTACGGTAGTTTCGCCGCGTCCTCGCTGCGGCGTTTCGTGGCTCCGCCACTTTACCTTTGAACGTTCAAAACCGCCGGCCCAGCTAAATAGGTTGCTAATTTAAACATGCTAATGAATTATATACTGATGTATGTTTTAGGATATCGTAACGAAAGCATGAAAACTGCCACTAATTACAACGAGTAAGATACAGTACACGATGCATCGGCTTTCAAGGAATAGAACAAAATGATTCATTTTACTAGCTCTCTTATCCTGTTGCTGTGGTTAGCGTATTTTATGGTCCGTTCTCTACAATGCGGCCCGCCAAATTAAAAGAACCTCAAAAAGCTCAATGTTAAGCTCCGTCTATACCTAAGCTTTTGCCTGTAAAAACGGATACTTTTGTCCATGTTTTGCTTATGTAAAGTCCACATAAAAATTGCCAAAAAAAAAAAATAAATAAGACGCTGACGGCAACAGACAGCGTCTGTTTTTGAACTAAAGAAAACAGAGACTGCGGGAAATGCATTTCTGAAACGGGGTATCAGCTTATAAACGCCTCTTTATAATATATGCTGTAGGTTAAAATGAATTTCAGGTCAAAATGATTTCAAACCTAGTTTGATATGTATTCCTTTGTTTTATAGTTAGATAGTCATTATCATCAAACTGAAACAAAGGACTATAAAAATCAACTGAACTAGTTTGAAATCATAATGTTCTTACCTAAAGATATTATTTTATTGTTGTCTTTAAAAATCTGTGCAACACAGTACATTAAAATTGGACAAAGGCGCCGGTGAGATGTGTTTGGTATTTCGACATTATTTATTCAACATATTTAAAACGTCTCACTCTGTTACCCTTACGAGATCCGCCCACAAGGATAATTGCAGCTCTTAATTTAATGTCGTTTATAGAGGGCTTTCAGTCCCAATCGAAATATAGCAAATTACTCTAATTCGGACTCCTGGCGAACCACACGGAAAGTTTAAAGTTCACTTCTTTCCACTTGTCTATGATATTGAGATGCGTCAATCGAATAAAAACGAATTTAATTAATAACCCCTCACTTTTACTCTACTGTTCACGACCAATCCACGAATTTTTTAACATCTCGAAGTGGACACTGTGGAAAAGATACAGCAGCCAAAAGAGATTCATAGTCTTTTTCAGCAGCACAGAAAACGGATAAGGGAGAGATTCAAAAGATGTGCTCTTTTTTTTAGCCAGAACAAACGGCGCAGAACCTAGTGCCTCGCGTGACATTTTCTCTGTTTCCACCCTTTGGAATTCACGCGAACCAAACCATTCTCGAACACTTATTATTATTATTATGTTTTCTTATGAAAGGTCACAAACTGCAATTTTCATTATGCATCGCGACGTATAATTACTGAAGCGCTTGCTATACCGACTAAAAAAAGTCTAGAAAATCTTACGTCTAGTGGACCAACAAAGGAAAGTACTGCTAAAAACACTTTGTAATTTTTCGCTTGGAAAAAATTGTCCACGGATGTAAGAAAGTTTCTCATGAAGCTTTTATGTTTATTATTTTACTTCTGATAATATGCCTCACTGAATTAGAAATGCTCAAGTTCATGTTATTGTCAAGCTAGAACTGGTTGCCCCATCAAAGGTTCAAAAAACTGTTAATCAATCTTGTTAACAGGTTCTTTACACCATTTAGTCACTCGATAATACTGATCCATTGCACTTTAATTTACTGCAGTTACATTCTCATAGTTATTTAGGTTATCGAGGTCATCTTTATCGTCGGCAACGTTTCAATGCCGTCTGCCACATCAGTCATCTGCTCTCTATAGACCTGTCATTCCAGAATGCAAGTTATTTTAACGGTCTTGGTGCCCTGAGGGCAGCGCGTTTGCTATCTGCTAGAAAAGCTTGGAACATTTTAATAGCGGGAAAGTGACAGTCTAACAGACCATTTCGTGGTAAAAAGTCTGTTATGGCTTGACTTTATGACAGGGATTTCAGATCTTCTTAAACTGTGGAAATTTTAGAAGGTCATTTAAAGCTGAAACTGTTTATTAAGTTACTTTTTTTTAACTTTTTTTTTAAATCCCCGCTATCTCGAATAAAAACTCGTCTCCTTGGAGAATGAGTTCGCGAGTCATCTGTATCGCCCTATATGATGTTCAACTGAATTCATTCTGTTGTTTGTTTGAAATATTTCAGGTTTTTCGAAACAAGATAGTCCCTGAAAAGCCTTTAAATTTCCTGTCATGTTGAGGGGAACTGCCAGAATAGCAATGGTTATTTTATTTATTTAGCTTCGCCTAACAAGAAAACAACACATATACATAAAATTATTAGGCAGGGAGACCACTGCTTAATAAATAGTCTTTTAACGTTTCTCACTCCGTAAATTTAAGTTAAAACTTTTAAGATGGGTCAAATCCTTAGGTGAAGGAAAAAAAATTGTCCTAAAGACATCCTACTTGACGAGCTATAAAACTAAATTCAAAGTTGTCAATAACCTTGGATTAGCTAATTGTGGTTTTGCTTGGAACAACCAAGGGTGGAGCAAGGCAATGTGAAACAAAGTTTTTCAATGGAATGACAAAGTATTTATGCACCTGGGTAGATGAGAGATAATTTAAGAGCAGAGACTCTCTTCTTAGGAACCAACACGATGCAGCATTTTCACTTGGACGAGTCGTTGGCTGTTGAACAACCGTCCTTCCGAATGTAAGTCCTATGTGTTAGCCACAATACCACCGCGCGGACACAATAGCTGACAAACATGATGTATTAGTCGACCTGGTCAGAGAAAAGAAACTTCCTACAGACAGGAGACAATAACATGGCTAAGAAGGAAATACCCAACGGCGAGGGGAACAAAACAACCTCGCGTCAAGATTGAGAATTTGTCTAAAAATACTGACACACTAAATCGCAATGTTTCGACACGCAGTTTGAACCATTTAATCCCACAATCGTGATCAATTTCTAAGTTCTCTTTATTATTTTCATAATACTGTTACTGAAGCAGTTGGTTTTTAAAAAATCACTTGTTTTGCAAACGTTCCACACGCTGTTGAGTAACCTCGCTGCAGACGAACACCAAACCGCCTCAGCAACTTCTCCATTGGAGAGTTTGACAACAAGCATATTGAATGATCAGTGTTTTACTAATTTATCAGAATTGCATTGCATGAGTGAGAATCTTACGAGTTCTGCTTTCCCTAAATTTTTAAGAGATTGTCTCAAAGAAAATAGATTCACCTGCAATTCGCGATTCTCCACTCTCCCGTAGGTAGTAACAGTATATCTTCAGTATTACTTGGTGCATGCCTTTTTCTTGCCCAGTTTCTGTGAAGGGGTAACTATTCAGTATAGGGTACGCTATACATGCTATACAAAATATTCATTCGTTAACGGTGAAAATGAACTTAAAACTTTCCAGAGAACTAACAAAAAACTAGCAAACACGGAACGATCACTGGCCATATTTACACTAGAGACGTCTAAAGCGTCTAGACGACGTTCAATGCACCTCGCCTTTATACTAGACGGCTTCAACGTCTGAGACAGCTGAGACATCTGTTAGAGGCATAGTTCAGACGGACTTAACAAACGAGGTTTAAGTCGTTTAATGCGTCAACCTTATTTCTCGTATACGACGTCTGGGACGACTTTAACGTCTAAGACGGCTTTAATAACCCCTTGTATAAACACGGACAGGCCTCGTTTCAAACATTCGGGGGAAACGAGAATTTTTCAACGAAAAGAGGGGTTCCGGAAAGCCCACAGTAAATAAGTGTAGTATCCGTGAACTGAATGGGTTCCTTTCGAGATAAGGAGAGGCCCAAGTTAGCAAGTAGTAACTGATAACTACACAACATTATCCGGATCTATAGGAGAAACTGGTTTCTGTTCGATGTAAGGGCCGCGTTCGACTTAGCCAGTAGTAATTACTGTGCAACAGCATCTGTTAAAACTAAAAAAAAAAACGGATTTCTGCTCGACATAGCGAGAGTTTTAGGTGGCCAGAATTAAATTATCCAAAAGAAACCGGTTCAGTTCAGTTCAAGGAAGGCGAGAGGTTGGAATTGACAGTAGTGAATCACTGTAAATGACAGTATACGTGGAAGACGAGTTAATCCCAGGGTGGCGAATGGCCATACTCCAACAGTGATAAATTGTTCTGTAAAAGTATCCATGGAAGAGGTGTTTACGCGGAGGTAAAGGGCCAGAGATCGAAGACCGAGGAAGCGGCATATCACTGAATTTTAGGGTCTTCACTTTTTCAGACACTGGTGCAAAAAAAATTTTTTTTTTTCTGAATTGCTAGTTATGTCTTCTCGTTCTCGGTCTGAATTTTTCTGCTTTGAATAAGGCGATATTGCATAAGTCGACAAGTCGCGCGTGTGTCGCGGGTGTGTCTTTATAAAATAATACTATATCCCAGCTTCTTTGTCCTAAGCTTTGTCCATAGGATTAGTTTTCTTTTTCTATGGTTGAGCCTGTAATGTGAATCATTCTTTTGAGTGGGATTAATTGGTATTGTATCGATTACACATTTAAGGGTTGCAGATTAGTAAAGGGAGTTTAAAACAAGGCTTGCTTTAAATATAATTCAACAGCATCGCTTTAGGGATCTGAAACCAGGCAGATTACAAAAGCATGCGTTCAGTCAGTTGAGGCAATAGTCCGTTTGTTTTAAGGTTTGTTTTGCAAAAGAAAGATCAAATATCTTGACTTCCTATACAGTTGTTCCCAGTATTAACATAATTTACTTTGTGGATTTCTGATTGCAAAATCTCAACAGTAAAGGATTTGTATAGAATAAACTTACAAAGGAAAGAATGACAAAAATGTTGAGTAATCCAACAACAGGAAAACGCTAAAACAGTGAATGATATTAAAATTAATGTTTAAGTACTACTTCCATGAAATTGTTTAGTCGGCAAAGCCAATTACGCGCACGTTCAGTTTTAAAACATTTTGGTATACCCGTAAAGAGAGAACTGAACACCGTATTAAAAAAAACTGACTTCCCCTCCCGAATGGGGTGCCTTTTTTGCGCTTACAGCGTACGAAAGGGTTGGGAAATTTGACATTTTAGTATTTTATTTTAAAGTGCTACTATGATCAAAAAATCACTTTTATTTTTTCTTCGGATTTCGAAACTATGTTTATTAAACACTCCGCAAGCGAAATTATAAGCCTTAATTTTGAGAAGAAGACCGTTAATTTAAACTGCAATTTTCCGTTTTAATGGTCCGCCATTATTACACCAGAAAGGATACAATGACATCATTCACACACGAGTTTTAGAATGCAGTGTCTGTGAAAGTGCCTTATTTAGTATGCAGCACGGGAGTTTTGAGCTTTCACACTCTCAAACTCGTGTTTTGCATAATTTGTAAGCCGCGTTCACACACTACATTTTACAGCTCTTGCGCGTATGACGTCATTGTATCCTTTCTGGTGTAATAATGGCGGACCATTAAACCGGAAAATTGCAGTTTAAATTAACGGTCTTCTTCTCAAAATTAAGGCTTATAATTTCGCTTGGGGAGTGTTTAACAAACATAGTTTCGAAATCCGAAGAAAAAATAAAAGTGATTTTTTGATCATAGTAGCACTTTAAGGGATGTCGCAGAATTATGCCGGAAATAACAACGCAAAAATATACGACACCAAGCGACGAAACAAAAACCTTCCGTGCGATGGATACAGGCGAACAAGTGTCTACTTGGACAGTTTTGTTCGCATATAGCCGGATGAAGTTTGCCTGCCGAATGAATGGGTTAAAGATTTTTGCGCTTTTGTCTTATATGGCTTCATGGACTAATTACCATCAAACAGCTTGAATTCTAACTACCAATCAGAACAACCGCATTAGGGTAATTTTACTGTCAACCCTTTCTGGACCAAGCTTAAATTTTTATTTCTCAATACTTCTCCTGACCAATTGCGTTGAATTTATTTAACGCTTGTTTTGAGAATACGGTGGTTATGTTGTAGAGAAATTAGAAGTTGATCACTCAAGAGAATTGTGGATTTTAAAATGAAGCACCACACATATCTCTAACAACTTTAATCAAGTGTACCGTTTTCCAGCTGGGAACTTAAATTCTAAAATTAACAAATCTTATCATCTGCGCTGCTTGTCTGTGAGAATTGACTCCTGACCTATTTCCCTCAATGAATGCTAAACCACAAAATTTGCACATTTTCTAGAATGCCCACTTTCTAAAACATTGAAAACAAACTACGCTTAAGTTCTGTTTAAGAGCTCCAATAAAAAATGAATAGTCACACTTCAGGGTTTCGTGCACAGATTCGTGGATAAGAAGGAAGGGACTCAGACATCAAATTTATTTAGGCTTATTAAGTAAGTTACATTAACCGTGTCCAAATCGTAAAAATTAGTTGAAAAAAAGCGTCCCTGGTGGCAGAATTAAGCACATACTTGACTATGGGGAGAAAATTTTTTGTCAATATTGTTGACGAAGGAAGTTTATTGTTTTCAAAATATTTTAAGTCAATTTAAGTCGTTCAGCAGTTTACTAAATCTTTACTTTTCTCGATATTTTAATTTGCCTCAGGCTGGAAATGTTTTTGCTTTGATTGTTTATTCCTGCTTGTTGTCAATATTCAAAGAATCATCCTTTTATCAACAAAACTGATTGTTTCTTTCCTCAAAACAAATGTCTGATTTCTCGAAGGAAAGCTTAGGTGAAAAAAAGCCGTCAAACTCTACCGCCTCACGGCTATGTAAGTGCTATAAAGCGCCCACTTTTGAAAAGCCAAAAGCCGCCAAGAGCCTTCTCGATTTCTAAATATTCATGAAACGCCCTTCATGGCCCTACAAACAGAAGATCTTTGTTTGTTAATGGCAATAGACCGTAATTTAATTAGTTTGAGAGACACGAAAAGCTTCCACGTATCAACGGACTGCACGTTTTGTTAAGTAATGTGAAAAGGCAAGAAACTTAACCCGCAAGTCCAACACTGATGTTTTAGTCTCGACTTGTTTTCTATTTCTTTTTTGATGAGATGGACTCTTATCGCTTGGCAAATATCTCAGACAGTTAATTCTGCATGCTTGACGGCCCATGAAGCAATTTATTCAAGTCTAAGAGAATCCGGCGAGCGCGAATGTGCAACTGCGATAAACGTTCGTTTCCACGTCTGGAAGAGCGTTCAGTCAAATTCTTGTTCCCGCTATAGCCTATTCAGTAACACTTGTGACCTTACCAAGACCGAGTTAAATCGTATACTGTTCTCACTTGCAGCACTTTTTTTATTTGCTCATTTTCCATTCATTCACTAGTTCACTTAGCAATTCATGCAAATGACACATGGTGCCGCCTGACGAACAAAACAGAAGGTGTTAATTGCACTGCTAATAAAGACAAACACTATTGGACCTCGCGCGCTTTAGCATATCTAATCACCCATACATTACAACTGACCCGGTGCAATCGCAACTCACTCGGTTCGCCGGCTGGGTTCTGTAAACTTCATCTCCGAGCTCATCGGCTCTTTGGTCCACTTCTACAAGTAGACTAGGGAACTGTTCTCCATCGATTCAGTGGAATGAAGATGTTGATCTACTCTTTCGTATTCTTGGTTCTTCTGGGCCTTGCGAACGGTAAGCTATTTTCACAGGTTTTAATACGCCCCTAGAATTCGAATACTTTAGCTCTTTGATTTCCTCGACTCCTACTTCTTGTACGCGAATTTTGAATGCTACAACAATGCTCCTTTGCAAAATCACCATCAGAGCGAGTTTTATCTATATCTTTTTTAAGGAAAGGTGAAAATCGCGCACCTTCTGTAAAATTTAGCTAATTAAAAGTCTAAATAACATTAAGTCACACTAAACGCCTGCAGAGTTCTTACAAAGTTTGGTAGATTAGTTCTTTGCCATTTCAATACTTAACACATTCATTTAGCGAATCTTGCATGACTTTCTTAATGCGGAAAATTACTTAACTCTTTTTCGCCAAGCGCCCATGTGCTGCTAAGCCATCAATATCGCATGCCTTTGTTCTTAGTGTAGAGAGCAACATGATCTATATTCTAAAGGCATGGCACGAAAATGAATTTACATATTCAGAGGAATTTTCGATGGTGAAGAAAAAAGCTATCACTTGGATCACAACACGTTAATAATTGATATTCTGTAAAATGCAATTGGGAATGCTCGCGAATTAAGTGCGAGGCTTGCAAAGTCGAGAAGCCGGTCTTATGGATACGCGCCGCTGCAGACTAGATTTCCATGTCTCGAACAACTCACTTACATGCTTTATGAGCAACAATTTATTAAGCTCTTGTTTGTTTTCCCATCAATGAACTTTTTACTCCATTGATTGTTTTTCTTGATCATTTAACCAGAGAAATCACAAATAATGCCTCAAAACCGTTGAGTTTCGAGCTTTAGTATATATGGGTGTGGTTTCAAATAAATTTAACTAAAAAATCAAAGTTGGATTCGTTCAACCTCAAAACCTAATAAATATTCATAGACAAATCGTTTGGCAGCCATTTGAAAAGTTTTCATTAACAATTTGAACGAAATATTTGGCTTTGTTTGGAAATATTTGCGGTATAAGGTTGACGCCTCACGCATGTTGATGGCTGGTTGATTTTTTCGCGAAAATCCACGAAACTAGAAAGACAAAATACAAAAACAAGATGCCTTTTACGGTAATACGACGTGCAAAACGGAGAAAAAAATTCTTTAGAACTGTCTTTATAAGATTAGAATTTTAACTTATTCCTCAGTTGTTTGCTGTGGCTTCCTGCTAATGTTGTTTTGTCGCTTGACGTAGTCGCTGTACGAAAAGATAAGAGTAGTCAAGCTTTGTCGGGTTAATCATATCGATATTCACGGAGGCACAAAAATACCAACACAAGATTCCACACAATTATTGATCAGATGTTATGTCGACTGTCTGAGTTCGTGAGTGGAAAATGTGATCGAAATACAGCCAGAATATTGTTTTTTTAAGTGACCTTTGTAGACGGAACCATCGCAAAGTAGAGGTTACTGAGCGAATATGACATCGAGCGTTGTTCTTTTCTCGTGAAACCTTGTTTCGCGTCGAAGAATTTACACAGTGCGTTCTTCTAAGGAACGCGCCGTCTAGAACTTGCCACAGGTGGATCTTTGTTCTTTGTTTCACTAGTCTTTGAAAAATACCGCGCAAAACATTTGTTGTGGAACAATGAGGGCGCAAATTGAGCATAGAAATGAGACAGTGCAGCTGACATCCGTTTTATACCAAAGCAAAAATCTTTCTTTGTTTCTGATTGGCGCCGGATAATATCAAGATATTCATACCCAACAAACCTGTGAGTTATTAGTTTTAAGAAAAGTGACACTTAACGCTCTGTGATCGATAAAATCCCCCAAAGTTTGATAGCTTTACCAAATGGCTATGATTGGCCAATTTCAAAAGACTGCAAAATATGTAGTCCAATCTCTCAAAGGCAAGGATCCATAAACCACGCGATTCAAAAGAAAATGTTTGATGCAAAACGCTAATCAGCTGAATCGCTAGTCGCGAGACTGTATAATTCTGTGATTTAAGATAAGAAGTAAAGCAGAAAGGTTGATTCGAGAATCTTTCAGATCTCCTGAGTTAACACTAATTCTAAGAGCTCTTGCAATCAAGTGTGAACGGTTGTTACAAGATTTGCGAGGAGGAAGTCTTGGTTTCAATACATGTGAAATTAGAGCTTTCACCTGAAGCTATATAAGGTTGTTTACTAAGAGTGATATTACTATGTTTGTGCAGTATCGTTTATTTGCAAACCGCAGTTAATTGCTGGTTGCCCACTAGTCCACCTGTCATTATTCATTGTGGCCACAATGCGACAAGAGGCTCTATGGCGAGACTGAGTGAAAAGTCCTATGTCTTTGACTCCGAATAGTGTTTAAAATGAACATTGGAGGATCATCATCATCCGGGCAACTTGGTATCAAGACACCAATAGTGCAGGAGGAGAAATATCCCAAATTTTGGTTTACAAGTAGCACCACATGAAATTTCTGCTCGATAGCTTTCATTTGAATCGTCACACTTTAGGATTTCATCCACAGACTCAAAAGTTGGAACCACCTTGCACAGTATGTTAAACAGCATCAGTGGAAAGCACTGCTCAATAGCAGCTTCCATTTAAATTAAAACACTTTGGGTTTTCATCCACAGACTCAAACGTTGGAAACGCATTTCACGACTCACTGTTTAACTCTGGTAGTAACATAGTTTACCACGAAAAATCAATAAAAGCAAGACACAAATTCGACATCTTTGTTTGCGCAATTAGCCATTTGGTATACTTGCAACAAAAAGGAGTGTCTTGAATTTACAATACGAATAGGTTTCGATCTGTCAGTTTTTGAGTCTTACTTAACTAATTGCTTCTAACGGGTCGCTCAGTTTCTGTTTGGCTGCGAATTAACAATATGGCACTGACGTTATGAAGTCAATTAACTTTAATTCCAGTGCTTATCGTATGCATCGGCGCTTTGATCCAGTTTACAATATTCAAGATCTTGCTTGACACTGGTAAATCTTTGATCCATAACGCTAAGTTGGTGAGAATGAGAGCGTATAGTTGAAGAACAAAAGCTTATAACGTGTCCACAGTTACTTTCATTCTGCAATAAGGTTAATTTAAGGTAGAATGCTTGTAAAAGGGCGTACAATGCAAGGACTTCGCGTGGCACTGTTGCCATATCCACCTGGTTGAACTCATGCGAGCCTAATTAGAATTTTGAACATTTTTTTTTCAACATGTAACGCTTGAGCCCCTAACAGTGGTTGAGTTCAAAGTCCCTTGTAAAATGTTCAAAGAAATGCGCGAGCTATGATTGGTCAAATCGAGTGCATTGTATCGACATAACTCGCGTTCTCTATGTCACATGTATGCCAAATAAGAACGCACAGAATTGCATTGTTGAGTTACATAAGCAAGCGGGAATTTTTAAGCACACGAGAGACGCGCTTCTATTCTGGAGTGTACTTAAAAATTCTCAAGTGCCCAGATAACACAACAGTACACCCGGCGCGTTTTATATATATATTTTTTCATTATTAAATTTCAAAATAAATTTATAACACAGAAAGTAGCAGAAGACACAAATGATCATAGTTTTCTTGCTGACCTTGAGGAGTTCGCTTGTGAACGACTTTTAAGGACGGTGCTTCCTTTTGTTACTGCGCATACGTTCTGCGCATCTCAGGTTTCTTAAGGAATTTGCCCACTAATACAAAGGTATTTTTGTGCGGTTTATGACTATGTGGAAAAAGCAGATCTTAGCAAAAGCTATCACAATCCAAAAAGAAAATTGGGGTAACCAAGCACTTTTCGGAGATAATTTAGCTTAAATTTGGAAAGAAAATGCCATACATTCTTTGTATTTTAAAGCTTTTTTAGAATTGTGCTTGTTTAAATTATCTCTAAAAACGCGTGGTTACCCACTTTTTCCTTTTCAGATTCCAATAGCCCTTGCTAAGATCTACTTTCTCCCCAAAGGTAAAACCTTTACAAAAATCCCTCTGTATCAGTACCCACCATCCTTAAAATGCGTGCAAAAAACAGCAACTCAGGTAGTTTGCAAACTGTCAAAACGACCCTTTAATTTAACACGTTAAATCGGAAGAATAACTCCTTTGTTTTATCCGTTTCGTCTTCAGCCCAGACAGATCCTCCCACTGAACCCCCATCAACAGCTGCGCCTGCCACTGACCCCCCATCAACAGCTGCGCCTGCCACTGACCCCCCATCAACAGCTGCGCCTGCCACTGACCCCCCATCAACAGCTGCGCCTGCCACTGACCCCCCATCAACAGCTGCGCCCGACACTGACGCAACCACAGACGCACCAGACACAGATCCACCGGCTACTACATCCCCACCTCCTGATAGTAAGTCTTGCTGACTGAACGATTAAATTGATTGATTGATTAATTGATTGATTGATTGATTGATTGATTGATCGATCGATCGATCGATCGATCGATCGATCGATTGATTGATTGATTGATTGATTGATTGATTGATTGATTGATTGATTGATTGATTGTTTGATTGTATGACTGACTGACTGACTGACTGACTGATTGATTGGTTGGTTGATTGGTTGGTTAGTTGGTTGGTTGCTTGAACGATCGATTGATTGTCAGACTGACTGACTGACTGACTGAGAGGAAGGCAGTATTTTTGATTTACGAACAAATTTTAATTTTGGAAACAACCTGGCTGACTGACTGGTCGACTGACTGACAGGTTGACTAGCTGACTTAATGTCTGATTGACTAAGTGGCCGACTGATAGGTAGACTGAACGACTGAAAGAACTAACTTAAACCTACTTACAGCTTGATTGACTCGCGGGCTTGCCAACTTACTGACTGACTGACCGACCGATCGACGACCCACTAAATGAATGAACGAACGAACAAAATAAGGAAGGATTACATTAAGTAACTATGTGACAGTTAATTCAGTATAGCTGACCGTTTTACTGATAGACGACTGTAATGACCATGCCTTTCATTAGGCTAAATCCAGTTTGTTTAAAGACTTTAAGCATTTCTTATCCTACCTTGTTTCCCCAGAATTCTGATCGTTCGTATTTCTTAACAGGTTTGTCAGTGGAGTGTTCTAATGAGCACATGATGGTGTACCTAGAACACGAAAAACATCCTAACATTGCGTTAGACAAAGTAACTCTGCGAGACAACGACTGCAAACTGAACGACCTTGGAAGTTCAAACAGGACACACCTCTGGATGAGGGTGCCGTTCGATAGCTGCATGACTAATCATACAACTAACGACGACACCATCGTCTATGCAAACAGTCTCATAACTGAGACCAGAGCTTCAGCAGGCGCCGCGATAATCTCCAGAGAGTTTCAAGCTGAGTTCCCTTTCAAGTGCACGTACCCTCGCTCTGCTGTGGTGTCTGTTGCCAGCTTTTCTCCTCGAGAGAAAGTCATCTACACCAAAACAGGTAAGCCTTAAACGGCCTTGTTGGACAAATGCTTTGAAATTACCATTTGTAGAAAATTGGAAAGCAAACAGCGTTATTGGATAGCACAGCTCTACGGCTTTTATTTGACTGGTCACACTTGAAGATTTCATCCACAGACTCAAAAATCAGAATCAGCTTATAAGGCAACATACTAAACAGTACCAGAAGAAGTTGCTTTCAATTGCTTTCAATTGCATGGTCACACTTGCATGGTCACAATTGCATGGTCAATTGCATGGTCACACTTGAGGATTTCATCCGCAAACTCCAAGGTTAGAGCCACGTTGTACAGCATAATAAACAGCACCACAGGAAAGTACTGCTCAGTAGCTTTCATTTGAATGGTCATACTTTAAGTTTTCATCCGCAGACTTTAAAAGTTACAACCACCTTGCACAGCATAGTAAACAATACCACAGGAAAGTACTGCTTAGTACATTAAGAGTTCATTTATCTTCGGTTCGGTATCTTAATTTAAAAGGTCACACTTAAGGGTTTCACCCACAGACTCTAACGTTAGAACCAACTTGTACAGCATCATCAACAGCACTGTGCGTAAATACTGCTCACGAACGGCTTTCATTGGAATGGCCATTCCTTAGGATTTCATCCAAAGAGTCAAAAGTTGTAGCCACCTTGTACAGTATAATAAACAGCACCACAGGAAAGTACTGCTCAGTAGCTTTCATTTGAATGGTCACACTTTAGGATTTCATCCACAGACTCAAAAGTTAGAACCACCTTGTACAGCATAATAAGCAGCACCACAGGAAAGTACTGCTCAATAGCTTTCATTTGAATGGTCATACTTAAGGATTTCATCCACAGACTCAGAAGTTAGAACCACCTTGTACAGCATAATAAGCAGCACCACAGGAAAGTACTGCTCAGTAGCTTTCATTTGAATGGTCACACTTTAAGATTTCGTTCACAGACTCAGAGCCACCTTGAACAGCATAATAAATAGTACCACCGGAAAGTACTGCTTAATTCTTTAAGCCCTTACAATGTCACTACTTGACCAAACATACGGGTCACAAGAATAAAGGAAATGATCACCAAATGTGAAATGTTTTGATGTTTAAACGAGTACCATAAGAAATTTATAGAGAACGGTCAGGAGAACATATATGTTGATATTTACATGAGCGGGTAGTCCACATTTAAAATCTCTCTCTTTATCACATCCCCAATCCACAGCTGAGATTGGTAATTTTACCTTCACAATGGACATGTACGAAACGGACCAATATGAGACTCCATATGACAGCTACCCTGTGAGGATGGACCTCAATGACCCAATGTACCTTGAGGTCAAAGTGATGTCAAATGATTCTCAACTGGTTTTAATCCCGGAAAAATGCTGGAGCACTCCCACTGACGACATAAACGATGCCAATTATTACAACTTCATCGAAAATGGGTAAGTCGTAGACTTCCCCTATCCCACTCCACCCTAGCTCACTTCACCCCACCCCACCACATTTCACTTGCCCCTCTCCCCCTCCACTTCACCTCATACTACTTTCCCCATCCCACCCCACCTCAGTTCAGCTGACACAAAAAGCCAAAAAATAATTCTTGCTGACTTTTAGTGGACGAATAGACTTTGTGAAAGACCTTCGCATCTCGCTTGGTCTGGAAGGGCCCGCGCTCCGTTCTTCCATTTGCTTCACGCCGCTCGTTTCAGTTTTGCTCTCAGATAAAGGTATAAAGCAATAAGAAATTAGTGTTTGGGACAGCGCGAAGTTGGCCACCGCCACTCAATAGAAGAGACCATTTAATAGAGGTTTCAATTGTTTATAATGATGCACGGACAGTATTTTGGAATCTAACGACTTTCCACTGAAAAGAAGGGGGCTGCTTAATTAATACGGGATCATTCAGTGTAGGTTTGACGGTATCCTGTTTTGACCATTTTGCCTGATATGTTTCACCTAGGTGCAAAAATGAAGATGATCCCACTTTGGTGTGGAACTACGAGGAGGACAGCGTTCAGCGGTTCCAAATGGGCGTTTTCCGTTTCCTGAGCGCAAGCGCTGATGCCACTGTGTATCTGCATTGTGAGGTTGAGGCCTGCCGTGAGGGTGATAGCGAGTCACGCTGTGCAAAGGGATGCGAAGATAACGGTTCCAGGAAGAGGCGTAGTCTGGTTCTTGATGCTCTGGCAAAACAGTCTGTCACTATCGGGCCCGTGCGTGCAACAAAACGAGCTAAAGTAGAGCAAGGTGAGATGCACGTCTTAAATTCACAGTTGTTGCCAATTTTCAGGCGCCCTTTCCAGTCAGAGGTAGTGTTCGCTTTTTGGAATGAGCGTGCCCGTGAGCATAGCTCATTCATTAGCATCACCTCCATTGTGTCTGGCTTTTCTTTCGCGTCCCAGGCAAAATGCAAAATTTACAAAAACTTAGCAGTAGTCCATGCGTCCGAGTTTTGCCTTTACCCTCGTTTCCAAAGCGAGACCTAACGCACAGCCATTCATATAAAAATGAGTTTTTCATTCACATACAAGTAAAACTCATTTTCACATGAAATGTGCACCAGGCCTCTCTTTGATAGAGAGACTAAAGGTAACTTGGCAATGGCTTTTTAACTACCCCGGGATTATTTAAAATCATTTTGTATTTAATTTTTTTTTTCTTTCCAGGACAAAGATCCGCAAGTTCGCTGACCGTTATTGCCGCAGTCGCAGGTGTCCTAGCTGTGGTAGTGTTGGCTCTTACAGTGGCTTTGGTGATGTTGTACAAGCGCTACCGTAGCCCCCAGAATCCTGCACGGGTTGTGTACACCAAAGCCTCCAATGACGACAACAAACTGCTCGTGTAAGGAGACTGGGGCCTAGCTCATACAGTGGCACTTTGTAGCGATGTTAAACTTTCTTCTTGCACCGCTTCTTTCTGTTAGTGTTACGAGAAATTCGCGTTTTGCCTGTAAGTAATGAATGTAATAGGACAATATATGCCCAGTATACGAGAGCAAAGAAATTGGGTCTAAACTAAAATGCGTCTTCGATAGGACGCGAAGTGCTTGGTATAAGATTTGCTGTTAGTGACTTTTTCAAGTCAGCGACAGGTTATTCAGGTCAGCGACTTAATTAAGAACAGGGTTCCGGGGTGTTCTTAATCAAGCCGCAGATTTGATAATCTGGAGCGCCGGAAACGGCTGTTTGTACAACCATTTCGCGTTTTTGGTGAAACGCATTCGTGTAAATGGGTCAGTTCGCGTATGTAAGACACAACTTGTTTCCTCTCGTATGAATCGAATGCTTTTTTGGTTAGAATTATTTGGCTTTCTTAGTTATAAGGGAGACGTGTTTTTACTACTTTGTTACCATTGTTGCAGACACGAGAGTAACTTCAGGAGATCACCGTACTCCAAGTTTGCACGAGTACTTTCCACCTTGAGCTTATTCAAATACTTAAAATAATTCAGTGTAAATACAAGTCATCCTTTTCTTCTTTCTTCTTTTTTTATAAAGAAAAATTGTGTCCTGATCCGAAATTAATCAGGAAACAATTTGAAACGGGCATTATGTTAAAAAAATCTATGACAAAAAACGATAAGAAGACCGAATTAGTTTAAGTTAAAAGAAATTGTAGGAATCACTTGAATGTAAACATGTGTTAAGGTAACAATGATTACTTAAAAAAAACACACCATATTTTAAAAAAATAATTAGACTTTTTGCTGACTCGAAAATGACTAACATAAGGCAAGCAGTGACAAGAGGCGATATTTACACTTAATTATACATCAGTCCTAGGATGCAGTATTTAAGCATTGTTATTCATCTACTTTAATTTACGGATGTGTGGTTAATTTCAAGAGAGTATGAAACCTCAGTAAGATCCAGGCAATCTCTCTCGTTCCCAATGCCCCGCGGAGGGCTTATCCTCACGCGCTGCATGGAGCGTGGATAAATCATTCAGTGATTCGCGTTATTGACTAAATTTCTGGCTCGGGGAGGTCAACAACGCGAAATAAGAGGAAATCTAACTAAGTATTTAATCTCTATGGAATACTTAGCTGGATCCGAGTTATTTGTAACCAAACTTAGTGAAATTGCCATTGCTTCTTTGGCTTCGTGCTCTCTTATTAACTCTTGTAATAACCGCGGGAAGTATTATAACCAGAAAAAATTACGAGGGAAATGCAGCTTATTCATATAACGAATAAAGTTGACAGCTGTTAGGAATAAAAAAGGAATATTTAACGCTTATCCACAGCCAAGATCACAGTTTATGAAGAACGGTCAGCGTGTTGGAGTTAGTGCTCTTTGGCAAGGCACTAACACGAACACCCCCTGTCCCCCGTCCCCACAAACCATTACTTTCTACCTAACTTTGGGTATTAGCTGTCAAACTGTTGAGGTGGAACCAGGCGATAAATTGACATCCATTCAGGGATAGGGTTGAGACACTACTACCACCAATGGTTAAAAACAGAACTTAGTTTGGCGATAAGGTCCTGCATATGTTTCGAACACAAACTCATGCTAATTCTTTCTTCGAGTTGTTGTCTGTTTTTTTGTGACCAGGCAACAATTCACAAAGGAAAAAGGTCTCCTCGGCTTAGAACATAAGTGATTCGATTAAAACTTCTTTATTCCTTTATGGTGCCTGTAGAATAAGGGGTATTTCATCAAAAATGTCTCTGAAGAGAAAGAGTCATCTTCCAGTTACAGTTGAAGTGCTGTTCTCTTCCTTAAGCTCCATTTAGCTTTTAATGTTAATAGCTCATTCCATTGTGTGCCACTTGCAAATTATTAGCTGACAATAAAAGGTTTAAAACCACGATTGTAGTGTTGTCCTTTCGTGTCACTAAGTCGCATTTGGAAACCCTCTGTAAACAAGGGGGTGGCGTCACGTAACAATATCGAAGCTTTCTAATACGAGCAACAAAGTGACAAGAGAGAATAAAAGTACGACTATGACTGACACCAAAGACTACGAGCGATGAGTACGACTAAGCCGGAGAGAAAAACGTACGACAGAGAGGAAGAAATAAAGACCGGGAGGTAGTGTTGCTGTGAACGGTGACAAAACCATCGCCCATTCTTTGCAACTTGAACGTTTTTATCCACAAAACACGAGAAGCCATGAGAAAAACTCACAGAACTATCATGACATCACGACAGGGTAAAAGGCTCCCCAAAAATACTGAAATCTGAACTTAAATTGACATATTAACGAGTAAAGTAAAACACTGAGGTTAAAACTCGGTGGCCCTCGTGGACACCGTTCGAAGAGCGGCCACCTACACGCATGCGCGAGCTTGTAAACTACTCCGCAGGGAACCCATGCTGGGTCACCGAAAGCCCAGCAGTAACAGACTACGAGCGAAGACTACGGCATGTAGGAAAAAAGCACGACTTGGAGGATAAAAGTTCGACTGAGAGGAGAAAAGGACGACAGAGAGGAAGAACGTACGATTGGGAAGAGAGTACGACTAAGAAGAAAAAAGGGCACCACAAATAGCAAAAATGTAAAACAAACAGGGGCACCTGACGGATCTGTTCGAAAGGCCTCAAGCGCCTGAGATATTTAGATTTACTTGCGATAACTTTGGCGAAGCATCATCTCAGACTTTTGGAACATGGGGACTGATTAATTTCTTTTGTTTTCGGAGAGACAAATATGTTGTTTGGAGGATGAAATAAGGCCAGCTAGCATTTTCGGAAAGCCAACAGCGACTCGGAAATTCGGGGGATAAGATTTTAGTTCCCTGAAATTTACTGCGGCCTTAATTTCATCTGGAGTATCTGAACAGATCAATTGATGATAGCTTACCTGTGTATCTCTTTACAAAGCCCTAGAATAGAACAATCTCAAAAAGCAGATGATATGTCAAGTACTTTGCCTCAGGCAAGACGGCGAGCAAAAAACTACGACAGAGAAAAGAGAAACTACGTGCTTTCACTCACATTTTAAGTCACTCGTACTTGGTTGCCGTTTGTTCGCACTAATGTGCTTTCCTTTTGTTACTAGACGTCTGTTCGTATTTATTTCTCTCACACGTATGGGACGCCAAATCATTCAAAAGTGGTATAAGTTTGCGATTGGTTATCGAGAAAACGATCGCTATGGTTGAGATTGTCGATTGGTGATCGAGAATGACGATCGCTATGGTTGACGTTATCGACTGGTGATTGAGAAAGACGATTGCTACGGTCCAGAAAAACATTGCATATTGAGAACACGATCGCTGTGGTTGAAAAAAAAATTGATGAAAAATGACGATTTAAAGGATCGAAAATACCAAGTGTCGATTGGTGATTGAAAATGTCGACCGCTGGGACTGCAAATATAAATTGGCAATTGAGAGCTGGAAAGGACTGGAAACAAGCGGAGGATAATACACTCATGCTAACATGAACTAGTATCCTACGGATTCACTTCCGATTAAAGATGGCAGCCGCCGACGACCGTGATTGTCGTGATATAGCGGAATTTCTAGACTCTGTGGCAGTTCTTTGATAATGCAGATAAGGCGCTCACTGATAAACGTAGTTCTACCCGTCAGTTTAGACTACTTAGAGAGCAGGCTGGAGGGCCACTTCCAAGTTGTTAATGCAGTTGCAATTGCAATACAGGATAATTCCAGTGCTGCACTGAAGCAGCTTTTTGAAGATCTGTTGATGTTGCCTCGAGAATTGCTACAGGAAATCCAAGCCGCAAAGAGTCAGAGGGAAACAGAAAATAAACGGACAACGGCTTGGGTTCCTAGCACAGAAGCAAGTACATGGGGAAGGCCCAGGTTCAGGATTACCTAAGATCAAATAGAAATTCTGTGGGAAACTGGTATAAACTGGAAAACAATAGCACTTACGCTTGGAATAAGTGAAAGCACTCTATATCGACGTAGACAAGAATTTGGGCTTCACGAGAGCTTTGTGGATATTGGCTGTGAGGAACTTTATACTGCTATTACAGGAATGTTGAGGCAGACACCTTATGCTGGCGAGTGTTATGTGAGTGGTGGTCTGCGAGCTCGTGGTAGTTTTTGTTCAAAGAAACCGAGTAAGAGACGTTCTAAGCCAGATTGATCCTGTTGGTAGGGTACTGCAAAGGAGAGCTACCATTCAACGGAGGCAGAACAATGTTAAAGCCCCTAGTCACTTTTGAAAGACTTACAAAATTCTGCACTTGCTTCTGTGCTAGGAACCCAAGCCGTTGACCTTTTATTTTTCCGTTTCCCTCTGACTCTTTGCGGCGTGGATTTCCTGTAGCAATTCTCAAGACAACATCAACAGATCTTCAACAAGCTGCTTCAGTTCTAGCCTGCGAATGCACACGTATTAAGCGTTCGCAGGCTACTTCAGTTCAGCACTGGAATTATCCTGTATTGCAATTGCAGCTGCATTAACAACTTGGAAGTGGTCCTCCAGCCTGCTCTCTAAGTAGTCTAAAGGAACAGAACTACATTCATCAGTGAGCGCCTTATCCGCGTTATCAAAGCACTACCACAGAGTCAAGAAATACCACTATATGACGACAATCACGGTCGCCGGCGCCCGCCATCTTTAATCGAATTGAATCCGTAGGATACTACTTCATGCTAGCATGAGTGTATTATCCTCAGCTTGTTTCCAGTCCTTTGTCAATTTATATTTTCAATCCCAGCGGTCGACAAATTTTCAACCACCAATCGACACTCGATATTTTCGATCCTTTCAGTCATCATTTTTCATCACCAATCTTTTTTCGACCAAAGCAATCGTGTTCTGAATATTCAATCGTTTTTTGGACCATAGCAATCGTCATTCTCAATCACCAATCGAAAATCTCAACCATAGCGATCGTCATTCTCGATCACCAATCGACAATCTCAACCATAGCGATCGTTTTCTCGATAACCAATCGTGAACTCATACCACTTTTGAATGACATGGCGTCCCATACACACGAACTAATTTGTCGACTGCTTGCTGCCTTGTAGCCTACGCAGCAAGCGTTTCCGTGGGTTCTCAGAGCAAAAAAGTCCGAAGAACGGGATTTCGAAGTTTTAGCCGCGCGAAAAATGGGGCGAGAGCAATTTGGCGCGCGAAAAATGGGGCGAGAGCAAAAAATGAGAGAGGGGCGAGCGGGAGAGGAAGGAAGGAAACGCTTGAAGACAGACCCCAGGATTTTGAAAACCCCGTTCGCCAGCGAACGGGGCTCGTGATTGGCTCGGCTCGAGTCATATATTATTGACATGTGTCGATCAAAGGTCTGCAGAGCTACAGCCCCCTCCCCCATCTCTCATTTTTTGCTCTCGCCCCATTTCTCGCGCGCCAAATTGCTCTCGCCCCATTTTTCGCGCGGCTAAAACTTCGAAAATCCCGTTCTTCGGAGACTCTTCGGACTTTTTTGCTCTGAGACCCCACGGAAATTCTTGCTACGCAGGCTAGCTGCCTTGTACCCAGACGTCTCGCTCAAAATGCAAATAAGCACGCAAAGGAAGGCGGGAAGAAGAAAGGTTTCCTTTTCCCATGATGCCCGGTGCTCGTGCTTCGCACTCGTTTCCAGTCGCCCGCGTCATTGCTCGCTCAACGGCGAAGGACCCGTGGAGGGGACAGAACCGCAAGTATTCACTCGTTGTCCGTACGTCACTTTTCGTCTGTTCGTACTTATTTTTCCTTGGTTATTTGCTTTCCTTTTGTACTTATTTTTCGTTCGCTTATACTTATTTGCTGTTTGTTTGTAATTATTTGTCCTTCGATCATACTGATTTGTCGTCCATTCTAACGGAAATAAGTTGGCTACTTATTTGTCATCCATTCTGTAAAAAGAAAAACAAAAAGTACGACACGGAGGACAAGTCGTACGGCTAGGAAGACAGAGAGCACAACAAACAAAAAACGTAGAACAAGGAGGACAAAAGGTTTGGCAGTAAGGACATTAAAACAAAATCTTCAGTCTCGATTTTCTGCATTTTATTTCTCTTCTTTGAGCAGCACGTTTTATTTAAAAGTTTATAAAGAGCATAAATACTAACTCGGCAGAAAAGAATCTCATTTCCCTCGTCTTTATACCAATAAATAATTATCTATACCAATAATATATGCAGCAAAGTAATAGAGTCCTACATGGCATTTTCCCACGGTGCCTAAATAAATCTTTCCATATAAATAAATACCACATTTTGAGGCTTATGTTGTAACTATCTTTGATGGCAGCAGAGTTGCTCCCGTGAAGATTACCAGCAACAAAAGCTTTTGTGTCGAAATAAGTGAAATTAAATATTAATTAAATATTGATATATCTACATCTTCACTGTCTTGCAGTTCAACTGCAGTTATACCCACAACGGTTTCCTCCAGTATTTAAATAAAATTGTCAAGATTTTCTAAAATTTAATAAATTCACGTTGAAGCATTAAATAACCTACAACGTACAACTCAAAATCACATAAAAAATAAATTAACCAAGGAACTGAATCGTTTAACCGCTACCTAAAGATTAAGATCGCGAAGCATTTCTAGTCTGATAAAATAGCGCGCTGCACACTATTAGCAAAACCAAACTTCAATCATTCGTGTTACACAATTCATCTGACCGAACTAAACTTAGCATCTTGCCACAATATCTTGGCTTTTCTCTTTAACACTTTCACTCACGGAGTTAAAATTACCTTTGGTATCATGTCAGCCTGGCCGCGTCACAGAAATGGCATGTTTTGTCATCTAACATTTGAAATTTGAATTGCACTAGTAACTGTTGACCAGAAACGAGTTACATGCTTTAATATGTGTTACGTTAGTTAAAACACTAAAAAGATTTAACTTAATTATAACAATAAATTATAATTATAAATAATAAATTATACGTAAAAACGGTTTATGCACAGTTTCTCTCAACTCATTTCGTGACACATAACTGAAGTCATGTAGCGGTCTGTCAAACATCAGATGGTTGTAGTGGGTATCAAACATGTAACGTTTGATAGCATCTTGGATCACGCGTTTTTTTCCGTCACGTGGCCACGCTTAGATGAAAACGATGATAGAGTTGTACAAGGTAGTACAAGGTAGTTGTACAAGGTAGTTGTACTATCTAGTCTTTGGATGAAATTCTGAAATGTGATTATTCAAATGAAAGCTACTGAGCAGTATTTTCCTGTTGTGTTGTTTATATTCGCTGCACAAGATGGTTCTAACTTTCGAATCTGTGTATAAAACACTAAAGTGTGACCACTCAAAAGAAATCTCTTGCGCAAGACTCTTCGGTGGCACTATTTACTTCGTAATAGTTTTTGAGGGTGAAAAGGTTGCATTCTAAATTTAAAAACAAAGCTCTCTCGGTTTCCTTCGTCGCTCGAAGAATTTGCCACTGAATAAATACTTCATACTTTCTTGGGCTCGTGTAAGTGCCTTAAATATAGTCTGTTAATTTTCCACAAACTTCTTTTGCTTACTCTTACAAAAAGAGTTTTAAGCGACTAAATTTAAATTGACTGTACATTGATTGTACGCCGTTTTTAATCAATCAGAAACAAAAGAAGCAAAAAGTAGTGGTGACTTCGCTTACATAAGTTTTCCCGCGCTTGGCATCGGGTTGGTTGTTTTCCCGCGCTTGGCATCGGTTGGTTGTTTTCCCGCGCTTGGCAGCAGTTCTATGTATTCCCACGATTGGCATCGGTTGCACGTTTTCGTTTCGAGTTCTGATTGGTTCATTGCGTTGTCTGCGTTTGCTCTGATTGGTCAGATGAGTTCACTATTATTCTACTACGGTCAGAAGCAACCCGCTCTAATTTAAAAACTAATTAACTAATTTATGATAATTTATATCGTTGCCACGTTCACATCCCATGAAGCAGCTGGCGGTCTGGGCCGAGTGCGTCTCGACGCTTTACGCTTGTATTCCAACGCAACTTATACCACTTCATCTTCAAATGCTTGAAATGGAATAATTTCACTGTTTCCTTTCCTCTTCAATTAAAAAAGCTGTTCCTGCCGTTCAACGTCTGTCTTTTCTTTACCTCCAACC
This sequence comes from Siderastrea radians, assembly GCA_964017195.1. Classification (NCBI taxonomy): domain Eukaryota; kingdom Metazoa; phylum Cnidaria; class Anthozoa; order Scleractinia; family Rhizangiidae; genus Siderastrea; species Siderastrea radians. The sequence goes on from OZ024898.1 coordinate 30,581,496, forward strand.
GAACTTAACATCATTTCGACAAGGAAAAAATTCCAGAGTTCCAATTTGGCAAGCTCAACCGCGCTGAATCCATAATTTATGATAACTATTACAATAGTCTAACTCATACGTAGTCTCCCTCCTCGTCCATATTGTCCATGTGACCTGGAGGCGGAATGATAGTCGGTAGCGGTGACATCCCTCGCATTGGGCTTCCCACGCTTTGGTTCACTGACGCCCGCGGGGAGGGGCCTGGGGACTTTTTCGGCGAAGCACCCAGCGGAGACGAGGGGAGGGGTGGGTCACACATGGATGACGTAGAGAACAGTTTGTACCAACCGATAACTAGATTGCTAAGGTCTAACTCGTCGAGTAAAATCTGAACAACGCCCATGAAAACCTTTCTGTCCATGCGTCCGTAGTCGCCCCATACGATGACCTGCGACAGAAGAGTCGCTATTTAGGCACAGGAGACCTGTGAGGGGCTTATTACTGGAGGAATTTTACCTTTCAAAGTGGGTTAGGCTTAAACAACTTCAACAATAAAAGCAGCTTCAAACAGCTGAAGAAAGAGGTTGTGTGCTGAAGAAAGAGGTTATGTGTTATAGTACACTCACCAGAGGATATTGCAGTTTTCTGTGATCTGATTGGTTCCCTACTTAAGGCATATTTAGCAAATAACCCCTTCCGGCGGCTGCTATATCGGAGGATAATGCCCGAGGCTAAAGGACTGTCCGAAACATGAACAGTAGGCCGAGGCTTCGAGGGCAACTGTGAAATTTCGAGGACAGTCTTTTCAGCCAAGGGCATTATCCTCCGATATACCAAGAAGCCATTTTATAACACTCCAATCAATTTCTACAACGCACACGCTTTACTGTGGTAAAGAGAAAACGTTCAGTGAAGGTCACAGCATATTTGCAGCTAAACAAATCCAAGCTGGTTAGTTTGCTCGATTTTAATACACTGCGAATAGATCTGAAAAGTTAAAACCTGAAATAGCGACTTCTTTTCTTGTTTTTCCCTCGTCAATAAAATCGGACAATGGATATCAAACCGGACGACGGGTATCGCCTGATACCCGCTGTCCGATTTTGTACCATGTGATGTGTTTCATCCAATGAGCGCGCGAGAAAATTAATCCGTGGGTTATAAGACGCAATATACTATCAATGCGTTATTTGGAAAGCTCGCGTTCTCAAGGTATATTTAAAAAATTGCACTTTTTACTGCCTTTATTTCTTTTTTGTTTTCCTTTTTTTCCTGGTCATTTGCACATCAACCTGTGGTTCAGTTATCATGGAAAAATTCAATCTCTGTGATTGAACTCGAAGCTATGATTTTATATGCAACTCGATTTAGTGTAACAAAATGGCCTTTTTGTGGCGTGGGGGGGCGGGGCTGCATTCTGAAATTGATTGTACTGGAAGGGGTCCCCTCATTACAACTAAGCAGGTTTGCTTACCTGTAATGTCTTGCCAGTAAATTCTACTTTAAACTCTAATTGTTGTTGATACAAGGGTTCTAACGTCCGCCGCGCCGTTCGAGTTTTCTTCTTAACCAAGCATCTCTTGCCCTCCATCACGTACACCTTAACATAAGGTGCTAAAAATAAAGGAGAAGGTTAAAATTTTTAAAGGTCTCATGAATACAGTTTTCTCACCGCATAACCCAGCTAGACATTCGACATTTTTTACTTTACACACCAGATACTGCTGAAGTGTCCCTGGAGAGAATAATACCAAAATGATATAAAAAACACTCAGTAAGGAAAATACCATAGTGTGGGTACAGTCGAAGTTCTCCTTGCGACCACGCTCGTACGCGACCAGCTCTAGTTACGACCAGCATTGTTAAACTCCGTTTGAGTTGTCATTTAAATTCTGATATTAAAAGCTCTCGTATGCAACCGCTCCTGTAAGCAACCGCGACCACTTTCGCAAATTACCGACTAGTTTTTTCCCTTTATTTTTAAGTTCTCGTAAAGGGACCACTGAGTCAACACCTTTATAAAAGCACTCAGTTTTTGGTAAGTTTAGAGCAATACATAACACAACGCTGGTGGATCATACGCAAACCTCTTCTGTAATGGCAATAAAAAAACTATTTACATTATTACTACAATACTATCAGTAGGTTACATATGCTTAAAGCTCTTGCAAGCGACCACTCCCTATTGTTTCATCAAGTGGTCGCTTACGAGAGCCCATTCTCGTAGGCGACCAGCTTTAGTTGCGACAACTTTTCCGAATTTCCGAGGTGGTCGCTTACGAGAGCTTTAACTGTACTTTACCTGGAAGAATCTTTGATCCTGGTTTCGGTAACAAACCCTTGGCTCGTATAACTTCTACCTCTAGTATTCCTTTCCTGTCGAACAGCGCCAACTGTATCTCTCCCATGGATGGCGAGGCGAGAACCTGACGGCCCACAATCTGCGCTGGTCCCAGGCCATCGATAAAATCACCCAGGTGGCCCTCGTTTCCAAGCTTTATCCCTGGTTGCATCCAAGGACTGGAGAGAAAGAAGGGGACAAAGTTAATTTTACAAAAAACTCGGTCCCAGGCCATCGATAAAATCACCTAGGTGACCCTCGTTTCCAAGCTTCATCCCTGGTTGCATCCAAGGACTGGAGAGAAAGAAGGGGACAAAGTTAATTTACAAAAAACTCGGTCCCAGGCCATCGATAAAATCACCTAGGTGACCCTCGTTTCCAAGCTTCATCCCTGGTTGCATCCAAGGACTGGAGAGAAAGAAGGGGACAAAGTTAATTTACAAAAAAACTGCGAGAATTACTCCGCGCTGATTTGCTCTTCGTTGTTGTCGATACGAGGTAGACCATAAAAAACTAACGTCATATGCAACACAACACGTGAGAAGTTTGCAGTTTTTCCCGTACGATTAAATTGTCCCCATTTCTCTAAGAACTGCCAAGTTTCAAACTGGACATTTGGGAGACATTTCAAAGAACAAAAAGTCAATAAAATGGAAGAAAAAACGGAAGAGATTGATAACGCGTACTGCACTGGTTTTTGCTCTGTCTTGGGTGTAAAGAGACGTTTCTTTCCGCTCGTATTTTTTCCGTGTTTTTGTTAAAACAAATTGACCCTATCTTTTCACGGTCTTGGTTGTGAAACAACTCGCCTGTGACTCGTTGTTTCAATTGAGTTTTGAACATTTATAGCCAAAATACTCAGCGCGTCCCTCTTATTATTTGGGAACGACTTTCATTAATCGGGAACGGATTGCGTTATTGGAATCAAAATTCCACTTTCAAATTGAATATTGGAATGTTACAACGGTAGCCTTGTTCCAAATAAGGAATGCTGATTGGTTTATTATTGACATGAGGCGAATGTTCACGTGCAAGTAGCTAGAAGACTGTTGGCGGCTTGACCCAGTAGGCTTGACCTATCTGACTTGATTTGTGTTCACTCAACAAAATGGCTGGTTTTCACGAGCACGATTGTCTCGCTTAACATTCCTGAAGGTGTTTTGTTTAGGTAATTTGGAAAACACGGAATGCCGGAATGCCGGAATCCCCGGAATCCCGGAATCCTCGGAATAACTACAGAAATTAAAAATTAAAAAAAAAATCCATATTGGATTTAAAAAGATAGAGGAAAATGAAATAAATATTTAAAATTAATTAACGGCCCGTGGGGGGGGGGGGGGGGACCTTTGTTCATGTTCTGGCCCCAGCCAGAGAAAAAATTTTTTTTTAAAAAAATGCAGCGACGTTATATTGAATAAACGCCCTTCTTATTTGATATCCCGTGGCAGGAATCCTCGGAATCCAATAAAAATATTGAACAAATGCCCCGTCTCCTTTCATTATTTTGCTTTAAAAATAACTTATGTTCCGTGGACTTAAAACTGGTCAAAAGATTGGCAAGTTTTTTTTTTATTTCACAGCTGTCAGCGGCAGCGGATTTGTACAATACACAAAAACAGTAAACGTGGACAAAAATTACTCTTTTTAACAATAACAACTGTGCCTCAAGTGGTCACGAAGCTTTCAGAACCCTCTATTTTGATTGACCTTTGAAAGCACATCCACTGTTGTTTTTAGGGATAGCGACATTGTTTGGGTCATTTATCTATTGTTTCGTTAGGCAATAAAACAACTCGTCCTAAGAGGTTGTATTGTCACGCTGTATATTTCACTGTGGGTTTTCAATTTTGTTTGGTTTGATGATGCTCAAAAACTAGTAAAATATTGCTTGCCCAAACCTTTCCCAAAGCTCCCGCCACAGTTCATTTGTAAGAACAAGTCCGCCTTCCAACCTTCCAGCAACGCCTGTAAGGTGCAATTCTGTTTTAAAACCACCTGGCATACGGAGCTTGCGCCCGCAGTGCTAGCGGCAGTGATAAACCGAGTTTTCCTACGTCATAGGGTGGCAGGGTGGCCGAGTGGTTAGGGTGTTGGACTTCGAGTCCGTGGGTCCCGGGTTCGAATCCCACTCTGAGCACTTCATGGATTTGTTTCTCGGTTGTCCCGAGTTATAAATCCTTCGGCTGCGCTTGTATATAGCCAACTGGTTTGCCTCCCGCCAGTTGGGATTTTTAAAACATGTTATGTTCCATTTACAATATTTGTTTCGTTTGTTTGTTAAATGCTCGGCCCCACTAGCAATTTGCTATAAACACTTGCCGAGGGTAAATAAAGGACATTTATTTATTTTTTATTTTATCATCCGTCATCATAACATTGGGTACATTCCGATATGGATTACATCATGTCATTTGCTAATTGTCTAGTTTCCAACTCGACCTAGAGGGCACGAAAGCAACGGGGGCGAGTTGGTCGGCGAGTTGCATAAACTTATAACGCCACACGCTTACTCCAGTCAAAGTCACTATTTAACGTCTGCGGTTAGCTGTTACGTCCAGCGTAAGGTTTTTGCAATGTTAGATAACCAACGAGGTGCATAGCGGCGAGTTGGTTATAATTATTCGATATCCAGCAATTCCGCGTAGAATAATTGTTTTATTTAAAACTCAACCACTATAATTGTTATAAAATCAAGACCGAAAGAAAAAATGAGCAAGAGATAAAAAAGGGACAAGAATCGGTCACATGACTGAACGAAAAAGGCGCCAAAAGCTTGCTAAGTGTGCAGCGTTTCTTTCCAAAGCTGAATGAATCAAAATGAAACTGCTCCGAACCGAAGTGAACGAAGTCGCACAGGTTTTGGGAAAAAATGTACTAATTTTTGGCTCTTAATGTGGTACATGTTTGATTTTTCTTGAAACATTGTTATGATCATCGTTCAAAGTGGACTGAAGCTGTACGATTTCACCACATTGGCTGCGGGAGTTGAAGCGGAGCAAGATTGTAATCCGTTCGCACAACGGTTTCTGTCATCATGTGCTTGTTTAATCGAACTGAAGACAGTTTGTGAAGACAGAATGTGTGACAGTTTTTATTAAATGCTTCTCTCTCATTTTACTGTGTTTTCTTTCATGTCTTGCCTTGATATTTCGGAGTAGAAAGCCTTCCTGACTGAAACCTACCGCTTGTAATTTCCTTTTTTTTACGATCGACGTGACGATGAAAGAAATTAATTGAAAACACAACGCTAGCTGCTTAAATTTCTATTTCTACACAGTTTTTTGTCGTATAAGAAATCAGATACTCCGGAACAATTTTGATTTGTGTCTTAGTGACGCTGTTGGAATTTCTGCTTAATTTAAATTCGTTGCAAAGTGATTTTTCTCGTCCATTTTTCTCAGTAGGTTGCTTGCTCATATTTAAAGATGAAAAACAACAAGGGAAAACATAAACGCAAAAACACAATGCGGACCGCTGAGGAAACTGTAAAGTCGACTTATTTTCCTTCAAAAATAAGACTTCAGCAAGACATTCACCGACAGCTCTTTTTGCAGCATTCTTTGAAAAGCTAATTAAGGTCAAGAAGAGTACTCGTGAAACTACAGTTGCTCTATTACGTAAAAAATAAATGAACTCACTTCAGTTACTCCCGGCAGCGACTCGACAGACTTTGCAATCTAAATACGTACTGGTACGCATTTTTCACTGATTCGCATGCCCACTGGCTGTTTAGTTCTGTCATTCATTAAACAACTTTGCTAAAATAATCAATATCGCCCAGGCATCAGGCCGTTTACTGGGAAAAGTCACCCGAGAAAGATTTTCTGAAGCTTCCAAGCACAATTATGGAGGGAAAATGGCACAACTTCTTCGCCCTAAACTATTTTTCGGAAGCTTTAAGAGTCTCTTTTTGGACAAAATAGCTTTAGACCGAGAACTGTTTCACTTATAGTTACTTGAATAATTTTTTTATTTCGATCTCTAACTAGAGACACGCTGAAATGGCTTAGAGGTTAAAAACAAAACAAACACCGAAACCATGCTACACTAAACTCACTTACTGGATCGGCGATTCTAATTTATTTTAGTCTCTAAATTAGGACAGAAATGGCATTCACCTCAAGTGAGGTAGTTGAAAAATATAACAATACAGGGAGCTGATAAAATATTCCAAAACTGAAAAAACATATAAAGCTTTACATTAAGACTATACATGACTATAAACTTGAAGACAGAGCGACTCTTCAGTTTGTGGGATAATTAAATTAGCAATCAGTCAAAACAACCCAATGTGCGGTGACGAATACTAAACTGGATTGAGAAAACAACACCGACCGACTGAATAGTCACACTATCTAATTTTGGGATAAAATGTAAACCAGTTGGGAAATGAGAATTGCTCAAAAGACGAACTTTAACGAAAAAATCTTAAAAGACTACGCACTGAACTGTAATTTTTTAAGCTTACATCAGATCGCTTATTTACGAAATTTCTTTAATGATTAAACGTAGAAAATGGAACAACTGACTTTCACAAAACTACAACTGCATTGAGATAAGCACTTGTTTGCCTACATTCATATATATAAATGTAAATCTAACTAGAATCACTGGTGTGCTTGGCAGTGCTGACATTGCTGGTAAACGAACGTACACAAACACGATGCTCGACTGAACAGGCAACAACCTTCGTTCCCGGGGTCCTCTCTCCTTGTGACGTAGGAAAACTCAGTTTGCCCCTCGTACTGAGCCCTGATTGGTCAATTTCAATTTCAGTCGCGTGGACCGTATGCCAGGCAGGATTTCGGTATTTAATGCAGGTCATGGTTGCATGGTATAATCCCGCGCACGTCCTAGGCGCCAACACTTGGAACTGTCATGAATATAATTTAATTTTATTAATTTATTTTTTAATTCGTAGTTTTTGTAGTTATTCCGAGGATTCCGGGATTCCGGGAATTCCGGGATTCCGGGATTCCGGCATTCCGTGTTTTCCAAATTACCTTTTGTTTACTGACTTCGTTAAGCGACTTAAAAATGATTAGTGTTTTCACGAGTAAGATTGTTTTTCATTTAAGTAATTTGAGGTGAGCACGCGCGCGAATAAATTAGTTTGAATAATGGCGGGAGATGAGGACGAAGCTCACATGTGCGTCCTTTTTTTATTAATGTATTTATGCGCTTGGTTTTCATCCGACGAAGGAAGCGATTTCAGCAAAAGCTAAGGTTGCTCACAATCAGAGGCAGGAGAAGAAGAACGGAGGCGTATTTTTTGCATTCGCAAAGGAAGATCTGCCGCAGAAGAAAAGTCGCATGGGTTCTAGAAAGGCCACAATTCTGGTTCGAACATATGCTTCTAAACCAATACGCAGGGTCATTAACAGATCTAGAAGGGTCATTGAACGGAAAATTATTCATCGTCGCAGAAAAAAAAAATTACGCCGTGGTCAGAGAAGTTTAGCGAGACGCATAAAAATAGAACCGGCGTGTTATATTTCCGATTTCAAGTGCGATTTGACAGCTTTGTCAGATGAGCTGACCACAAGTTGCTTGCTGACTCGCTTAAGCTACCTGGGTCGGTGGCTTAAATTTAATGAGAATTGCATTGAAGTTTGCCGACTCGCTTAACTTTAAGCGAGTCGGAAAAGCAAGTGTTTTTACGAGATTTCCGGTTGTCACTCGCTAAGCGACCTGAAAAATTGCTCGTGAAAACACGGCCAATATTAATCGCAAATACTTTTAAAAGTGAAGAAGCAGTCTGTTGCTATAAAACCGTGAAGAATAATTTCTTAGAAACAAGTCTGCTGTAAATGCACAAGAAATGTTCCTGAAAATTGATTAAAATTCCCTGTAATGTCGAACCGATTGAAACCAACAGCCCCCAACGGTTTCGTAGTTTGCGTGAAGTTTTGGTTTATGTAAGTAACAAGCCAATTAACATTCGTTATTTCGAACGAGTCTACCGTTGGAAGATTTCAATCTTCAATTTGAAAATGGAATTTTGATTCCAATAATGCAATCCGTTCCCGAATAATGAAAATCATTCCTAAATAATGAGCGGAACGCGCTGAGTATTTTGACTATAATGGCCCAATTTTTATGGTCCGTAAAGGCGTATACTATGAAAAATAGAGCAAATAAGACATCCTTTACAATTGATCACACCTATAAAGCCTCCAATTCTTGGAACACTTCAGAGATCTACAAAATAATCTCATATTTCAAACCATTTTATTCTCTGTCTACGGAATTTATAAAAACAAACTACTACATGTAACCACATGCAACATCATGCAAATAGGGTTCTCCGTCCATCTTTCTTCGTTTTTTTAAACAAACACCGTGGAATTCAAGAAAAACTTCAGTTCTGGTGCTTTTCTTTTTTAAAAAATCAGCCTCTGTGAACAACTAAGCTTTGTTGCTGTGTAAACAATAATCAAAATCGAATTTAATTTTAATTTAACATACGGCGCTCGCACAGACCATTGTTTGTTTTTAGGAAATTTAAATGCCCTGCTTTGAAAACCCATTTTAAGGAAAACTTTTATTCCATAGCAGATAAAATTTGGCAACTTGCTTTATGCAGCTGTAATCTATTTCTCTTTTTCTCGTAATTTGTCGGAATTGTAGCGAAAACAACTCGCGAGCACTCGTAGTTATTTCTCCTTTACGCGCGCGTGTATCTCGCATCTCGCGCGACACTCCACGAAGTAACAATTCTAAACATTTTGACTTACGCTGTTCCAAAGTTCAAGTTTTTAGTTTCACGTAAAATGCCCGTAAAATGTCGCAAAGGCACCAGCTGTAGACAGACCGCTCAATGTTGCATGTTTAAAGAGCAGGTTTTGTGAACAAACCTGACATTTTGTATCTGTTTTTGAGTTGCTTGGATACTGCCTTCAAGTTCAAAATTGCTTTTAAAAAATCCCCAAATAATCCCCTGTATAGAGAACATCCTAACTTATTTACGGTAGCAGATGCACACGCCCAGATACTTCGTCGAGTACAGTATTAAATGTATTTTCCTCAATCAACAAAACAGAAGAATCGCTCGATTATAAACACACTGATATGCTATAACGTGACGGGTGTTGGAAACACTTAACGAAATTAATTTCGAGAAGAAACTAATTCTTGAAAAAAACTAACATCATAATTCTCTGTTTGTTGCAAAACGATCGGCTTATGGGGCCCGCGTTGAATACCAAAATTACCTCAAATTAATTAACATATTGCAATGAAAACGCCATGTAGGATGGGGAAAACAAAAACAGTCCCTAAATACCTAACAAAATCAAGCTTTATGTTTAGGAAACAACCAATACACAAAACACTTAAACAGGGATTTAACTTGAAGTTTTAAACAAACCCCAACGTGATCTTAATCATAAATACACTGCTTCTCGCATGGATAAACTACCGAGAACAGTTGGACATACAATTATCAGTTGAAACGTTCATTACCATAACAGTAATAGAAAAATAATTTGTATATTTGTTCAATTCAGTGTTGTCTGACGATAAGAAATGGACGTTAAATTTGAGTCAAGAGAGAGCTATGATCACATAACCGAAGATTATCACCTGATAAAAGTAAGACAGGTTTAACTCTTTAAGCCCCAATAGTGACAAGCATCTAATTTCTCCTTACAGTATCACTACTTGATAAAAAATACAGGACATGAGAATAAAGAAGGTGATCACCAAAGATAAATTGTCTTGATGTTTATGCAAATTCTCCTAATTCCTACCATAAGAAATTATGGGAAACAGTGAGGAGAAAATACATGTTGATACTGGGGCTTGAAGGTTTAACGATCAAATGCAAGCCAATCAAGGAAAAGGATCATACATCAACTTAGATTATCAGCTAAATTTAAGAAGAGGATCAGCAATCGACATACCAATCAACTTAACAACCTACTGAGAGACAGTCCGATTTAACGACAAACTGAAGACTTCTGGTACTAGCATCTCAAACATATTTGGCAAGATATCCCCCTCGTATGGTCTTGACGTCCCGCTTAGGGATTATAATAATAGGTTTATGGTTTCTGTGGGCAAAAATGTTTAAAGTAGTATATGTATCGAGAGAGTAACTGATTTCACTCGCATGTTATGTAGGCATGTTCCTCACGCGAAAGAATTGTTCTCCTCTGCCCTTTGTATATAGCCTCTTTGCACGTAAACGCAATTGATTAAGTTTCATTTTTAGCTGATTCTTTAAAATGAGCAGCTTCTCAGATAGTTTCCTTTAAATATCGGGTAAAAGTGTAAGTAGCGCTTTTCTTTCTAACAAGATTCAACAATGTGGTATCAAAAAGATGCATTCCTAATTGACATCAAAGGCATAACTTGCCTAAAATCGTGTGACGCTTGTTATGTTGTACTAGGAAGTTCAAACTTTCAGTACTTTCCTGTGGTACTGTTTATTATGCTGTACAAGGTGGTTCTACGTTTTGAGTGAACGGAAGAAAACCTAAGTGCGATCACCTATTTAAATGAAAGCTACTGAGCAGCACTTTCCTGCGGTGCTATTTATATTCTTTTTTAATATGGAAATTTGGAGGAAAAGTTATCTTCTCTATAGCTCGGTACAAGTCTCAAAACGCACTCATTCTTGACAAAAAGGCTGGATGCCAGACGTGCAAAAACAATTCCAAACCAACGGAGACTTCTAATTCTCTATCATTAGAAATGCACAGAGAGGAGAGAATACAATCAAACAGCAGCGTGTTAAACGATGCAACAATTTTACGCAGCAATAAACATTAAAAAGAGTCTCACCTCCTCTTAGCTCTCATAACCTGCCCCACAACATCAAAAACACTCGCCATTTCAGCTCAGAAATTTGCGCTCGAAATACACAATGCCAATTAATCGTTTTTAAGTAGTACAAAGTGCTCTTTCAAAGAGAAGCCGAGATATTAATATTTCATGCATGCTCGTTAGAACACAAAACGTCAAAGGTGTGTAATTTATCAACCACTCCGGGAATAACGTCATGTAAGACAAATCGATTGTCACTATGGCTGTTAACGAGCGCGAAGCTGAGAAACAATAAGTGTATCATTTGCACAATAGATTCTAACAAATTCTAACAAATTCTGCACAAGCTGTGGTGAGGAATATTATTATTATTATTGAAAGTTATTGTCATGAGAAAATGTCTGAAGCCTCGGTAGATAACTGCTAATGTAAACCTTCTTGGTGAAAATAGTAATCAGAACAAAACTTGCACTCCGTTCAAGCTACTACTAGCAGGTTACTACTCTCTCTTTTCCACAGTCAACATTCAGTTCTATAACGTGGTTCAAACTTTGTGTCTGTGGATGAAATATTGAAGTGTAACTATTCTACTGTGCTGTATCTTCCTGTGGTTTCGTCTACTATGACGAACAAGGTGGTGCTAACTTTTGAGTCTGTGGATAAAATCCAAAAGTGTGACCACTCAAATGAAAGCTAATGAGCAGTACTTTCCTGTGGTACTGTTTACTATGCTGTACAAGGTGGTTCTAAATTTGAGTCTGTGGATAAAATCCTTAAGTTTGACCATGCAAATGAAAGCTACTGAGCAGTACTTTCCTGTGGTACTGTTTATTACGCTGGGTAAGGGGGTTCTTGCTTAATTTTGGATAAAATCATAGTGTGATCATTAAAATGAAAGCTTACAATTTGACATCAAAGCTCAGCAAGTGAGTAAAACGCAAACAAACACAATTCAGTTATGTGATCCTTAAAAAAAAAACAGCAAACGACGCAATCATCGCAGATTTGAGATTATCATGTAAACGAGGTTACTTCGCGCCTTTGGTTTCTTTCAAAAATTAAGAATTACCAGAAGCAAAATTTAGTGCTTTGACGAAGGAAAAACACTTTCAGTCTCCACTGCATGAATTTCTGAAAAACGATAAACACGATTTGGACCCAAAATAACGCGCAAAAAAGCCACAAATGATAAAAAAGAGATTCTGACCTCACAGGTGCCCATAGATGTGTGGCTACCGTTTGAAAGACACGTTCAATTCTTGACATAACCGCAACAAACTTGTACGTGAACAAGCATCAGAACCAGAAATGCAATATTAATCGAGCCTGGCTCTTGTAAAGCCCGCGTATTGACCAGTTCAGACCCAAACAGCTGGCAATTGAAAGAAATCCCTCCCCCAGTAACGAGCAATAATTTGAATATTTCACTTTTACGCCCGGTCACCATAGAGACTCGAATATCATGCTGGTATTTTGAAATTGGGCCTTGTCAATCCGTCAACTTCTCTGAGTAGAAACGCTTGTTTCCATTTCATTTTTTTATTTCACAGACGACAGATAACACCCACACAACATCAGGGTTTTCTCCGATAACAAAAGCTCGTTAAAAGCAAATTTCACTTAATATCGTTGCAACACCTCCAAGGGTTAATTTCGAGGGTATAGACAAAAAGTGTGCATTTTAATGTTCTCGCTAAAAAAATGATTTGAGTGGAGTTGCATAGTTTACCTTCAAAAATATTAACACTGGGTTGTATATTTTACAATCGTTTGCGTGATCAGACATTTTACTGCACTGTGGAGCGCCTTTATTCGTGAAGAACCTTTGCCCAGCTTTGACTTTCCCACAAAGGACAAAAATTAATTTTAAAAAGGTGGAATCAAATTACGTTGTGCATATCAATGGCGTTGGAGAAAACTCGCTCAAATACTGTTTACCGCAGTTCAAATCTCACACTCCTTAGTTTTGTGATCTCTTTCAGTTTAAAGTGAACTGATTTATTTTCTTTTAAAAAAATTCGATTCATGTCTGCAATCGTTGGGAAGTGAAAAGCTGATAACAAAAAAAGACATTGTTTAGAATATCGCTATTAAATAGATAAAAACTCAAGTATGTTGACTGCAAAACTGAAGTGATAAAAACGTTTCTAGAGCACACCTGTCTCAACTGAAATAGATCTGAAGTTTTCAGGAGTCAAAAATCCATTTTCTGTTTTTGTTTAATATTTATGTGTTTAGCTTTCAAGCCTGCAATTGTTAGGGAATAAAACGCTTTTTGTCAAGACACTTCATTCTTTCCAACCTCTTAATTAAATACATGTCTCCCAGAATCAACCCCTGGGCTATATCTTCTAACCTAAGTCTGTGGATGAAATTCTGAAGTGTCACCATTCTAATGAAAGCTACTGAGCAGTACTTTCCTGTAGCGCTGTTTATTGCGTTGTACAAGGTGGTATTAGATTTTCTGTCTGTGTAGGAAATCGTTTAATTATGTGCTCATTCAAATGAAAGCTACTGAACAGGACTTTCCTACTACGATATTTATGACAGTCGTTTTTTTCACTTCTTTTTCAATTTCATATGCAAATTTACCAAAATGTATCAAAATTGCGGCTCATTGGTACTCTAAGGACTCAAAGGACTGAAGGCTGTATTTAGACAAAAAAGTTTCACAACAAATCTGTTCACAATTTTAACAACTAGAAAAACAACTCAAGTTTTTAGGGAACAAACCAGTAAGACATAATCATCTCTACTAATGGGAATTTCCTAGACACGTATCATTAAAAAACAAAGAGAACTTAAATTAGTTTTTTGCGTGAATGCAGGCGCGACGTCCCATGGCATTGTTTCACAGCGTGGGAGAGCATAAACTTCATCATCATTTGCATTTTCCGTTTTGAAGACGATCACGCATGCGCGAGTCAAGAAGAAGGGGTGAGGGGCGGACAGAGCGAGAGCATGGTAACAAACACTAGCTTTTATTTGATGCATCAAATTTTAGGATTTCATCCACAGACGCAAAAGTTACAACTACGCAGCATTGAAACCTACAATAAGCGCTGACAAAATCATAAAACAAGATGTTTAATAACAATAGCTTCGTAAGTGCGTTATACATTCCGGTACATTTATTTGCCTTTATCGCGGAAAAGCAAAAAACGCTTGAAGTCAAGGTTTTAAGGAGAACGACAACACAAGACGGTGAGTTTTTCTTTCCCTGTCCAACCCTTAACTCCAACTTTACAAGCTACACCCTTGAATAGTTTAGCTACATAAAACAAACTGAATGACTTGGAATAATGGAGTTTTCCCGAGTGTTGTCGTCGTGGTCCGTCTTTCTGTCAACTTCGTTTCCCACCAAAGCGTTATTCGTTGTTGTAAACGAGGCCAAGCATTAAATTTCTTTCTTTGTTAGAAAACGTTTTCGAAATTTTCACATGCGAAAATACAGACTTTTTCATGAAACTTCTAGCAGTGAGACCTGACGAACGCAGATTGGTCATCTCAGGTACCCTGGTACCAAGAGATCTCAACAACCTGACCTACAAGCACTCAAGTCAGCGGTACCTACCTACTCTCGCAGCTAGTAACCGAGCCTGGTAAGCTGTTCAAGCTGCCACTCCTGTCACTCGCTATAGATGATGACCTACTGCTCCGCCCACTCCCGCCAATGCTCTCACTACGTCCCGTCCCTCGGGCGGGCTTGATGAACCCTCCTGTGGGGAAGACATGGAGATCATTAACACTGCCGGAACGAACCGCTTCACGAACCAGCAGCTTGCCTGTGGAGGAGAGGGGTGGGGAAACATAGTCAGTATGTTACTAAACGTATTTCTAAAGATACTTACAGACTTGATTGCAACATTAGGTAGCGTTTGCCGTGGTCTCTTGCGAATCCACAAATCTGATTGGTTCTACGATCGGTGACTATTCGCTTTTAGTAGACATTTACAGTGGCCCATTACAAATACGCGAATCTGTTTGGCACAATGGCTTTTGACAATTTGCCGATAGACAAAGATAGCGGGTTCTGTCACTGGAAATTAACATTTCTCTATAGTTGGTTCGTTTTTCGGTCTCGTTCGTTACTGAAGAGCGACGGCATAGCCATACTGACTGGTCGCTAATTTAAAAAGAAACTTGGATTCCTATGATATCTGCATTACTGCAAGGCGTAGGAGGCCATGTTACTTTCCGTTTTCTGTTATAACCAAGTCTTAGAAGAAGACACGAAGAGCCGATTCACCTAAACCTTTTATCAACGCTCGTTGTTTTTACTGACAAACAGCAAAGTGGAAGAACAGGAAAATCAACGGAAAGAATCAAAAGAATCCGGCATCACCCGAGCAGACATCAGATACAGGATTTGAAGAAAGAAGACAATACTAAGGAGAGGAGTTACTTACCTTATGACAGTCAGCAAGAACTATTAGTGTTAGTAATTGAGACGAAATAATGTTCCCCGGTCAGTGCAGAAAAAAGCCTCTTGCACTTAAAAGCGGTTACTTGTTTCAAAGCAAGAAACATGGTCAGTAAACAACGTTAACTCACGACAACTTACATCTAAACAGTATCGTTAGTTTCTTAATTTACCCTTTCCCGAAATATAACGACTAAAACCTTGATCGCACTGAGACTAAAATATGAAGTCAAGGTTACTTAATTATCTCATATTGAAGGGGTTAGCTACATGCACAATCATGGAGTAAGTCTGTTATGTTACGACAGGGCAAGCTGCCGGTTAGGGTTGTTATTTTAACATATGTTAGTAAACATAAGCCCAAGAGATTTAGAAACAAAGATACAAAGTAGAGAGAGCAGAGTGGAGAAAAACATGACAGCACTTTGTGAACAAGTGAGTAAATAAATTCATTCTTTAAACAAAAAACTGCATCACCCAAATGTACTTTTATGCAGGTTCAAGAGCGAACTGGAATTTGAAAATGTACGTTTTTCTCGAGAAAGGAAACCAGAAAAGCCGGAGAGATACGCAGAGCAAAGATGACACATAAGAAACACCTCAGGCCACTTATGACGCCAAAGGACGTGATCTGGGGACGTATTCGTGGAAGGAACGTGTTTTCACCGCCGCGGGGAGATTCTTGGTGTTGTGGAAACCATTGGTGGTTAGCTATTGTGTCTAGCTCTGGGTGTTCTTATGTCTCTTGAAACTTTTGTGTTACCACATTTGGTGATCACAAGACCCACAACAACAAGAAACTACCTCACTGCGCAACCCCTATTTCTTCTCCCGTGAATAATCAACATTATTATTCAACAAATTGTCACTATGCCAGTATATGGTCGGGAAGCCCTCAATATCTGTCATCCTACATGACAGATATCCTGCGATATACGTAAATGACCATATTTGGAAGTGCACTGCAGATTTTCGTTCATTGCTTTCTGGCGGCCATTTTGAAAAGCGAGGCAATTTGAGCAGGGTTCTCCGGAAATTTTAACTCCCTGGAAGAAACTTTCCACGATTAAATGCTCTCAAAAAGTCAACAAGTATTTGCTTCAGATCACAGAGATCTCCAGAGGTTGACTTGGAATTTTCATAGTGAGAACTCAACCAAGAAAATGCTGTTGCGAACGAAGCAGCACACTTGCTCACGGAAAGTTGTAAAGTTGAAAAGATTTTAATTCACAGGAAGAGGACTTATTCTCGGTAAGGTAGCAATATATATTTTTTACTTTGTCTTGTCATTTCCAAACATGAGTTTGTAAATAAGTCTTTTTGAGTGAACGGTAGGAAACTTCGATTTCTTGAAGTTTTGTTTTGATGTTTATTAAGCTTAGTGTGTTGCTAGCTTTTAGCGTTTTCATCATAGAACCATAGTTTTTCTCGTTCTGAAAATGGTAGTCGATGAGAATTTGTTGAATAATAAAACAATTATCCTGCTCAATCTTGCGGAATATCCCCTGATTTAGCCAACTCGGCCTACGGCCTCGTCGGCTAAGTATCAGGTGATATTCCGCGCGATTTCGCAGGATAATTGTTAAACAGTCCATTTTACCGTTGTGTGCTTAGTGACCTAGCCTTTGAGTGGAAGCGAAGCTGGAGTTGACCTTGTTTTGATACAAACCCTCTTGCTTTTCACATGTAAATACAACCTACTTAGCATGAGAGCACCATGATTTACATATGAAAAGCAGGGGGTCTTTATCAAAACAAGGTCAACTCCAACCTCACTTTCACTCAAAGGCCAGGTCACTAAGCACACAACTGTAAAACGGACTATTTGGGACCAAAGTACTTGCGACACACGTGAATGCTCATTTTCGTAGGTCGAATTCCGACGCGGTGTTACATATCATGAGATCGGTTCGATTGAGGTTAGTTTGAACTCTGCCCGGTACATAGTGTTTATATGAGATCGGTATAAAAAGTAACCAATGACTAAAATTAACACAAGTGTCCAAAATTGCGTCATGTTCCGAATTGAAGATACAAATTCTCTTCAAGCAAAACAGACTGCACGGTAGGAAAACCGATGAGATTTACGAAATCCATTATAACTCACCATTAGGCAGCCCACGATCTTTTTCTTGCAAGCTTGAACTGCTCTGACTCCTGCCATGGCCGAGAGGTACTGGACTTGGAATAGGGAAGGGACTACGCGCGCGCTCCGCTTCAGAATCGTTCAGCGGTAAACTGCTTAAGCTGTTACGGCGTCGTGTAGGCCCAGTGTCTGAGGAAAGACAAGGACAACGGCTCACTCAGAAGTCAGCTGTTTGCTTGATGTGAAGAAGTGCGGAAATGTTAAAACAAACGAAGACCAACGGTTTGGTTTTGAAGAGAACTGTACCACAGTTGACAGGAATCTATTAGAAAGCGAGGACGGCTAACAACGGGTACAATGAAGATGGAATGCGATAAGGACAAACTTGAAAACGAGGCCTTACACCAAATCTCTGCCACAGGACCCCCAACAACAACAACAACAACAATAATTAACAGTCCTCGGTTAATAATAGCAGTCCATAATTAGGAAGTGAGAATGACTAAGGTCAGTAAGAATGCTAAGAGTGCACGTGCACTGCAATGTGGTCAACACGGAAAACGCAAGGCTCATAAATTGAAGTTTGGCCCACCCTACTGAAAGTTTGAAGAAAGCGTGCAACGTGGAAGGGTTTTAACAATTTTTTATATTCTTCGTGTTAGCTAAAGTTTATAAAAGTTATCCTTAGAAGCTTCTGGTTGTTATTTCGACAAGGAGTCTACATTGTTTAGCAATTAACCGGCATAAATGCTGTTGTGTGAAGGCGCCTTGGAAGCCTGTATTTGTGTCGACACGCAACAAAGAGAGGCAGTGCGTGACAAAGCCTTCGGTTTCATGGCTGACCCAACTAAGGGCTTCAAACGTGATTAATGGCATGTGAACTCACGAGGTCTTTTGTGGCTCTCATATGGCACTCCTTGCTCATGCGTGTTCATGTCAGGTGAATACATGCGCTCTACAATGATAATATAGCAGGGTTAAAATTTATGATGATTGGTCAGCGGTGATTAGCGCTGCAATATAAAGATGAAAGAATTAGAGTACAACATTTAAAACACTTAAATTTTAAAGTTAGACTTTCATGTATGAGTTTTATATATATACGTGTCCTATTTATTAAGTGTGCGACTTGAAGGTTTTTAAAGTATTTAAGGTGCATTTTAATAAACCTAACTGGAATTTGAAAAAATCGCTTAATCTTGTAATAAAAAGTTTTTTTTTTTCTGGACAGCTTGCAACTTTCCTAGTTGAGAACGAGATCACTAAGATTTTAACACTTTAACAACCGAATTTTTCTAAACAATTCTTCTCTTTACCGGTTACCATTCGTTTAAGAATTACGTTCTACACCAGTTATTATTACCTTGAGGAGCATGCAACCCCTGATGATGCGGGGGCATCCCCATAGAATGTTTTGGCCCTGATAAGGGTGACGGACTCCCAGTTCTTGGCATGGGCCTCGGAGACTGGCGCCCAGGACGCGGAGACATGCTAGGATCATACATGCCATCGTTTTGCTGTGAATATACGGAGTCTGGGGCCTCGCCATATCCCATTCTCCCTTTAACACCGCCGACGACCAGTTTAGCTCTGGCGGGGTCAACGTCTTTTAATTTCTGTTTAGCGAGCCTGGCTCTTTCTTCCTCGCCTATGGTTAAAACGGTTTAGCTTTAGGGTTTACACCAGTATAGTTTAATTATAGCTTGTTCACACCAAAGGACAAGGCATGCTCAACCTTTTCAATGTCAGGGCCAGGCTTAAGTTGTCTCATGACTGTGGTTCTAAAATATTCGTCCGTGTGTGAAATCCTAAAGACTGACCATTCAAATGAAAGCTACGGAGCAGTACTTTCCTGTGGTGTTACTATGTTGTACAAGGTGGTTCTAACTTTCGAGTCTGTGGATGAATTTCCTTAGCGTGAGCATCCCATCCACACGTAGTTTTTGAACCTTATTTTCTGTTTCTTGTTCAGTTTTCAGCATATGGCAGTTAAAAGGTGAAACGTAATCCACTTAAATAAGGCTTAACACTTTCATACGAGTTACTTGGCCTCGTGAAGTGCACTTTCTTTAAATCAAAGATATAACTCAGAAACCACGAGTTAGAATTTACTCGAATCATGTGTACTATTTTAGTTTTTCCGTTTTCTGTCACTGATGTTCAATTCTTTAGTTAAATCTGTTTAACAGGTGTGAACTTGTTAGATACTGTGCACTTTATAAAAAATTTTAACAGTTATAATTAAACCTGTGTTAAACGAACGTCTTTGGGAGATAGGTAGCCGTTCGCCTTTGGCGTAGATCACCTTAAATTAAATACCACACTTTCGTGTTAGTTATTCTTTAGGATAAAACAAAGTAAATATCCGATTTTACTCAATAAGGGTATCCGTTGAAAAGGGGCACGGTATTTTCCATCGAATACGAGCCTTTTGAACAACTCAAGCTAAAACAGGAGTGCTCGCTTAAGACAGGTTTAACGGTACTGTAACGATACTAACAATCCGCCACTCAGTTCTGTGTGTTTCCTTCGTTTCGTCAGTTCCGAGTCGTAATTATAGTCCTTTTATTGTTAAATATTCTTATTATCATAACTACCAGTCGTTTCTTTTAGTGTTGGTTAACGATAACATTTGTTTTCTTTTCAGTTTCGTCATTAGCATATGGTGTCATACGTTTTCTCCCGCGTTTTCTCCCGCGTTTTATCCAGAGACTCAAGCAGAAAATTTAGAGGAGAGGCATCAGAGAAGATCGCATTTCTTGAGAAAACGTGTTAAGACTCGATAGAATTCAATTGGCACTTTAAAACATGGCGAGTTTATTTATCAAATTTATAAAACTAAGATAAGATCAACTGCGAAACTGTTTGATTTTAAAGCAAACTCAGTGCAATGAGACGACAGTGTGTAGCGAGTTACTTGGCCAATGAAATTATCTTCAGTGCAAAATGTATTCATAGTTGTTAACTTTAAAATTGTGCGTCGTTGCTTGAATTTCTTACCCATCGGTTCCCGTCCTGGAGGCAATTGCGGCAACAACCGGGACTTTTTAGCCCCGGGGCCTCCACTAGGGGACATTCTACCAGGGGAATACGGTCCAGGGGAGGAATAACCTGGAATACTCGGGGACATGCGCTCGTCGTGAAAGCGGCCTGCAGTTCCATGCTGGTGAGGAGGCATGGGTCTAGTCTGGTGCGGCGGCATTCTGTTGGGGTCAGCGGCGTTATGAGAGTAGCTCGGTTGAGGAGACTGGGGCGGATGATGAGGTGGTGGAATATGATATTGCTTGACAGAGTAGGCTTAAATGAAGTAGTGATAGCAGGATTAGAACGTGACAAAAATTTCAATTATTTTAAATTTATTTTTAAATTGTTTAAGAAAACGCTGAGAAAATTAACACTTTAACCTCGACTTTGCGAATTAAAAGAATGGAAATGAGCCAGTTTACTTCCACGGCAAACGAGCGTTACTCTGATATGGAGGACATGATCGATAAGGATAAGGTAAGTTAAAACTCTTTAAATACCCTTCAAGCTTACTTAATTCCTTATAAATACGAAACCGAATTACGTCAAAGACTCGTTTATACACTTAATGCAACACTTCAATTTATTATCAGATTCAGAACTGAATGCTTTACGTCTTACCTCATTTAATAGTGATTAAGTTTGTTTTTTTAGATTAGGTTCAAAGGAGATATCAGTGAATGTCAATGGATGAAATGATAATGATATCATTTTCATGAACCTTTTTATATTGCTAAGAAATGCATCTTTCGCAACCAGGACTTGCTCTCATCTTGGCCTTTTCTACGGCAACACGAACCAGTTGCAAAACGCTGTGCGTAGAGAGCACCTGCTAATGTCGCACACAACCCTAGGGGTACACTTATAACCCCAGGGGTACACTTATAATCCTAGGGGTACACTTTAACATTCGCTTTACTAGTTTGGATGTGATTGGACGTCCAACGTTCGCCCCGTGTGAAATCTACACATAACTTCGTTTTGTTATTTTACATCGTGTTATTATTCTGCCAAGTGTTGATGTGTTGCACTTAAACAACAGAGCAGTTTTCTTCCACTCATAAAAGAGAATCACGGACTAAATTTTAGTTTCCGCAAATTTAGCTTTTTCTAGCTTTTACCCGCAAGATGACCCAATCCACTCCAACGTCCCACATAAGTCCTACGTGCGTCGATACCAGTTATGTCTGACGAGTCTTTTCTCTGATCTAGAGTTTACTCAAAGCAGGAAATTATGGCACTAAACTTTCATTCATTAGTAACCCAATTTACCCTCGCTATACATGGTATATAAGTGCGCCCATAATCATATCCCACCATACCTTGCACCATCTGTGGTTGAGTGAACGGGGGCCTGGGACTGTCCCGGTGATGGTCAATCAACTGCTGCTTCAACAGCTCGTTTTCAGGTGTTTGGAAGGGAGGCTGGGCACTAGTTCCCGGTCCATTGGGAGTATATCTTGTTTCTTCTTCGTAATCACTACCATAGCCAGGGGAACCAGCTGAGGGGGAAACAAAAAAGTTGTTAAAATATCACGAAACATACTACGTCACTTGATGATCTAAATTTTTGCTGAGGTTTTAATTTCGATAATTTCGTGTGTCCTCAAAGGGGTTGAGAAGTTTGTGTAAATTTGACGCTGTTGATCCCTTGCCAGGGAGGCTGAAATTTTTGCCGTCGAGTTTCAGAAATTTCTCAGAGGAACGAACTGATTATCAATTCGTTGTCGAACTGAATATTATTTGGTTATCACACCTTGCTCTACAGGTTCACCAGGCCCTCTCTGTCCCTTAAATCTGAATGAGTTGTGAGGGGACTGGTTAGGAGTGGGTGGCACGAGAGGATCATTCTCATCCTCGTGGTTCTTCAGTGGGTACCAGTACCCGTTACCATCAAGATTAGCCTCGGCCATGCTCAATACAACCTGGGGAGAGATAAAAAAAAACGAATTCCTAAAAAAAATTGGCAAATAAAAAAGCCGTATTCCACAACAATTTCTTTTACTGGATCAGTTGCCACATGGTTCACGAAAAACAGAATTCGTATAATGACACTGGGGCTTATTAGGGTTTTAAAGCCCCAATATCAATATACATAGTCTCACTGATGATCTCCAAACAGTTCTTGTGGTACAAATTAAGAGAATTTGTATGGACATTGAGATATGTTATTTTCGGTGAATTATTGGGGACCATTTCCTTTATTCTCATGGCCTGAATATTTGGCCATGCAGTGATCATGCAAGGAGAAGTTAGATGATGGACACTATTGGGGCTTGAAGGGTTAACAGTTAAAATGATCAACACTGAAAGACTACTTTAAGACATATAACCTTACCTCTCCAATGAACTCGCTGGAGCCGACTTTGTCATAATCCCACACAGTGATTTCAAGAGCACGTCCACTGAACTGCAAAACAACATAAACTTCCTCAGCTGCAACACGACAAGAAATATGGACAAGAAACAACGAGAATATGATACCTTTTGCGGCCTGCAGGGGTAAACAAAAGTCTGATTCCACCTGGGGTTAGTTGACTTCATGGCGGTTTTTGTACGTCGCTTGCTCTGCATACTGAAGAAAAAACACAAAAATAATTAACCCTCGAAAATTTTCGGAAGTTCAAATTTCGTACAAACTAAACGCATGAAAATTTTAAAGTCAAACAAATGAAACATCTGTAGTTAAAACGTCTAAACTTTTAAACAGGGTTTTTTGCACTAGGAGTAGGTGAACATCAGTAGAGCAGTTTTCAATTGTGTGGAAAGTTATTTTGGATTGTTTTGGTTTTGCTTTACTGTGTTCAGTCATTCGTTAAAGAACTAACGCCTTTCTCAACCAATCAGAAGTAACACCAAAACCAATCGTGCCCTGCCCGCACGCGTTTTCACGCGCTTTGAACTCTGTTTGGTTCCTTGTTTTGTTTGCGTCCGTTGTGATTGGTCAAAGTTATTACTTTGGTTTTTCGACACTCAATTGAAAACCGCTGTTAATTGCCTCACGGGGAGTGGTCAATTAAATAATTATATTATATATTAAAAACTGAAATTACAAATTCATATCTAAATCCTCCACGCCACTTTATGTGTAAACTAAACAACTATTCATAACCGCTTTATTTAGACTGAAAACTTTTTTGCTTGAACGGCTACACATTGATTTAGTTGGGTGTTTGTCTGAAAACTTCCAAATTAAACGCAAAATTTATGCAAAGCTAAGATAATCAAAAAAGGTCCCAACTTTTCCACACAGAAGTCCCTGACATATTTTTTCTTAATAACTTGGTTTAAACTTATTGTAATAGACTCATAAAAATTAAACAAAATATTATAATAAAAAAATTCTAATAGTAAGTTCCTACAACCATTGGCTTGTTACTTTACTGCAGACTTCAAGACAGAGTTCCCAGCTACAAATCATTAACTTGCTTCGCAGAGAAACTCAAGGTTATAAACCATTCCAATGGCGGATCCAAGATTTTTGTAAGGGGGTGGCTGACCTGACGGAATAATATCGGAACAATCGGAGACAAAGCTTGTTTACCATTTACACAGGCAAACCGGTCGGTTTACCGTTTGGGTCGGTTTGGGCAAATGGTAAGCAGATTTCCGTATTGGGAAAATTCCGTTCGGGACTAGCACTTACCATTTGCAGAAATCCCTACCATTTACCAAAAAATTTGCATGACGGCGACGGCTAACGAGAAGGTCGCAAAACAAAAGCTTTGATTAACAAAACAACGACTCTGCACGTGCTTTGCCGTTCTGTGCGCAACTACAACGTGAAATGACCAAATTCAACGTTTTGTGTAGAACGCAAACACACGACGGTGAATTTTCGTTTTTATAATAATAATAAAAAATTAAAGTAATAACTTTATTCACGTGTCAAGTGATCTAGCACCCTGTAAAGACAGGGCGCTAACTGGGGACACCGCTATTTTCTAATTAATTTTCTAACAAGTTCTACCTGAACTGATACGTCCTTGCAAATCCAGCTCCTGGATAATTCGACTGCATTAGACAGGTTAAACGAGTCGGAATAATCGCCAAGAAGTTTCAAAGATTGTGAAGTCATTTTAAAAGCGACGTTTTCCTTCCCGTTAAGCTCCCTAATTAACTGTTGTTGGGACAGAAAATGGCTGCGAGAGCCTGAAACTGGTATCAAAAGATTAGGTTTGAACAAATGGTACACGAATTTCCGTTTGGAACATTCCGTCCGGAAAAACAGGAGTACCTTTTCAGACGTTCCGTTGGTCCCGGAAATTTTCCATTGGAACGACCCGAAAAGTCGTGTACCATTTACTTTCCAACCGGAATTTCCGGAAAGCTGTTGTAAATGGTAAACAACCAAAATCGCCTCAGTGAGAGGTTTGTTCCCTTTCTTGATTTCATTGCTTAAACGACCCCAAAGAGGGGGGTGGCTTGCCAGCCAATCCACCCCCTCTGGATCCGCCCCTGCATTCACCGTTGATAAGAGAGAAAGAAGTGTACCTTTTGTCAGGGAGAAAATAAATCCGGACGTAAGGGTTGGGTGGGATCGTGGACTCCTTAGGTGCCAAGCCTTCACCTCCAACAACCGTCACATTTAAATTGGCAGCGTCCTCATCATAAAACAGCTTCAACTGTAAAATAAAGCAATAGAAGCAATTAAAAAGACTGACACTAGAAAATCGGCATTTATTTATTTTTATACTTGAGTCTCCAAGCAAGAAGAAATTACAAGTAGCAGCATTACTACTCGATACTAAATTGCAGCCTGGGTGTTGAAAGGAAGGGTACTAAATTTCAGCCCAGATTAAGAGGGGAGGGAACCAAATTGAACGCTGGAAGTGGGCGGGGAATGTGCTAAGCTGAGGCATGGGTGGGGAGGACAGGGTACTTAGTTAAAGCCTCGGTTGGGGGAGGGGAAGGAATTAGATTGAATCCTAGGTTGGGAGAGGGTATTTAAACAGAGCTTGGGTAAGATTCTGCCACGAAGGCTATACCTGTGACGTTGGCAACCGCAACTGCCTTCTGAAGGTCAGAGACTTCAGAACTGATCTCTGCATTTTTTTCCCAGGTAAGAAAACTTGATCCTCCCTCCCCTGAGGCTTCCATTTAGTATCTCCATATCAAAGCCTCATTTTAGTACCTACCCCCCCCCCAGGCTTTAATTTAGTACCCCCTCCCCACCCAGGGTGACACATACTTGTATCCGGCCAGTAACTCTTGATGGTTTCCCTGTCAGGCCTTGTTGAGGTGAAGATCCTTGCTTGACAGACTTGCTTGGTTTGTCATCAGGTAAAGGACCACCACCAAAGAAGAAGTCATCATTATCTGTACAAATAATACAGAACACAAACATGTTCACCACAAAGATAAACCACAAGTAACTTATTCTCATAGGCTAATCCCAAACCTGCTGGTTCATAGGCTGACGTCTCACTTCTTCCACTCATTGGGGTACCATTCTCCCTGACTGTTGATGTTCCTGTGACATTCTCCCTTTGGGTTGGTGGTCCTGTGACCTCCTCCCTTCTATCCAGTGATCTTCTCTCCTGCTGAAATGCCATGGGTGCAGCAGAGGAGGGTGACATGCGGTCCCGTTTCACAGGAGATTCCCTAGTGGGGACCTGTTTAGGAGACTCCCTCTTTGCTTCCTGTCCTCGTGGGGTCTTGACTGGAGACTGCGTGTTCTTTGGAGGGAATTTACTCCTAACCAGCAAATAAATTACAGAGCAATCAGAATTGTAAAGAAGCATTTCATATTTCAAGAATAAAATTCTGCACCACAACTCACGACTCGAAGTTTGAATCACACAGAGAGAGAAGTTCAGTAAAATTGAAGCTTTAGAATATGTGCATTTCGGAGGCGTGGTCTCCCAGTAAACGTTTAAAGGTTAGAAACTACAAAACACCCATAAACGCACAGAACAATTTAATAAATCCTGTCAACACTATTACTGCATCAAATACTGGAAATACGTTCACGGAAAACAACTACATGTTGTGTCCAGTTTCTAGCACCAAAACAAAACCCTGGTTCAATGTCTTACTTGTCTCGGCACACGATCAGATGTAGTTCATTGCTGTCTTGGTTGTCCTCCATGGATGAGTTAATACTTTCCACGACTTCCTCAAAGGTACAGTCTACCAATGATATATCATTCCACTCCTGAATTTCATCACCTTAAACATTAATATATTTGATTCTTACGAATACTATTTACGAGAACGAATGGCTTGAAAACTGTTTGTAAAGAAAGTAAGAGTACAGCAATGTTGTTCCCTGAAGCACATGTGC
The DNA here is from genome assembly GCA_964017195.1 of Siderastrea radians. Lineage (NCBI taxonomy): Eukaryota > Metazoa > Cnidaria > Anthozoa > Scleractinia > Rhizangiidae > Siderastrea > Siderastrea radians. The sequence continues at coordinate 30,608,395 of OZ024898.1, forward strand.
ATCCGTCATCCCGTTATTATTATTATTATTATTATTATTATTATTCAGGGTTTTCAATAAGGGCCGGCAGCCGGCAAAACTCGCCGGCTATTCCACATGAACTCATCGCCTACTTGATTGAGAAATTACCTCATATTTTACGACTAACATGAGAAACGTTCGCCACAAAACATGAGCCCTAGATCGGCCAAGATTTATTCAGGAAAAACAAAAGAATCTTGCCTACATTCTTAGTAATTTCAGCGGCAATTTGTGTTTCCTTTTCTGTTCAAATACCCTAATTCTTGCTCCAGAATGCAGAGAGTCCCAAATTTTCAAACTTCCCCCCCCTGCACCCCCCCCAGAATTTTGCACCTTCAGTGCAAGTAGTTCATTCTCCACCTACTCCTACAATTTTGCTGCCTACTCAGATCCCTATTGAAAACCCTGATTATTATAATTATTATTATTATTATTATTATTATTGATATATACACTACTTTTTTTTCAGGACACAGACTTTGAAGCGGAGTGCGGACTTTGCTGAGATTAATTGAATTACAGTGCTTCTTTTTCTCTGACAGTTTTATGTGATTTTTAATCTTACAAAATTTGGAATTTTAAATAGAGAGTGGATTAGTAATGTGCCTTATATAAGTTTTTTTCTCAACATATTTTTAACATTTCTTTTTTTTAACTATTGTAAGTCTCCTTTGAACTTATTTGAATAAAGGTTGTTATTGTTATTATTATTATTACAATCACTATCACTATAACTATCACTATCACTATAACTATCACTATCACTATTACTTTTACTATTACTATTACTATTATTATTATTATTATTATTATTATTATTATTATTATTGCTCTTCTGTTCAAGAAATGTTTATTTCTAAAGAAAAAAGAACAGGTCATTAGTGTTAAAGGGTACTTAATGTGCAAAGATGGTTATTAATAATGATACAATGCAGAAACAAAGCCCAATCGCCCCCAAAAAAGGGTAAATTAGCAAGACAAACTGGTCTAAAGCAATAATTACTATAATTGTACATAGCTACACATTAGTCATCATATTGTTTTCTTTGTCAAGAAACTTTGCGCCACATTGCCTCTTTTCAACCAAGGATCTGTTGGGGAAACCTATAGAATAAATACACGCTGGGGGGGGGGGGGGGGGAGTAACATTAACAAGAAGAAGTTACAACTCTCCTAGCTGTTTCACGACAAGAATCAGGGTCACTGGGTACACAACCCGAAGTTCTCAACTCTTAAACATCCCATTGTATAAATCAAACACTGGTCAGAGGACTTTTTATTATCACAAAGTAAACATCTGGCAATACTCTCAAAACCTTAAAATTGATCTCTCCTTTTAAATTTTACCCAAAGTGTAATGGTCCATAAGCATCTATTTTTAACATTTTAACATTTTAAAAATAAATTGTAAACTGTTTTTAAGATTTCTTTTAAATGTATTGTCACTGCAAAGTCCCACCAGAGGAGTGTCAATAAAGCATTGCATTGCATTGCATTGCATTGCAGTGCAGTGCATTGCAGTGCAGTGCAGTGCATTGCATTGCATTGTATTTTGTAATCCATGTGTGACTTGAGAATAGTACTTAGTGATTAGGTTATCACTAAACATTGTTACCTATCTGAAGTTGAGCTTGTCTTTCAGCTGGACCTCCCTTTCTAATGTCAGTGATAAAAGCTCCTAGTTTTCCATCATCAGTCTTTTTTCCACCAATCACCTTCAGACCATATGCCGCATAAGGATCTGAAAGAATAGAATTCTTATTAGTATTTGTGACATAAAACCGTAATACCTAACAAAAAAGCCAGTCCCAGCTTTCTAGAAATAAACATACAAACAAATAAATAAATAATTAAATGGCTAAACTGTACCAGTGGCAGCTCCTTGGCATTTTGGATCTATGGTCAGAAGTACTTCTCCTAAGCATTTGTTATCCTCATCTGGTGGAGACCACTTAATAGATGTCTGATAAAAAAAAAAAAAAGAAAAAAAAAGTGACCTTCACTAGTTAGCATTATCCACAAGTATTTTGTATCGTAAAATCTCGGGGCAGGAGGGGTGGGAGCATGCACTCCTTGGATTTTCTTTGGGCAGCCCTGTGAAGGCCAGAGTTTAGAACCTTATATGTATGCAGTCAACTATTGCTGTTGTAAAGAAACGCAAGGGAGGCAGCGTGGCTGAGTGGTCAGGATGCCCGACTTGAAATCTGAAGGTCCTGGGTCCAAGCCCTGCACATTTCACTAGCTGGAGTTGTTCTCGGTAGCCCCAAGTTCAACTCATCAGCCAAGCTTGTCAAGATCCAACTCGCCTGCCTCCCCACCAGTTGGGGTCGGAAAACAGCATAGCTTACAGGTACGAATCAGAAGTGAAGAGTATTTTAACGAGTTTAGATGAGATTTAAAAATGATTCTTCAATCCATTATCAAAATAGAAACAAACATGATAAGGGCATGATAAGCTATTTTTTTATAATTAAAAAATTGTAATAATTTTATTCAAAACACCAAAGATGTAATAGATCTCTACAACCGTGAAAAGAATTCTCCTGCTCGTTATTTTATAGACACCATAGCTAAAGTACATGACTTGTGTACTAATTCAAAAGTCTATTACTTCTTACACACCACAAACTATTGACAAACTTAGAGCAAAACAACTATCTGAATTAATTAAAAGTGGGAGGCTGTTATAAATAACAATAAGTTCCAAGCGATATTTTCATGTTCAGCCATCAACAGAACTTTTAAATTTGATAGCTAAGAGCTTGGTGAGATGAACTAGAGCATACAAAACACAAACTTTGCCAAATATGCAGTGGCAAAGAAGTCAACAGCCAACCTGTGAAGAGTCCTTGTTGTCTCCGATAGCAGTAGAAATATCAGATTGCTTCTCAGAGCTTGCAGGAGTAGTTGTGATGGAAGATGCCACCACAGAAGAAGGAGAAGGAGTAGCAGAGACAGGAGGAGAAGTAGTTCTCTTGATTGACAAGGCACTAACAAACCTATCACCCAGCGACCCTCGGTCCTGCATAGAGGGAGGCTCATCTTTAAAGAACAAGTTACTCTATACAGTAGAAGAACATAATCATTATAAAGTCAGGTCAGTAAAGAAATAGAACAGGGTCACATCAGAAAAAGCTGAAAACACCTAAACGAATTAAGTATCTGAGACAAGAATAATTATCACAAGATTGCAAACAGTCCTACCAGGAACATCTTGGAGAGGGTAAAATTACTTTCGATAAACACAAAAATCAAAGCTACCCAACTAAAGGTATTTTCTTGTGCAGCTCGTAAATATTTCATGAAATTCAATTTTGAATTTTAATTCCACAGAATAAGATAATTGTGTGTTTAGACATTTCATCATTGTCTGCCAAAATGATCACCTAAAATGCCACAGAAAATAAAATATTTATCACTAAAAGCCAATTTAATTTTCTTGCATCTTTTAACAGCTTCTCCATCACAATCTAATAATATTTCACACAATGTTACAATGGAAAGTGTTATCTTTGAACATGTTTCCTTCAAAACCACAATCTTGAATGCAGCACCTGATTTGAATGATCGTACTTCACAAACAAAAATTAATATGTAAGCTGTCCTAATAATAATGACATGGTACAAATTTAAGCTTGAAACGTACAGATTAAAATAGCAATGATTAGTCACATACTATTACTTTTAAGATTATAAAAGAAACATGGGTGGCTGTACATTAGGGATAATTATAAAGAGCCACTTTATGCACAAAAAGTACAAAAGAAAATAAACACAGGGAGACAATCAGAAGATTTGAATATGATAAAAATGTCGAATGTCACAGATCAGTTATGACTTTAATATACAAATGTTTAAATTTCAATCTAGAGAACTGTAGTAAAAAGACAATTACAAGCAATAATAAGTTATAATAATTATTATTCATAGTTACATGCACACCAAGATTGGCTTGAGGTGGAGTTGTTTAGGGTCTGACTCACAAAACTGAATTTATAGCTCTGATGGATCTGTTGGCCTTATCTGTTTTTTTTTTTCCTTTTTCTGTTTATTACATTTATTTGGTTTGAGCAAGCAAAATCAAACTTATTAGAACAAACATTACAAAATGCACAAAAGTCAGCATTGAGAATTTATATCTTGCACTTGGAACTAGAAAGATAAACAGAGGATTGTAACTTCTTGTCTTACCTTGTCTTTGGCATCTTCAAGTGAAATTCTTCTTGGAGGACTTCTTCTGCCATCAATATCTTCTCCATAAGGCTTTGGCTGACCTCGACTGGATGGTCCTATTATATATCCATCAGTATCCCTGCTTGGTCTCTGGTCTGGTCTGTCTTGTCTGTTTGCAAATGAAGGTCCCATCCTTCCATCCACAGTGGAAACATCTGTTATGGGCCCTCTTCTGCTGTCCATCTCCTGTTGTGTCCCTGGAGCATTTGGCCCTGGAACCCTGTTAAATAAATACAGCCATGCAAGTTATGCCCACTAAAGAGTGTGAGCCCAGAGTGTGGGTATGGGGGCAGTCAGGTAATTCTTTCATCAAAAATACTTTGACACAAAGTTTTAAAATAAAATAAGATTATGCACTAATACCTCTTGGCAAATAAATATAGGGAATGGTCATTTTCTGTCCTTTTGACATACATTTAAGGGCTGATTTAGAAGGTAGGATTTTTGCTTACAACTGTTGTATGTGACTTGCTCATGTCCTGTCTGCAACACGAATCATGTCTTCTACATCAGACATACAAAATCTATGCGACAGTTGCACACAACAAGAAAAATTTTATAGGATTTTAAACCTTTCCAAAACCTTAAGACAGTCATAGCTACAATCAAAATGTTAGAACTACGATTATTTGTTTTCAATCTATGCTTGACACGAGCAGTGTGCAAGAAAACTTGCATACAACATTTCTAAGCAAAAATTGTACCGTCTAAAATGGACCAAACAAATACAGTACATTGTAGAATTTTTGAAACTGAAGCCTTCCTTATAACCCAAACTTCTCACAAATTTAACATCAGTTTTGCTCATTTCACTCATTACAGTAAATTAATCCTGATAATCAACCAGTTTTGTGTTTCTCACTGTGGGAGTTATCAGGATTCAAAAGACATGGAAAAAGTAGCCAGGGAGAAAACAGACAGGCATTGTTTGTCTGCAAAAGTCCCTAAGGCTCAAAATGCAGTAGCCCTTAATGACAGCCCTGGTGTAGCAAACAGGAAAGGTTTAACCCAACCTTTGAACACTTGCCCTCTGCACCTCTGGACTGTACCCATTCCTGGAGTCAGGAACCTGCTGTCGTCCTGGCCGATCTCCCATTGGACCCTTCTCAGCAGAACCAAGTCTTGGTCTTCCTTGATCCATCATCCCTGGTGCTTGTTGAGAAGAACCAAACTGTTCTCTTTGGCCCATAGGAGAACCCTGTTGCTGCTTACCATAAGGTCCTCTGGGATGTTCCATGCCTGGCTCCTGTGTGGGTGGCCCTGATCGCCCTCTTGTTTGGTCCCCTTGAGAATCCAACTGCCCTCTTCCTTTGTCTGAAAAAGGAGCTTGCTGAGGTGCACCTAACTGGTTCCTTGGGGTACCCAACCTAGGTGAACCCGTTGGAGCAGGAGCCCTAACTTGGTCCACTGGAGGGCCAGTTCGGGCTGAACTGATTTGTCCTCTAGGTTGTTGGTCTAATGGTGCCCCTTGTCTTGGAGACCCAAGCTGTCCAGGAACCTGGCCATCCCTTGGAGATCCTAACTGCACAGGGGCCTGGCCTTGCCTTGGTGAACCTAACTGTCCAGGAGGGACATGACCTTGCCTTGATATACCTAACTGTCCAGGATGTTGTTGCTGTCCACCATGCTGGTCTGTTGGCAACCCATGTCGCGGCTGTCCACCAGGTCCAAATCTCGGCCCCATATGATTTGGTCCCATCTGCATCACTCCTTGTGGACCAACAGCTCTCGGGCCTTGATGAGGTCCCAAGTGGTCAGGTCTAGGGCTGCCTGGTGACTGTTGGGGACCACCAATTTGATTAGGAGGAAACCCACCCTGGGGTCTTGGTCCTGAAGGACCATAAGCTCCTGGTCTAGGACCCAAATTATATTGTGTGGTAGGTTGCTGCCCAGGTGATCCCCCTCTACCATAACCAGGCTGACCAGGTGCACCAGTTGGTGGAGCCCCAGGCTGGCTACCAGGAGGAGTTCCTCTGCCATAACCAGCCGCATTTTGTTGTGGAGGTCTCTGAAATCTCTGCTGTTGTGGCCCTGGAGGGCCCCTCATTCCAAACCCAGGTCTGGGTTGATTGGGAGCCACACCTCCCCTGGTACCCTGTTGCTGGGATCCTGGAAAAGCTGTGCGATTTGAAGGTGGTGTTCCTGGATGACCGACTGGAGTGAAACTAGAACCTTGCTGCTGAGGAGGGTTATTAGGCTGCTGATTTCCTGGGCCATGCACTCCTCGCCCTTGAGGTCCCCCAGGCATACCACCTGGCCTAATACCTTGCCCCTGGGGTGGTGGATGTCCTGGTCTTGTTCCTAGACCTTGACCAGGTACTGCAAGTCCTCTACCTGGTCCCTGGTTCAATGGACCTGATCGATTTTGCACTGTGCCTGGTTGACGATTCTGAGGAGCATGGTCTAACTCATCATGTCCTTTAAATTTTACAACTTTTCGTCGAACTTTATTTTCATCAGGTCTGTACAACTCATCATCGCTCAAATATGCTGGACTCCCAGGTGGTGATTCATCCATCTCCTCATCCGATACTGAAGGTCTACGAAAACGATTTCGATCACCATCTCTCGCCTTCCCCCTTCTTCCACTACCCCTAGCAGAATCTGATCTTTGAAGTCCTTGCCGCCTCATTGCCCTTTTGTCCTCCTCAGTTGGGATTGCCCTAAAGTCACTTCCTAGAGAGTCTGAGTCATTTGTTTTTGGTTCTTCACTAGGTGCAGTTATTGCACCAAACCAGTTCCCAGTTTTTGTGAGCATTTCCTGCTTCTTCTGGCATACAACACACACCCAGGAAACCTGAAAAATAACAAATAAATGTAAGTTGCCTTGAAGTTAATGGAAGGTGATGTCTGCTACATGTACATTCCTGTAGTCCAGAAAGCCAATTTCTGTAGCACAAAGCAAATCTCCTTGATCACCCTTAATGGCATTCTAATCCATTCCTGTGATACCCCAGCACTTTGTTAAGTTTCTCTCATAGCTCACCAGTACCAGGAGCCCATAACCTGGAGGGTGAAACTTCTATAATGCGTTTGTGAAAAGTCGTTTTCGCTAGTTGGGTTATTTTTAGATGACCGAAAGTCTTACGACGATTTGCAAAGTGACCAGAAGTTTTTAAAAAGATTTCTGAAGATGACACAGAGGCCTCCAAAGATAACCAAAGATTACCCACAGCTTTCCATACCCACTATGGATAACTGACGAGAGTCTGGAGCTTCAGTTGCAGGAAAGGATCATCTAAAAATAACCCTACTTGTGAAAATGCCATTGGATCAATACATGGGAGTTGGATGATCTGAGTTAGGGGCTAATGCAGGCACCCATTTATTAACCTGGGTGGAGAGAGCCAGCATCATGCCTACAGACAAATGGACATAACATGATCTCCCATCTCAGAGTTGGAACTTTCAACCATCAATTACAGCATGTTAATAACCACTTGTCTAATGGCATCTCAGTGTATGTTTCTCTTATTTTGCCACCATTCAAATGCAGTGACAAAGACAACTGCAGACTCTCACAACCAACGATTAATAACCAGGTCAGTACTCTGGATTCCCACTTATTATATACTGTATTTATCCTTGAAATTGTTCCCTCGCAAATTTAAATCTAATTTGGAATTAACTTAATCTGTAACATAAAAGGAGTTGATTATTGTGTCAAAATGAATTGACCTCAGAGACTGACCACTGCCAGCAAGCAATAAGCTTTACTTACCATTTGGCCCACTCAAAAGGCTGTGAAATACTTAACAGTTATACCCCAAGCTAAGTTAGCTCTTAATAATACTTCTGTCAAAAGAGTAGTCTTGATATAACAATAATGTACATGTGACACCACTTTATTTAAGGGATCATTAGAAGTAAGTCAAAAATAACATTAAACTGGAGTCATGGGCCCTAGGAGGTCCAGCTGTCACATGACCTACTTGACATTTTCTTTTTTCCCTGAAGGTATCTAAAGATCCTGAACCCTCAGCCCTCCCCTCCCCCAAATAAAAAGAAATGTACACCCAGGACTAACACAGGACAAATACAGGTACTGTAGGAAATCAACTGACACATGAGCTCACAGCCAAGGGTGATGCAAGCAGACTATAATTCGCCATATATGGGCTCAAGTACAACAAGATTGAGGAGGAGAATAACATTATTGCTTTATAATTAATTTTATACAATATGCTAAAAACTGTGCTATCTTGAATAATACTACTTGTCTCTTTCCTAGTCTTGGAAATGAAAGAAAAATATTTTAAGCCATATGCACTAATTAAAACCTAAGATAAATAACCTGTACTTAACAACTTTATGCACAACCTATAGTAATAGCATGCCAGGTTGCATTAACATGATTAACCCCCCAAAAATTTGAAATTTTTGCAATAATTATCCTTAATTTGCAGCGTGGCCAAGTGGTTAGGGTGTTAGACTTCGAGTCCGTAGGTCCCAGGTTCGAATCCCACTCTGAGCACTTCATGGATTTATTTCATGGCAGTCCTGCGTTATAAATCCTTTGGCTGCACTTGTAAATGGCCAACTGGTTTGCCCCCCGCCAGTTGGGATTCTTAAAACATGTTATGTTTCATTTGCAATATTTGTTTCAGTTGTTTGAGTGGCACGCCTGTGAAATACCTGATCTGTCGTAAGGCAGTACCGAGGATAGCTAAGCACGCTGACCACTATAATCATCAATTTACAATTTTTTACAATAAATGTGGAATCGAGCCCAGGTAGCAAAAATCTTTAGTTAAGAACTATTTCTGGTTCCATATTCTTAATCACAATTTCCTTTTACAAATTACTAGAAGAAAATGTGTAAGGAAAAATTAAACAGTCACTTGTTATCACAAGATGTGCTTTACTGACATTATTAGATTAAGATTTTGCTTTAAGTTAGTTTTTTTGGTTTATTTATTTATTTACTTATTTATTTATTTATTTACAGACTTTTTTTAATTTACTTATTTATAAGTAAATTACATTACAAGTTTACTAGATTTACAAGTTTACAAATTTAAATTAAATTATAAGTTTACTAGTTTTTATTACATGCTTCAAGTGTCCTAATAATTATTGTTCATTTGTTTGTTTATTTAATTAATCTATTTATTTACCAAAAAAAATATGAAGGATTGAACATTTAGTTTGATATTTCCTAAATAAATTTAACTAGTTATTTGTACTTAACATTTCATGATACAATCCTGTTTACCTGTTTCTGTATTCATTCATTTAAGTACAGAAATCTTTTCACTTAATATTTATGTTTATTTTAAAATCGGTTATTTGTTAACTTAATTCCTTGTAGCAGCTTATTTCAAGGGCACTATTCTTTTAAACTCACTTCAAGAACAATGTTACTAATTTAGTAATGAACTAGATTTAGAAAACACATTCAGCGACATATCAAGCGACTGACACACTGTGCCAGTTAATTGTTACTCAGTCCAAGGGGAATTTGATAAAAAATCTACAAGATTTTTTTTGCTTTAAATTTAACAGAAGTGGTGAATATTTTTAAATGCAGTTTTTTCACTGGAAACTCGCAACCCAAAGCTATAAAGTGTCACAGTGGCAACTTCAAAAAAATGGTTTTAAACAAGAGAAGTGGAAATCTAGATTGACATTTTATACCAGATTTGCACAAATTGGTTTTAAAGAAGCAAGACCTAGAATTAACGGTTTTACTGTTATTTTGACAATGAATTATACATATCTGCCATGGGTTAAATACCAGAAAGTTCTCTTTTTTTAATGTGTGGTTTCATTTCCTGACGAGGTTAAGTTCCCAATAGGAATTACTTATAAAGAGACTTCTGCTAAGGTTCAACCATCACAATGCAAGTTTAGCAATTTGTCACAATTCCATAATTAATTTTCTATCTGACATATCAAATGACGGTCATACCTATCTTACAGTAGATAGCACAAAGACTGAAACTGAACTGCTATATTTGCGTACATACATGTAGCACAGCAAGACTTCACGAGTAAAACTTGCCTGTTGTGACAAGATTAATAAGAATTTGGTAGCCGTGATTCTCATATGCTAGTCATACACTTAATCTCAATGTTTAAACTGAGTGGCACAGTAAATTAGAAAAAAATTTGAAGTGTGCTCTAAGGAATGTTCAGATCGAATTTAACAGCTAGCCAATAGCCAAAAAGCGAGCTAAAATGTCAGGAATGACAGGTGAAAGCGAAATGTGAACTGCAAAATGAAAACCAAAATAAATACATGTACTGGTGAATTTTTTCCAGGCTTGTAAGTCTGAAAATACTTTAGTTTAATTTTTTGCTTACTGCAATCCTTCACCTGTATGGTTTGGTCCCTGCTCAGCGATCATTTTTAACTCAAAGTTGTAAAATGTAGATGAAAAGCCAACAGAAAGAGTAATTACATCAAAGCCTTAGGTGAAAATGAAACTCCACGGAGTGTTTTGGCACCCCTGAGTGCAGTTTGGGATGCAGGTGCACCTTGGCCTGGGGTGCATACTCAGACAGTGCTTTATGTTGAAGTACAAAAAACTATACAGTAAGTTCACAAATTTTCCAAAAATTCCACTGGCAAAAATTAGAAAACTAACAGCACCACTGAAAAGTAACGCTTGCTAGCTTTCATTTGAATGGTCACACTGAAGGATTTTGAAAAAAAGTTTTCAAAGACCCTTGTGGAGCCTAATAAACAGCACTAGCTACTGGAAAAGTACTGCTCGATAGTGTTAGTCCAGGATCTTAGCAATTACAGATAGCTAGAATTTTAGGATCATTTAGAGATTGAAAACTTAGAACCATTGCAATTGCTAAACTGTCATGGTGTTTCCATCTTTGTATTACAAAAAAGATTTTCAGCTTTTGCTGTTTACAATACCCCGATAACAATCACTGAATTCTTGAACAATATTTAATAAATTATAACTCTCCTGACCTCCTTTCTTTTATCTTTAATGGCACCAAAAATTAATGCTCAAACTTGAAAATTGCCAATCAAAAATTAACGATCAAAAACACTAGTAACTTTTGAGGAGAGCAGCCAGTCAAGGAACAAAACATAATGTTAGTTAGCCCAGCTACACATTTGAAAATTTATATTTAGTTTTATTCCTACAATAACCTCTCTCTTTCCTCTCCCCTTGGGTAGATGAGCTTACTATGTTATGATATTAGGATGGTATTTAGATCATGGGGTGTATTTAGTGTTAGGAAGTTAAGAAATCACTCAATGCATGGAAAAAGACTATCAGATGTATTAAATAAAATAATCATATTTTGAAAACCATCAGCATCGCACAGCCATTCCTCCTTGGGATGATTTTGCCACCGTGATAATCCAGATAATGGTGACAAGCACAGCTAACTGAGTTTGTTGCTTGTTTCCATATCTGAACCATCCAAGCATGGTAAATCCAGCTTGCTACATCTTTTTAGGGCTATGCAAATTTTAGCTAATTTTGTATTTTTTTTTCCCAAAACTCGACACATTCGCTAGTTAAGCTAGGGACCTAGCAAGCTCCAGGTTTCGAGTTTAAATAAAGTATTATGATGATGATGATGATGATGCATTTCCAATAAATTTCTGATTTTATTTTATAGTACACAGGATCTCTGTGCCAGTAAACTGACGATCACATGTAAACCCCCTTTCAGGGAAGAATTTTAAGACTTCATTTCAGGCAGTTTTGGCTGGGGTGGGGGGGGGGGAAGGTAATGATTGTTCTTGGTTGTTCTGAATTTGAAACAAAGACTTAATGGGTATTGTTAAGATATCAGGACTACATAAATTTTTTAATTTTTTATTTTTTATTTTTTATGAATATCCAGTGAGCAGTACAAGACTAGGACAACTTGAGTTGATTTATTGATCCTACACGTTTCGTTTGTTACTACAAACTTCGTCAGGGATATGTTACAACTACGGATCTTTACAAGTTAGGCTTCTATTTATATAAAAACCACTAAAGCGAGATAGACACAATTATCTCACGAAAAATTCCGGAAGGGCGAGGTGTATCGGGAAATTCGTAAAGACCATACAGGTGAAAAGATATTTAAGATATTTAATTTTCGGGGGTGGATAAACGTCTAGTTGCAAATTTTAAAAATTACACATTTTCAAAATTAGCAATGGTACACCACTAAAAAACACCAGGCTGTTGAAGAATAACGAATCTCAGTTTGGACAATCCACGGCCATTGCTACATTATGCAGCCACAACAAGCCAAAGACCACTCACACATTTTTTTGTTCCCGTAGTGCATGTGGCTCTCAGATAGAAAGAAATAACAATTTAAATTCTTGTAAGTTAAGATGAAGGTCTTTGGAAACAAAATGAGAACCAAATCCCCGTTCTGTGACTGAGAAACCCGTTCGTTTTTTTGCGGTTGCAAGGTCTCACACGTGATTGGTCAAAATACAATGAACATTCCAGAAATATTTTCAGTGTTCATGGTTTTCTTAGTTTGGGTGTAATACATTTGTTTGTTTTTTTTCCTTTTTTTGGGGGGGGGAGGTGGGGTGGGGTGGGGTGGGGTGGGGTGGGGTATAAGAATCAGTTATAGCCATATTTCACACCTCTTTATTACTCATAAATGGGAATCCCTCAGGAAGCTTATATACACCTGAAACTAAAACTAGGCATTCTAAAGACACCCTGTGACACAACTTTTAATTAACAGCTCGGGCTTTTTTTTTTAAGAAAAGCACCCCCGCCCCAACCACCCCAGCTTCTGTTGCATGAAGTGGTAACATTCCTGTGGGAGCAATTTACTAACTCTTCCTGAATGGGACACTAGTTGATCACGGGGTACCCAGAACATAAAGTAACTAGGAGTATTACAATTCTCCCTGGATGGGATGCTAGTCCATCACAGGGTACCCAAACATGAAGTAACTAGGAGTATTACTACTCGCCCTAGATGAGATGCTAGTGCATCACAGCACACCCAACATAAAGTATCTAGGAATATTAATTTTCTACTCTCCCTGGATGGGATGCGAGTTGCTCACAGGGTAACTGCCTAGCATTTCATTAGGTTTCCTTCAAGATTTAGTGGCACTCATTGATATTCCTGGGTGAGGTCAGACAATGAACTTTACTTAGATAACAGACATGGAAAACCAATTAAGACTCTGCTAGACAAAGCAAATTCAATAATTCACTGCTAAGTGCAAAATTATGAAAAAGCCAAGTTGGATGGAAAAAGAGCTGACTCACAGTCAAAAGGGGTAATGAAAATTCAATAATTGTTGTTTTGCAGTCAAGTCAGGTTTCTCAATTCATATTAAAATAGGGTCGAGGGACAGTTGTAAAATTCTGATCAATAATTTATCACTGACTGCAGTACTGAATAATTTATGATTGGAAATGTCAGTTAGAAACCCGATGATACATATTGCAAAGCAAGTGAGACAACTAAGATAAAAAAACAAGTCAGATGGGCCAGTCAAATCTAATTTTGTTTCACTGCTCCTGTGGATTCATAGAAACATTATTCACATGTAGTCTCAATAACAGCATGTCAGCTGTGAGAAACAGTCTCATATACATGCAAATTAACAGTGTTTACATTGAGATGCTAATGACTCTCTGCTACAAAATTAAGATCTTCACAAAGTTAACACATGAGGCACGACATGCAATTAATGCATCCCAGGGACAACACCCACAATGACTTGCTTGAAACAAATTTCACAGTTTAGTCAGCCAGTGGGGGTGCTTCCAGCTAGAACTGATTGCTATTTTGTATGACTATTTACAGACTAAATAACATTTAATAAATTTCATCTTCAGCTGGTTCGCGTTTAAAATTCAGTTCACTATTTTCTTTTACATTAATTTTCTAAACTACATATTGCAGTATTTCTATATCCTATTTCTACACGCTATTGATCTGCTTAATTTTAAGCCACTTTATAACTTAAATTACTGTTTATGATTTTAAACCACGGCCAACACAATTTTTAGTTTTACATGTGCAGTACATGTCGAATGAACAATATTTTAAATTTTAATTCTTTTTTAATTTCAAATTTCTTTTAATGCAGTCTAGCAACCAGGTGTTAAAACTATTTGCAACAAAAACTTGCTGTTACAAGTTTCTGCTTTAGAGCTTTATCAGATTAAACCTTTTACTGCACAAAGATATCTTAGAAGATAGTTATATTTAGTGAGTAGTATTGCAAGATGTTTTTCAAGTTATATGGATTGTACAAAAGAGAGCAAAACATGCACTTTAGACAGATGAAAGCTTTTGCAGACTAAAAAGACGTCAAGATACTTGCGGCAACAAGTGACCAAAATAATTACAGAAGATGCCACCACTAGTAATAAGCATGAACGTGGAAGTTGCCTGTTATTTTGGAATTGTAGTAACATTTATGTGCCAACTAAAAGAACGTTTTTTATTAAAGAGCCTTATAAAGCTTTTAAATATAATTATATATTTTTTCATATTTTATTTTATATTACACTTAAAAATTTGAAAAAGGCTTATGGATATTATGATGAAAGACCACAAATGAGTGATAAAATGACAAAGTTCCAAACCAAAGATTTAAGTTGACAAAAGTCAGAAACAACATCTAAAAGGTTTGACTACACTCACTGGAGAAATGGTTGAATTTACACAGAACAAAGCTGGCTGTGCAATAGCAAGACTAAGTAAAAGACTAGCAATCTAGATGAAGTTACTTTTAAAAGCAGTTCCCTGAGCTTGAGTAGATTTGGGAGCACCCGAAAATGGA
This sequence comes from Siderastrea radians, assembly GCA_964017195.1. Classification (NCBI taxonomy): domain Eukaryota; kingdom Metazoa; phylum Cnidaria; class Anthozoa; order Scleractinia; family Rhizangiidae; genus Siderastrea; species Siderastrea radians. Next base: position 30,623,396 of record OZ024898.1, read on the forward strand.
CAAGATCTAATGAAACCACTGAAAAAGTTGAAGAAAAGGCAAGAAAATGTGAAGATAAAAGACAGATACAGACCTCAGGACCAAGAGCAAGAGTTTTGAAGTCTTGAATCAAGTTGGAGAAGAGAGAGAGACCCTGTCCTTGCTGCAAGAAAGTTTAACAAGTTAATACACACTTATTTATTTTTAAAAAAGCCTCAAAAAGACTGACTGACAAGACAAGCAAAACAGACAAGACAAGACAGACAGGCTAATACTAACAATGATGTCTGATAGTCCGGATACCTTAGGCTGCAAGACAACAAGCACACAACACAAAGATTTAGCATGCAGGAACAAGCTTAAGGGAAAGGAATTATTTTTGCACATATACATGTACACTGAAAGTTTATTTCTGACAATAAAGTATTTGGCATGCACATTTTTACACATAACTTTGACGCTAAGTCCGGTGGAGTTGCTTATCAAAAAGAACATAAGGATACAGTTCCAAAAAGCACTTCTTAGGTCCTGTTTTTTTTCTTTTAAATGAGAAAAGCATGTTAGTTGGCTTTTATGATCATCAACCACAAAATATTGTTTTTTGCTCAATACTACATCCACGCCTCTGTTTCAGGATGAAACAAATAAACTAGACAATTAATCTCAACGAACTTCCAAATTTAAAAAGTGCTTTCTGAAATTTGAACCTTTTAAGTTGCGGTGCGCCTTATTGGACAGTCCATGTTATCTGTCACTGTTTTCATTTTTATACTTTGAGCATTAGCCTGGCAGAAAAGTGAGAATTTATAAGTTGCTTCTGTGAGCATTATTAGCAACATTTAGTTTTGTTATGAGCTAATTAGTGTTGGAGAGATATTACGGGTGACATTGACATTCTTTGGCGAAACATCCCCTTGGACTTTCATAACAAGAGGGCTTATTAGAACTTTCCTCTTGTTTTCGGAGGGACAAATACGTCGTTTAGAGTGCAAAATATGATCAGCTAGCATTTTCGGAGAGACATCAGCAGCTCAGAAATTCGGCGGATAGGATTCTGTTTCCAAAATTTTCTGCGGCCTACATTTTCAGTTGAAAATGCCAAACAGATCAATCTGTATTAGCTTACACAAATATGCCTTTAAAAAGCTCTGAAACAGTCTTAGAAAGTAGAAAATGATATTTCAAGTATTTATGCTAAAATTCTCTTGTTGGGTGCCCCTGATACAAGTATTGCATGACTGTACATACATATAGATTATGTGCAAATGCTATGTTGCTATGTTTAATTAACTTATGTTATTTAAAAGTTGTTGTTGACATACAGATAATACATTATTTAGTTAGTTTATCAATAGTTATAAATCTCAAGTAGAATTAATTAAGCAATTTCAATATCACAAATGTTACCAATCAGCCATCAAAGCAATGTAAAAATCATATATTAATTAAATTACTGTTACAGAAATTCCTCAAATAATCAGAGCAATACATGTATGATTTAGAAGGGGGCAATTATTTAAGGGATGCAATTTGAGGTACATTATAAGTTTTAGGGGAAATAATGTTTAAAACGTTCCCAAAAAGAGCTGCAGTATTCAAGGAAACACCTATTAAACACTTTAGTTACTACTTACTGTACATGTATCATTATTGAAAATTTATTTAATATAATATAGGTTTCTGTAAGAAAAGTAAACCAAAGAATAAAACAAATAGAACTAATCTACATTAGTACATAACTGTAAAGCAGACAAGTAAACAGTGCTTTAAACACACTCTGATCGGCCACTCAAAATATCCGTTGTTGTTCACCTCTTACCAAAAAGAAAATGGCTTCCTGTGATAGGCTTGTGTGAGTTTTGCTCATTTTGCAGAAAACAAAGTAGCTATTTGGGGCTTCATTTTAAATAATTTGTAAACAAGGCACATTTGAACAGATTTCTATGGAGTTAAACTGCATGTTAAATGTGATGAATGACTTGTCTATTTTAGTTATTTGCAAAACTTCCATCAGTGTGGCTCTTATTGTTTAAAACAATTCTTAACCTAATCAAAGACAAAGCTTGCCGAGGGTCCCACAACAGAGCTTTGACCCCAGCGAAGACATGGGACACCTTACAAAGTCAGGCTAAAAATTCAAAATTGCAACATAGTAACACTCCAAATAAGTGTGTTTGCCTAATATTATTATTATTCTACACTCGTTGCACCCCCCTCCCCCTTCCCTTTCCCTGTCTAATGTCAACAGTGAAACTCATTCCATCCTCCCTTCCAATCTCCAGCCAATGTTGGTGGCAATGGGTATGTTTCAGGTTGCAAATGAAGCTTGAGATCCACATTGTCTGGGGAGAGGGGGAGCCCATGCCTACAAGTGTTATTAGTTCTGAGAAAGTGTCCCAAGTTTAATGAACGCAATTGTAGTTCCAAATTAAATGTGTCCTGCAAATCACACTCAACCGGTCTGTGCGGTTCCAGAAAATATCCATACCTCATCACAGAGGGTCATTGGAAATTCCGACGGGGAAGAAGGGTTTTAAAGGCCAAAATTTTTAAAGGAGTGTACTGTATGAGCCTAAACTGGAATTTCCAGAGGGGTGGGGAGGGGTTCCAACCAAAAAAAACCTTCTGTGGGAGGTAGTATGGATATTTTCTGGAACAACAACTATGTGCAATAAGTCTGGACAGTGGTACCACTTGAAAGTAGTATCAAATCATTGACAGATTCATTTTGTTTTTTATGAATCTTGAAAATTATGTAAAAGTTAATTTCAATAATAAAGAAAAAAATGTTCAAATTAAAGATTTGGACAATCTACTACTACGGGTTAAATTCCAACTGACCAGAAACAAAATTTTATGAATTGCAATAACCTGGCAGGAAGAAGTTTGTTATGTTAAATTAACAGCAGCTAGCATGATTAAACCAAAAAAAAGAGAACTGCAGACACAGTAATTAAAAGTATTATCCTTAGGGCAATATTTGTTTTTTCCAAAAGTTATCTGTCCTTTCCTTTGAGAACAATGCCGTAGTCTAAACAAGGAGCAAATAGAAAGAAGATTCTCAGAGGGAAGTCGCACAAACAAATTGAACTCTTAGACCAATATTTATAAAAACTAGAATGCATAATAATCGAGGACGCAGATTATTATCCAATTAGTGCTACAATGGTTTTCAAAAGTTATAAAATTAAGCTGCCATACATTGTATATTGTTTGTAAATAAGCAGCCTCAACCAGACAGTCCATTTCTAGGGGGTGTATCAAGCTAAAAATGCACATTTTTTTAAAGTGTATTTATTTCAGAAATTTTTTCTTTTTAATTAACGTCAAGTGAAAGCCCACAGGTGTGTTGCAACTACACTTGAGAGGAAACAAAGATGAAACAAGACTTCTGTTTTAAGTTATAACAAAAATTTCTGCCCAGTATCATGAATAAGAATTCTCTGGCAAATTACTTGTGTCCATAAGTAAAGCTGGCTTAATATTAAGTATTTATTCTCTCCTTCAAGTAAACCGCTTTGACATCAAACTAAGTTATCAGGTGAAAAGGTTGAACGACCCTCCTTAGCTCAGTGTTGTTATTCAACAATTTGACTTTATCAATGTTCGGATTTTAATCATAACTCATTCATAATGCAAATGAGAGAAAGTAAATTTTGAAAGCATTCTAGAAAATAACTTTTTCCCCATTACCGATGTCCCTTCAGCCCATAATTAATATTTGGGTTTCTGAGAATTTTTAATCAGCTCACGTGAGATATCTCTTGGCATTAATTTTACAACTGAATGGTCGGAAACTCTGAACTTCAACAATTTTGTGATTTGACAAGATAAGCTTTCGTTAATTTTCTTAATCAAGTTCAAGATGTACAACACAGTATTCAATGACAGTGGCTAAATTTTGTGGAAAAATCTTGAGGAATAAGGATTGGCGCATAAGATTTTATCTTTTATGAGTGCTTTTTTCTTTCATGTCGTCTGTTGTGATTGTTCCTTTCCTTAGATCTATAAGAAGTGACTTCTAAAGTTTCAACAAAACTGATGGTTATATGGAAAAGAAACTGAAAAAGGTTTTATTTAATTTATACAATCTCATAAAAGTTTAAATTTGTGTTATTGTAATTGTCACTGAAAAGGTTTAGAAAAGGAAATGACCCTGTGGTTAAGGCGACAAATAATAAAACCAAAAGATTTGGTTTTGTTCGCTACATTGAATTATCAATGATAAGAAATAAATACAGTATTTGTTAGCATATTTTCTTCACTAGACAAAAAAAATTCTGTCAGCTCTCACAAAAAAGAAATTTAAACTATTAAGCTAAAAAGGTTACCAGCTAGAAATATTACAATGCAAAAAGCACTCATATTGAATATTGTAATTTGAAGAAATATGCATATTGATCTCACTTATATCATAATTTGTATGTTCAAGATATTTCCAGAACCAAAAGAAATAATTGTGATGTACATAAAAAAATTTTTAATTTACTACAGAGTACTGCAGTGCAGTTATTTCAAATCAAGACATGAAATGAGGCAAATAGGAAATCACTAAATGTAGCATGTATTTACATAGTGTAAGCTCTTCAAATATAATGCATCAACTGGATGGGATGTTTTTGATAAAAAATAAATACCAAACGGAAAAAATGAGACTTTTACATATCTCAAACAGGTTCAACACCAAAACACTGGGCCAAATAAAATTCTAGTTTTAAGCAAATTTAAAAGAATTCAAAATTGTGGGTAGGTTTTACAAGACAGTTTGTTTGCCAAGACAAAACTGGGTGGGTTAAAAAAAATTCACCTGTGTTACAAACTGGCGTCTACCACTGTAGACATTTTAAATTGCTACAGGGAAAATCGGTTTCAAATTATTAAAGCAAAGCCCACTTCTTCCGAAAAAGGGGAAATAAAGTATTAAAGTATATATTCAGTTGCTTGCAGGGGGATTCACTAAAACGCCTTAAAATTCTCATATTTATAAAACTTAATCGGCGACGCAAAATTATAAATAAGTTGAAATACAATACTTGTCCAAGATTTTCCTGAGTCACACCAGACAAACTCTATACTAGACCCAAAATTCCCACGGACAAAATCTACTAGGGAGTAATAATTGCAAATTGTCTTAAAGTTTAAGCCGCCAAGAGTAAATCACCGATCTCTCGCCACGATAAAATTGTTCAACGCTGACTGAATAAGAAATTCTAATGCAGCTAAATCGACAAAGTGGATGCTTTTAAAAATACATGAGCAAAAGCTTTAGTTGTCAACATTGGTGTTTACTATCAATGCCAGAGAAACCCATTCTAAGCAAATGGTTTTCAAGATCTCAAGCCTTGAACTAAGATGTTAAGGTGTAAAAATAAAATATTCAATTTATATTTTGACTTACCGAAGCCTGTAGCGATTTCAGTGCAATGAATTGTCAGCGAATCCATAAAGAAGGAGAAAAAATAATGAAGAAAAAAGTTAGTTTTTCAGTATTTCAATTTTATAAGTATAATTATATTTGTGCTGGCCGGATTTTATTCTGAAACTATAATAAACGAGTCTATGGGCTCTGAAAAAGTCTTAAAAATAAGAAATCATAAGAACGACGGATAAAAGTAACAATAGTATCTTTATACATTTTTTTTCCGTGTAGAAAACGTTCAAAGAATTTGCAAAAATTCACCTGTTTCGATCCAGGTATAGTGACTTGAACACCGCATCGCGCGCAAACTTTGAGTTTGCAATACTTGCACTCTTTTCCCGTTCCATCTGTAAATTTTGTCTTGTGGCAAATTTCGCAGACATTCTCCTCCCTTGAATTAACCGATTGTCCAGTTTTTCTTTCAACTTTGCTCTGATAACTCTCGACTTCCTTTTGAAGGTTTCTGCAATCGAAGGCACAAACTTGTTGATTTCCGCTCAAGCGTAAAAATAAGCAAAACAGAAGCGAGCTCGTTATAATCCGCTAACACAATGCTTTAGGAGCGGCCATTATTTTCAATCGACGAGAATTCAAAACACAGATGAATTAAGCACGCAAAGAACGATCTGTGCGAGCTAACGCCATCATGGCGTTATAAACACACACAAGAAATGCTCACCGTTGCAGCTGATTCGTTTCGTCTTCCATTTGTTTCTGTCGCTCCAAGACAGACTGTATTATCTGCTTTTCCTCCTCCGTCAAATTCGAGAGATCAGGAGGCGGAGGAGAAGCAGGAACACCAAAAAAACCGGCCATCTTTCGCATTTCAAGCGAAAGCGGTCAAAGAAGCCTTGCGTGAAATTTCACTTGAGGATTCGCCACAAACCGGGCGAGGAGTGATAACAATTCCACGCCAAACAGCGCGTGAAGATCACAGAAGACTGCAAACTGCTATATAAATTTACGCTCGGCTCTCTGCGCTTCCACTTCCATAGTAATATTCCATTCATCCTTTAAAAATTTCTCTCCATGCCCAACAAAAAATACTTGTAAAACCACAACACAATTCCGAAGGTAGAGTTTGCATTTATGATAATACATTTCATTTACACTATTCGGTCGAATTGCGCGCGCGCATTATCGCTTATCTTCGGAAACTGTCGGTAATCTTCGGAAATTGCTAGGTTACAGGCGACGCGCTTAAGACTTAAGACATCTCCTCCACAGGTAGAGCCTCAAAGGGAAGTTTGGGGAGGGGAATAACTTCTCCCGAGTCAATTTTCGTCGAAAACTTAAAATCTTATAAAATAAAACGATTGCATGCAGTGTGACACGAAAATTGTAAGGTATTTGCGGAATGCTGTAAGCATATGACGTGACTAGAGCCGTTTCCGCAATTCCGGGTGTTGTAATGAAGCAGTTTGATATAAACATATTCCTGTAAAAGTTCCGCAAGTTTCGTCTTTATTTCTCTCTAAACTGCAAATCTATTTCCCGTTTTTGCTTGAGCTTATAGCTCAACTAACCAGCACGGCCTTTCAGCAAAAAAATTTCCCCTCTCTCGTTTCGAGAGTTGAACCCATGGTTACCTGTTTGTGAAAGATAAGAGGATATCAGCGAAAAATTAATGAACACAAATGAAAAATAGTGAGAAAAGTACTGATAAATTAAAGTGAAGAAAAAGAAGTCCAGCAATTACAGTACTCTAATCAAAAATATAAAAACAAGTTCGCTTTCACTGAAATTTGGCTGATCAGTGTGAATAAAGTCAACCAGTTTTACTGAGCATAATACGAGCGCTACATCCGAGCAGAATTACGAGAATTAGAAAAAAAAAACAGATTTTGCGAGCATTACTGACAGATACCGATAAACCAGTATAAGAGCATAATTTATCAATTAGCGTAGCTCTCTTTCAGCTCTTAGTTTTTGCGAATTTAGAGGAAAAAGTAGATGGCTTTGCAATATACATCCTGTCTCTACCGAAGACCCTGGGAACGAGGAAGTATTTATGGAATGAACAATATACTACAGCCGCTGTGATTCGTATTGAAAGCCGTTTATCATAACTCTGCCGGAAACGCAAAAGTCATATTTTGTAACTTAGTTTTATTTTATCAATGAAATAGAAAATTTTCTTTCTTTGTTACCATAACACTCGCAAAAGGTGTAGACAAATAGAAACAGCTGTTGAAACACGAGCCGAACGTTTGTGTACTGGGCTTGTCACGTGACTTAATCTGGAATGCCTGACCCCTTAGCTAAAAAAGAAGTTGAAACACAAGCTCTTTTATATTTTAAAAAATCAAATTATCACTATCTTTGGACTCAACAAGTGACCAGGAGCTCTTAAACGTACACGAAAGATTCCATGTACAATAGAAAAGACCAGCAGCCCCTTAGCCTGCGAACGCAGACGCATTCGAAATGCCGGCCGATAGTATCGGTCGACGGTACCTATAGCACGCATGGTCACACATGATCCAATACATTCTTGGCTGCAACTAATGAATCTGACTTAAGATGGCCCGAACCTGCTTATTGGCGAATTGGTTAGATTTTTCTAGCGCTCTTTTCAGCAGGGATGATTTCACCAATTCCTGTGGCTTTTGGTATCCTAAATAAAGAAACTGTGGAATATTAAGAAAATGTCATTGATTTTTTTTGTGGAATTAAAGACGTCTGAGATATCAACATCTATTTAAAACCTCATTTTTGCAAGAAATGTAAATTTTAATTTTAAAATCCTACGACAGATTCAGTTTTTTTCCTAACATCGTCAAACAAGCTTCGTAGTTCACAAGTTTTTCATCTGCAAATTTCACGACAATCATGAAAATGCAACGTGCTGCACAAAATGCTGGTCAAATTTTATCATAAAATACTATGCTAACGCGTTTGCCTTAGTTGATGCACAAATAGCCGAAGAATCCAGCCGGAGTATTCTTTAGGTGAAATGTTACCCAAAGCTTTAAAAAGAAACTCAGTAATCAGAACCCTACGACAATTACAGTCAGTGCTGCAAGAAGAAGAATTTTATGCTGCATGCAGGGCGAAATTTAATACATTGTTTCTATCTGACGGATTTTCCCCTTTATTTTTCAGAAACTGACCTCTTAGCATGACAAAATACAGCATCCACAGGAAACTCTCACCCGTTTGCAACAACGAAGGTTCCACTTCTGAGGAGAAATGAAGATGCCAATTCCAGTACTTCTAACCACCCGCTTTCATATACAATGAAAACCCTTCTGCTTGATAATATACATGTATTCAAAATCTTTAGCTCTGCTTTCACATTCCTCACGGGCAGTTTGCCAATTGGGAATAACGAGAATGTACTTTTCTATCAAAATAATGATATATGCATTAATTGGCCCGTGGGGAATGTAAAAGCAGAGCCAGAGATCTTGAATATATATGTATGAAAGCACAAGGGTTTTTAAATACAGTTGAAAGGCGAATGGTTGGAAAGCTGAAAAGTGCAATACAAAAAAGTAACCAACACGCCAATAAATAGGATCGTCTATTTTCCTGTCCACGCGTTTAATTTTTTTGATTGATTGATTGATTGATTGATTGATTGATTGATTGATTGATTGATTGATTAATTCATTTACCCTCTAACGAAAAAGCATCACTTTATGGGCAATTTACCCTCCTAACGTATTCACGAAAGTGAGCAGTCTTGGCACGCAGTTTATTACATCTCTATTTCCATTTTATTGGACCTCTTTTCATTATATTACACAGAGTCAAATCAGCCCCTTTGTTCTTAAGTACAGTCAAGAAAGAACCAGAACTCGTGAGCACGTCGCCCGGAAACTCGTCTCACATTGGTACCGGAAAATTTGGTTTCCGGCCCTATACTGAAATCTCCAAACAACGTTGGGAGATGTTGATTTTGTGTGACTGCGGTCTTATCTTGCAAGTATTCATTGGCGCGTCCAGTTTTCGCGCGGTGTTCAATTTTAGTGAGCGACCAACGTAAATGAATATGAGAGCGATGCTAAACTCGGCCTGATCGCAGGTTAAATTCTTGCGCGATCGCATGTTTTGTTTCTCGCTCGACATTTAAACCTTAGGACAAAGGTCTACTGTTCTTATTATGTACAAAAACAGACAAACCACGTATTCTTGTTGTAGTCCATTTGCTATTACATAAAGAACTGAGGGCGCACAGCACGCTTCAGTCGTATAAACCCATCATATACAAAATATTCTACTCATATTAACAATTGTCTAATGAATTTCTATTTTCCTCTGTCCAATCGAGGCAGCTTGGATTACTATATACAGTTATCAAAAGTATAGTTTACCTTATAGTCGAAAGTGTTCGCGACAATTTAATTCCGCTCTCTCTTAAAGGGCGTTTTGTATATATTTTTCACTATTACTTTTATCAATTTTTTGCGACCGTTAATTTTATTACCAGTTCTCCTAACAAAAAACCGACTTCATGGAAGAAGTCATTTAATTTTGACGTTCTAAATCAATTAAAACGCAAATATTTTACGTCGCGGAAATTTTCTAGAATAAGGTATCACGCAACGCGGTTGAATTTGGGACAGATGACTTTGAGTGAGCTGTGTGATAGCCTCCTCAAAACCCTACCATATTTGGTAGGGGAAGGTGATCTTTCTTTTCCTCTCTTCCTGTTAGATAATATGTCACCAACTGTCCTTTTCCTTTCACTTTCACTGGTCCGCGGTAAATAAATTTGAAGCCCTTGTCCTTTAGAATTTCGTATGTTTGCTCCGTCACCTAGACAAAAAGAAAATCAAATGGTTTAGAATGTACAAGAACCTCTACTTTAATTTGTACTTAAAGTAAGCTGTAACCGTGCGTAAAAAGGGACCAAACGTAGCCTAGTACCCAGGTGATCTCTTCCCGCTCACTCGACTTGGCGTGAATTTGATGACGTCATCGTTGACGTCACGAAATTTCGCGCCAAGTTGAGTGAGCGGGAAGAGCACACCTGGGTTCTAGTCTGGGCGAAACTGATAATCAGAAGGACAACCCGTCCACTCTATAGACCCGGACTCACTCCACTGCATCATTAAGTATCCGTATCAAAGTTTATGCATTACTACACAGACTAATGCGCTTCACAGTTATCATCAAGTTTTTGTATAAGACACGACCCAACGTTTTAGGAGCAACAACCTCGAAATAGAATGATACCCAAGGTGTTCTCTCTTGCGCCATTGTCGGAGTGAAGCCTGGGGTGGAAGGGGGAGAGTTGTTGTGTGACGTCTTTGGAAAGAAGAGTCCAGGTTTAAATGTACGAAATTCCAGCACACTTTCGATGTTTAAGAGGAAACTTAAAACTTTTCTTTTTGATAAATTTATTAAGAGTAATTCTTTAGTATATTATTTTTTAATTTGCTTTCTAAGGTTTGTGAGGCGCCTCGGGCATGTAGTGGATGTGTGTGTTATCAGGAGCTCCTGGTGTTATATAAATGCACTATTATTATTATTATTATTATTATTATTATTATTATTATTATTATTATTATTATTACTATTATTATTATTTTCTTTTTTTATCGGCCAAACGAAAACGGGATTATTGACTCTAACAGGAAACAGGCAGCTGGCAAACAAACATACGAACCTGCATATAGCCAGCTTTTCCAGTACTTTCCATTCTGCTAGCAACGTTTACTGTGTTACCCCAAATGTCATAATGTGGCTTCTTAGCGCCGATAACTCCGGCTACCACGGGACCTTGGCAGATTCCTGATAAAATAAGAAAAAATATTGATTTAGAACTGCATGAACGACTGATTCAAAAAGTAATTTTTGCGTGCCTTCGGGTGTTCTTGAAAGATGCGAAAACACTTTAAATCACTGAGCGTGGCGATTGGCTGAAAACTCCAAACCCTTTTGCGGCATACCTCAACTACAGCCAATCAGAAATAATCTTTCAACTTTACAGCCAATCACGACCGTGATTTTCCCGCGCTTTTTTGGACGCCCGTTGACGCTTCGAGTTGTGATTGGTTCATGCATTCCGCTATAGGCAGCCCAATGCGATAGCAATTTCAAATTCACTTCAGAGACACTTGTGATAATTACTCACCGACTCTAAGCACAAAGTTGTTGAAGCATTCTTGGTTGATAGATTCCAGTTTGTCCCGTAACGCGAGAGCGAAGTCCACAACATCAACGAGCTGCTGCCAGTGTTCAGAATCCTGAGACTGAAAAACAAAAACGGGGAAATCCGGTTTTAGACAGGTCAAAATTGCTCTGTTATGATACAGTTGAGAAAAGCAATTACTATAGGTAGACGACCACGTGATACGATTTGAAGAGGAAAGGTTGCAGATGCCTTCCAGTGACAGCCCTTGCCAAAGCGAGTCGCAAGTAGTCGCACGCGAGAGCCATTTCAGTATAATGCATGTGTGAACCCCTACAACCGATTGCGTCGACGTGTCGACTTGCGTTGGGTCACCATACGGACGCAAACTTGACGCAAACTTGACGCAAACTTGCGTCAACTTTCGAGTACGAATTCGAGTATCGCCAAATAAAACGTAACTTGTCGCAAGTCATCTCAAGTTATCACAAGTTATTACAAGTGATCACAAGTTATCGTCAGTCATCTTAAGTTATCGTAAGTTATCGTAAGTCATCGTAGGTCATTGTAAAATATCGTAAGTAATCGTATGTTATGGCAAGCCATCGCAAGTGCAAGCAAGTCCTGGCCAAACCGACTTTCAGGTCGCCGCAAGTTAGAAACTTGCATCTAGTGGGGCTCCTACTGGCCATTACCTTGAGACCCTTACATATTAATACTTTTTCTCTATTTTTTAGGATCGTGGTCTTAATGCAGAATCGAACAACACTTTCAAATTTATTTTTGCTTTGTTTCAAAGCAAACACTTCTTTTCACCTCATATTCCGGTTTGAGTCCTGCAGCCGCCATGTAGGTGCTCTTGATTGTTTTTATTTTCTCGATACTTCGAAATCGTGCCTCTGACAAAACCTGTAATATTTGTAAAAACAAATTGTCACTATTGAGTCATTATCATCACTTCACGGTGGTAATGGGGGCGTGGGGAGCACTGCTGGCGTTTTTCTTATCAAGGCACCAAAGATACAAGTCCCTGAGAGTTTTTAGAACAAAGGTAGGAGTATTTCCTACATTCAAGTCATCATACATTCTCCAATGTGATTCTATCATTTGCTACTTTTTCCGCACAATCAAACCACTTTTGTCAGGTATTTTATAACGTGAACACGATTTAAAGGATGTTTTTCAATTTTAGCCTGAGTTTCAGCCACCTCCTCTAGTCGCTCACTCCCAAGGGTGAGCGGCCAGAGAAGGCGGCTGAAATTCAGGCTATTTCAAGTTGTTTCACATTGCAATCATGTTTTTATTGCTATTACCTCATCAAAATCGTTGATAATCTCATTCAAGAATCGAATGCATTCTTTCCCACCATCGTTTATTTGATCTTCGGAGTAAAACTCGTCAAAGTTTGGGATCGAGGCGAAGATGACTGTCACGTACTTGTATGAATGGCTGTACAGTTCCTGTCATGCAATCACATGGCATGAGTAGAGTAAAAAAATGTCAAATCATGCAAGCAGGCTCTAACTTTTGAGTCTTTACATGAGGTCCTAAAGAGTGTACATTTAAATGAAAGCTATTGAGCAGTACTTTCCTGTGGAACCGTTAATTATCTTGTACAATGTGGTTCTAAATATCAGTCTGTGGATGAGACCCTAAAGTCACAGTAAAGTATGACCATTCAAATGAAAGCTACTGAGCAGTACTTTTCTCTGGTGCTGTTTATTACGATGTACAAGGTGGTTCTAAATATGCGTTTGTGGATGAAATCCTAAAGTGTGACCGTTCAAATGAAAGCTACTAGCCAATACTTTCCTGTGGTACCGTTTATTATGCTGTAGTAAGTGGTTCTAGCCTGCGATAAGGCTAATTAATGAGGAATAGGGAAAAAGAAAAATCGGTGAGGGGAAGGGGGCGACCGAGTGGCCTTGCTCTCCTTCTTAATTTTTTTTGGCGCCCTATTCCCTGTGTGACCAAACAAATGAATGGTACACAGCGGCACTTTCCTTTGGTGCTGTTTATTATGCATTAACAAACTACACGCACAGTTTTGAAAATACCAAGTTATACCGTTTCGTCTTTACTCTGATGCTGAAGGAAATAATCTGCCACATGCTGGGGTAAAATATTATCCACCAGCTTTCGATTCCTTGCTCGAATTTTTTCAACTTCTTTTCTCTTTTCAAATGCCTCCATTTTCCACAAAAACAGCAGACGAGCAGTTCGTTCAACCTAGAAGAAAAAACTGGTAGGTAAGTTTTGGGTGATGGGCGTGTTTCACACCTGAGCGTACATTCTTTTGAGATATCCGTTTATTTCATGAGAGGTAACTGTTAAAACTGTTAAAACTGTTAAAACCTACCTGTCGACCGTGGAGAACAAGGATAAGAAAACTCAGTGACATGATCACGGATGAAAAATACTTCTTTGGTACGTATGCTGTGCTGTTTTAAGGAAACAAAAGCGATAACGAGCTTCATAAATAATTGTGGACTGTATAGTTACCCATTCTTCCAGGTTGCGATTACAGCCTCCAATTACAGCGGACCTTCTGACGTTTAACTTGTAGATATGGCCCCAGTTGTTCAAAAGTTGGATAGCGCTATCCAGTGGATAATGCAATTGGTTTCCCTAACATTTATCCACTGGATAGTGATTTATCCGGTGGATAGCGCTATTCAACTTTTGAAGAACTGGGACATGGACGAAATAGTAAAACCTCTGTCCCATTTCCAAGGTTCCAAAAGCTCTAACTGGTCAGCGCTGCTAGCCGCAGGTTTTTCAAAATGGCGGCAATATTAGTGGATTTTCCAATTAGAAAATCGTAGCTATAAGTTAAACTTGGTGTTAGATGTGTAAGACTTTCCTTTGCGTTTACAGAGGGCTAGATTTATTTGCTCTCTAAGTTTACAAGGGTATTATTTTCATTTAGGAAGAGACAGAGAAAAATATTCAGCGCCTTAAACTCAAGTGGCTAGACCCCAGTGACGATATTTTGCGTTTACAAAAGAGTTTGCGTATTGCAATATTCAGCACCGTTCCTGTTCTCTCTCTCTCTCTCTCTCTCTCTCTCTCTCTCTCTCTCTCTCTCTCTCTCTCTCTCTCTCTCTCTCTCTCTCTCTCTCTCTCTCTCTAGGGAGCTGGAAGGGGAGGGAAGCTGGGAACAAGGTTGCCACAAGCTAGACGATGCAACATAGTTCTTGTTGCATCGCTGAGCGCAATGTTTTCGGTATGTCCCAACTTAACTCTCAGAACACAAAGAAATGCTATCTATTCAATACACAGAGACCTCTAACAGTGGGGATGAAGACAAGTTTTGGAACAAGTGTAGGAGTGTACTTAATGACACTCGGCAGTCCTCCAGCTTATTGTTGAACATTAACATTGAATAACTGCTTACTTGTGGTTATAATGCACGTATGTATCGTAATTGTCGTAGATCTGGTACTTGGCTGAGGTGTTGATGATGCAGTAAGCCATCACCACCCCCATAATAAGAAGAACCTTCAGAGAGTGACTGAGTTGGACTAGAACCGAGATCCCCAGGAGAATCAGGATACCATTGTACGAAAAGTACTGAAAGAAACAAAAATAAAAACAAGCTGTAAGATCATTGGGAGAGTTATAAAAAATTATATATAAACAAAAGTGATGCGTTGTTAGCTTACTGAAACCAGGCGTGGAAAAATCCAAGTGTACGGGGCTCTGGAGAATCTAATTGTTTTTTTCGTTACAATGTCGTCTATTTATGAAGACTTGGGTTAAGTATTCATTTGATAACAATGGTGTTAGTTTTACCTCTAAGCAAGCTAAATTTTTGGAATCTATCTGTGGTTTTCATGTTTCGACAGAGCTTTGAAGTGCTTAAATAATTTGATGGTAGTACTAGTAGCAGTTAGACGGTGATGACGACGACGACGACGACGACGACGATGATGATGATGATATTGGTGGTGGTGGTGGTGGTGGTGGTGGTGATGATGATGATGATGATGATGATGATGATGATGATGATGATGATGACTACGACGATGATGATTCATATGTTGATGAGGATAAGACTGAGATTAAGAACGATGAAAACATACCTGTGGGTATTCACACGCCGGACTTGTGGGGTCCAAAGGCTCCGAGCGGTTGTATCTCAGTCTTACTTGCTCTTCTGTTAGTGGAGTGGTTTCACAACCAAGCTTAAATGAAAAATGTCATGGGTCAGAAATATTCATTGTCTTTATTACTTGCATTCCACCAGGTTGTTTTGAGACTGCAAGGAGAGCGCCTAAGTTTCTCGGCCTTTCATGACACCCTGGTAACTGAGTGTGGGTTACGTTTGATTGCCATTTGGACTTTTAAATGCACCAGTCACGTTTCAGCGTTGAGCTAGTATAAATGAATCCAATGAATGTATATCTTCCAAAATATAGTAATACAATGTACAGGTAGGCGTTACAATTTTAACTTCTATCTCTCGCCCCAATTAACCTCTCTTAGGGCTGTGAGAAAGGTTGTTCGTTTATAGCAGCAAATTCGGTATTTTATCTAGTATTGTGTGTCGACTTACCATGTCAATCAACTCCGTACTAGCCAACAGGGTTACGCAGAGAGCGGCAACAAGTGTCCGCGCCGGCTTACTGCTATCAAGAACATTTGAAAACTGAACCAAACACTGGGGAAAATACTAAAAAGGAGAAAAAAGCAGCAGGGTAGTTAGGTTTGTCGTAAAAGGTGTTTTGCAAGCACAAGTAAATTCATCAAACGCTGTGGATGCAGTTATCTCTCAGCTCCGCACTCCCAACTCAGTTTACAGAAAACAAAATCTTGAACTCTTTCGCTCAATCCGTGTACAGGAAAAAATTTCATGCGTGGAATTTTACTTTTTAATGTTAAATAGACAAAGAATCCTCGTGGTAAAGTTGAACTGAACGTGTCTCAAGTTTTCAAGTTTGTCCATAGCTTATTGCAATCCATTTCCACCCTCGCCATCACTAGTCATCCGTCCTTCCTACTTGACAGATGTCTGTCAAATTTGAGTTCCTTTATTCAAATTCAAACCACTAATTTTTGCTTTTAGTATCCACCACGTGACGTAGATAGTAGAAGCTCGTTACAATCAATCTAAGTCAGATCACTCGTCACCGGCGTTTGGAAGATTTGACTACGGTCTCCAAAAAAAACGCTTTAGTTTGAGTGATGAACTACATACACCTCAAATTACACCAAATCTTTCAGTGTTCGATGTAAACTCGAGGAATTTCCATGAAAATTCGGAATCTTGGAACTGACGGATTTCTAATTCGTTTTTTGCAATTTTGAATTACTCACTTCCAACCGAAGGGTGAATTTAAAGACTGGATTCAACTCTCCGAAATACGGGGCAAACGTGACGTAAACTGTAAGTTACCCCTTCAGTTGTACTTTCTTACCTTCGGAATATTGGCAGCAACTGTAATGATAGTAGGAATAAGAAGTAACAACATTCCTAAAGAAAATGTCAAGTAGTTTCTCAACGTCCTGCAGAGGGAAAAGAGTTTGTAATTTATTCCTTTGTGTAAATGGTTTGAATGCAGGAGTCATATCATAGGTCGGTAAATTATAATTGCCGGGTGAGTGTAGTCCTGCGAAAGACTGTTTGTGATCACGTTTTACAGTCTTCACAGCCAATAACATCACTGCTTAACTGACAGACGACCAATAACATCACGAGATCGTCGACCAATCAGGACAACGACCAGAGACATCTACTGGCAATTCACAGTTCACTTGACCCTGATGATGACTTCCGCTCAGGTTGTCGAAATGTCAGTCAATGTCATCACAAGCCGTCCTTCTCAGGACTTCACTCACCCGCACGATCAGAATTTACTGACCTATGTTATTTCTTCGTTAAACTGGGAGAAAAATTAGCAAAACTATGTCAAAAAACAACAGAGAAAAATCCAATTATGATCGAAGCAAGACGCTTCTTTCCTTAAGTCAAGTTACGTCTCCGCAAGGCGGCACTAGGTCATTGTCTTTCTCACACACAACATTACAGTTAAATAAAACACGTATTAACCTTGGAAATATCGTGAGCTCCACGAAGAAACAGAAGGCGATGACAATACAAAGACAAACCAGTGACTCTCCGCTCATCTCTTGTTTCTCCAGAGCGTACTGTTGATAAGAAACACACCAATAGAAATTAATTAATTAATTTATTATTATTATTCATTGATTATTTCACGAGGGGAGCCAAACACCCTGAGGCTGATGGGCGGACGCGCTTTTGATTGTAGCATCGTAAGCAACCTCATTCCCAGGGTCTTTCCTGAAAACGAGGTTGGATCGGAAGATCGATGGATTGGGTGCAGGCGTACCACCCTCTATGTGTGTGCTCTTTTTTATCTTTTACCTGGAACTCGCAGTCGATGTCTATAAATCGGAGTGTAAATGGATTCATTTTTTCTTTAACCCTGAAGAAAAGTAGAAAAAAAAATAATGCAATTAGTTGATGGTAAAGGCACTAAATAATCAAATATGTGGCGGTGAAAACTCAAAAATAGCCCACATACCCTCCGGCTCGCTCGTCAAGGACATCAGCTAAAAGTTTATTTAGACTTCGTTCACTGCAAAGAAAAACAGAAAATAAACGTTAACGTATTACACAAAATTATATAAATAAATAAAATTAAATAACACGACACTAATGTATAAGAAAAATAACATAATAAATAATAAATTTTCAGCAAAAAACTCTGAACAAATAATCAACCTGTATCAGCTTACACAGTTTTGCCTTTAAAAAAACTGAAACAATCTAAGAAAGTAGAAAATGATATTTCAAGTATTTTGGCTTACTGTAATTTGCGAAACGAAATGAAACGAAACGAAACGAAATGAAAATCTGTATTTTGCGAAATCTGTAATTTGCGAAATGAAAATCTGTATTTTGCGAAATGAAAATCTGTAATTTGCGAAATTGAAAATTAGAAATGTTGGCTTAAATTGAGGAGGAGGGACTACCGCACAGACCGGAGTAGAAAACCATTGAAGCAAGATTGACAACCAACAAACAGATAATGAAATACACATCAAAGCGACGGGACATTAATTCTTAAATGACGGAATATAGAATAAGAACTAACCTTGTTGTGATCGAAGCATCGGATTTTTCTGAATCTTCCGGCTCCTGAAAGAAAACATGGTAGTTGTAGCCGTTATGGTTTCTTACTATACTAACATTGTTAATGAAGGAAAATGGTTACAAAACCCAACAAGTGACAACTTTTTTACATGTTCTTATTGACATAAATTGCAGCATTTCTGTTGTCGCCCTTGAAGATTGTGTAGTTAAGTAGACCATGAGGTCGTCAGTGTGACGATTGTGAAGAATCTGCCACCATCAAGTAGACTACAAAGAGTCCCTTCTTTGGCTCAGGTTTAAGACAGAGAGAAAAACACTTTCAAGATAGCGCAACCTTTTTTGTTGGCTCCGCCAACCATGTGAAGTCCTCACTCTCCTAAAAACAGATTTTTACTTTATTTTGTCTCCGTATATTGAGAATATCTCTGATATTAACATTTTAAATAACAAAATAAACTTTTGTAAGAAAATGTCATTTATGCCATTTGTTGACTATAACATACCATAACATACCATAACAAAACATAACATAACATAACATAACATAACATAACATAACATAACATAAAATATAATAACTTAACATAGTAGTTTGCTCAGGAAGAAACAACTCAAATTTTAAAAAAACGAAGAACATTGCTTAGCCCTTAAGGGTGCGTTGATGTCGATATGAGAAACTCGTTCCCAGGGCCTTTTTTTGGTCAGTATATATTCTCCGAGATTTGGGCTTCCAAATTTTAAAATTAGTTAACATAAGGACTGGACTCTAGGTTTAGTCGCCCTGGAAATAATTATCTTTTCGCTTTTACTGACACATACCTGACTAGCAGCAGCAGAAATCTTGCTATCTTCTCCATCGTTTTTCTTTCTAACGATTAAGTACGTTTTGATGCCTTTTTCTTTGATGAAGTCGTTTCTCGTGTGCCCCTCGCCAGGTTCCACTTCGTAAACCAGTTTCACGCAGTTGAAGGTCGACTCCGATATATGAACACGACTGTGTACGAAACAAAAGGAAACATTTTTAATGTTGTCCTGTCAGTTTTGTATGTCTCTGCTAACCATTAAATAAAGGAAGAAAGGAAGGAAGGAAGGAAGGAAGGAAGGAAGGGGGAAGGGAGGGAGGGAGGAAGGAAGGAAGAAAGGAAGGAAGGAAGGAAGGAAGGAAGGGGGAAGGGAGGGAGGGAGGAAGGAAGGAAGGAAGGAATGAAGGAAGGAAGGGGGAAGGGAGGGAGGGAGGAAGGAAGGAAGGAAGGGGGAAGGGAGGGAGGGAGGGAGGGAGGGAGGAACAGTTAGAGCGTTGTTGATTGACGGTTTGTTTGGCACCGAACGTGAATACAATGATGATGTCTTTGTACTCACCCTGGAATGCCTCCAGACTCCATGCTATTGGCCAGTGTGACGTCATTTGACCACGCATCGAACTGCCACTTGTACTTGCCCAGGACGCCCGCGAGCACTGAGCCAGTGTGGATTCCTACGCGCATGTCCAACGTTTTCACGCCAGTCTCCCTGCGCACCTTGCTGCAATATCGATAGGAGACTTTAGATCTTGGTAACGGACGCAAAATTACAAGCACTGTAACAAATACAATAGACTCTTTTAAGCTTTGACAGATTACATGTTGATAACTATTCCTAGCTATGAGCCTTTGAAGGCAGCGCCAGATATGGTAGTTGAAATATTGCTATATTGTTATATTGCCCTAGTGTTGCTGTAGCTACTCACGCGATGTGTTTGATCATATCACGTCCCATCTCAACAGCCGACTGCGCATGCATCTTGTCGTCGTCTAGGCCTGCGATGCAATAGTAACAGTCTCCAAGAATTTTAATTCTTTGACAACTGTTTTTCTGCAACAAGAATGCAATAAGATAAGCAAAATCAAAACATTTGCTCCAAATACTACATGATTTCTAGTCTGTTCAGTGCTATACTTTATCTCCCTCAAAAGCCAACACCTTTTTCAGTCCTTTTGCAGCATTTTAAGAAGAAGAAGAAGAACATTTATTTTATTATCTACAAGGGCGTCCTGAAAGTACGGCCTAAAGCACCTTCTGGCGTGGAGAGAAATGATGATGACGACGACGACGACGACGACGATGATGATGATGATGATGATGATGATGATGATGATGATGATGATGATGATGATGATGACGATGATGACGATGATGATGATGTACAACAGCTGCCACTTGTTGCACCGTGTCACTGGGGGCTTTCCCTCGTAGAACGATGAAAGGCGATACATTCACAGGAGCATCTACAAAGCATAAGCAGTCAGTCCGTAGACTGCATGGCCTGATCAAACAGCGCGTGATCAAAAGCGGGTGATTAAAAGCGCCTGATCAAAACAGCGCCTGATCAAAAGCGACACATTGGTATGTTTGCAGCAGATCTAGTGGCAGCGATCCGTGGCCGACCTAAGCAAGCACGCTCCTCCCCGAATCAATTTTCCCGCTCTTCGCCTCGCGATCCTTTCTTGCGCTCACGCTACACACCGCCACTAGAACAACATCCATTGCAGGGAACACAACAGCGACCACCACCGCTTCATTCATCCAATATACGTCCCTTCGAGAGTTATCCCTCCTACAGTAATGCTGTTAAAAATGGTCAAGACAGAACCGATAGAGCCCACCGCACCCCGCAAACCCAACAGCAGCAGCAAAACCAACCACACTTCCAACAGATGCAAACTCCTCCACATTTAACCTTGACGGAACAGGCGAAAACCTAACTGTTCTACTGACCCTCAAGCTGGAGCTGAAATACCTAAAGAACTGGTATCATTCTTTAGATTAATTAAAACTTTACTTTAATGCCATATTTTATGAGTATATTCTAATAATCTTCCTCTTTTTATTAATTATGTAGTTGGCTTATTTACTAGGATATCGAGTGAATTTGTTGTTGTTTTTTGACACCGATATGCCTGGCTGCTCAAATCTCCACGACAAACTATCCTTTTTTGCACGGAACATTAATGGCGTCTCTTCAAAATCATTAGGTGACAAATTACGTAATACTGATTTTTTACGCATGATTAATAGTTTTGATTTTATAATACTCTCCGAGACATGGAAAAGGATAACTGTCGATGTTGATGGCTTCACGATGGTGACTACAGGTGCCGTAAAAACCGGAAAATGTGGTCGCAACTCGGGTGGCTTAGCATTACTCTATAGGTCGAAGCTTAATGATTGGATTTCAATACAAAAAGAATCACCAAATTTCTTATGGTTTAAAATTGCAAGAGAATATACGAACACCGCAAAAGATATCTATGTGTGTGGTGTCTATATCCCACCACACAACTCAAATTATTTTTGTTCTGATATGTTCGATGAGTTTGAAAATGATATTGAAAAATTCTCCTCTCTTGGATCAGTATTAATTTTAGGAGATTTCAATTCTAGAACTGGCACTGAAATATTCTGACATTGTGTGTCAGGAGGGAAACACGATAATAACAAATGATCAATCTAACTCCTCGTTATGTGCCCCTCAACGGAACAGTTTCGACAACGAATTAAATAACCATGGCAAACGACTTTTAGAAATATGTAGGAGTGCAGACCTACGAATCTTGAATGGAAGAATTAGTGGCGATTCACTGGGAAGACCCACATTTCACGGCAACTCAGGAATAAGTGTTATTGATTACGCTATATGTGATCAGGATTTGTATCGACATATATCAAATTTCATTGTTAAAGAACCGTCCAGTTTATCAGATCACAGTCCAATTATGACATGGCTTAATATCAATACGGTTAATACTCACTCAGCTGCAACAAATATAAACGATACGTTAACACGTTTGCCGAAACAATTTATTTGGGAAAACGACTCATCGCAAAAATTTCGAGCAGCGCTACAGTCAAATGACCTACAAAAACTAATACACGATTTCCTTATCGATGAAAGGCCAGACAAAGATATTAACACCACACTAGATGAAATAGAAAATATCCTTACTACCGCCGCTAAACGTTGTTTAAAAATTAAGATAATTAGAAAACGACACATCAAAATATCTAACAAAAAATGGTTTGATAAAGAATGTCGTCTTAAAAGACATGAATTAAGGAAAATTGCGAATCTTAAACATAGAGATCCTCTTAATACTACGCTCAGAATATCATTTCGTTTTAAAACAGTACACATTATGTACCCTGTTCAGGGCAGAGGGGCAAAAACCCTACCTTTTTAGCGGCATCTCCCGGTATAGCCCCTATTGGTTAGTACCCCCTCCGGGCATCTAGGGTTCCAAGGAAGAGAAAGCTACTGGTAATTAAAACAGAGTACAACTAGTGACCCCACCCCCCTTTTTGCCCTTTCTTTATTTAAGTGTTTTTAGACAAACATTAAACAAGAAAAAATAAGCGAATGTCATTCTGATAGTTTTTTGCCTTCAAAATCTACATATTTTCATTTGAGAACTGAGGAATGCAGAAGAGTGGCAGTTCTCACTGCAGAGTTTGAGCAGAGCAATTTACACAGTGTGTGGCTAATGAAACCCATTTATTGAATAATAACTTACTTGATGGTTATTTCTTGAAACTGCTCATCAAGGTCATGCCTGAACGACTGCTTCGTACTGGTCCGCATTTTAAGAAGAAATTAAAGATGATTCCATTCAATAGCTTTGTGTATCCTTACTGCGCATAATTTCTTCCCTCAAAGGCACGCACACTCGTTGAAAATGAAATGAGAATCGCAGGTGATGGTGGTAAACTTAACTAGACTTAAACAATAATTGTAACATTACAGCAAGGTTTGCATGCCAACAATCGAACTAGAGTCTGAGCCTCGCTCATCAGTGAGAATAGCAGACCAAGCTTTTACAATTTTCTAGTTTTACTACAAGCTTGCTGCATTCATCTGCTGCTGAAGACAGGTTGTGACCACCTTGACACTTTGGTGAATTTATTATTAAAACACACTAATATGCCTTTGAAGATAAAAAAGAAAACTTCATTTTTACGCTCTTGCAAACAAAAAAAAGTGAAGCCTCTTCCTGCAGAAACTTTTGGTAATTAGGAATCAAACTGGGGTCTCAAGAAACTAGAGATGCACAACAGTCCGTGACCTTCCCCTCCACCTTACACAAATGGCCCCCAGTGTTTCCAAGAAAGTGTTCAAAGTAACAGTGGCAGCTAATGTACAAGGTACCTCCACTTTAATAAAACATCAACAAATACTAGGTCAAACTCTTCCTAATACCTAGAGAACGTCTGCGAAATAGGAACTGAAAACTACAACTTTGAAATTCAGAGAAGATTAAACGAAAAGACATTTGTAAACACATTTTGCTCTCTGTTTTGTTAGAGCAGCATAACCTTTTCACCAGCTACTTGCACTTTTATCAAACTGAGAATAGGTGCATACAAAACTAAATTGTAACTGCTAACTTACAAGTGTTCTTCACTTTCACTGTCACTTAAGATGTGGAAGCAGAATAGAGCAAAACTCAACAAGAAACATTTTACATGTACATGCTCCAGTCAAAACTAAACATGTGAGACTGAATGAAAGTCATACTGTGACTTGAATTGTGTTATCACTTTGCACCAAAATGGGAATTTTTAAAGGCATAATCATAAATGGTAAATAATTCCTCATCAGGTGGCAATGGTAGTTTGATAGTGCCACGTGGAAGATGCATCATGTTGGAACATGTATGTGCCCTTGGAAAGAAGTCAGGAATCGCTCTTCTCTTCTCTCTTGGTTCCTTTGTTAAAAAAAAAGTCTTTAAGACGACCCTTTCAATAATAATAATAAAAAATTGTTAGTACAAATTTTGTGGCCCTTAACCTATCCCAGTGACAAGGAGAGGTGTGGTCATAAAAGTCAGATTATACTGTTCAAAATGGTAAAGGACCAAGTTATGTTTTGAAAACTAAAAGCTCGTCACAGGCTATATAAACCAGGACATCAACTAACACTACCATATCTAGGTAAACATTCCCCAATATCTGCCAAAAGTATGACATTTCTTTCGCATTTTGAGCATTTTATTGTGGCTGAAGTACTTGAAACAGCCAAGTAAAGGAAAAATTGTGAGTATTGCAACATTGATAATCAATCATGGGTTTGAGAACTCTAGCATGAATGGTTGTGTAACTTTCTGTGCTAATGTTGATGCTAAAATCACTGAAAGGAAATTTCATTCCTAACTTGTCCATTAACAACAATATTTAAAGATGGTGTTCCGGCGAACAATTATTTTAGTAGTTTCGTCCCACGGGGACGGCTTAACAATGAACGTAATTAGTATGTTTTTCGCGCGTTGGTAGAGCTTGATTAGTATTCAAGCGTCGATAGAACTAGGGTTAGTTTTTAAGAAGAAGAGTCGAAGAGTCGACGATTTAGAGACGTTGTTTTGTGAATTTTCCAGTTTTCGTCCGAGTCGCAGTTTCGTAAAAATTATCGAATTCGTTAGAACATTAATTGGTCCTTCGAGCCGGGTGTAGTTATCGCCTATTTATCGTTTATCGTTCGGGATGGCCGACAAAGCAGACGAAGGAGCGAATGAAACTTCAGAAGACACCGAGCGGATGTCAAGAATACTTGAATATCTTCATCGAAGAAGAGCAGCATTCAAAGGAGTCGTTACAAGAAACAGAAAAAAGGTGGAAGAAATGGTATCCAGTAATGGAAGTCGAACTGTTATTAGATCCGTGAAAGAACGGTTGATCCAAGCATTGGAAAATGCGAATCAAGTTACTCAACAAATTATCGCCTTGCAAGCTGACGAGTGTAAACAAGCAGAATTAGAAGAATGGCTGGATCAATTGAGGACTGAAGTGGAAGATAGCGTCGACAAAGTTGAAGAATATTTAGAACGTCGTGCAGGAGCTCTCTTATCGGTTATCGGAGATTTTGCTGCCGATTATGCGAGCGAAATTGATGACAAAACTAGTCAAACCTCCGAATCGTCTGATATTTCACAAGCTTCGAAAGCGGCAGAAGAGCTACAAGTAGAGGTAGCTGCACTTACGGCAGAGGTAGCTGCATTAAAGGTTAAACAAGAAAAGAAAAGACTTCAAGAGGAGCTTGAGCTACAAGAGCGAGCAGCGCGGGAAATTAAAATTCAACAGGAAAGAGACGAGGCCGCCCGGTTGAAAGAAGAAGCTGAACTGTTGGCGCAATGCAGACAATCTAAAAAGAAGAAGTCCGTTCGAAATCTTATCAGCAAGGATTCTAACTCAAGTGAGGAAGAAAGTGACGAAAACGAAGAAGAGGAATGTGATTCGAAAGACGTTGACAAATTGTTCAAAGGAATTAAAAAGCCCGCCTTGACCGTATTCAGCGGAGATAAAGATCTTTATCACGACTGGAAAGCGCAATTTGAAATATTCGTAGATCGTATGAAAGTTCCAGCTAAAACCAAGATGATGATGTTGAAAAACTCCTTGTCTGGAAAACCTTTAAGAACTGTTGAGCGCTTAGGATATACACCTAAACAATATCAAACTGCTTTAGATAAATTGGAACAGAAATACGGAGGAGAAAAACGCCTTTTGCAGCGTCACATGGAGTCTATCTTACGTGCTTCGCCTGTCGAGGAAGCCAATTTGAAGGAGTTAGAGATTTTCTCGGATCGTTTAACTGATGTTGTCGCCAAGCTTGAGGATAATGATCAACATCAGGAGCTAACCGGAGTATCAGCGCTTTACATAGCAGTGCAGCAGAAAATACCAGAGTCGCTTCTCGTGTCGTTTCAAGAGTGGTTGCACAGAGAGCCAAGAAAAGATGGACTTTCCACGTTTTCGAAATGGTTGCAGAAACAAGTTGCTTATCGCATGGAAGTTGAAGAAGTTAAAGCGAGAACAAAGAAAAAGAAGGAGGAGAGTGTCGAGTCGAAGAAACCCGTCAAAGCAACTTTCCACAACGCAACAACAAAGCCCGATCTCAAGTGTGTTCTCTGTAACGGACCTCACCAAATCACCTCGTGCAAGAAGTGGGGCGAAACGTCGGTGAAAGACAGATGGGAAATTGCCAAGGAGAACTACCTCTGCTACCGCTGTTTGAGTGCAGGCCATCAAGGAAGAGACTGTCCGGGAAGGAATCGTTGCGGTATTAATGGCTGCAAAAGCACCCGTCACTTCCATCTGCACTTCGAACTTCGACCGCCTAATCCGCTTGAACAACTGGACACTCCTGCTGATACACGAACAGCCTTTGGTGAGTCTGAGTTTTCAGGAGACGTGGTGTTGCGAACGGTACCAGTTTGGCTAGTGGGCTCAGAAGGACAAAAGATCAAAGTTAACGCCTTTCTAGACGATGGGTCTGATTCGACTTATGTACGAGGTGATGTCGTCACTGCCCTTGGCCTCGATGCAGAAGAAAGAAACCTCAGGTTGTCAACTCTCACTGACAGTTGTGTACCACTCAAAAGCAAGAAAGTACCGCTGACGATAAAGAGCATAGATGGAGAAACCCAGTCAACTGTTGAAGCGTGGGCGTTACAAGAAATGTGTCAGGGCTTGACAATTCCAGACTGGAATAAGCACAAAGTCAAGTGGGATCATCTCAAGAACATCGCATTTCCTAAAGCACCTGGAAGAAAAACGATCGACCTTCTGATCGGATCAGATCATCCTGAGCTTGCCCTAGCACTAGAAGAACATTCTAGTCCAATTGGAATGCCAGTAGCAAGAAGAACGCCATTAGGATGGACCTGTGTTGGACGTCTACCCGCCCTCGCTTCTACTAAGAGAACAGCTTACGCTAGAACATTTCGAACGGACACAATGCTTGAGACGCGCCTTGATGAACAATTGCGAGAAATGTGGGAAATTGACTCTCTTGGAATTCGAAACACAGAAGTCAAGCAGTTGAGCCAGGAGGAAACCCTAGCTATGTCAAAAGTGGAAAAGTCGAGACGATACGTCGGAGGACGTTACGAGATTGCTATTCCGTGGAAAGAAGAAACTCCCTCTATTCCCGACAACAAAGAAGATGCAGAGAAACGCCTCTACTCTCTCGAGAAGAGCTTGCTTAAGAAACCAGAGGTTGCGCAGCGTTACAAGGATGCAATGAACGCGAACATTGACAAGGGGTATGTTCGAAAGCTAAAACCCGAAGAAGCACATGACGGTCCGAGCTGGTATCTTCCGCACTTTCCCGTTATTCGTGAAGACAGAGAGACCACAAAAGTGCGCATCGTATTTGACTCTGCGGCTAGTTGTAAAGGAACATCGTTGAATAACACCATGCTTACGGGACCAAAGTTACAGCGAGATGTCCTGGAAGTTCTTCTCCGATTTAGACAAAAGCCTGTTGCTTTAGTAGCAGACATTAAGGAAATGTTCTCTCAAGTTGTTTTAGCAGAGAAAGACCGCAGGTACCACAGATTCCTATGGAGAGATCTTGACCTAACGAAGCCTGTTGATGTGTATGAAGCAGTTCGGTTGGTTTTCGGAGACAAAGCATCCCCTTACCTAGCTCAATTTGTGGTTCGCAGTCACGCCCAAGACTTTCAAGACAAACATCCAGCAGCAGCTCTGGTTATGCTTCTAAACATGTACATGGATGATATTCTCGATTCGGAGGATTCAGAGGGAGATGCTATACATGTTCGAGATGACCTTATGAAACTCCTGAGTGACGCTGGTTTCCGAGCCCAAAAGTGGTGTAGGAATCGAGCAAAAGTGTTAGAAGATATCCCAGAGAAGGACCGAGCAACCGGAGTGAAGCTTGAAGAATCAGAGTTGCCGAGTGTGAAGACGTTAGGGGTGCAATGGAATGCAAGTGAAGATGTGTTTACCTTCTCGATTAAAGAAATTAACCTGTCCTTCTACACAAAACGAGGAGTCTTGAGTCGTATTGCCACACTGTTTGATCCACTTCAGTTCCTGGCCCCTTACGTCATCAGAGCAAAAATGGCGTTACAAGAAGCTTGGTTAAGAGGCCTTGAATGGGATGAAGAGTTTCCTAGCGATTTGAAAGTCACCACTCAGCAATGGGCAGAGCAGTTAGCCGAAGCTTCGAACGTGGTAGTTCAACGTTGCTATCGACTTGATGAGAAAGTGGAACAAGTATCACTTCACACATTCACCGACGCTTCCAAATTAGCCTATGCTGCTGTCAGCTACGCCAGATACAAGTACGTGAGTGGAAAAATTTCCGTGGCTCTAGTGACAGCCAAGGCAAGAGTAGCTCCGATAAAATCTGTGAGCATCCCGCGCCTTGAATTAATGGCGGCAGTACTTGGGGTGCAGTTAGCTGAAACAGTCTCTGAGGAGTTGGAAATACCATTAAGTGAACACACCCTGTGGACGGATAGTATGGATGTAATCTACTGGGTTCAGGGTCATTCAAGACGACCAAAATCGTTTGTTGCTAATCGAGTCGCCGAGATCCAGCGAAAAACAAGCCCTGCACAATGGTGGCACGTGCCTGGTGAGAAAAACCCTGCTGATGACGCGACAAGAGGTCTTGACCTGAGAGATATGTCTACTGAGAGTCGCTGGTTTCAGGGACCTTCCTTCCTTCACGAGGGGGAGGAATCCTGGCCTTTGGATCGTACAGATCGTAAAGATTGTACAGAAGAAGGCAAACAAGAATTGGCAAAAATCAGCCTCACGTTCCAAAGCAACAGATCGTTTCCTTTGTTAGACGCCGAGAGATTTTCATCCTGGCTTAAATTACTAAGAGTCACTGCGTGGATCATGCGGTTCAAGAGAGCACGACTCCATAGAATGCAAGCAAGCGAGTTAATTTACAGTCAGGAGACCGACGTCGGGCAAAGCAGCTCTCTGGAGAAAGTCCTGGATTTAGAAGAAATGAAGAACGCGGAGAAGTACTGGCTTCGAGAAACTCAGAGAGAACGCTTTTCGGAAGAGTTGTCGACTTTGAGGCAAGCGCGAAATGTCTTAAAAGGCAGCCAGCTGTGGAGATTGTCACCATTTCTAGACACTGACAGAATCTTACGTGTAGGGGGAAGGCTAGAGATGTCTAATTTGCCTTACGACGCTAAGCACCCTGTTGTCTTACCAAAAAAGCATCATATTTCGAAACTAGTTGTTGCACACATCCATGTTCAAGGTCACCATAGCCTCGGAGTGAACGCTACCCTTGCTGAATTACGACAAAAGTACTGGATTATCAATGGGAGAGAAGAAATCAAGCGATGGAAACGGGAATGCAATGTTTGTAAACTCCAAAGAAAGCGCAGAGGAGAACAAATAATGGCACCTCTTCCTGAAGTCAGACTTGGATCTTCGCTGCGATGTTTCGCTTGTTGTGGAGTCGATTTCGCTGGCCCCTTTGTTGTCAAGATTACGAGGAAAGTTTCCGCAAAGCGTTATCTATGCCTGTTCACGTGTGCAAGCACAAGAGCGGTTCATTTAGAAGTCGCCTTCTCTTTGGACACTGCAAGTTTCCTTAACGCATTTTCCAGGATGGTAGCGAGGCGTGGTAAGCCGGACGTGGTGATCAGTGATAACGGTACAAATTTCACCTCAGCTGATAGAGAGCTACGCGACCTGGTCAAGCGCAGATCAAAGAGAATGCTACCAGTGACCGAATTCAGTGGCGTTTTAACCCTCCGGGCGGATCCCATCATGGGGGGCTGTTCGAATCTCTAATCAAGTCCGCAAAGAAAGCTTTGCGTTCTATCCTGGGAGAGTCCAAGACTACAGATGAAGAGTTGCTGACGGCGGTTGTCGAAGTAGAAGGAATTCTAAATGCCCGTCCACTGACCTACTGCAGCAGTGATCCAAACGACGAACATGTTTTAACTCCTAACCACTTCCTTCATGGACAAATGGGAGGACAACTCGCACCGCGAGTCGTAGACGATATCGCGTTCAACCCAAGAAATCGATGGCGTTTCGTTCAAGATCTCATTTCCAAATGTTGGAGAAGATGGATGAAAGAATTTCTGTCGACACTGAACACCCGCAACAAATGGGTCGATCAGAAACGTAATGTCGCACCCGGGGATGTCATCCTTCTCGTCGACCCAAGTAACCCAAGGGGCAAATGGCCTTTAGGGCGCATTCAAGAAGCATTCAAAGGCCCTGATGGACATGTTAGGGTTGTACGCGTCAAGTCTGCAGGAAAGGAATACCTGAGACCTGTCACAAAGTTGTGCCCGTTGGAATTCTAAACAACTTAAAGGAACAGAACTATCATTCCTGTTCGAGGGGGAGAATGTTCCGGCGAACAATTATTTTAGTAGTTTCGTCCCACGGGGACGGCTTAACAATGAACGTAATTAGTATGTTTTTCGCGCGTTGGTAGAGCTTGATTAGTATTGAAGCGTCGATAGAACTAGTGTTAGTTTTCAAGAAGAAGAGTCGAAGAGTCGAAGATTTAGAGACGTTGTTTTGTGAATTTTCCAGTTTTCGTCCGAGTCGCAGTTTCGTAAAAATTATCGAATTCGTTAGAACAGATGGTAGCACCAATCCAACAAAAAGTTATCTAGGCCAGCCCTGTGATTAAAAAAGTTGTCTTGTTATCTGACAATACCAATCCATGATGTTTGGGCACTAAGTATACTAGTTTTAACAGGGTTGCAGGAGGTTCTAAAGAAAATGTGGGTGGGGGGTGTCCTCCCCATAATCTCAGAAACAAGTTACTATTAATGTTCTTTCATTGACAAGAGAAAGTTCCAAAATTTCTACTCAGTCATTACAGTAATTAAAGAAACAATATCTTAATAAAGTGTTGGGAATGGCCACACTTAAGGGTATCATCTAGACTCAAAATTCAGAATCAAAGCAACTGATGGTTGGTTTGACCTTGGGAGTGTCTAACAACTGTGCATTTACCTGTCCATTACTGTTGTTATCCTCTTCGGCCTCTTTCGCTTCAGACACAATGGCAACCATGAAATGGATGCTAGGTTGTTTGAGAAAACCAAGGATGGGCTCTTCACTTGCACCGGTCACAAATTCCAAGACGTTTCCTAAACTGGTCACACGACGCCCAATTGATACTTCTCTTAGGTACTTTACAAACTTTCCATAAATAGCTTTCTCATACATAAGGCTGTTAGAGCCTTCCTCAGAAAACGTGGGTTTAAGGAGACTAAGGATCATCAGAACTGTCAATCTGGCATTATTTTGCGATGGTCTGAGCAAGTACAGAAATTGCGGGAACTTTCGAGCAAACATGTGAATGTGGACTATCTCGTCCCTCACGAAGCTTCAAAACACATGGCGATATCTCTGATTCTTCGCTGACAAAAATGTCATTTGGAAGATCTTCAGAAAAATACTTTGGTGCCTGGCCATTCTGTAGAAGTGCAATTGCAGCCATCTGTCCCACAAAATAGTAGTCTTCTGCTAAGTGTTCCTTAAGTCCATGGTCAAAGTATTTGGTCTTGGTCTGTTGGTTACAAAGTCTGATCCATTCTTTTCTTGGTCCTCCACTGTCCTGAGCCTGTTCGCCATAAAACTCTACTTGAAAAGTTATTCTGGGATCCTCCACTGATCGTAGTTCGTCAAATGTTGTTTCCAATATATTGTCACGATCAACAGCAATAAAATTAGTTTCTCCCACCAGGGATCCATATTAGCGTTTTTTCAAACTCGTCAGTCGGGCAAGTACGTCAGAAAAGATACTTGCCCTGACAAAATTTTGCTTGCCCGTTCAGTATTACGTAATTATTAAAATACAGTAAAAAAACCTTAAAGTTAACAACATGTGAGTGGAAAAATTGCATTTTATTTTCAATATGTTACTCCCGTCAAACTTTTTCATTTTACCAATTCAACTCCACGGACTTAAAAGATAGACCTACTTTGCATGTCAAATGTTCACTGCTTAACATTTGATTTGCGCATTTACTTTTCGATCAAACGTTTAATTTTGATGAAACTTTCATCTAGGTTCTTAAGCCAAGGCCTGCTTTGCTGCAACAATAATAAAAATGCATGCTTTTGTTGCTCTTGTTCGTATTTAGGACTTTTCTCGGAAGATTCACTTTTTTTGTCTTCCGCGGCGGTGGCGACACTTTGTCAAAGTAGCACCACATTTTCCAAAACTCACGTGCAGCCAAAGGGCGAGAGTCCTTGTGTTTGCATATTGCTGCAGTACATCAGCAATATGCAAGAGAGAGTACTGCATGAGGTATCGTACGAGCAACGAAACGAAGTTTACAGAATATAAATCTTCTGTTCACTACAGTACGGAATCACTGAATGGCCGGTGGACGTTCAAAACACGGGTACATTGACTGGGGAGAAATTGAAGAAAAAAATTTGCTCCTTAAAACTTACTCGTCCGCCGGACGAGTTTGTAATTTTTGATACTCGTCCGTACGACTTTATAGTCGTCTCGGACGACCTGACGACTGCTAATATGGATCCCTGTCCCACGAGTATTGATGCATCATCTGTCACATCCCAGGGGCACCCAACGACAATTTTCGGGAAAATATCTGTTCGGAAGACGATTTGAGATCTAGAATTTTCGGAACATTTGTTGTAAAATTTCTTGCTTGCCTGCCTCTTCTAGGATTTTCGAACATCTAAAATATGGTATTATTGCCCATTTTTTAACGGATCTCTACCCTTAAAAGGTCACCTAGAATTTTCGGGAGCCTTTTTCTGGCTAAAATTTTCGAAAAGGTAAGTTTTGATCCCTATAATTTTCGGATCACTAGACTTTCAGCTAAGAAATCCGAACAGATGAAAAGTTTTTAGGGGATAAAAATACGCCTATATCTACCATTTAAATACTAAAATACGTTCAATAATGCTAAGTTAAGTGGTTTTGAACTATATTCTGGTTGGGTGCCCCTGACATCCAGGCACCGACCTCTCAGGATCTTGCTCTGTAAGTACCTTAACATTTCAGCTGGGTCTGATATGGTTGCTGATGGAAATTCACTGATAATCTTGTTATAAAAGTCATATCCATTGGCCTCTTTCAGAGATTTTTTTTTACTATTGAGCCCATCTGTCTGATCTGTGGTGGCACTGCTGATCTCTACTCTTAGATGTTCATTGGCAATGGTGAAATCTTCTGTTTGAATTGGAGTGGTACTGTTGAACACCCCAGTCTGGCGCATAGTGGCATTGGTGGTGAGCTGGCTGGTGACACTCAGTGAATTCTTGGTCAGAATCTGGGTCATTCAATACACATTCGAACGCTTGCTTCATCCGAATATTGAGAAGTCCTTGTCCGGCCAGTTTCTTAACAACACTATAATTGTATTCAGTGTTTTCTCCGAGACTTAGAACTGAAATCCTGTTCCGGGTTACCTTAACAAAGTCAAAGTCATTTGGGCCAAGCATGCTGTATTGGGTCTTGAGAGAGGAAACCATTTTTGCACGTACACTTGACTCACCATCGTCTTCATTCAGCACCACCATTCCTCTTTCTACGATCATTTCTTTCTTCAGAGTTTCAACTTCATTTTCTTCGTCACTTTCCTCGGAATTTGCCCTTAGAAGAGCAAATTCAAACGGTTTCTTTTCCAGATTCTTAGATTTCGTTTCTTTCTTGTTCTTCATCGCCGTGGACGTAGTTGCTGCTCTTAATCGCTCGTTTCTATTCAGCCTTCTGTAAAGTCCACTATTGGAGCTTGTTTGCATCATGGATCTTGCCCGAACCAGGGTTTCGGCGATGGAACCTTCGTTTGTCCTTCTACTCGAAGCACTTGAACTTGAACTCGACACTCAACATATCAGATGCCTCTTTAAGGAGGCCGGCAGCCCGTTTCAATTTCTCCTCATCCATAGCGCTAGCTTTTACAAGAAACAGGAACGCATATTTCCAAGATGGCGGTTTCAAAACGTGGGAAGCAGGGCGGGAAAAGGTTGGGCGGTGAAACGAGCAGTCCGCTCTTCAAGCGATGTGTGATGCGGAGAAGAACTGGCACGAGCGCTCTTTCCGCGCTTCCAGTGCGTTTGGTAGCCGGCGAAATTTACCTTTCAACAAACCGGAAATCTCATTTTCTTTCTTTATTTTTCAGCCAGCCGTGCACTATGATTAAAACGTTTTTTCACAGTCCTGGCTCACAGCTTAAAATGTTTATGTCTGCGTGCATATTAGTCAATCTTCTTCACCGTTAGTTGGCTAAAAATGAGCTCAATTTGAGGGTGTGGAATGCTTGCTCTTGCCGCAAAACACGACATGGTTGTCTTTCATCGTCTCTTTTACAATAGCTCCAAATTACTCCACCCTAAATCTTACATATTTTAAAGGTCGATAAATTTTACATAACATAATAAAAAATTAGCTGGATATATTTGGAGATAGTGGCGTTTTGCAACTTTAAACTTTGCCTCCTTGCAATGCGCCATGGCGATGATTCGTCGCGACCCTGTCAACTGGATGTAAACAAATTAAAAGTGAAATTAAGTTTGAAGATTTCTCCTCCCTTTATCTCACAAAAACATGGCAAAGAAAATCGTCTAAACTGAGGAACAATTCTATTTGTAGTTCCTAAAGAAACAGACAAGCATAGGAGAGATTTTGGGGAAAAAGAGGAAGAAGCGCGGTGTTGATGTTGATGTTGATTTAATTAATTTACCAGGGTGTCCTGATTAAACTTGCACGAGCTGCACGCATTATAAATACGCGTCATGCCACGCGTCATCCAAACGCCATTTTCCATCTTTTTACTTTACTCTGCTCGTTTTTAGACAGTTTTTAGGCAGTTTTTTAGCATCGATGAAGGCGGATAAGACAAAGAAAAGATAACCAAAAGTCGGCGTTTTTCGGGAACTTAATAGATTATCAGGTTTATGGAGGAAACCAAGGAGGCAACCATTTTGATCTAGCACCTAATTTGATCCCAGTCCACTGCATCACACCTTTTTGCTCGGACGCGCTCGTTTCATCGCCCAACCTTTTCCCACCCTGGTGGGAAGTTCCAGTGCCCCGCGAATTTGATCGCTCGTGCCAGACCCCAAAATTGAATAAATGAGTGCGAACATTGAATCAATACGCACGGATTGAATTGAATGAATATGAACCGATTGAAAATATGTTGGTAGATTGAATTGAATAAATAAGGATGACTAAAACTGAATAAGTAAGAAGAATTGAATTGAATGGATAGTTTGGTAAATTAAATTGAATGAAGTTTGGAGGATTGAATTGAATGAATATAGAAAAACTAAATGAATATAAGGATTAAATTAAATGAATATGGTGATATTGAATATTGCTACATTTGGCTTGCCATAACTCGGCTTTCTGCGCTTCCACTTCCATAGTAATATTCCATTCATCCTTTAAAAATTTCTCTCCATACCCAACAAAAAATACTTGTAAAACCACAACACAATTCCGAAGGTAGAGTTTGCATTTATGATAATACATTTACACTATTCGGTCGAATTGCGCGCGCGCATTATCGCTTATCTTCGGAAACTGTCGGTAATCTTCGGAAATTGCTAGGTTACAGGCGACGCGCTTAAGACTTAAGACATCTCCTCCACAGGTAGAGCCTCAAAGGGAAGTTTGGGGAGGGGAATAACTTCTCCCGAGTCAATTTTCGTCGAAAACTTAAAATCTTATAAAATAAAACGATTGCATGCAGTGTGACACGAAAATCGTAAGGTATTTGCGGAATGCTGTAAGCATATGACGTGACTAGAGCCGTTTCCGCAATTCCGGGTGTTGTAATGTTGCAGTTTGATATAAATATATTCCTGTAAAAGTTCCGCAAGTTTCGTCTTTATTTCTCTCTGAACTGCAAATCTATTTCCTGTTTTTGCTTGAGCTTATAGCTCAACTAACCAGCACGGCCTTTCAGCAAAAAATTTCCCTTCTCTCGTTTCGGGAGTTGAACCCATGGTTACCTGTTTGTGAAAGATAAGAGGACATCAGCGAAAACATAATGAACACAAATGAAAAATAGTGAGAAAAGTACTGGTAAATTAAAGTGAAGAAAAAGAAGTCCAGCAATTACAGTACTCTAATCAAAAATATAAAAACAAGTTCGCTTTTACTGAAATTTGGCTGATCAGTGTGAATAAAGTCAACCAGTTTTACTGAGCATAATATGAGCGCGTCTACGAGCGCTACATCCGAGCAGAATTACGAGAATGAAAAACAAAAACAGATTTTATGAGCACTACTGCCCGGATACCGATAAACCAGTTTAAGAGCATAATTTATCAATTAGCGTAGCTCTCTTTCAGCTCTTTTTGGGTTCAATATTTAGCGGAAAAAAATAGATGGCTTTGCAATATACATCCTGTCTCCACGAAGACCCTGGGAACGAGGAAGTATTTATGGAATGAACAAGACACTACAGCCGCTGTGATTCGCGTTGAAAGCCGTTTATCATAACTCTTTGGAGACGGAAAATTCTTGTATTTTTCTTTCTTTGTTACCATAATACTCTTAAAAGGTGTGGACAAACAGAAACAGCTGTTGAAACACGAGCTGAGCGTTTGTGTACTCGGCTTGTCACGTGACTTCATCTGGAATTCCTTACCCCTGGCTAAAAACATGCTTTCCGAAACAAGTTGAAACACAAGCTCTTTGATATTTTATTAAATCAAATTATCGTCATCTTTGGATTGAACAAGATGACCAAGAAACCATTAAAATAAGCTCAGGGGCTCTTAAGCGCATAAGGAAGATTCCATCGAGGCAGGGTGAACCACGGGGGTTGGGCACATAAAGAGAAGGAGAGAAAGAGAAGTTAAGATTATCTTACTTACAAGAACAATTGTTTAAGTAATATTTACAATGTGAGGATACCGAGGGAGTGTCGGTCGACATGTCCGCCGATAGTATCGGTCGATGGTACCTATAGTGCGCATGATCACACATGATCCAGGGGGCACATTGTGCCCGCGCTGACTTTAACGAATTATAACTCATAAACAGCAAGACGAATAATCACCAAATCTCGTGACTTTTACTAAAATTTATCAGAGAAAATGTTCCTGTATCAATGACGTGTCTATGATGACTGACGTTTCCATGGCAACCGTCTACTCAGAAGTGTATTTTGACTATTTTCTGTCGTTTTTCAGTCTTTTTTCATTTCTTCCCCTTCGTTTGTAAGCTGAGAAGATATTTTTTAACTTTTGTGTGCTTAGAACAAAATCACGTTTTTGGTGACGTGATGGTCAGCTGTATGACTGTAGGCTTGGGATTCAAGATGGCGGCCTCAAATTCAAAATGGTGGGCTTGTGACATTATTGTGACGTTACGACAAGTCATAATTGACACGTCATAAGCCCAATCTGTTAAGCTAATGACGTGCTAAAAACCGTGTCAAGTTTCATCGCAAGAGCTTTAATACTTCTCGAAATCTATAGGGGGGTCACTTTGTGCCCCCCACCCCCCCCAGGCTCAGAAATTCAAAAAAAGCCCAGGCAGAATAGGGTTAAGATGGCCCGAACTCACCTATTGGCGTGTGAGTTAGATTTTTCTATTGCTCTTTCAGCAGGGAAGATTTCACCATTCATATTGTTGTTGGTATCGTAAATGAAGAAAGTTGGAATATTAAGAAAGTGTTGTTAATCTTTTTGTGGAATTAAAAGTTAAAAACGTCTGAGATATCAACATATACTTAAAACCTCATTTTTGCAAAAAATGGAAATAATTTTAAAATCCTGCGGCAGATTCAGTTTTTTCCTAACATCGTCAAATAAGCTTCGTAGTTCACAAGTTTTTCATCTGCAAATTTCACGACAATCATGAAAATGCAACGTGCTGCACAAAATGCTATGCTAACGCGTTTGCCTTAGTTGATGCACAAATAGCCGAAGAATGCAGCCAGAGTGTTCTCCACGTGAAATGTTACCCAAAGCTTTAAAAAAAAAACTCAGTAATCAGAAGCCTACGGCAAATACAGTCCGAGCTACAAGAAGAAGAGTCTTATGCTGCATGCGGGGCGAAATGAAATATATTGTTTCTATCTGACGGATTTTCCTCTTTATTTTCCAGAAAACTCTTAGCATGACAAATTACAGCATCTACAGAAAACTCTTACCGGTTTTCAGCAACGAAGGTTCCACTCTTGTGCTTGATAATATACGTGTATTCAAAATCTTCAGCTGTACTTTCACATTCCTCACGGGAGTTTGCCAATTGGGGATAACGAGAAATATACTTTTCTATCAAAATGATATATGCATTAATTTGACCCGTGGGGAAAGTGAAAGCAGAGCCAGAGAACTTGAATATATTTGTATGAAAGCACAAGGGTTTTTAATACAGTTGAAAGGCGAATGGTTGGAAAGCTGAAAAGCGCAATACAAAAATGTAACCAACACGCCAATAAATAGGATCGTGCTACCTTAAGGAGGCTCCCAACAGTTTTTTTGGTCTTAGAGTGTATCCTTTGAAATCAAAATTTCGCGTAGAAGATAAACTTCGATTTCCTTGATACTATACCACCTTTTCAGCATAGGACCAAAGTTTATTTTCTCATTGGTGTCCTAGCAACAGCTGTCACCATAGCAATGGTAATGGACAACCTCTCATTTTAAATGAAGTCGAATATCTCGAAAACTAGTTAGACACTTTATGACGAAACTTGAATTATTTGAACTACTCAACCTATACAACTTGTATGTCAAATTAGGGAAAAATCTGTAAGAGCGTTTTCAAGTAAATTATGATTCATTTTTTACGGGCTGATTTTTGCACAAGAGGACACAAGCGCAGCGTGTGTTCATTGCACGTGAATAACCGTCAAATAGACCAGGAAAAACAAAATAAAACTGTTGCTCGTTGCAAGTTAATAACGACTGAAACCTGACCGAGATTCAGCCTTCTTATCTAATAACAGCTGAATGTTTATTCAGCCTAAAACTTGCTGGAACATCAAAAAGAATTATTATTTTAACGGGCAGTTCAGAAATATTTCTATTTATGCAAATTAGGAACTTTTGGACTGATTTGTCCTGCATTTTAGCAGTTTTTAAATATAAATATCTTAAAATTGCAGCCAACTAGGAAGCTCAATGTAGATTAAGAATGTTTTCCTATCATAAAAGATCTTTAAACTGAAAAGAAAAAGTGTTAAGTTTTATCTTTCTTGAAATATTGGAGAAAATTGCAGGAATGACCAAAATCAACTCGTAAAAAATGAATCATGATTTACTTGAAAACGCTCATACAGATTTTTCTCTAATTTCGCACACAAGTTGTGTAGGTTGAGTAGTTCAAATAGTTCAAGTTTCGTCAGAAAGTGTCTGACTAGTTTTCAAGATATTCGACATTATTTAAATTACCGTTACTATGGTGACAGCTGTTGCTAGGAAACCAATGAGAAAATAAACTTTGGTCATATGGAAATCGGAGTTTATCTTCTATGCGAAATTTTGATTTTAAAAGATACACTCCAATGTAAAAAAACTGTTGTGAGCCTCCTTGAGGGGCTGCATCTATTTTCCTGTCCACGCGTTAATTTTTTTTGATTGATTGATTGATTGATTGATTGATTGACTGATTGATTGATTTACCCTCTAACGAAAAATCATCACTTTATGGGCAATTTACCCTCTTAACGTATTCACGAAAGTGAACAGTCTTGGCACGCAGTTTATTACATCTCTATTTCCGTTTTATTGGACATATTTTTATTATATTACAGAGAGTCAGATCAGCCCCCTTTGTTCTTAAGTATAGTCAAGAAAGAACCAGAACTCGCGAGCGCGTCGCGCGGAAACTCGTCTCACATCGGTACCGCAAAATTGGGTTTCCGGCTCTATACTGAAATCTCCAAACAACGTTGGGTGATGTTGATTCTGTGTGACCGAGGTCTTATCTTGCAAGTCTTCATGGACGCGTCCAGTTTTCGCGCGGTGTTCAATTTTAGTGAGCGTCCAACGTAAGAGAATATGAGAGCGATGCTAAACTTCGGCCTGATCGCAGGTTAAATTCTTGCGGGATCGCATGTTTTGTTTCTCGCTCGACTTTTAAACCTTAGGACAAAGGTCTACTGTTCTTATTGTGTACAAAAACAGACAAACCACGTATTCTTGTTATAGTCAATTTGCTATTACATAAAGATCTGAGTGCGCACAGCGCGCTTCAGTCGTAGAAACCCATCATATACAAAATATTCTACTCATATTAACAATTTTCTAATGAACTTCTACTTTCCTCTGTCCAGTCGAGGCAGCTTGGATTACTATATACAGTTATCAAAAGTATAGTTTACCTTATAGTCGAAAATGTTCGCGACAATTTAATTCTGCTCTCTCTTAAAGGGCGTTTTGCATATATTTTTTACTATTACTTTTATCAATTTTTTTTGCGACCGTTAATTTTATTACCAGTTTATTACCTAACAAAAAACCGACTTCATGGAAGAAGTCATTTAATTTTCACGTTCTAAATCAATTAAAACGCATATATTTTACGTCGCGGAAATTTTCTAGAATAAGGTATCACGCAACGCGGTTGAATTTGGGACAGATGACTTTGAGTGAGCTGTGTGATAGCCTCCTCAAAATCCTACCATATTTGGTAGGGGAAGGTGATCTTTCTTTTCCTCTCTTCCTGTTAGATAATATGTCACCAACTGTCCTTTTCCTTTCACTTTCACTGGTCCGCGGTAAATAAATTTGAAGCCCTTGTCCTTTAGAATTTCGTATGTTTGCTCCGTCACCTAGACAAAAAGAAAATCAAATGGTTTAGCATGTACAAGAACCTCTACTTCAATTTGTACTTAAAGTAAG
Organism: Siderastrea radians; assembly: GCA_964017195.1. Classification (NCBI taxonomy): domain Eukaryota; kingdom Metazoa; phylum Cnidaria; class Anthozoa; order Scleractinia; family Rhizangiidae; genus Siderastrea; species Siderastrea radians. The sequence goes on from OZ024898.1 coordinate 30,664,625, forward strand.
CTGTAACCGTGCGTAAAAAGGGACCAAACGTAGACTAGTACCCAGGTGATCTCTTCCCGCTCACTCGACTTGGCGTGAATTTTATGACGTCATCGTTGACGTCACGAAATTTCGCGCCAAGTTGAGTGAGCGGGAAGAGCACACCTGGGTACTAGTCTGGGCGAAACTGATAATCAGAAGGATAACCCGTCCACTCTATAGACCCGGACTCACTCCACTGCATCATCAAGTATCCGTATCAAGGTTTATGCATTACTACACAGACTAATGCGCTTCACAGTTATCATCAAGTTTTTGTATAAGACACGACCCAACGTTTTAGGAGCAACAACCTCGAAATGGAATGATACCCAAGCTGTTCTCTCTTGCGCCACTGTCGGAGTGAAGCCTGGGGTGGAAGGGGGAGAGTTTTTGCGTGACGTCACTGCAAAGAAGGGTCCAGGTTTAAATATACGAAATTCCAGCACACTTTCAATGTTTAAGAGGAAACTTAAAACTTTTCTTTTTGATAAATTTATTAAGAGTAATTCTTTAGTATATTATTTTTTAATTTGCTTTCTTAGGTTTGTGAAGCGCCTCGAGCATGTAGTGGATGTGTGTGTTATCAGGAGCTCCTGGTGTTATATAAATGCACTATTATTATTATTATTATTATTATTATTATTATTATTACTATTATTATTATTTTCTTTTTTTATCGGCCAAACGAAAACGGGATTATTGACTCTAACAGGAAACAGGCAGCTGGCAAACAAACATACGAACCTGCATATAGCCAGCTTTTCCAGTACTTTCCATTCTGCTAGCAACGTTTACTGTGTTACCCCAAATGTCATAATGTGGCTTCTTAGCGCCGATAACTCCGGCTACCACGGGACCTTGGCAGATTCCTGATAAAATAAGAAAAAATATTGATTTAGAACTGCATGAACGACTGATTCAAAAAGTAATTTTTGCGTGCCTTCGGGTGTTCTTGAAAGATGCGAAAACACTTTAAATCACTGAGCGTGGCGATTGGCTGAAAACTCCAAACCCTTTTGCGGCATACCTCAACTACAGCCAATCAGAAATAATCTTTCAACTTTACAGCCAATCACGACCGTGATTTTCCCGCGCTTTTTTGGACGCCCGTTGACGCTTCGAGTTGTGATTGGTTCATGCATTCCGCTATAGGCAGCCCAATGCGATAGCAATTTCAAATTCACTTCAGAGACACTTGTGATAATTACTCACCGACTCTAAGCACAAAGTTGTTGAAGCATTCTTGGTTGATAGATTCCAGTTTGTCCCGTAACGCGAGAGCGAAGTCCACAACATCAACGAGCTGCTGCCAGTGTTCAGAATCCTGAGACTGAAAAACAAAAACGGGGAAATCCGGTTTTAGACAGGTCAAAATTGCTCTGTTATGATACAGTTGAGAAAAGCAATTACTATAGGTAGACGACCACGTGATACGATTTGAAGAGGAAAGGTTGCAGATGCCTTCCAGTGACAGCCCTTGCCAAAGCGAGTCGCAAGTAGTCGCACGCGAGAGCCATTTCAGTATAATGCATGTGTGAACCCCTACAACCGATTGCGTCGACGTGTCGACTTGCGTTGGGTCACCATACGGACGCAAACTTGACGCAAACTTGACGCAAACTTGCGTCAACTTTCGAATACGAATTCGAGTATCGCCAAATAAAACGTAACTTGTCGCAAGTCATCTCAAGTTATCACAAGTTATTACAAGTGATCACAAGTTATCGTCAGTCATCTTAAGTTATCGTAAGTTATCGTAAGTCATCGTAGGTCATTGTAAAATATCGTAAGTAATCGTATGTTATGGCAAGCCATCGCAAGTGCAAGCAAGTCCTGGCCAAACCGACTTTCAGGTCGCCGCAAGTTAGAAACTTGCATCTAGTGGGGCTCCTACTGGCCATTACCTTGAGACCCTTACATATTAATACTTTTTCTCTATTTTTTAGGATCGTGGTCTTAATGCAGAATCGAACAACACTTTCAAATTTATTTTTGCTTTGTTTCAAAGCAAACACTTCTTTTCACCTCATATTCCGGTTTGAGTCCTGCAGCCGCCATGTAAGTGCTCTTGATTGTTTTTATTTTCTCGATACTTCGAAATCGTGCCTCTGACAAAACCTGTAATATTTGTAAAAAAAAATTGTCACTATTGAGTCATTATCATCACTTCACGGTGGTAATGGGGGCGTGGGGAGCACTGCTGGCGTTTTTCTTATCAAGGCACCAAAGATACAAGTCCCTGAGAGTTTTTAGAACAAAGGTAGGAGTATTTCCTACTTTCAAGTCATCATACATTCTCCAATGTGATTCTATCATTTGCTACTTTTTCCGCACAATCAAACCACTTTTGTCAGGTATTTTATAACGTGAACACGATTTGAAGGATGTTTTTCAATTTTAGCCTGAGTTTCAGCCACCTCCTCTAGTCGCTCACTCCCAAGGGTGAGCGGCCAGAGAAGGCGGCTGAAATTCAGGCTATTTCAAGTTGTTTCACATTGCAATCATGTTTTTATTGCTATTACCTCATCAAAATCGTTGATAATCTCATTCAAGAATCGAATGCATTCTTTCCCACCATCGTTTATTTGATCTTCGGAGTAAAACTCGTCAAAGTTTGGGATCGAGGCGAAGATGACTGTCACGTACTTGTATGAATGGCTGTACAGTTCCTGTCATGCAATCACATGGCATGAGTAGAGTAAAAAAATGTCAAATCATGCAAGCAGGCTCTAACTTTTGAGTCTTTACATGAGGTCCTAAAGAGTGTACATTTAAATGAAAGCTATTGAGCAGTACTTTCCTGTGGAACCGTTAATTATCTTGTACAATGTGGTTCTAAATATGAGTCTGTGGATGAGACCCTAAAGTCACAGTAAAGTATGACCATTCAAATGAAAGCTACTGAGCAGTACTTTTCTGTGGTGCTGTTTATTACGATGTACAAGGTGGGTCTAAATATGCGTTTGTGGATGAAATCCTAAAGTGTGACCATTCAAATGAAAGCTACTGAGCAGTACTTTTCTGTGGCGCTGTTTGTTATGATGGACAAGGTGGTTCTAAATATGCGTTTGTGGATGAAATCCTAAAGTGTGACCATTCAAATGAAACTACTAGCCAATACTTTCCTGTGGTACCGTTTATTATGCTGTAGTAAGTGGTTCTAGCCTGCGATAAGGCTAATTAATGAGGAATAGGGAAAAAGAAAAATCGGTGAGGGCAAGGGGAAGGGGGCGACCGAGTGGCCTTGCTCTCCTTCTTAATTTTTTTTTGGCGCCCTATTCCCTGTGTGACCAAACAAATGAATGGTACACAGCGGCACTTTCCTTTGGTGCTGTTTATTATGCATTAACAAACTACACGCACAGTTTTGAAAATACCAAGTTATACCGTTTCGTCTTTACTCTGATGCTGAAGGAAATAATCTGCCACATGCTGGGGTAAAATATTATCCACCAGTTTTCGATTCCTTGCTCGAATTTTTTCAACTTCTTTTCTCTTTTCAAATGCCTCCATTTTCCACAAAAACAGCAGACGAGCAGTTCGTTCAACCTAGAAGAAAAAACTGGTAGGTAAGTTTTGGGTGATGGGCGTGTTTCACACCTGAGCGTACATTCTTTTGAGATATCCGTTTATTTCATGAGAGGTAACTGTTAAAACTGTTAAAACTGTTAAAACCTACCTGTCGACCGTGGAGAACAAGGATAAGAAAGCTCAGTGACATGATCACGGATGAAAAATACTTCTTTGGTACGTATGCTGTGCTGTTTTAAGGAAACAAAAGCGATAACGAGCTTCATAAATAATTGTGGACTGTATAGTTACCCATTCTTCCAGGTTGCGATTACAGCCTCCAATTACAGCGGACCTTCTGACGTTTAACTTGTAGATATGGCTCCAGTTGTTCAAAAGTTGGATAGCGCTATCCAGTGGATAATGCAATTGGTTTCCCTAACATTTATCCACTGGATAGTGATTTATCCGGTGGATAGCGCTATTCAACTTTTGAAGAACTGGGACATGGACAAAATAGTAAAACCTCTGTCCCATTTCCAAGGTTCCAAAAGCTCTAACTGGTCAGCGCTGCTAGCCGCAGGTTTTTCAAAATGGCGGCAATATTAGTGGATTTTCCAATTAGAAAATCGTAGCTATAAGTTAAACTTGGTGTTAGATGTGTAAGTCTTTCCTTTGCGTTTACAGAGGGCTAGATTTATTTGCTCTCTAAGTTTACAAGGGTATTATTTTCATTTAGGAAGAGACAGAGAAAAATATTCAGCGCCTTAAACTCAAGTGGCTAGACCCCAGTGACGATATTTTGCGTTTACAAAAGAGTTTGCGTATTGCAATATTCAGCACCGTTCCTGTTCTCTCTCTCTCTCTCTCTCTCTCTCTCTCTCTCTCTCTCTCTCTCTCTCTCTCTCTAGGGAGCTGGAAGGGGAGGGAAGCTGGGAACAAGGTTGCCACAAGCTAGACGATGCAACATAGTTCTTGTTGCATCGCTGAGCGCAATGTTTTCGGTATGTCCCAACTTAACTCTCAGAACACAAAGAAATGCTATCTATTCAATACACAGAGACCTCTAACAGTGGGGATGAAGACAAGTTTTGGAACAAGTGTAGGAGTGTACTTAATGACACTCGGCAGTCCTCCAGCTTATTGTTGAACATTAACATTGAATAACTGCTTACTTGTGGTTATAATGCACGTATGTATCGTAATTGTCGTAGATCTGGTACTTGGCTGAGGTGTTGATGATGCAGTAAGCCATCACCACCCCCATAATAAGAAGAACCTTCAGAGAGTGACTGAGTTGGACTAGAACCGAGATCCCCAGGAGAATCAGGATACCATTGTACGAAAAGTACTGAAAGAAACAAAAATAAAAACAAGCTGTAAGATCATTGGGAGAGTTATAAAAAATTATATATAAACAAAAGTGATGCGTTGTTAGCTTACTGAAACCAGGCGTGGAAAAATCCAAGTGTACGGGGCTCTGGAGAATCTAATTGTTTTTTTCGTTACAATGTCGTCTATTTATGAAGACTTGGGTTAAGTATTCATTTGATAACAATGGTGTTAGTTTTACCTCTAAGCAAGCTAAATTTTTGGAATCTATCTGTGGTTTTCATGTTTCGACAGAGCTTTGAAGTGCTTAAATAATTTGATGGTAGTACTAGTAGCAGTTAGACGGTGATGACGACGACGACGACGACGACGACGATGATGATGATGATATTGGTGGTGGTGGTGGTGGTGGTGGTGATGATGATGATGATGATGATGATGATGATGATGATGATGATGATGATGACTACGACGATGATGATTCATATGTTGATGAGGATAAGACTGAGATTAAGAACGATGAAAACATACCTGTGGGTATTCACACGCCGGACTTGTGGGGTCCAAAGGCTCCGAGCGGTTGTATCTCAGTCTTACTTGCTCTTCTGTTAGTGGAGTGGTTTCACAACCAAGCTTAAATGAAAAATGTCATGGGTCAGAAATATTCATTGTCTTTATTACTTGCATTCCACCAGGTTGTTTTGAGACTGCAAGGAGAGCGCCTAAGTTTCTCGGCCTTTCATGACACCCTGGTAACTGAGTGTGGGTTACGTTTGATTGCCATTTGGACTTTTAAATGCACCAGTCACGTTTCAGCGTTGAGCTAGTATAAATGAATCCAATGAATGTATATCTTCCAAAATATAGTAATACAATGTACAGGTAGGCGTTACAATTTTAACTTCTATCTCTCGCCCCAATTAACCTCTCTTAGGGCTGTGAGAAAGGTTGTTCGTTTATAGCAGCAAATTCGGTATTTTATCTAGTATTGTGTGTCGACTTACCATGTCAATCAACTCCGTACTAGCCAACAGGGTTACGCAGAGAGCGGCAACAAGTGTCCGCGCCGGCTTACTGCTATCAAGAACATTTGAAAACTGAACCAAACACTGGGGAAAATACTAAAAAGGAGAAAAAAGCAGCAGGGTAGTTAGGTTTGTCGTAAAAGGTGTTTTGCAAGCACAAGTAAATTCATCAAACGCTGCGGATGCAGTTATCTCTCAGCTCCGCACTCCCAACTCAGTTTACAGAAAACAAAATCTTGAACTCTTTCGCTCAATCCGTGTACAGGAAAAAATTTCATGCGTGGAATTTTACTTTTTTAATGTTAAATAGACAAAGAATCCTCGTGGTAAAGTTGAACTGAACGTGTCTCAAGTTTTCAAGTTTGTCCATAGCTTATTGCAATCCATTTCCACCCTCGCCATCACTAGTCATCCGTCCTTCCTACTTGACAGATGTCTGTCAAATTTGAGTTCCTTTATTCAAATTCAAACCACTAATTTTTGCTTTTAGTATCCACCACGTGACGTAGATAGTAGAAGCTCGTTACAATCAATCTAAGTCAGATCACTCGTCACCGGCGTTTGGAAGATTTGACTACGGTCTCCAAAAAAAACGCTTTAGTTTGAGTGATGAACTACATACACCTCAAATTACACCAAATCTTTCAGTGTTCGATGTAAACTCGAGGAATTTCCATGAAAATTCGGAATCTTGGAACTGACGGATTTCTAATTCGTTTTTTGCAATTTTGAATTACTCACTTCCAACCGAAGGGTGAATTTAAAGACTGGATTCAACTCTCCGAAATACGGGGCAAACGTGACGTAAACTGTAAGTTACCCCTTCAGTTGTACTTTCTTACCTTCGGAATATTGGCAGCAACTGTAATGATAGTAGGAATAAGAAGTAACAACATTCCTAAAGAAAATGTCAAGTAGTTTCTCAACGTCCTGCAAAGGGAAAAAAGTTTGTAATTTATTCCTTTGTGTCTGAAATGGTTTGAATGCAGGAGTCATATCATAGGTCGGTAAATTATAATTGCCGGGTGAGTGTAGTCCTGCGAAAGACTGTTTGTGATCACGTTTTACAGTCTTCACAGCCAATAACATCACTGCTTAACTGACAGACGACCAATAACATCACGAGATCGTCGACCAATCAGGACAACGACCAGAGACATCTACTGGCAATTCACAGTTCACTTGACCCTGATGATGACTTCCGCTCAGGTTGTCGAAACGTCAGTCAATGTCATCACAAGCCGTCCTTCTCAGGACTTCACTCACTCGGACGATCAGAATTTACCGACCTATGTTATTTCTTCGTTAAACTGGGAGAAAAATTAGCAAAACTATGTCAAAAAACAACAGAGAAAAATCCAATTACGATCGAAGCAAGACGCTACTTTCCTTAAGTCAAGTTACGTCTCCGCAAGGCGGCACTAGGTCATTGTCTTTCTCACACACAACATTACAGTTAAATAAAACACGTATTAACCTTGGAAATATCGTGAGCTCCACGAAGAAACAGAAGACGATGACAATACAAAGACAAACCAGTGACTCTCCGCTCATCTCTTGTTTCTCCAGAGCGTACTGTTGATAAGAAACACACCAATAGAAATTAATTAATTAATTTATTTATTTATTATTATTATTCATTGATTATTTCACGAGGGGAGTCAAACACCCTAAGGCTGATGGGCGGACGCGCTTTTGATTGTAGCATCGTAAGCAACCTCGTTCCCAGGGTCTTTCCTGAAAACGAGGTTGGATCGGAAGATCGATGGATTGGGCACAGGCATACCACCCTCTATGTGTGTGTGCTCTTTTTTATCTTTTACCTGGAACTCGCAGTCGATGTCTATAAATCGGAGTGTAAATGGATTCATTTTTTCTTTAACCCTGAAGAAAAGTAGAAAAAAATAATGCAATTAGTTGATGGTAAAAGCACTAAATAATCAAATAAGTGGCGGTAAAAACTCAAAAATAGTCCACATACCCTCCGGCTCGCTCGTCAAGGACATCAGCTAAAAGTTTATTTAGACTTCGTTCACTGCAAAGAAAAACAGAAAATAAACGTTAACGTAATGGGACTATAGATATCGAGAACTATTTCAAAACTATTTCAACAAGAAATTGGAAGCAAAATACTTAAAACGTTGCTTTATGGGTTTTCATTTTGTTTCAGGGCCTTTAAAACTGTAGTTTTCGTCACAATAAATTTTCAAAAAATGAATAACTACTTTCAGTTTGACAGAAGACAAGTTTCAATCGTTCAACGATCATCATCAGTTGTGAGTTCGCTTACAATTGCGGTTTGAATTTGTACGAGCAATGGCGTAACATTTCAAACGTGATACATTTCAAACTTAATGTACAACATTTAAATGCGCGAGACATAGAACAACTGTTGTGCGCGCGAGTCTAAATACATGGCAAAGAAAACAGTATAAATTACAAAGTAAATTACAATATTACACAAAATTATATAAATAAATAAAATTAAATAACACGACACTAATGTATAAGAAAAATAACATAATAAATAATAAATTTTCAGCAAAAACTCTGAACAAATCAACCTGTATTAGCTTACACAGTTTTGCCTTTAAAAAACATAAACAATCTACGAAAGTAGAAAATGATATTTCAAGTATTTTGGCTTACTGTAATTTGCGAAACGAAATGAAACGAAACGAAACGAAATGAAAATCTGTATTTTGCGAAATCTGTAATTTGCGAAATGAAAATCTGTATTTTGCGAAATGAAAATCTGTAATTTGCGAAATTGAAAATTAGAAGTGTTGGCTTAAATTGAGGAGGAAGGACAACCGTACAGACCGGAGTAGAAAACCATTGAAGCAAGATTGACAACCAACAACAGATAATGAAATACACATCAAAGGGACGGGACATTAATTCTTAAATGACGGAATATAGAATAAGAACTAACTTTGTTGTGATCGAAGCATCGGATTTTTCTGAATCTTCCTGCTCCTGAAAGAAAAAATGGTAGTTGTAGCCGTTATGGTTTCTTACTATACTAACATTGTTAATGAAGGAAAATGGTTACAAAACCCAACAAGTGACAACTTTTTTACATGTTCTTATTGACATAAATTGCAGCATTTCTGCTGTCGCCCTTGAAGTTTGTGTAGTTAAGTAGACCATGAGGCCGTCAATGTGACGATTGTGAAGAATCTGCCACCATCAAGTAGACTATAAAGAGTCCCTTCTTTGGCTCAGGTTTAAGACAGAGAGAAAAACACTTTCAAGATAGCGCAACCTTTTTTGTGTGAATAAAAATTCTATCCGAGACGTTTTTGGTATCGATACTACATTCCGATACTACATGAACAAGACCTAACTCACGTCAAACAACGACACCCTTCTAAACTCCAATTCGTCCTTGTTAATGATGCTGTCTTTGTCTTCCCACTGACTTGCCGCGTTAATAATCTCCATGATTGGTGAAGACGTCCGTCTCGTCTCGTTTGAAGAAGGCTCCGCCAACCATGTGAAGTCCTCACTCTCCTAAAAACAGATTTTTACTTTATTTTGTCTCCGTATATTGAGAATATCTCTGATATTAACATTTTAGATAACAAAATAAACTTTTGTAAGAAAATGTCATTTATGCCATTTGTTGACTATAACATACCATAACATACCATAACACAACATAACATAACACAACATAACATAACATAACATATAATAACTTAGCATAGTAGTTTGCTCAGGAAGAAACAACTCACATTTTTAAAAAACGAAGAACATTGCTTAGCCCTTAAGGGTGGGTTGATGTCGATATGAGAAACTCGTTCCCAGGGCCTTTTTTTGGTCAGTACATATTCTCCGAGATTTGGGCTTCCAAATTAAATTAGTTAACATAAGGACTGGACTCTAGCTTTAGTCGCCCTGAAAATAATTATCTTTTCGCTTTTACTGACACATACCTGACTAGAAGCAGCAGAAATCTTGCTATCTTCTCCATCGTTTTTCTTTCTAACGATTAAGTACGTTTTGATGCCTTTTTCTTTGATGAAGTCGTTTCTCGTGTGCCCCCCGCCAGGTTCCACTTCGTAAACCAGTTTCACGCAGTTGAAGGTCGACTCCGATATATGAACACGACTGTGTACGAAACAAAAGGAAACATTTTTGATGTTGTCCTGTCAGTTTTGTATGTCTCTGCTAACCATTAAATAAAGGAAGAAAGGAAGGAAGAAAGGAAGGAAGGAAGGAAGGAAGGAAGGGGGAAGGGAGGGAGGGAGGAACAGTTAGAGCGTTGTTGATTGACGGTTTGTTTGGCACCGAACGTGAATACAATGATGATGTCTTTGTACTCACCCTGGAATGCCTCCAGACTCCATGCTATTGGCCAGTGTGACGTCATTTGACCACGCATCGAACTGCCACTTGTACTTGCCCAGGACGCCCGCGAGCACTGAGCCAGTGTGGATTCCTACGCGCATGTCCAACGTTTTCACCCCAGTCTCCCTGCGCACCTTGCTGCAATATCGATAAGAGACTTTAGATTTGGTAACGGACGCAAAATTACAAGCACTGTAACAAATACAATAGACTCTTCCAAGCTTTGACAGATTACATGTTGACAACTATTCCTAGCTATGAGCCTTTGAAGGCAGCGCCAGATATGGTAGTTGAAATATTGCTATATTGTTACATTGCCCCATTGTTGCTGTAGCTACTCACGCGATGTGTTTGATCATATCACGTCCCATCTCAACAGCTGACTGCGCATGCATCTTGTCGTCGTCTAGGCCTGCGATGCAATAGTAACAGTCTCCAAGAATTTTAATTCTTTGACAACTGTTTTTCTGCAACAAGAATGCAATAAGATAAGCAAAATCAAACAATCAACAAAAAGAAGAACATTTATTTTGTTATCTGCAAGGGCGTCCTGAAAGTACGGCCTAAAGCGCCTTCTGGCGTGGAGAGAAATGATGATGAAGATGATGATGATGATGCTGATGATGATGATGATGATGCTGATGATGATGATGCTGATGATGATGATGATGATGATGATGATGTACAACAGCTGCCACTTATTGCACCGTGTCACTGGTTGCTTTCCCTCGTAGAACGATGAAAGGCTATACATTCACAGGAGCATCTACAAAGCATAAGCAGTCAGTCCGTAGACTGCATGGCCTGATCAATCAACGCGTAAAGGCATCGCTACAATATCTCGGCGTATTACGATATCATCCTTCATCAGGACTATTTAAAGGAATTGCGACTTTACCTGGTATATATACTGTCAAAACAAAGACCGTATACTCTATAACTTCATGTCTTTGTCAGCAACAGTCCCTGCAGTAGTCTTCGGACTACTGTTTATGCTGTTTCTTTTGTTTGAGTGATAACGATGTGTTTTGATAAAACGTTTAGCAAGTTTGGTCGTACACGGTTTTTGCAGCGATTTTCAAAACCTTTAAACGCGTGTACAACGTTACAGTTCAGGCATTGGCGTCATGTTGTGTCCCCATCGTTTCGAGTTCTCTCAGCTACACTTACCGTTCCAATCTTGTCAAAGTTAGCAAACAACTCATTCAGAGTAATGATTAATTCTTCTGCAGTACACTTGGATGAGAGTTCGGTAAATCCAACAATATCAGCAAACAAAATACTGAAAACAAGTGAATTCCTATTAAAATGACGCTTAAATTCCCCAGAACACAGAGGAATGCAATGAATCAATATATTGTACTGAAAGTAAGTCGTATTCGAAGGGCCACAGGCACACCACGGAGCACTAGGATGGTTACCCGCCCACCCCCCTCCCCCCTCACCCTGGATGGCGGGAATTAGAGTGATTTTGTGAGGTTTTCCTATCATTGCTATTACAAGCAAATAATCCTCTTCCCCCCTCCCTGTTCGGATTGTAGTCCATATCCCAGCATTTTGTAATGATTCCTATATCATAGTTGTTACAAACAAATTAGTTCCCCCTGTTTCGATTGAACTCCATAGATCTTCAGCACTTTGTAATTTTTTTTTTAATCATAGCAGTTATAGACAATAGCCTAAATAAAATTTACCTGCATTCTTCATGCCTTCTGATGAAGAGCTTGTTAAACTCGCCATCCTTTAAAATAGTGCCATCCGCTTCAATGTCATTCGCCATTTCTGTGGCCACGTGTTTCGGAAGAACAGAGTGAAGCAGGCGCCTCTGGAAAAGGAAATAAGGACAAATGTTACGACGAAAAATTTAATGAATGCTGAACGACCACTTCAGGTTCGACTTTACTTTATTAATCAGAAAAATACGTGAAAATCAAGGAGCGCGTGGTTCACGCCTCGGCTAGCAGTTCCTCTTTCCTTCCAGGGATAATAAAGTTGTAATTAAACGAAAAGAGCGTGGAAATAATCGAAAGGTTTTACACTGATGAAGATCCAAGCCGAAAACATTTTTTTAAAGTTTATATTTGGATACTTTTGTGTGCAAATATTGCTGAACGCGAGGTAAAGGACCAGACACACTGCTCTTTGTTCGGCGATTTTTGAGGAAAAAGAGGAAAGCATATCTTGCTGAGCTGGCACACACTCGTAGATAGTACAAGTTATTGAATAAAAAACAAACCTGTTGAAGATTCTCCGATTCTAAAGTGATTTTGACCTCTAAAGACTGTCTTGTTTCTAGAACCGACCGTCTTTGTTTTCTGTCCGCTATGTAATAGTCTATTGCGCCAAGAATATTGGTGCATACAAACAGAAGAATGTTCGCACCCATCTGAAAACAAAAAACAATTCAAAATGTAGGTTAAATTTACGGTCAAGCACTGTGTATTTGTCCATATCTTTCTCGATTTCGTCGCAATTCAGAATGCAAACAGCACTACTGGAAAATAATGCTCAGTAGCTCTTAATTGAATGGTTACGCTTAAGGATTTTACACAGACTCAGAAGTTATAACCACCTTGTACAGCATAATAAACAGCACCACAAGAAAGTACTGCTCAATAGCTTTAATTCATTTCAATGTTCACACTTTACGGGTCTCATCCACAGACTCAAAAGTTAGAACTACCTTGTACATCATAATAAACAGCACCACAGGAAAGTACTGCTCAGTAGCTTTCATATGAATGGTCACATTTTAGGGTCTCATCCACAGACTCAAAAGTTAAAACCACTTGTACAGCATAATAAACAGCACCACAGGAAAGTGCTTCTGCAATAGCTGCCATTATAATAATCACACTTTTAAAGTCAGAACCATCTTCCACAGGATAAAAACAGTACCACAGAGACGTACTGCTTATCGAGAGCTTTCATTTGAATGGTCCGCATATCAAGGATTTTTAAATCCACAAACTAAACAGTTAGAACCGCCGAATGTCACAATAAAAGACTCCACAAAAAACGTGCTAGATGGTAGCTTTTGTTTGAGCAGTCACGCAGTCACATTCATTCTAATGGCTACTTTTTCAATATTTTATTTGAGTAGTCCTCAGTAGCACATAAGAATGTTTTCATTTTGTTTTATAGAACAGCTGCTTTATTCATAATGGCCACACTTTCAAGCACCTTGCACCTTGTTTGGATATCCTGATGAAACTGACTCTTTCTCCTGTTTGATATATTACGTAACATTAACTTTCGGCCCTGATTATTGACATGCGGAGATCATTTAGCAGCAAAGATTAAATACTATAGTCTTGTAACGTTATGAAACAAATTGGGCCAGTTTGCGTCTTTCATCAATATTTTCCACATCTTCCAGTATAACAATACTTAGTACTTTAACACTGGAAGCTAAAACTTTATTCCCCAGTATAACGATACTTCTGCGTCTTGGGTTTCCAGTCTCATACTTTCAAATAGAGTCCAAGACATTTGAAAGTACTAAATCGAAGACCGAAAAGACAGAATTCAGGGAACTCCGGGACCTAAATTAATGTCTTCCGAGGCTTTGGAAAAGGCGTACATTTTCACGACTGTAAATACACAATCCCATGACGACAACACACAAATTTCTTATTTAAACTTTCCGTCAGTCCATTGAAAGATCTTCCTTTCTTAGACTTGAAACAAGTGCTATTTGCTGACTTGAAGCGAGTAATATTTGCTTTGGCTTAGGTCACCTTTCTAATGCAAGCAAGCATTGCATCCTGTGTAATTTTTAATTAGATAGAATGTGATGAATTTACATTTCAAACTAACAGAGAGGATGTTAAAATGATTGAAGAAAAATACTTCCTTTTATCTGTACGACAAAATACAAACATTGTTTGATCTATGCGATTAAAGAATTCAAACCATGATTGACGTAAAGGAAATATCTGCTAATACAGGGTACATGTAGCTGAGGTAATTATACGATCAAACTTTTAGTTTTCTGTTTTTAGTGCACTTTTTAGTCGTCCTTATCGACAACTAGAATAATAGCATCTGGTTGCAGTTGTCCAAAGAGCGGATACTTATCGAAGGGATGTACAAATCTCCATCCAGGTAAAAAAAAGTTTTAGCTGGGATGTATTTTATCAGTTGGGTAGGGATCTATCAACTGATCAAAGAAATCTGCCCTTTGAAAAACCGTGGTATGTTACTTTATTAGCCTAAGGCCTGTCACGAGAAGAGAAGATAACGTTACGAGAATTAAAACGCAAAGAAAAAAACATGCAACCCGTGCAAAGCGCGGGAAAAAGCACGTTAGCCATGTTACAAGTTTCTCCTGATTGGATAAGAAATCAGCATGCTTTTCCTGATTGGTTTAGCACATTGCACGAGTCTCCCGAGTTAATTACATTGAGTTCAGTAAACATGGGTCACCGGCCCAACAGCCAACCAACAGCCACCAGATCGTTTCGGAGAAACATCTGTACGGGAAGCCTTAAGCCGTCAGAAATGCAGGTTTAAAATTATTATGTCTTACGTCAATCTTTCATAAGATGGACGGTAATCCCTTTTATTTTTGGAGGGTAAAATGTCGTCTTAGATTGAGAAATAAAGCTAATTTGGTTTTTCGAAAAGCCAGTCGCAGCTTGGAAATTCGCGGATAAGATTACGTTCCCTAAGAGTTTCTACGACTGAGATAGGAACATATCTAATTAATTGATATTTAGCTAGTTCACCGGATTCCCTTGTCTTGTATACCGATTTTTATATTTTATCCATTGTAGTTAGTAGCTAAGCATTTTTGTATTTTATCCATTGTTATTACTGTTATTATAATTATTATTATTAACTGTGTACGTTTTCACAACTTGGAAAACTGAAAACGACGTCATAAGTATTTTGCTGAAACTTTTTTGTTGAGGTCCCCTTTGAAGACGAAAAAATAGTAATTTCGTCGTTATCCCGAACGCTTTTAAATTCCGTCTGAAGGAGTTTGGGTCATCTCTTGGCCATGCAACAAAATGCATTGAGGAATTAGATTATCTTTCTATCTTGCTCATGATCGATCTCGCTATCTCCTTAGAATACTGTTTTCCAGACTAAAAGGAAACCCAAAATCAATATGGCTCTGTTTTGATAAACGTTAGTGCACTAGTTTTCTGAGACGCTATGAACAAGTTTCTTTGGCAAGGTATGACTAGGATGGAAATGGATTGCAACTTCTAAAATTTAGGCCATTTTTTTCCAAGCTCTTTACTTGTGTATTAAAAAGAATCGATAAAAACTGATTATGCTTTGTTCTCCTTTGCGAAAATTACTTGATATCTCATCCTGTTTGTGTTCTAGCAGCGGTTTGTGTATAAGAGAAAGTACGTAGTTTTAATTTTAGTACGTTTCACACTTAGGACCCAAAAACGTTAAAATGTCCATGGCCAAGTGACCAAGTAATACGGGCTTCGTGCAACTTGTCGCGCAACAAATGTTGCGTTGCAAGTTGAACTTGTTTGTTGCGCGTATTACCACCTCCGTGCTTAACGACCCTTAACAAATTTTTTATGTTGCAAAAAGTAGAAGAGACGTCTTCTTTTTAAAAAAATGAAAATTTGTTGCGCAAAGAGGTGGTAATACGCGCAACAAACAATCCCAACTTGCAACGCACCATTTCTTGCGGGGCAAGTCTCACGAAAATGTTGGTCGTTTACTTGGCTTTTAGGATACAATGCTCAATACAGGGCAGACTAAGATTTCCCGGGACAGTCTTGTCATTAGCAGCTAAGGCTACCTTTCAATCAAATTCGCAAACTTGTGAGAATTTTATCAGATGGCACCAATATTTTAACGAAGGCTTTTAAACAGGGTTACCGATAAATACTGAATGAAATGATTGCATCAGGGCCGATTTCGTGTCGATTACGTAATCAAAAAGAAAGATTTATACATTACAAACAGAAAGATCTTCGATTTACTACTATGTTATCAAACTAAGCCTTTGCCAATTTGATTTGGTATTTTCGACGTGGGATGTAATTAAAGCCTGTGTGGTCATTCAAGTGAAAGGCGTTATAGAGCTCTTGTGCTGTTCGTTTTGCTGCACAAGGATGGGAAGCTTTCATGGGGGCCTTAAGGTGGATAAATCGGTTAACAAAACAGGCAAAGCACCCTATCGACTGGATAGTGATTTACCCGGCCGGTAGATAGTAGGGGGGGACAGGGGGGCTGGAGGCCGGGAGAAAAGGGGGCGGGAGGTGTACGGGAGGCGGAAGAAGAGGGGGCGGGAAGCAGGATTCCCAAGGTAGCGGGAAGCGGGAGAAAAAGGGGAAAATTACGCAACATTGCGCAATATTTCGGAATCGAAAAAATGCAAAGGGGCGGCAGGAAAATAATACAGGGTGGGAACCGGGATTAAAGGGTACGGGAAGCGGGAGGTTTAGACTCCCCTGTCCCCCCCGGTAGATAGAGTTATCGGCTTTTTGAACAACCAGGGGATTTATCATTTAGATGGTAACTAGTAACCTGAACGTTTTTGTGGTTCTGTTAATTTCACAGTGTATAAAGTGGTTCTACCTTTTGAGTCTGTGGATGAAATCCAAACGTGAGACCATTTCAATGTATGTGGTATTCTTTATAATTCACTGAAAGGTGATTTTTAACTTTTTTGCGTCTGTGGATGAAATCCTGAAGTTTGAATCCTAAAGTGTGACCATTCAAATGAAAGCTACTGAACAGTACTTTCCTGTGGTACTGTTTATTATGCTGTACAAGGTGGTTCTAACTTTTGAGTCTGTGGATGAAATCCTAAAGTGTGACCATTCAAATGAAAGTTACTGAACAGGACTTTCCCGTGGCGCTGCTCTTTATGTTGTACAAGATGGTTCTAACTTCTGAGTCTGTGGATGAAATCCTCAAGCGTTCCTATTCAAATGAGAGCTACAGCTGAGCAGTCCTTTCCTGTCATTCTGTTTATTATGCCGTTCAAGGTGGTTCTAGCTCTGAATCTGTTGTTTAGTATGCTGTACGATGCAGTTTTAACTGCTGAGTGTCTTGATGAAATCCTAAAGTGTGACCATTCAAATGAAAGCTACTGAGCAGTACTTTCCTGTGGTGCTGTTTATTATGCTGTACAAGGTGGTGCTAAGTTTTGAGTCTGTTAATGAAATCCTAAAGTGTGACCATTCAAATGAAAGCTGAAAAGAGCAGTATTTCCTGTCGTTCTGTATATTGTGCCGTTCAAGGTGGTTCTAGCTCTAAATCTGTCGAAGAAGTGCGACGTTTCTGTAAAGCTTCAAAACTGAAATAACCTAATCTCTTACAGATAAATGGATCTGTGTTATTGAAAGGAAACAATATTTTATTATGCTGACTAAGCTAAGAGTCCGTTAAAATTGAAATGGTTCAAAGTTATATCATCAAATGAAAATTATTGGGCAGTGCCTTCCTGTATTAGTGTTTAATATATACAATGAATTGCCAACTTTTGAGTCCGTTGATGAAATTCAAAAGTGTGGTCGTCCATTTAAAGGAAAGCCATCAAGCATTTCTTTCTTTTCAGGCCGCCTGTTTCTCAAGTTACTTTCGGTCACATGTGGCCGAGAAAGTAACAAAATTTGTCAAATTAGCTCTCTGACGTTTTGAAGACGTAACCTGTATAAGGCTGTATTAAATGTTGAATAGGGAGATTTATACTGTTGCGTCATCACTAGATTCCTGACACTGTAGAATGCTTCGAAAGGGCAAAACAAACAAAACCCGATCGAGTTGCAGATAGATGTTACTATCGTTCGAATCTCTCATTTTTATTTATTTGTAAACCTTAGATTTGGAATTGCCCTCCACTAAGACCAGGAAGCGACAGCGACTCTTGCACATGTTTGACACAGGTTTAAACGATTTTGAAAAAAAAATCTGCAAAGTTCTGCTAAAGTAGACTTAATACACCTTTAATCTTATAACACAGATACGATATTATAGGGTTCTCGGGTTTTCAATTAAAAATATTGTTTAATGATAAATAATGAATCCTGAAAGTGAACGAAAAATTATGATTTTAGGAAAGCAAATTTTCTTGATTAAAAATGAAATTGATGAAATGAACGCGTTTAGGAAAAAAAGTCGGCATTATTTAGCCACGATATTCTGGAATATTAGATTTTATGTGCAAGTTAATGACATCTCGAAGCCGGGCAGGGATGGGCATATGGAGTAGATCGCGTTTTTTCCTTTGTCTCTACACCAACAATTATGGTTTTTTCTTTGAAAAGTGCATAATTTGTTGTTTTTTTTCGGTTCTTACACTGCTTTGCGAGGTCATCAATAGTTTTTTTGACACTTGAATTACGTTCAATGCCACTGAAATACGACGTACAAACCAGTGGATCTCAGACTGGTCAGACTGAGAAAAACTGAAAAGATTAAAAATTAAAACACGTGAAAGAAGGACGTTTAAGGAGTTTTTACATAAGATTAACGTCACAACTTCCTTTCGAGATGTCCTTTTTATCTGTACATTTCCTTTTCTGTTTATGTATCATGCGCACAGGAACACCAATCTGAAAACGTCACATTATAGGTAGTTATATCAAAGCAAATCCGTTAAATATTTAGTATGGTGCGCCCGATCCGGTTATCTGTTCACAATAAGCCAGTGTCGTGGAACGAAACCTATCTGATACATAGTGTCCACTTTATAGATTAGAGCGCACAGCATCGACCTGGCACAAATTCGGACAGCATTTCACATGTCAACAATTCGCCTCTCTCTTTGTTTTTCCAGGTGACACAATAGCGAGCTATCTGTCCGACATAGTGCGCATAAAGCTTTTTGTTTGCCTTGATCATCTGTCTCGAGAAATACAAAGATGACATTAAAGTTCAGTTCTGTTTTCATCAACTGTGTTGTCTATTACGAAGTAATTCATTATACTACTGGAATTATATCATTATTAATCTTGAATGAAGTACACGATTGGACAATTTATGTATGACGCAGGCAAGCTGCTACTATGAAAGGCTTCGGTAAACACAATCAGCTTTAAAAGACTTTCATTAAAATGTCAAAGAAAATAAAAATAAATTTTGAAGCGGGAATGATAGTGCTGTGTTTTAACCAAAGAATAAACTCATGCTTGCCTCAACGAGAAATTCTTTCTGTAAATCGTGAGTGTCAAATTACACAATATCTTAAGTTAAAAACTCCGCTAAAATCGCTTGAAATAGAGTGTGTTTCTGTTGCCAAGAAGTGAAAATGACTTATTCATTTTCACCTGAATACATTACGCGAAAGCCCACAATCAATCAATTGTTTTATATTTTACTTCGACGGTTGCGCGTGTAAATTTAAGCGCCTTCGATGCTAAATTATTGCCAACATTTAAACGCGAAGAGAAGACTAGCAGTTGCAACAGAAATTTAAAAAAATCTGGTAGTTTAGAATCAGATTCCGATTTTGTCTGTCGTTTGGGAGATTCGTGCGATATAGTTGAATAAACCAAGCAGTATTAGTGACACAAAGTGCACCGATATGAAGGGAAAAGGCGGAATATTTTTCGGCTAAACACTAAGCAAGGGAAACATGCCAAAGGCAGTCTGCCATGACACGACTCCCATTGCCAACAGCCACAAAAGCTGTTGCATTTTATGTTGTACGTTTCGCTTATTTACACTAATAAAACTGTTGCAACAAATATCGCCGACTATGAGGATTTTTCTTTGTAAATAAAACCGGCTTAAAACAGTACATCGTCAATATTACGCGAAGAACCATCTTCAAAAAGCTCTTCACTATCGGCTAATTTTATCTTTGTCACTCGCTTAGCAACATCGATAGCGAGAACATACAATTTAGACAACGACTGCTTTATTCGAGGAAATGTTCCATTCTTGGTCCCGCGAAGGAAAAAAAATTTAATAGTTAAGCAAACAATTTCGCTAAAATATGACCTTGGTGCCGACCGAGAATGGCCGGAAAATATTTTATTAAGCGTTTCTGAGACACAAAGAGGTCTATGCAGGACTGAGGGTATATATCGGCTAGAGTGCGCGATAAAGCCAAAACAGTCCACAAAAGACAACATCCTCATGTTTTGGACTTGTTCATAATCATTCTACAATTAGCGACAAACGTAAACTTTTCAACTGAATAGTGTGTTTAAAATAGTTTTCAATTAGGTAAAGCTCGAGAAACTATGAGGTAACTTTAATAAAAGGAAAGCTTTCTTTGGATAGGGAAAATAACACAAAATCATTGGCTTTCGTTGAATTGCGACTTCTTAAGGTTTCCGTGGAAAATGAAAAACTCCGGAAGTGGTTGGGTTTTATTGAACTTGCTACCAAAGATGCTACATGCCCAAGCTAATATCAACAAGGACGACTTACCTGTCTCCCGAAATATTCGCGATTTTGTTTGGCAAAAATGCTTGTTATGACAATATGTCCCATTCCAGCAAGTAGAGCTAACGCCGTACATAAAGGCAAACTTGCGGGCAACATGACAAAAGAAATGAACATAAAAAACACGAACATTCCCACTGAATCGCTAGGAACCAAAGGGTCATATCCAACGGCTAGGTCAACTTGTAACTGAAAAAACACGGTGAACCAGACAATATATGGCAACCACGAAAAGATTCTCTGAGGAAAAAGCTTTAAAAAGTGTAAAATCATCAGCGTAAGATTGAGTGCGCAGAATGTACAAGTGATAATGAGTCGGTTAACTTGTGTAGGGTTTGACTTTTCGAAAACCGCTGAGTACATCGCGATAAGGCACAAATTAACCACAAAATCCAGTAAGATTATATACAGAATCCTGTCCAGTTTTTGGCGGCAGTAGTAGCGCTGATAGATCTCCTCGAGTTGACGAGACGTAAATTCTACCTTGAAACAAGAAGACAAACAGAGGAGTTTTCGCATTGATGAGAGCAAAAGCCTCATTTTACTAGCTTGTGTATCATTTCGATGAGTATCTTTGGCGAACGCAACTTTAACATTTGACGTACTTATTTTCGTCGATTGTGAAACGCTCCTACTAAGCCGACTCGGAGCGGAATTTTGTACGTTTAAAGAAGGTACGGAATGTCCCCCTGAGCTTTCGGCTTCTTGTACAATAACAACGTCTTTGCTAGCGCAATCTTTGTTTTCAACCTCGTCGCTCCATTTCACCGCTGATGGTGACACTCTAGCCGACCTGATGGTTTTCTTCATCCCGATTATTAAACGCGGTTAGAATTTCTGTCTTCAACCACTGTTACCACAAATGATCCCGTCCCGGTAGATTGCGTTTATCACATCTCTTCATGTGCTCCAATTATTTCAGTTTACTCAGTACAGCTTCTCGCCGCTGTTTTATGTTAATTTGCGAGAAGATCTTTAGAGTAGTGTGATTGGTTGATATGACAATACGCTTTGCTGTAAAATAAAGAACATTAAGACAATCAATCCCACCTGCGATCTCATATCGCTTGCTGTGCATTGATGCAACGAAAAGAAATAAGCTAAAAGTCGATTCGCACTTTTTGACTAATCATACAGCGTTAAACTAAAGAAATTTAGCCTCGAGCAGGAACTACTTTACACTTATTTTAATTATTTTCAATTGAAACATTTGCGCGCGCGAAATTAGAGAGCACACTTTCGCTAAAAGTCATTTTAATTTCAAACAGGGGCCTTTAAAATCGATACAGTTGGACGAAACTGTCTACTCGTTCACAGTTGCTGTATAATGAATATAACATAAATTCATTATGCCATTTAGCCAGTTTTGCTGGCGACTTTCGAACAAAAAAATCACACATTTTTGGAAATATATAATCGATGAAAGCAGAGTAAAAAATTAGCCGATTTTGAATTTTCAGCCAAATCTATGAGCGTGTTTTAGCGGACTGTTTATATTAATCGTTTAGGTATAGCGGTCGTTTAAAGGTCTATCTATATAAGAAGTAGAACTCACCTTCAGTTTTACTCACTGTCCGCTTGCCTACAAACATCATGTTTTTGTATTTTGCATCGCCAGCAAATGTAACAAATTTGTAGAGCACACATGGTTAACAATCGAAAATTTTCTAGCACAGCGTTTTGTCTGCAAGATTTCCGATTTCATATTACTGTTAAAATGAAAGAGTAGGTTTCACTCTGGGAACAAAAAAGGATCAATTTTTCAGTTACTGCCGCTTTTGTTTACAGTGTTGTTAATAACTAACCGGGCAAAACTCAGACTAAACAATTCCCCTCCGCAATGAATATTGTGACACCTTTTCTTATTATTTCAGCTTTATTTCTCCTGTTAAATCATGAGGATTTACCACACAAGAAATATCACAATAAAGCCGTTTTTCTCTTAAACACGTTTGCCAATTTTTGCATATTGATATGCTCTCACAGTTTTCTTAATTACTTGTATTTGGACATGCAAATTAAAGGTCAGAAAAATGATAACGCAGATTTGCATGCAGTTCTCCCTTGCTCCAAAAAAGCAAACTGTCAAAACATAACATTTCTTTAATTTCTGTAAGGATCGCATTTCTCCTTTTTTTTAATAAGCAGAATATCACAGAATTTTTAAAAACGAACTAAGGCGAGGAATGTCTCATTTTTATTGTAAACGACGAAAAGATCATTCATCAAATTTGTTTGACCTGAGAAAAAAACCCCTCCATGTAGAAACCCTTCAAATACACCTGTCTCCCTCGACTTAGGTGCTGTAGCAACCATATTTGCTAAACCGAAAGGGAGCCACAATTAAACAATTAGTTTTGACGTTAGCGGTAACAATATTTTCCTTTTGGAAATAGAAAAGATCGTTTTGACATCGTGTTTCCTTCAAGCGACAGACAATCTTTACAATGGGTGCCTTTGAATCTAAAATTAAAAACTTGTCTTTTCAATACAGTTAATTAAAATGGCTTCACAGTTTCCGTTTTCAACAAGTTCCTTTGTTGATTTTTAAGTTCGTACTGATAAAACTTTGACCTTGAGCATTCCCGGGGGGGGGGGGAGTGGACTCTCTGTTAAATACCCTAGATAAGTCTACATGCAGACCCAATGGGGCTTGGGTTTAGAGCCTTGAGAATTCCTTGGGGGAGTGCCGGGGGGACTCTCTGTTAAATAAGCTATATACGTCGTCTACATGCGAACCCAATGGTTTTGTGTTAAGAGCCGTTTAAGTCTGAAAAAGGGTCTGGATTAAGACAAAATAGGGAAAATCTTGTCTGAAAGGGAAGGGAAGATTGAGTCTTGTGTCCAACCAACGGATTGAGCGAGCTAAATTGCTAATCAAGGCCTGTGCTTAAACCCGGTCTCTGTAGCATGAAGAAGCGACCAGATGCAATGCTACTCCTCCTCCCCTCCCCTCCCCTGGAGGGGATGCTTGTCCATCGCAGGGCTACCCCCAGCATTAAGCGACCAGGAGCATTACTACTCCCCCTCCTCTCCCCTGGAGGGGACGCTAGTCTATGGCAGGGCTACCCCAGCATTGAGCGACTAGAAGCATTGTTACTCCCCCTTCCCTCCCCTGGAGGGGATACTAGTCTATGGCAGGGCTACCCCCAGCATTGAGCGTCCAGGAGCATTGCTACTCCCCCTCCCCTCCCCTGGAGGGGATACTAGTCTTTGGCAGGGCTACCCCCAGCATTGAGCGTCCAGGAGCATTGCTACTCCCCCTCCCCTCCCCTGGAGGGGATACTAGTCTTTGGCAGGGCTACCCCCAGCATTGAGCGACCAGGAGCATTGCTACTCCCCCTTCCCTCCCCTGGAGGGGATACTAGTCTATGGCAGGGCTACCCCCAGCATTGAGCGTCCAGGAGCATTGCTACTCCCCCTCCCCTCCCCTGGAGGGGATACTAGTCTTTGGCAGGGCTACCCCCAGCATTGAGCGACCAGGAGCATTGCTAACCCCCTCCCCTCCCCTGGAAGGGATACTAGTCTATGGTAGGGCTACCCCCAGCATTGAGCGACCAGGAGCATTGCTACTCCCCCCCCCGGAAGGGGATGTTAGTCCATCACAGGGCTACCCCCAGCATTAAGTTTGGATTCCCTAACTGTTCACGGGGTTACCCATTAATACACCTGAGTTGAGAGAGACAATGTGGAGTTAATTTCCTTGTTGAAGGATTCAACTGAAACATGTTGCAGAGACCAGCGGGGGAAACACCGACCCTTTTATCTTCTCTACTGTCTGAAAAGAAGTGTAGATATTGGCCCGAGAAAGGAAAAATCATATGTTTTGTAATCATAGGTCTAAGATAAGATTCGACTAGACTGAAATAGAGATAGGGCATTGAATCCTGTCCCGCATATCACCATCCAAATTTCCTTGGGATATCCCCATGGAGCAGACCTTTGCTTCCCTAATGGGCGTTCAGCTAACATTTCTGCCCTGGTAATGTGCCTTCGACATCCCGTTTCATTCGACGAACAATGAGCCCAAAACAAGTTCTCGCATTCTAGGAAAGTCATGACAAATCTCGCAAAAAAGCAAATAACTAATTATAATGTCAAAACACTAACTGTTGAGGGTTTTCTAGAGACTTCCTGGCAACATTCCCTAAAATTAATTTGTCTTGTTTCCACGTTGCATATTTTATCTGCGTTAATTAATTCTTGTTACTATGATTCGTGCTCACCCAAAAATATTGGAAGTCATTAAAAAAATACTTTTCCTTTTCCAACAAAGCATTGTAACTGCGTGCTACCATCTGACACTTTGCCACAACCTAAAAAACTCTTATTGTATTCTCGGTTTTCAATAACTGATATAACCAAAACGTATTATAATTATACTATTTACAAGAGAGCTTTCAATCCAAACATGATTTGCATAAGAAAGAGACTGATCTATGAAACCGTTTTATCTCTGCCAATTAGTTTTTAGAACTTAAACTTTCTTGTTTTCGATTTAAAAATGTGCCAATCTAAAGCAGTCAAGAAAAACGGAACAAATGTTTTTGACATAACTTCCTTCTTTTCCTTACCTTCGAAACTTTGGGCTTTCGTTTAATATTATCTTGGGTAAATAATTATACAGGTGCCAAAAGATTAATTAAAACAAAAAGGAGCAGACTGTAAACTGAGAAAACAGTCAAACAGACGGAACAGTTCGATACCACAGTACGCGATACTGCGACATTTTAATTTCGATACATGCCAGCAGTATATTCGATACTGAACCTGACCATCAGTAAAAGTCAGTTAAGGACGGTGCCTCCTAATAGAGATGTATTTTTGCGAAGGTTATGACTATGGGGAAAAAGTAGATCTTAGCAAGGGTTTTTGGAATCCAAAAAGAAAAATGTGGGTAGCCACGCATTTTTCAGAGATAATTAAGCAACCATAATTCTAAAAAAAAGCGTCAAAATACAAAGAATGTATGGCAATTTCATTCCAAGTTTAAGTTCAATTATTTCTGAAAAATGCGTGGTTACCCCCAATTTTCGTTTTGGATTGTGATAGTCCTTGCCACGACCTGCTTTTTCCACTCAGTCGTAAACTGCACAAAAATATTTTTGAATTAGGGGGCAAATTCCTTAAGAAACCCGAATTTCCCGAGATGCGCAGAACGTATGCGCAGTAACAAAAGCTGCTAAGATTTGCGCAGGGCACTAGAGTTTGTTCTAGCCTCTGTGTTTTGTCTTCCTCCACAGTGACTTTGCTATCGACTTGCATCAGTGAATCTCATCTCCAGGGTCCTCTCTGAAGGGAAGAAAGAGAACATTGGGAACTAAATCAAGACTTAGGTGGTGCCTTTGACGACAGAGCAGAATAATACGATGCACATGCTCGTCACTTCAGTGTAAGAATTGATATCCACTGAGGTAATGTAACGTTAATTGGCCACCGTAAAAACTGAAGTGTTTCACTGCTCCCCCACCCAAGCAGCACCAGTTTCTGTGGAGCGCTCGTCAACTCTTACCAATTGCAACAAGCACAGATTAACCAATGAACCAATCAGAAATCGAGGGAAATACATGTAACAGGCGTCAAGCGCGGGAAAACGCGCGCGGTTTTACTTCTGAATGGTAAAGCAAGTGGCGCGAGTTTCTTTCAACCAATCACAGATCGAAGTAAAGCAGAGCCAAAACAAACGTGAATTACTTTCGATACTCAATTGACAAGCTTTTTATAAACACCAATAAACGAAATCAGGGACATTTGTACGGACGCATTTCCTTAACAGCTTGTGGTCCCACCATCAGTTTAAAACTCTGCTCCAAAATAAAGACCCAATAAATATATTTTATTCCAGTGGTCAAACATAACTTCCTTACGCTAATTCAGTCTTGTCACCTTAATAAATTAGAAAATGAGACTTGTTATTTCAACTCCTAATGTGAGTCACTGATTAAAATTAACCTCGTCGTTTTACACTACAGGAAAGAGAGGCAACACCACACGAAACGAAACAGTGAAGTATCGTAAAGGAACTCTTGCAAAAGCAAAACTGCCCTGGAGCGACAACAAAGAAATGTTTGTGAAATAGGTCTTTGCTGAGGAATTCCCATCCACAATAAGCCAAAATTCTGATTAAAACAAAACGAAACACACGCTACACGAAACACAACAGTTAAATTATAAATCTTACAGGAAACCGTTTTTTTAGAAGCAACGCTTTCCTGACGTCATAACAAGGGAATGTTTGTAGGAAAGGCCTTTTATGAAGAACATTCCGATTACAATCCCCGATTACAAACTTCTGACGCCATGAAAAGATAAGACTGCACGAAGTGAAACAGTAATGTAAAAAGAAACAAAGAACGTTTTCAAAACAAAACTTTCTTGATGCAGCAACAAAGGATTGTGGTATAGACACTTCCCAAAGAATATTTCTATTAAAATCACTGTAAAAGAAGAAGCATTTCCAGGTAACTTACACTTTGCAAGAAACGAAAAAGCAAAGTACGACGACACAATTTCCTAAAACAAAACTTTTCTAAAGCTAAGTGGGAGATGAAAATCGCGAGTAACGTTCATGTGATAGGGCTTTTGGACGAGTTTCCTAATTACATTCACTGAACGGTCTCTGGTATGCTGCGCGAAAGAATGAATTGCCCGTGTACACATAGGCGCTGACGTCCTGAGTTGGAGAAACTCTAATCTTTCGCAGCCTTTGCGTGGACGTCTTCTGTTGTTGATGTTATCGCTTTTTCTTTCTGGCGCCAAAATGCGTCCCTGATGGAGGAAGGAAATCTGCCACAGGTTACTCCTTCGGGTACTTTGACCGTGATAAGGCAAAAACAACCACGCTACTGCGCCTGTTCCGTGACTATTTCAAGAAATAACACAGTTTGCCTCCTGCATATCATGCACTTGTGACTCGATCAGCGAGTCAGAGGAGGCCACAGCAGTCCCAGCAATCCGTGATCCGTATTCCCCATTTACGGGCGACTTTTCTTCGAGTGTTAACGTTGAGACGTTGTCTTGTAGATTTACACTCGGAGACGTTTTATGAGTAACTTTTGATTTCTGGCCTAACTGTCTCTTCATCTCTTCCAACTCCTTTCGCAAACTAAATGAAAAAAAAAGAAGATAAAATGCTCAGTTTAATTTTGCCTGTCAGAAGGCTATCCAATGGGGACTATGACTTCTTTAGTTGCCCCAAGGTCAAATTTTTCACAGGCGACAGTCTCCTGTTTAAATTACTTTAAAGCAAAAGAAAGAGCTCTTTACTGTAGGACAAAGATGAACGATTTCTGCTACCTGTTCATTTCACTACTATAAAGATTCTCTTGTTCTTTGATGGTCTTCTCTCGCACTTCTTGAGTCGTATACTGTTGAAGAAATCAGCGTTTGAGTTTATCGGTACAGTTCCTAATATTTCAACGGAACAATAAACCTGATCTTCGATTAATTCATGGTCGTAAAGAGCTATATGGCCCCAAGGGGGAGGGGGGGGGGGGTTGCTGCTCGGAATTTTTGGTGGGGAGTGCCTGGTTCTCTTAACCCTACTTCAGACCAAAATATGTAATTTTCCAATACCCGTTTTCACACCTTGACCCTAACATTCATACCCGTTTTCAGACCTTCAGAACAAAATAGTTAAATTCCATACCCATTTTTCAGACCAAAACGACTGAAAAACCATACCCCTGGGGTGACACATATCTTACATACAAAGGAATACCCCCCTGGCCCCGGTTGTTCAAAAAACGGATAACCCTATCCACCAGATAAATCACTATCCAGTAGATAGTGTACTCTGTTTTGGTATCATTTATCCACCGGATAAGATAGCGTTGTCCACCTTTTGAACAACCGGACCCAGGCATATAAAATCAACAAACCAGGGGATCAGGGATCAGGGATCAGGGATCAGGGATCAGGGATCAGGGATCGGGGATCGGGGATCGGGGATCGGGGATCGGAAGCGGGGATCAGGGATCAGAAGGCTGGTAGGAGACCCAAGCCATGGGGTCGACATCAGTTTTTTCTTTTTTAAAAAAGATTATTCATTGTCGCAGAAAAGCCCCTCCGAGTGTGTCCAATAAATTATCTTATCGTGTTGTACTGTCCAAGGATTAGCTGTACCATTTACATGGGAACAGGGATCCTAATTTATCACTGGAAACGGCAGGGATCAGAAATTTCAGCAGGTACAGGGGTAGGAACAGTGGACAGAAAAATCTATCACATTATTCCCCTAATGTAACACTGATGATGATGAGAGTAGGAATTGTACCTAGTTTTTTCCTACTTATTGCATCTTGTTTTAATATTTTTTACATCTTACTTTTATAATCTTTATTTAGGACCTTTCTGAAAACCACGTATGTGAGAAATCTTCCTAATAAATGATTATTATTATTATTATTATTATTATTATTATTATTATTATGACGATGACGATGACGATAATGATGATAACTTTTGAAGAACGATTTCGACAAGTAATTAACAATACCTCTTCATTTCTACTCTTGTGACGAAAGAAGCACCTGCAAACGACAGAAAACGATTGTTGATAGAAGTTACAGGAAAACAGAAAGCGACGTAATAGCGATGAAAGAAAACACAATAATGAGGGATTCATACTTTCCGTTAGGAGTCATGTATACCAGACCAGGACAACTGACAATTCTAATCTCTACCACAAATCGGTCTTCGACTTGGACGCGAGAAGTAGGGCTAAAAGAGAGAAAGCATAGCAGTATGAGCTTTATTAGAGCAGTTTTCAATTGAGTGTCGAAAGTAATGTTGTGTTTGCTTTGGGTTTGCTTTACTACCCTCTCTGATTGGTTAAAAAAGTTCTCACCACTTTCTCAGCCAATCAGGAATAAAACTAAAACCAATCGTGACTTGCTTGGACGCGTTTGTATTTGCTTTGACTTCTGATTGGTTCATTTTGTGTTTTGTTCCTGTTGTGATTGGTCAAAGTAGTCACTCTGGCCAATCAAAACAGACACAAACAACACGATGAACAAATCAGAACCGAAAGCAAATACAAAACGCGTGCGAGCAAGTCAGGATTGTTTTGGGGTTTGTTTGTTATTGGTTGAGAAAGTGGCACGAATTACTGTAACCAATCACACAGCGTAGTAATGCAAAACTAGAGCAAATGCAAGTTACTTTCCACACTTAGAGCGGTTTTTAAATGCAAATTGCAAAACGCTTTATTTGCGTTTGGTTACTTTGGTTTTCGAATTACAACAGACAATTCAAGGTTAAGTTGGAAGTTTATTGGCGAAACCGGAAGGTCATTTAACACCAGAAAGAAAGAGCGCACTAGAAACGTGAAAATGCACACTAAAGGCTCTAACGTGGCAAACCATGCCTGATCCAAGAACCACCAGATTGACTTTGATAATGAGTTAATTATCGACAAAGCTGATTATCGCCACCTTAAGACCCTCGAGTCTTGGCATACTGCCAAAACTGCTGACGCTGACAATAACTCATTTCCGCTCCCAATCAGTATCGCATTCTTTTAAGCAAACATTAGCTTTTCACACTTTCAGCATTCTTACTTTACATTCTTTCGCGTTTATTATTTCTCTACTTTTTTAAATATTCATTTTACATAGTCGTTTTTTTCTAACCGTTGAAGACAACAGGACGGTTGTCGAAAGCTTATAGATTTTTAAACAATTTTTAACCAGAGAACGTTTTATTTTTTATCATTACCATGAATCCTGGTTACAGATCTTCGATTCTCTTAAGTTGGGGGTGTTCTCACCTGTCACTGCCCATTCTCCTCACGACTGGTACAAAGTGTACCTCGTAAATGTGATGTTTTACTGACGGGTTGAAGCGATCCATGATTTCATCCACACCCAGTCGCAACTGATCGCGCTAAAATATAACAATAACATGCTAAGTTAAAATGGGCAATATCTTGGAGTCTTTCTTGGTTTTTCGGTCAAAAATGCCTAAATTCATATGTAAGTCAACTTTTCTCATACATGAATTGCTTCTTGATCAGGTATGAACAGTTTTATTGAAGACACAAGGCAACTAAACTTGAAATTATCGGCCAGAATTTTCGGTTTGGAGCTCGCTTTGATCCTGGTACGTGGTTTTCGAAAGCCCTGAAGAGCCATGTGTAAGAATATGAACCACTCATAAAACAAAGCTGTTTTTTCAACATGGCTTTAAAGATGAGACATCTTTAACTTACAGCAAAACTTCTTATAGCGAACTTTTTCGTTTTCAAGATATGGTATCAATTATCGCGACCGAAAAGTTTCGGGACTTTCGAGAACTCTAGCCTGTGGACAGGCTCCGCGGTGGGGAAAAAACGAGGCAAAAAACGCGGCGAGCGAAACGAGCCAAGCCTAGACTGGGAAGAGGCCCGTCCTCTTCCCCAGTCTACAAAAAACATTTTGTCACAGAACTCGACCACCATTTGTCCGTTTTTTGGCTTTTCAAAGATAGATATGACATGTATGAAAGTGCCCCTTTAAGGTTGGGTGGCACTCAGAGCCACAGGCCACCCACACGGCCAGCACTTAACCCGGGTTCTTTAGCATGAGGCAATCACAGGGATACCACCAGCATTTCGCTAGGTTTCCCAAACGACTTCCAGTGACGAAGCTTTATCCACAGTTTGCAAGATAAACAAGAAATTCTGAAGAATTTACAGGCAGCGGATAGTCTCTCACCCACCCCCCCCCTCTTCCCCCTTCCCCTTGTCCTAAGGAAAAAAGGTTTCTTTTTTAAAAAGCAACAGCGACAATCTCCTATTTTTGAAATCGCATATCAGCTAAGACCACGAAAGGCTATCAATCGCGAGTTGTTGACAGGCAACTTGATATAATACGGGTTTTGTTAAAAGGTCACGAAAACGATAACAATTATTTGTGTTCTCCTACAATCTGCGTGCACTGTCACGATCTGTCACCGTATTCCCTTTGAAAACCCGTTTTACCTTTACTTAAGTTGGATACGCCGCAAAACCCCCAAAAAAGAAATTAGACTCCTTTCTACCGTTCATTTTTTCATAACCAGCACTACTTCAAACAGAAAAGTACAACAGACTTTTAACATTGCCCTTCGCTGACCTCCTTTGCACAATTAGCACTTCCTGTATGTAATGCACTTTAGTAGTTCCTGGTTTCCGATGACCTGATATCGACAATTTACACTTCCGATAAGTAAGGAATTAAATGTATGTAAACATATTATATTACGGGACATCCGCTATGGCGCACTGTCACGATCTGTCACCGTATCAGGCTTTTAGCCAGGAATTGAAAGTTAGCCGTCCAAGGAGCATGTTTCTTGTAAATTATTTGAAAGATTAAGTGAATTTCATTCAAATTTTTCCAAAAAGTGGGCGTCCATAGGACGCCTGGACGCCCTTCTGGCTAAAACCTTGCACCGTATTCCCTTTAAAAACACGTTTTATAAACACGTCTGCAGCGATTCTAATGTATTTTGTCAATACTACCCTGGAGTTTTCTGCGATCTTAGATGGAAAATTAAATTCAACTTAAAAAGATCTTCACTAAAGATCATGATTGCTTATTCAAGTGCTAGTATGTCCGGTATTTGATAGATTGGATTTCCAACCTGATAAAATCTATGTGCTTACGTCATTACAACATCAAACCCATTGTTCAAAAGGCCGCGCGAACTCAAGAAGACTAAGTCGAACTGACTTAGACGATGACGAAAACGAAAAAAAGTGCATTTTACGAGACGGCCCTACGTGCGTTACCGCACCTGCGCCGCCTAAAAAACCATACTACTTAGAAAACTTCTACTTTTGACAGCCTTTTCAAAATGATCCATGTTCATTCACGCACTCTAATGGCGCTGCATAAACAGAATACGTTCCAGTTTTGAAAACAATGCTGTTACAAAAGACCAAAACCGTGTCCAAGTAAAGGCTGGATGAGTTAGAACCAAGAAGGACGAAAATTAAACTTCACGAACTACAGTAACGTATGGCGTCATGTAGCCGCAACTGAACTTATCTAGTTCTAGGAAGTGACCTTAGTGTGACCGCAATCATCATTAAAGCGAATAACAAACTATCCCTAGTAAACCCATATTTCAATTACGTACCTCTTTTCGGCTGATTTTCAGGCCCGCTACAACACCATCATGGCGAATTCCAAGGTAAACCGTGCCACATTTACCACTGTTTAGAAAGGCACATAACGATCTAAAGAAGTTAAAAAAACATGTCGCCTTAGAAACCCTATTACGTTTAAGGTTACTCCGGACCTTGGCGGGTGTCCGCGGGGAAAAAATTCGTATGTGCGCCATTTGAAAGGAAAACAGGGCAAACTATATATCGTTGGAAAGCTTAATAGGTGTAGATTTTGGGAAAAAATATAAGTTGCCGGTTTCTTCAATTCCACAAAAGAAAATTGCGAACAACCGCGAAAATGACCATGTGTCATTCAATTGAATTAATAGGGTATCAAATCCAAGCGTATTGGCAAAATAACTGCACAGTGTTAATCACAAAGGATCAATTATCAAAAGTGTGTCAGCATTTTTCGATATTCTGACTGGTTATTTTTTAATTAATCTGTCAAGTTCGAGCAGCAAAGAATACACAATGGGCCTTGCACTGAAGATCGCCACGGGTGAAATATTACAAATTTCAAAAATCCTCGACACACTTTTGTTTCACAACATCTCAGGAATGTGCAGGCCAAATTTCACAGAAATCTGCCGAATTTTGGTACCCTATTAATTCGTTTGTTTGATTGAATGACGCATGGTCATTTTTGCGGTCATTTTTCCAATTTTCTTTTTTGGAATTAAAAAACTGCCAATTCATATTTTTTTTCTGAAATCTACATTCATTAAGCTTTCCAACGATGTATAGTTTGCCGTGCTTTCCTTTAAAATGGCGCGCTTACGAATTTTTTCCCGGAGAACACGGGAGGACACCCGCGAAGGTCCGGAGTAACCTTAAGAGGTCAACACCGGTTTCTGTAAAATGAAACAGAAGAGTAGCACTGCTTCCCCCTGGATAGGATGCTAGTCCATCACAGGACACCCAAACATGAAGCAACTGAGAGTATTGCTACTACCCCCTGGATAGGATGCTAGTCCATCACAGGACACCCAAACATGAAGCAACTGAGAGTATTGCTACTGCCCCCCGGATGGGATGCTAGTACGTCACAGGACACCCAAACATGAAGCAACTGAGAGTATTGCTACTGCCCCCTGGATGGGATGCTAGTACGTCACAGGACACCCAAACATGAAGCAACTGAGAGTATTGCTACTGCCCCCTGGATGGGATGCTAGCCCATCACAGGACACCCTAACATGAAGCAATGGAGAGTATTGCTACTCCCCCCTGGATGGGATGCTAGTCCATCACAGGACACCCAAACATGAAGCAACTGAGAGTATTGCTACTGCCCCCTGGATGGGATGCTAGCCCATCACAGGACACCCTAACATGAAGCAATGGAGAGTATTGCTACTCCCCCCTGGATGGGATGCTAGTCCATCACAGGACACCCAAACATGAAGCAACTGAGAGTATTGCTACTGCCCCCCGGATGGGATGCTAGTCCATCACAGGACACCCAAACATGAAGCAACTGAGAGTATTGCTACTGCCCCCCGGATGGGATGCTAGTCCATCACAGGACACCCAAACATGAAGCAACTGAGAGTATTGCTACTGCCCCCTGGATGGGATGCTAGTCCATCACAGCATACCTAAACATAAAGTAACTACGAATGGGGAGGCAGTGTGGCCGAGTGGTTAGGGTGCCAGACTTGAAATCCAGAGGTCCTGGGTTCAAGTCCCGCTTCAAGCACTAGTTGGCAGACTAGCTGGAGTTGTTCTCGGTAGCCCCTACTTCAACTCCTCGGCCACGATGTAAATAGCCAACTGGTCTGCCAACTGGTCTGCTATGTTTATTAAGATTACTTCTTTCATTGTCCCTGAAAAGCCCCTCATGGGGAGTGGTCAATTAAGTTCCCGGGATGGGATGCTAATCCAGTGAAAGGTTAAAATCCCAGAATTTTTTGGCCAGTACCCATCTATAAACGTGGGTTAAGAGGGACACTGTGGAGTAAACAACACGAAACAACACGATACGATGCAGAGACCAAGCCTTCAACCACTGACGCTTTGTGTACCCAGAACACTTTGAGCCCCCAAATAGTTATTTTTACGTGCAGAGGGTTTAGTCAAGGCACTGATCTGTTTCTTCTACTTCAAGGACATTAACAAATCCGTTTTTACCTTGCCACTGGCCTGATGGATAAATTGTGGACGTTGGTCTGAGGTCTATGAAAAAAAGAAAATGCATATAAGTCCATTAAAATATGTATTATTTAACTCTATTACTTCTGATTCCATTCCAGGAAGGGTCTTCTTGAAGAAAGCTAGGGAAAAATAAGTTACCTGAAATCGTGCAAGTCATCTTCACTAAACGGCACATGATAACCTTGGATGTAGTACTTTTCACTGTCCACGTCAGTCTAAAGAGGAAATGCCAATAAGTTAGAAAGAGGTAGTTTAAGTGAAAAAGAAAATCAATCTCTGTCAGTTTTGTACTTGACGGTACAGTTCAAAAGTACCTTCAGGATTGTGTTTAAAATTTGCATGCAAAAGAATGAAAAATTAAATGTTTTGTACACAGTGTGTGAATATACTAATTTGTATCCAGTAATAGTGATACAGTTATGATATCTTGCATGGTGGAATTACCGCTGCAAGTTGTAACACGTAAATCATGTTTCCCAAAATGCGAGTTAGCACATGACAATGAACTGAATCCACTGTGAAAGTCTGGTGTCTAATCATGCCACCTACAGTGCCCACTGTGACATATTTTCATACCATAATGTCACAGTCAGATGCAGCAGAATGTAATTAAACTGATAAATAAAATAAATCACTTTATTTAGGTGTCAACGGTATTTAGCACAGTATGCAAAATTGGGGACACGACCAAGATCAACTTGGAATTTGGAGATGTTGGTTTTTGAGGAGAGGGGAAAACCGGAGTACCCGGAGAAAAACCTCTCGGAGCAATCTAAGGATGAGAACCAACAACAAACTCAACCCACATATGACGGCAAGTCCAGGAATTGAACCCGGGCTACATTGGTGGGAGGCGAGTGCTTTCAACACAGCATCATCACTGCTCATTCCCTGAGTTTCACATGACAACAGTACTAAGTTAAAATCAAACTTTGCTGCACACACATCATCAGTAGAACCAGAAGCAGCGTCAGGCTTGTCAGTCACCAGTCTCTCTCCATCTGTGTCACCATCTGTCTCGTCATAACTTGTGCTGTTCTCATAATCAGAGAATCCATCTGATTCTCCAGTTGAACTTCTCTTGCCGCTGCCTGGTGACAAGGCAACTAGAGTTGGTTTTGGTTCCACCTCGCCACGACGTAATCTGTGAAGTGATTAAAAGATTGTGTTCACACCTGCTGAATCTCATCTGATTCTCAGATGATCCCTGGCTGTCCACTATCCAGAAATTCACTGAGGGAGAAAATGAACGGTCTGGCATACATCCAGACATGGGATGAGCATAACCTTGTGTGGTAAATAAATAATATCTAATAAATAATATCTGATAACATTATTATTTATATATTTATATCATATCTAATAATATCATCATCACAGTACTTAGTAAATATAAATTTTATATTTTAAGTCATTTTAATCTTGATTTTTCACTTTGCATTAGTCGAGGAATATCTGATAAGTAGCCGTATGGCTAAGTAGGTTACCACGATAAATAAAGTGTCCTGTCCTATGTCCTATGGATACAACTGATAGTGCCATGTCTTGTGTGGCTTGTACATTTCTGAACGTCTTGCGAGACTAGATGCATTATGTGGAAAAGTGTCGAAACAAAAACTACTTTCACGTTTTCAGGTGAATAGGGGTGGCTTCAATTACATCCTGTGTTTGGCATTCAGTAACAATGACAACCTTTTCATTAATGCTGGCGAATAGTTTCACTGTAATTAAAAGATGTGTTTATTGAAGGTAATTAAAGATGTGTTTGAGGACAATCGATGAGGACCATTTTGTAACCCTTTGATATATCATTTGTAATTGATGAGGACGTTTTCAATTAGCTGCTTAATGGTATGACATTGAGCCAATCACAACATGTCTCATGACATTTTGAAATTTCTCAGGTCTGTCTTTCTGACATAAATTTTCTTTTAACCCTTTCACTCACAGAATTATCCCTTGCTTATGGAACACAGTTCTAACTTGTAGTTTCACTGTAGTTTCTTAGCTTCCTTTATATTTTGAACATTTGTAGCACATGGTTTTGTGGAGACGTGACCAGAAAACTGCTTTCTAAATATATTGTCGCCTTAGAAACCCGTGCCACAATAAAACAAATCTAATTACCTATTCATGGAAAATATCATGAAAAATGTGTAACTGGTGTATTTCTTCATGTCATTTAAAAATCATGTTCATAACCAAAGGTGAATCACTACCTTCGTTTTCTTCTTCGTCTACTTCTGTGACTTGGAAGGTCATCATCTGATACAGATAAGGAAAATTTTTTCCTCTGTGGAAAAACAATTGATGAGGACCATTTGTAACCCTTTGATATATCATTTGTAATTGAAGAGAACGTTTTCAATTAGCTGCTAAATGGTATGACATTGAGCCAATCACAACATGTCTCATGACATTTTGAAATTTCTCAACTCTGTCTTTCTGACATAAATTTTCTTTTAACCCTTTCACTCACAGAATTATCCCTTGCTTATGGAACACAGTTCTAACTTGTAGTTTCACAGATGAAGTGAAGCTAGTGAGGAGTACTTTCCTTTCATAGCGTTTTTGCAACTAGAGCTGGTCGCTTACAAGAATGAGCTCTCGTAACCAACCACATGATGAAACAATAGAGGGTGGTCGCTTACGAGAGTTTTTGGCGTGAAGCTTGAGTTATGTTAATGGTTACTATTAGCAACTATTAATTCCTTATCAGCGATTGCTTACAGGAGCGGTCGCTGACAAGAGCTTTTAATTACGGAGTTTAAGTGACAATTCAAACAGGGATTCACAATGCTGCTTGTTACTAGAGCTGGTCGCTAACGAGTGGTCACAAGGAGAGCTTTGACTGTAGAATTATTTTTCTAGTTTTCAATGTGGGTAATTTTAAGTGTGATTCAAGGTGTGAAAGGGTTCATCTCACATGGCTTACATGAAGTACTATACCTCATCCATGATGCTTCTGGTATCACATGACCGATATGTAGGAGTAGGAGCCATGCTGACCTCCAATAAACCATTCTCTAGAGTTGTTCTGTGAATAAGTAAATTGAGACAAATTGTGAAGAAATTAAGGCAAACCACTTACCATTACCAAATAATTCAACACAATGAAACATAGGCACGCATTGCGTGTTTGACCTACGTTGAAATGTCAAGTCTCTTTCTAGCTCATCTGTATATCCCCCTCCACTATAGTACACTGAGTGCATGCATATTGTTGCAATTGTTGCATTATGCTCATCTCAACTCAGGTGCAGGTCATATGAACGCTGATGGAAAGTAACTGTTTTGACAACAGCTTTATTACCCTACTGTGAGGACGGGGTCTAGTAATACCTGTTTTTTTACCCCGCCATCAGGACGGGGTCTAGTAATACCCGTTTTTTTATTATTTTCCATTTTTTTGGTGGTCACTTGCTCCAGACCTCCGGATTTTGCTCGGTCAAACATACTCGTCGCGTCTTTCGCTACACAGGCTAGAGCTTGTATCTTGAGTGACCATAATATCTTTTACACCCCAAAGGGAGGGAGGGACGGTGGGGTAATGCCCCTGGGGCTTTTCTTAATCGTTTTCGTGGTCACTTGCCCCAGACCTCCGCTCGGTCAAAACAATACTTGCCGGTAATCTTCGTTTGTTAAGCGTTTATTTGCCAAAATTTTCATGAAAGTTGGTGTAGAAAATTACTGGCGATTTAATGGCATAAAAACCCCTTCGGTGAAAGCAAAAATGAAGGTGCTAGCGAGCTTTGAAGCTGGCATGAATTTGCCTAACTTGTCCTGGCACGTAAACATTACATCACTGAAACACAGAAGCTGATTCGGGGAATTCCCTTGCTTTTGCCAAGTTGAATAATTCAACAGTGAAATGCAAGCATTTTTTTGGCAGTTTTGCTTTGCTTCGCTAAAATCTTTAGGGAAAGTTGTGTAGAAAAGTACAAGAAATTCAATGGAGTTGACTTCTCTTCGACGAGAGCAAGGACGAAGGTGCTAGCGAGCTTTGAAGCGGGCAAGAATTCGCTTAACTTGCCCTGGCACATAAACATTACATCACTGAAACACAGAAGCCAATTCAGGGAAGTCCCTTGCTTTCGCCAAATCATTCATCGAATCATGGCCTAAAAGTAGACTTGTATGTTTCTTTTTTTCGGTAGATAACCGTTCCCTTTAGATTTTAGGATATTTTTCTTCATCAATAAATCTCATTTCCGTGCCCTTACGCAGAGATGTCAGTTCGTTTTAAAAAAACGTGATGTAACTGAGTCATGTTATGGCCAAACTATTTCATCACATTCTTTTTTCTCGAGTGCTGGAACAGGTGAATGACCAAGAAATGAGGGATGGGAAAAGTGTTCATACTGTTAGGGATTCATGTTATCACAAGGAGAAGGGTGCAGAAAAGACGTGGGGAGGGGGAGGGGTGGCAGCAAACACGTCAAAGGTACCAACGATAAATCACCAACTTCACAAATTTACACCACTTGGGCTCGTTTTTTGAGTCACTGTAATGTATTTTGCACCCTGAGGGGAAGGGGAAAATGGCAGGGTCTAATGCCCCTGGGGCTTTTCTTGTCTTTTACTCAGCAATACCCTTGGAGTGCAAAACAAAATCCTGCTAAAAACCCAATTGTACCAAAATTGGGAGATAGAGCAATCATCGGGCTAGTAGGTGACAGGCTGGAAAGTCAAACTGACTCTAGAACAAAACAACTACATAAAAATTTCAAATTAAATCTAAAACTGAAACCTCAGTTAAGGTCAACTAATAATTGTCCACATATTACTGAATGGTATAAATCGAGGTCACAACAAGAGGTGAAAGAAACAAGTGTAGTAGATAATAATTTGAGGAGAGGACAGCCATTGGCCACCTAGCCTGCGAGCAGGCTCACTTGTTTGGGGAGTTTGCGCGACTATCTTGGCGGCGAAAGCCGCCATTTGTGAGTCGGCGAGCGAAGCGAGCCAGCGAGAGGAATGGGGCGAGTCGCAAATGACGACTCGCAAATGGCAAATGACGACTCGCAAATGGCGGCTTTTGCCGCCAAGATAGTCGCGCAAGATAGTCGCGCAAACTCTTCAAACAAGTGAGCCTGCTCGCAGGCTATTGGCCACCCATTGGCACTCACAGTTGCACAAACTTGTTTACGCAAATTCAAGACCGAAAGAGGGCAAAGGTCATTTTTCAAACAAATTTTCATGCCACATGTTCCTGTATATGATAAAGCTAAGAGAGAAATTTCTATGTCAGCTGGAAAATCTGTGGATATGACTGATACAAATCATGGACACAACATTGTAAACTAAAACTTAACCTTATTATGGGAAGAGAAAACGGGTTTAAAAACCTACAGACAGGCTTGAATGAACAAATTTATGCAAATTGGAGATTAAACGCTTCAAGATTATCCTGACTTGTTTCACACGCCTATCATGTGGACTACAAATCACACATCACTCAAAATTAGCCAAAATTGGCCAAAATTAGCCACAATGTTTCTCAACATAATGCTACCCATGAAAGTTTTACGGGGAGCAGGAATGGTGCAGTGGTGAGAACACTCGCCTTCCACCAATGTGGCCCGGGTTTGATTCCCGGTCCAGGTGTCATATGTGGGTTGAGTTTGTTGTTGGTTCTCGTCCTTGCTCCAAGGGTTTTTCTCCAGGTACTCTGGTTTTCCTCCCTTCAAAAACCAACATTTCAAAAGTCCAATTCGACCTGGACTTCAAGTGTCTACTCCTGAGCCCCTGACTCTGGAGATTAGGCGACTACTCCCCACACTATGACGTTAAATTTGATTTACCATTTTGATTTTGATTTTTACCAAGTTCATATCCACAAGCACAGTCCTCACTGAGCCTCTATTTACTCTTTGTAAATTCACCCTCCTCTCCGACCAAAGGTCAACTTCTTCACATTTAACTAAATTATCTTTAACACGTCGCTATAAATTTTAAATTACAAAACATAAGTTGTTTCAAAAACCTTGAAAAGTACAGTCAAAATTATCCACATCGAGCACAGATACAATCTTTTCAACCAACATCTTGCTCAAAGATACATAACCCATAACCAAAGCAGCTGTTTCATAACTCAAATCATAAAAGAACAAATTAAATTACAGTTTCTTGTCAACAAGTCTATTTTTGGAACGAGGTTGTTTTTGTCACATTCCACCGTTGGCCACGAGAAAGTTCAATTTTACCTGCCCTTACAATAAATTTTGGAAATTACCATCAATTACACCACACCAAGCCTTTACTCAGAATATAATATTCCAGAGGAAAAAATAGAAAAGCACACTTGCGCTGATCGTTTCTATCCCCATGTACATTCAACATGGCCAGTAAGCTTAACCTTATCTGACCTTCAGCTTCAGCAAGTCAATTCTAACCAGTTTTCTCCTTGGTAGAATGTACTCTTAGCATAGTAGCCTCAATATGATTGGTGCCACATAGTACCACATAAATTCCCCAGGGGGTGCACTCCCATGTGAAAGGTGCATGGATACTCGTCGTCTCGTGTTCTCCGTCTGTTTTAGAATGGCATCTCTTAGAGGTCAAATGAAGAACATCCCCGCCCAGTCTCACGTGGGACTCCCCCCGGATCACAAACACACACACACACACACAAACATAGAAAGCGCAGACTGCAGTCCGGCTAAGACCTATGTTTTCAACATAGGTCAAAAATGATCACAGATGACTTTACATGTCGTCTGGCTCATTACCAACAAAAATAGTTTATAAAATGGATAAAACCACAGGTATCAAGTTTTTGGTGGTTACTGCACAGCACTATCGATAGGCCCAAGGCATCTGATACAGTACGGACAGGAAGTTGAGGGCTCAAGTTTGAGTCCTGTAAGGACACAAGGATTATGCCAAGTTTTTTACATTCATCATTAGGCTTGGAAAAACAGACTCAAGGGAAGGGGGTAGTTACCAATGATAAAGATAACGTCACACACGAGCCAAGGAGGCCCACCCGGCCGGAACTTAATCCAGTTTCTGTAGCATGAAGCAACTGAAAGTATTGCTACTCCCCCCCTGGATGGGATGCTAGTCCATCACAGGGTTGCCCCAACAGTATGTCACCGGTATTCATTTATACACCTGGGTGGAGAGAGGCAAATGTGCGGTAAAGCTTCTTGTCTAAGGCTATGAATGGATGTGGTCGTTTTTCACTAGATTGTGGAATGAATGCCTCATAATTGCAGCAGCCACATATAGCCATGTTGTGCAAACTTAACATAATTATATTACGCATTTCAACATCTTTCTGTTCACATAGAGTTTGCAAGAAAAACAACAGTGCATTGCCATAGCTTACATAGAACTCCCCAGCAAGTTCTTGATTGCTTCAAGGCATGTAGTCTTGATGGCATCGTTGGATGAAGTGTCGTATATCTGACTCAAGATAATTAAGCCATTGCTGTCTGCCAGGCGACAACGATTAACATATGAGTCAGACGAGCCCCAAACCAGGTTTTGTATTCCTCCTAAAGCAAGAAGAAGTATTTCTTCATCATGCAGAAACCTCTGGCAAACATCTGGAACAGAGATGGAGACAGAATCTGCTTGAATTCCTGAAATTTTTAGTTAAGTCTTCTAAGTAAACTGGGGTATTTAGAAATCCCCTCAATGTCCTGTTGATGTCAAATCCCCTCATTTCGGGTGATTTACTTCCCTTTCCAGCACAAACGACATATTCTTGACAGTCAAATGCCCAAGCAGGGCTGTCATTTGGCTTTGAAAAAGCTGGCTTCT
This sequence comes from Siderastrea radians, assembly GCA_964017195.1. NCBI lineage: Eukaryota > Metazoa > Cnidaria > Anthozoa > Scleractinia > Rhizangiidae > Siderastrea > Siderastrea radians. The sequence goes on from OZ024898.1 coordinate 30,707,306, forward strand.
AAGGGAAAATAGCCAGTCGCAAATTCATGAAATTCTCCTCATATGCCTGTTGTGTTTTAGTCATTTTCAAACTCTGAGTAGCAGGCCATCTTCACTGCAGTGGCTGGTCACAAAAGATGGATGCTGCTACTCATGGCAGCTTTGCCCAAGGTGGAGATATAAAATGGATAAAACACCCCACAAACATGGTCCTCTCCCCTTTGGGATCAGCATTGAAAGGTGCATTTAGAAGATCCTTCCAGATGATACTTACCAAGTAGAACTTGAATCCCACCAAGAAATCCAATCCTGACTCGCACTTTGGTGTTCATAGCAAGATTGAGAAGGGCTCCTACTGCCTGCTTACAGACTTCTCTGTTTGGGATGGTGCATAACTGACAGGATAATGCAGACAGGAAAATGGTAAAAAGGTAAGGTTTACATATAAGTAGAACATGTCAACAAATCTGCCTTCCATTTCCTCAAAGGTTGTTACACATTTAACAAAACTGTTCACAGTTTTTGGATTTGCACAGTAAGACTGTGTAATTAGATATTTTAATATCTAACAGTATCTGAGCTGTTTAGAAACAGCTCAGATCTTTTTATTTATTGTGACCAGTGTTGTGGTATTATCATTGCAGTGTTAACTACTTTAGGGGCACTGTAAACTGCAAAAAGAAATACCATAAAATCCTGGTTATAGGAAACCAGACAACCATTTAACCAATCAGATCTTGAGCATGCACAACTTCCAGTCTGTGTTACAAGCACTTTGCTTCCATTTAGTTAAAACGATTGTACCTTTATCAGAAACTCCAGGCCAGTTTGAGCAGCAACATAGAGACGATAGGAGTTATTCTCTTGAGTTAAGTTTCTTAAAACACCTAAAAAAAAATAATAATGTGATAGCATGGTTTCTCATGCAGCACTGCAGGAATCCTGCAATACACACTCTAGGAAAACCCTGTGTTTCTCCGCTTTATGTCTAAACTGGGCCATTTCTTGTTTGATAACTTATTCCATGACTACTAAAGGTGTCTTAAATTTTGCTTTGCAAAACACAAATAAGCTTGAACTGGTTAATAATCACAAAACCATTTATGCTTAGCTATCAGTATTATTCTTATACTGCCTTCATGTAATACTGCCAGCTAAACATGGCTACAAGTGTCGTTCCTATATTGCCTTCACATGAACAATACCGCCTGCTATACAGCTAGTTTAGCTGGAAGTGTTGTTCCTATATTGCCTTCACATGAACAATACCGCCTGCTATACAGCTAGTTTAGCTGGAAGTGTTGTTCCTATATTGCCTTCACATGAACAATACCGCCTGTTATACAGCTAGTTTAGCTGGAAGTGTTGTTCCTATATTGCCTTCACATGAACAATACCGCCTGCTATACAGCTAGTTTAGCTGGAAGTGTTGTTCCTATATTGCCTTCACATGAACAATACCGCCTGCTATACAGCTAGTTTAGCTGGAAGTGTTGTTCCTATATTGCCTTCACATGAACAATACCGCCTGCTATACAGCTAGTTTAGCTGGAAGTGTTGTTCCTATATTGCCTTCACATGAACAATACCGCCTGCTATACAGCTAGTTTAGCTGGAAGTGTTGTTCCTATATTGCCTTCACATGAACAATACCGCCTGCTATACAGCTAGTTTAGCTGGAAGTGTTGTTCCTATATTGCCTTCACATGAACAATACCGCCTGCTATACAGCTAGTTTAGCTGGAAGTGTTGTTCCTATATTGCCTTCACATGAACAATACCGCCTGCTATACAGCTAGTTTAGCTGGAAGTGTTGTTCCTATATTGCCTTCACATGAACAATACCGCCTGCTATACAGCTAGTTTAGCTGGAAGTGTTGTTCCTATATTGCCTTCACATGAACAATACCGCCTGCTATACAGCTAGTTTAGCTGGAAGTGTTGTTCCTATATTGCCTTCACATGAACAATACCGCCTGCTATACAGCTAGTTTAGTTGGAAGTGTTGTTCCTATATTGCCTTCACATGAACAATACCGCCTGCTATACAGCTAGTTTAGCTGGAAGTGTTGTTCCTATATTGCCTTCACATGAACAATACTGCCTGCTATACAGCTAGTTTAGCTGGAAGTGTTGTTCCTATATTGCCTTCACATGAACAATACTGCCTGCTATACAGCTAGTTTAGCTGGAAGTGTTGTTCCTATATTGCCTTCACATGAACAATACTGCCTGCTATACAGCTAGTTTAGCTGGAAGTGTTGTTCCTATATTGCCTTCACATGAACAATACCGCCTGCTATACAGCTAGTTCAGCTGGAAGTGTTGTTCCTATATTGCCTTCACATGAACAATACCGCCTGCTATACAGCTAGTTTAGCTGGAAGTGTTGTTCCTATATTGCCTTCACACGAACAATACCGCCTGCTATACAGCTAGTTCAGCTGGAAGTGTTGTTCCTATACTGCTTTCACACGAACAATACCGCCTGCTATACAGCTAGTTTAGCTGGAAGTGTTGTTCCTATATTGCCTTCACATGAACGATACTGCCAGCTAGCAGAAGTGTTTCTATATTGCTTTCACATAAATACATAAACTTAAACCAGCCACACAGATAATTTTCATAGCTAGAACTGTTGTTCCCAATTATACATTGCCTTCACAGGAATAATAATTTATTATACCAGCTTTATAGCTAGTTTAGTTAATGGTATCATTCCCATACTGTCTTCACATGAAAATTACTGCTAGCTCTACAGGTAGTTTAGTCAGCAACGTTGTTCCCATGATATTGCCTTCATATGAACAATACTGTCAGCTACATGCACAGTAAGCTTAGCTAGCAGTATTGTTCCATGTTGCCTTCACATGAATAATACTGCCAACATCACAAGCTAACCATGGTTCATTTATTACCAGCAACATGTTCCAGAACTTCTGCACTTTTGGGTGGAGCCTGAATTCCAGACAAGCAGCACAGGGTTGCCTGTATGAAATAAATTTAAACTGTGAGTTGAAATTAAAACTGAAAAATGAGACATAAACTTTGAGCCAGATGTGCATCTGAGCATTCATAGGAGGCCCACTTTTTACAAAACAATTCATCGTCATGATCATCGTCATCATCACCATCACTTTATTTCACTTTATTAACCTGTCTTGTTATCTAGCTTACAGAGTTGTAAACTAATTGGGGACACCTAACTAACTATATTAAAATGTCCAAGATGTAAATAAATATACCCTTCTCTCACCACATCTTTTTAAGGATGGACACCTTTCACTTAATGGCTAAAGGCCAAGAGAGCTAGTGGCACCATACACAGTGACAAGCATGTCAAACACGTTAATTTTATTTGTTATTTTGCCTTATTACTATTATTATCCAAAATACCTGTGGTGCAATGTCCAGCAAATCCTCTGGTAACACATGCAGACAGTCACCAGATACATTTGTTGTAAAACCATTGTCCACAGCAAACACCTTAGCTGTTAAACTCCCATCAGTGGTATGTTCAGTTGAAAGAATTTGAGCTCTGTATGAGTCTCTATGGCCTGCAATAATTTCAGACACACAGACAAATGTTCCAGGTTCTGGTATGGCTGTCAGAGGTATCCGTTCCTAAAACACCCAACAATTACAAGTTAATTTCTTCTAGCTGGTACCCGTGAACAATTCACCACTCAACAACATGATTAGACTTTCCCAAGTCCTTTAATTTTTTTTCAGGTCAGTAGGCCTCCTTTGTCGCTCACTCGGACACTTTGCGATGTCACTGAAGCTCGCTTCGCTACACCATCTACAATACTACAGGGGTAACCCTGTGATGGACTAGTATCCAGGGGGGGGAGTAGCAATGCTCTCAGTTGCTTCACGCTACAAAAACCGGGATAAGCTCCGGCTGCATGGGCCTCCTTGGCTTCTGTACGACTTTACCTACAGAGTGAGTTCAGTCCTCATAAAGCATGCTAAAAAAGCCCTTGTCTACAGAAATCTGCAATTTAGAGTATTCTGAACAATTTTCAGGGCTTGACATTGGCCATCTTTATCAGGAATGACACTGAGACTTCAGGTTTGAAACATTGGTCCATTTTGGGCAAGAGAAATTCTTGAAAATTTGATTTGATTGCATAGTACAATAAACACCAAAATTATCAGAACAGGGTTGTCCACAACTTTTCAAGTACCTGGCAAAAATTTCTAAGTAGCCGGATAGTGATTATCGAGCACCGATGGCGATTCCTTCTAGGGGGTCTGGGGGCATGCCCCCCCCCCCCCAGGAAATTTTTACATTTCAAGTCCCCAGAAACGGAATTTCGTTGATTCTGAGCACAAATTTCCAATAATGTCAGTTCCAAAAGTAATCGTATCTTTTCAATTTTATTTGTATAAACTCTGCCTTTAGTGGTTTTCTCAGAGCTCGAGACTAATTAACTTTTCAGCTTAGTAGCCAAGTGGCTGGTGAGAGGTTTGACTTCACTAGCCAAAATAAATTTTCACTAGCCAGACTTTTTTTGCATAATCTCATACTGTGTTCAATATGTCTAATTTTCAGCCGAGTTAAGTACCATAAACATGCCTCTATGTAATCTCAAGAGTGAAGAACTTGTTGACTATTCTTTCCAACCGTTTAAGATCATCACATGCAGAATAGAAAGTGCTATGTGCTTTCAGGGCAAATTCCCAGGCACTTTGTAGTTCACGCCTCTCTTTTCTGTTGCGGTCAGATTATGACGAATAACTCAAACAGTTAACCTTATATGAGCATGTCATCGTACGCAGAAACATTGGGAAGGCAAAGGTATGGAGAAACGTTGAGAAGTCATATCAAACACGTTGGTTGGAAATGCACTACAGTAGGGAGAAATGCTGCCAACGTACCGCAGATACAGAGATTAACAAAATATGCAACTACTAACTTCAGAGAAACGTTATCAGGCAAAACTAATTCCATACAGTAAGAACGTGTGTGACATACGGAAGAACGCTGAACGGACAGACTGAACTAATACAGTGGGACAATAAATTACGAAGAAATGTGAATGAGACAACTAAAATCGCACAAATGTATGGATAAACATTGAGAAGACAAGACTAATACCGTATGAACATACTAACGTATAGAGAAATGCTAAGCAGTGTTGACTTATCGTATGAATGTGCCAACACACTGAAAACCTTAGGAAGTGCAGAACATTGCCGTGCGAGCATGTTAGCGTACAAAGAAACGTTGAGAAGGCTAGACTAAAAAATCGACGAACCTACCTATGTACAGAGAAACATTGTGAAGACATTACATAGAGAGAAATGCTGGGAAGAGAAACTATTGTATGAACGTAGCAATTAATGTAAAAAAGGTTGATTACAGAAGATTAAAGAATTGTGTGAACCAGCTACTAATGTGTAGACAAGTATCATATCAACGCACTACTGAACCTTTCAAGGAAACGTATGGTGAAACGTTCTGAAGACGGCTAATTTCATTTGAACATAGAAATGACAGAGAAAACGTTGCCATCTGAGACGAGAATTAGTAGGGAAAAACGTTGAGAGGACAAAACAAGTACAGGTATCATACGAACATTATGATATCCTTCTACAGAATAAGTTTTAAAATTCTGCTCACTCAATTTGCTTTTGGGATCCAATCATCAGGAGCAATATTTAGTTTGGTTTCCATCCGGTGCTTTAGTGCTTTGAAATTTTCATCAGCCAAAATGGCTAGTGAAAGCGCATGACTTACTAGCCAAAACGGAATTTCTACTAGTCTGCGGACTAGTTGGCTACCGCTAGTCTCAAGCCCTTGATTTCTACATGCAATTCCCAGAGCTCAATGTAGTGAACTAATAATCGTGTATCTCTGTGCCAACCAGATTATTTTTAAGTCAATAAATTGCAAGGAGAAATAAGTTTCATTTTCATATATCTGCACCAGTAAAGGAACAAATAATTTGTCTTTAAAAAAATATATAAATCACAAAAGTAGCCGGCACAAACAACCCAAGTAGCCGGTTAATTCTGCCGGCTGCCAGCTGTTAGGGACAACCCTGATTGAAGCTACCTAATGGATAATTCAAAGCTCTTTTCAGAACTGATGAAGCCCATGATACACTGCAGCAACTTGACAAATTTACTGTGGTCAAAGCCCACACAATAAATTGAGTCGTTTGTTAGTTAACACATAAACAATTACATTATGACTTTGGCGTCATACCTGTGACATTAGCCTTTTATTTATGGCTCCGATTTTCTCAATAACCAGTTTTCCTCCAACGTGAGCCCAGAAGTGACAGGCATCAATCACCTCTGTCACATAAATGTCGCGCCAACTATCTCCATCCTAGAGAAAAAATGACAAAGGCAAGTGTAAAATTAGCTGTTAGTACAGCTTTAAACAAAGTTACAAAATCTGAGTGAGCGGCAGAATATTAAACATAGGTACGCTATGCATGCAGAAACGATGGTGTTTTTACTTTCTGACATGGGTCCAAGGGCAAGCTTGGCATGAGACAAATTTCCCAGAACATTGCCCAGTGGAAGTAATTAACCCTTTAAGCCCCAATATTAATATATGCATATTCTCCTTAGTGTTCTCTGTACATTTCTTATGGTACTAGTTAAGAGAATTTGCACAAACATCAAGACATTTCATGTTGGGTGATCATTTCCCTTATTCTTGTGACCTGTATGTTTGATCAAGTAGGGATATTAAGTAAGGAGAAATTAAATGCTTGTCACTATAATTGTGGCTTAAAGGTTTAATTAACCATACACCTGAATGCTAAGAGCTAACACACAAGAATCTTCACAGCCATGGCTTAAAAGACAAATGACCAATAACATTGCAACTTAATCGAAGCAATCAGGTAATGAGCTGAATACATGCACTCTCTAGTAATGATGCACAATTCACTTAATTGACTCTGACGATGACTAATGCACAGGTTGTTGAAATGTTAGTCACTGTCACCAAAATTAACCCTTTAAGCCCAAATAGTGATCAGCATCAAATTTCTCCTCATCATATTAGTGCAGTATAACACATAAAGGTCACAAGAATTGGGAAAATGATCACGAAAGATGAATAGTCTTGATGTCTTAACAAGTTCTCCCAACTACTACTCAGTGAAATGTTTGGAGACTAGTAAGGAGAACTTAAATAATGATGCCAGGGCTTGAAGGGTTAACTATGAGCAGTCTCCCTGCTCAGGGATAGCAGAGCAAAAAGATCTCACAAGTGAGCACTAATTTTTTTTTTTTTTTTGGCTACGAAACCATTCATATTTCTTTATTTCCATCACGTACGTAAATACATGGATATCTGCTAAATATCATAATGGCAGGAGATCTTAGCAAGCTCTGTTGAGCTTTTCTGAGAAGATCCCCTCAGTTCAATAATCTGATTTGAAATAGCAGATGGGTTTTATTACTAAATCTATCATTAACACGGATTAACTATAACTAGAGTATATACTCTACGTATTACACTTGATTTTGTATAATATACAAAATCAAGTGTAATATTATATTATAATCTCTTGTTAATTTCTTAAAAGAATTATATGATTGTGACATTCTTAATTCCTTAGGTAACTCGTTCCAGATTTGTACTCCCCTAATCTTTAAAGAAAATTTCCCGTAATTTGTCCTCCTATAATTAATATATATGTTTGATGCAGATCGAGTATTATGACCATGCATTTCTTTGTTTAATGTAAAGTAATTAGTGAAATAATTTGGCAGGTTGTTATTAAAATATGAGTACATAAATAGTGCAGTAAAGAACGTATTTAGTTGATATATGTTAAGCAATTTAAGTTGTAGGAATAGTGGTCTAGATTCCTTATTATATTTTGCAAAGGTCATGATTCTAACAATTTTTTTCTGAAACCTGAATAATGGTTTCAGCCTGGTTGGATAAGTACTTGTCCAAATGATATTGCAGTATGTCAAGTACAGATATACCATAGTGTAATAAATTGTCTGTAAAGTTTTGAGAGACAGATAATGTCTCACCTTAGCCATAATTCCTGTCATTTTTGATATTTTACTCACAACTTGGTCAATGTGATGTTTCCACGAAAGCTCCTCATCTATGTATACACCGAGAAATTTTGTGTATTTTACTAGCTCAATTGGTTGTTCATTTATCTTGATTGAAACGGTCTGATTTAATTTCCTTTTTTTGGATTTGAAAATTATAAAATGTGTTTTCTTGATATTTAAGGAAAGTTTATTTGCACAAAGCCAGCGTTCAATTTTCTTAAGTTCCTGGTTCACAGTTTTGTTTAATGTATCAATATTTTTGTGGCTGTAAAACAAATTTGTGTCATCAGCAAAAAGAATGACTGATAGAATCTCTGAGCACCTAGACATATCATTCATATAGATAAGAAAAAGAAGGGGCCCTAAAACGGACCCCTGTGGTACTCCACATTTAATTGTCAATCTTTCCGATTTCTCAAACTTATATTTCACTATTTGTTTTCTGTTTGTTAAGTAGTTTGTAAACCATTCTAGGACTATTCCCCTAATTCCATAATGCTCAAGTTTTCTTAGTAATATTTCATGGTTAACTGTATCAAATGCCTTCGCAAGGTCTAGGAAAACTCCAACTGTATATTCACCATTTTCTATTGCTCGCAGTATCTTAGTCATTAACTCAATAGTTGCTAAATTGGTTGAATGCTTCTTGCGAAAACCATACTGACTTTGAAATAATATATTGTTTTTATCAAGGTATTTAATAACTCTTTTATACATGATCTTTTCTAATATCTTACTGAAACAGGAAAGAACAGAAATTGGTCTATAATTATTAAATTCCTCCTTATCGTTAGCCTTAAAAACTGGAGTAACAAGAGCAATTTTCAGGTCATTGGGTATAACTCCAGTGAGAAAAGACTGATTGTAAATATATGTTAATGGTTTAACTATATGTTTTGAGATATTCTTAACTAATTTTGGCGGTATTTCATCATAACCAGAAGACTTTTTTCCATTCAATTGACTTATTTCAAATTCTACTTCTTTCTCAGTTACTGCTTCCAAGAAAATTGAATTACTAGATCTCTCGCCTAGAAAAGTTGAGAAATGTACATCCCTGATTGGTATTTTAGCAGCAAGATTTGGCCCAACATTAACAAAGTATTCATTAAAATTATTGCTGATTTCAGTAGGATCAGTTATTAATGATTCATTTCTTTTAAAGCAGTCTGGTAGTTCAGGTTTTAGATTGCTTTTGTTTATGACTTCATTTATTAGTTTCCATGAATATCTCAAGTTACCCTTGTGCTCGTTAAATTCCTTGTTGTAATAATGTTTTTTAGCTATTTTTTTTATTTTATTGAATTTATTTCGGTAAGTTTTATAAATTGATTCATTTCTTTCATTTGGAGTTTTCATAAATTTCTTATGTAACATATTTTTAGTTTTCCTTGATTTTAGAATTCCCTTTGTTATCCATGGTACGCTTTGACCAAAATTGCCTGCACCATGGAACAAAACATCCCCAACAATCTTTCTTCAGGACTACACTCTCCTGGAGGATCACGCATGTACTCAGCCTCATTATGACAACTGACTCCTAGGTTCAAACCATTTATTATCATTACAGCTGTAATATAATAGATTGATTGTACCTTCTGTTTAACATATTTTCCTTGATCCTCAGAGTCATCTGCCTTGCTCACAGACATATCTGGCCACATCAGCTGGCTCTTAATCAACTCGTCACTAATTCTAATATCCTGATCGTCCATTGTAGTGTCATATAAATCAATGCTGTATATTCTGTTAACTTCAGTGAAACCACTCACAAGTCCTGGAGGAAATAAATAAAAAGCTACATTAAATGTCAATCCTCAATTCCCTTTGAAACCTTAGATCATGAAGCAAACTTGTCAAGAGAATCATAATTATCCCCCCACCCACCTAGTTAAGATACCAGTTTATTCCAGAGTTATCCCCAGATTCTTTTTAGCTTGGATAACTAAGTACAGCTAGCAAACCAATAGGGACTTCTAGAGGCAAACAGAGAAATATGGAGCGAAGTTTCTTGTCTAAGGAAATAACAGGATGGCAGAAACCAGCTCCAGACATCAATCTTCAGATCAAATATAACATACTCACCACTATTAGATCAACATGCCAGCACTATTCATTACTTTAACTTTAGTGTAAAGTTGTGCTTGAGGAGGGCTTAACCCAGTAACTTCTGTGGTATGAAGCAACTTGAGGAGTATTACTACTCCCCCTTGATGGGATGCTAGTGCATCACAGGATGCCCAAACATGGAGTAACTAGGAGTATTACTACTCACCCCTGGATGGGATGCTAGTGCATCACAGGATGCCCAAACATGAAGTAACAAAGAGTATTACTACCCCGCTCCCCTCCCATCCCAGGACAAAATGCTAGTAAATCATGGGCTACCTAGCCATTTTATTTGATTTCTCTAATCATTTTTGGTGCTCACTGAAACAGTCCACTGCATGCAAGTCTTTTATGGTAGTCTCACACTACATCGCCCCACGGAATAAAATTTGTATTATATTTATCTAGGAGCCCTGGGTTGTGATGTATACACCTGTTTGAAAAAATGTTGTCGCGTGAAACATGTAAACGATGGACAATGCGACACAATGGAACTCTGGGAAGATGGCACGGGCAAGTTTGTTACTGGGTTTCCGTTTTTTTGCTATTCAAAATATTTTCTTTCCAAGATAATTTAAAGAGTAAATTAAGGCATGCTGAGTTGTTATAATGTGCACGTGACTAAGAATAGAGGCAAGGATTCATGCTTCCCAGAGCACCATTGGGTCGCATTGTCAATGATTTATGCTTTTCACCCAACAACGTTTTTTCAATTGGGTGTATACATGCAGGGTCTAAATGTAAGAACCCCATTTATGCCAAATTTTATTCCTCGGGCTGATGAAGTTGGAGGAAATGAAATATTTGCAAAATAATTAGCGGTTTAATCATGGGAGATGTGCTCCTGGAGGATGTGATCATGACAAATCTGCTCCTGGAGGATGTGAACCTGACAGATGTGATCCTGGAGGATTGGATCCAGGAGGATGTGCTCTGGGAGGATGTGATCCTGGAGGATGTGATCCTGACAGATGTGATCCTGGAGAATGTCATCCAGGAGGAAGTGCCCCTGGAGGATGTGATTCTGGAGGATGTGATCCTGGAGGATGTGATCATGATGGACGTGGTCCTGGATGACGTGATTCTGGAGGATGTGATCCTGGAACATGTGATCCTGACGGACGTGCTCCTGGAGGATGTGATCCTGGAAAGTGTGATCCTGATGGATGTGATCCTGGAGAATGTCATCCAGGTGGACATGCTCCTGGAGGATGTGATTCTGGAGTATGTGATCCCGATGGATGTGCTCCTGGAGGATGTCATCCTGATGGATGGGATCCTGGAGGATGTGATCGAGGAGGATGTGCTGCTAAAGGGTGTGATTCTGGAGGAGGTAATCCTAGAGTATGTGATCCTAATGGACGTGCTCCTGCAGGAGTGATTCTGGAGGATGTGCTCCTTGAGTATGTGATCCAGGAGGATGGACTCCTAGAAGATGTGATTCCAGAGGATATGATCCTGGAGGATGTGTTCCTGATGGATGTGATTGTGGATGACATGATTCTGGAGTATGTGCTCCTAGAGGATGTGATCCTGGAGCATCTTCTCCTGGAGGCTGTGATCCTGGAGGATGTGGTCCTGGAGGATGTGATCCTGCAGGACATTATTCCGGAGGATGTGTTCCTGGAGGATGTGATCCTGGAGGATGTGCTCCTGAGGATGTGATCCAGGAGGATGCGCTCTGGGAGAATGATATACTGGAGGATGTGATCCTGGAGAATGTCATCCAGGTGGATGTGCTCCTGGAGGATGTGATCCTGATGGATGTGATCCTGCAGGACATGATTCTGGAGGATGTACTCCTTGAGGATGTGCTCCTGGAGGATGTGATCCTGGAGGATGTGATCCTGACGCATGTGCTCCTGGAGGATGTGCTCTGGGAGGATGTGATCCTGGAGAATGTCATCCAGAAGGATTCTGGAGGATGTGATCCTGCAGGACATGATTCTGGAGGATGTGCTCCTTGAGGATGTGATCCTGGGAGATGTGCTATTGGAGCATGTGATCCTGAAGGATGTGCTCCTGGATGATGTGATCTTGACAAATGTGATCCTGGAGAATGTGGTCGAGGAGGATGTGCTGCTAAAGGATGATTCTGAAGGATGTGATCCTGGAGTAGGTGATCCTGATGGATGTGCTCCTGCAGGATGTGATTCTGGAGGATGTGCTCCTTAAGTATGTGATCCTGGAAGATGTGTTCCTGAAGGATGTGATCCTGAAGGATGTGCTGCTGGAGAATGTGATCCTGACTGATGTGATACTGATGGATGTGATCCTGGAGGATGGGCTCCTAGAAGATGTGATTCTAGAGGATATGATGCTGGAGGATATGTTCCTGATGGATGTGATCCTGAATGATGTGATTCTGGACGATGTGCTCATGGAGGATGTGATCCAAGATGTTGGCTCTGGGAGGATGTGATCCTGGAGGATGTGGTCCTGGAGGATGTATCCTGCAGGATGCTATTCTGGAGGATGTGGTCCTGGAGGATGTTCTCCTAGAGAATGTGATCCAGGAGGATGTGCTCTAGGAGGTTGTGATCCTGGAGGATGTGATTCAGGATGATGTGATCCCAACGAATGTGATCCTGCAGGTGTGAGTCTGGAGGACGTGCAATGTGCTACTTGAGGATGTGCTCCTGGAGGATGTGATCCTGGAGGATGTGATCCTGGAGGATGTGTTCCTGGGGGATGTGATCCTTACGGATGTGATCTAGGGGGATGTGATCCTGGAGGATGTGTTCCTTGAGGATGTGATCCTGGGAGATGTGCTCCTGGAGGCTGTGATCGTGGGAGATGTGCTCCTGGAAGATGTGATCTTAAAGGATGTGCTCCTGGAGGATGTGATCCTGACGAATGTGAACCTGGAGGATGTGGTCCAGGAGGCTGTGCTGCTAAAGGATGTGATTCTGGGAGATGTGATCCTGAAGTAGGTGATCCTGATGGATGTGCTCCTGCAGGACGTGATTCTGGAGGATGTGCTCCTTGAGTATGTGATCCTGGAGGATGTGCTCCTGAAGGATGGGATCCTGAAGGATGTGATGCTGGAGAATGTGTTCCTGATGGATGTGATCCTGGATAATGTGATTCTGAAGGATGTGCTCCTGGAGGATGTGATCCTGATGATCCTGGAGGATGTGCTCCTGGAGGATGTGATCCTGGAGGATGTGCTCCTGGAGGATGTGATCCTGATGGATGTGATCCTGGAGGATGTGATTCTGGAGGAAGTGATCCTGGAGCATGTGCTCCTGTGGGATGTGATCCTGGAGGATGCGCTCCTGGAGGATGTGATCCTGAAATCGGGAAGCTCAGAAACGCTATTTCTAGTGTCTTGAGGCAAAATGTTAATACCTAAGCATTCATTATTTTTGTTAGGAAAAAGTGTTTTATTACATGGTACAAGGCACAGTTAATGAGGCAGTGTGACAAAATCTTATATATATGATACACTATTATAATATATTATCACTTTTGTATACTACAGATGAGTAGTTCTCCAGTAGCAACTAACCATTTAATTAAGGTGAAATGCTAGTTCCTTTTTATTTGTTCATAAGAAAAATAGCCAGCGATTCACAAGAAATCACCTCCCAGAGCTCCAGCAGGAGCCAGGTCTTATCGAAAGCACTGAATAATAATAATAATAATAATAATAATAATAATAATAATAATAATAATTTAATAATGACAATTTTTAAAAGGAATTATTTTAAGTTTCTTGGCTTGTATTTATTTGAGGCATTTTAGTATTTAAGAGACTTTGAACATCTTAGCGGCATTAGGGTTTTTTATTCATCTTAGTAGAAGTTAGGGTTTTTTTTCCTCGAAAATTAGCTGCATAGGCTACGTTAGCACCCCGTGCATGTTATTTAGGGTCGTAGCATAAATACGTCTTGTACTGCTATAATAATAATATCATTTCAATTCTCACCAGATCTTATCAAGTTCACTGCCTTTTCCCTTAAGGCATCCAGAGACAGCTCTCTTACTTTCCCAACTAGTTTCTTCTGGAAGGTTAAGTCATGAAAAAGTGTGTTCGCATCTCTTGAACACTGATACACAAAATGACAACAGTTGCTATGGGAACCCCCAGGGATGAACATGTCACACAACTTGATGAGACATTTAATTGCTCCAGCGCTGACCATTTCTGCTTGGCAAGCTTGAGACTGATGGCTGAGGATGTGAAGGACTGCGGCAGCTTGCTCATGGGCAAGGAATCTCCACTGGATATCATTTGAAGGACCTGATTGGATGCAAAAGATTTATAGAGTTAACTGAGAAATGAATTATACTGACCTGACTAATTTTTACTAAATTTTATCTTAATTAAGAACACTTGCCCAAGCTGATTTCCCACTTATCCAGGTTTCAAAAACTTTTCAAAACTATCAACAGTTTTTAGGGGGAGTAAAAGGACATCAACCACTTTGATGCATTTTAATAAAAAACTGTTTTTGGTGTTTGATGTGTGACGCCTTTCTCATGTTTGATACATAATGTGACAGGTAAGCTGCTGAGTGATGAAATTCAAGTTGACAGTCTGCAAATACTGGCTGGGCCCTTGTTGTCGGGCAAGTGAGGAGAAAAAGCTACTTGCCAGACTTCAAAATCAACTTGTCCAAGGTGACCTTAAGGGACTTTTGTTGAGCCCAGATTGATATACATGTATGCTACCTTGTTTTGGGTCCATTTTGATCAGAAATAGTATGTTATGTTAGATTGATAGAAAGTTGACTGAAACAGGATAGAGTATAGAGTGCTTGCTAATGGCCTTTCTTCTGACAAGGCGGACGGGGTTGGAATGGTTTTAGCAGTCATGGACCCACTTTGTCAAAACTCCAGATAACTTGCCAGATAAGTCGAATCATCTGGTAAGTTCTTCAAATTACACATAGTTTCAATCTAAGTATTTTTCTTGACAACTCTAGCCCTATAATGTGGAGGAGCTCAAGGCTCTTAGTTACTGGAGGTTATATTTTTCTTTGCTAAAATGAAGACTTGAGCCAAAAATAATTTCTACTTAGAAAACTGCTACTTAAGACCTGAAAGAGATCTCCTGTAACAACCCGGTTGTTACAGGACATCTCTTTCAGGTCTTAAGTAGCAGTTTTAGAAGGCAAGTTGCTGTCAGGCATAACTACTAACTAAGGTGACGACTTTCAGTCAAGTCAGAAATTACTATTTAGAGGGTCTTGAAGGGGGGGAGGGGGGAGGGGGGAGGGAGGGGGGAGGGGGGAGGAAGGAGGAGGGTAATAGATGCTGTTTCCCAGCCCAACTGTTTTCTAAATCCCACTTCCCAATTCTAATTTTGTCCAAATTCCATTCCTAGTAGCAGTTTCCATTGGCAAAATACCAGTCCCAGTGCCTCAAATTCCATTTCCCAGTGCAAAAAAATAGGCAAATCCCAGTTCCTCTTCAGGACCCTCTATTTACATGTACATGTCTGATACTAGAAGTCAACCCTTTTAGCCCTGATATAGAGTTTACTCGTAGCATGAGTCAAGTTCGAGCCCGAGTCAAGTTCGAGTCACGAGTCAAGTTCGAGTCAGGTTAAAAGATCTTTTTTTTTTTAATTTCTTTTTATTGTGATTCTTGCTTTCATGATGATGTACCAGTGGTGAACAGTAAGGTCTGGTCTGAGATCTCAATCGATCACGATCGAGTGTCGTTCAAGCTACAATTCGAAGCCTGCTTTTCAAAGATATGACATCTCGTAGTAATTGTAAATTTTCCTGAAAGAATGTGACTGCTATTTGCATAAAGCTGATGAAGAGATCCCCCTTTCATGATACATCAAGCGAGAAAACTGACGTGAATAAATATTACCATTTGCGCCAATCGAGCGCCATCTTGTTGCGTCCACAGGGAACCCAAGAACATCATTCAGTAGAACCTATTTCCTTCGCAGACAAAATGTTGAAGGTCAGTCCTGTATTTCAACAGGATAGGAACCTTAATCTTCTCCTTGTCCGTGGGGTTTCGAGGTAAAATTATCTCAAGAGTATTAGAAGAATTTTGTCTGTCTTGGGCCATACCTGTGTCAAGAGACCGTAGTGAAAGGGACTCTACGGAAGCTGTGACGATATTAAAGTTTACATGCCGAAAGGTAAGTTACATATAACCAGGCTTACGAAACCATGGTGAACAGTTAGCTCTTTGAGCTTTGCCCACCAACAAAACTGATCAAAACCTTTCAGGAAAATTAATAGATGAGGAAGATGAGCAAGGAATGGGGTTAATTTCGTTCAATAAGTTGTTACCAACACTAGGAATGAACTCTTGCGATCGCTTGACCGGAAAAATATCTCTTGGACTGTTGATGTTTAGAGCATCAGTTGGTGCAACATTATGAAAGAAAGAATCGCAATCAAAAGAAATTAAAATAAAGTAAAAAAAAAAAAAAAACGATTTTTTATTAACCTGACTCAAACTTGACTCGTGACTCGAAGATGACTCGGGCTTGAACTTGACTCGTGCTACGAGTAAACTCCCTGATATAAAAATGCATATTCTTCTTACTGTTCTCCACACATTTCTTATGGAACTAGTAAGGAGAATTTGTCTAAATATCAAGACATCTTATCCTTGTTGATCACTTCCTTTATTCCCATCACTTGAATGTTTGACCAAGTAGTGACAACGTAAAGAGAAATTTCATAAATTTGTCACTGTTAGGGCTTAAAGGGTTAAAAACTGATCAAAGCCAAGAGTAAATTCCCACTGTAATCACCTATTTCATCTGACTGTAACTCAGCAGGGTCACAAAGCTTCAGGAGAGGGGCTAATCCACCCCTGCCAACAATCTTGGCCTTCACTTTGCTGTCTCCATGAGCAAGAATCCTGAGTGCAGCAGCACAGTATGCACCCAGACTCCAAGGAATGCTTTTGATGTCACACAATCCTAGAGAGAGATTAGCAATTATACAGGTAAAGGGTCAAGAGTATCTCCAGCTATACTGTAACTAGCAGCTGAATCTCCCTGAGAGCCAAAATTTCGGGTTGGTTACTCCCTAAAAGTGGTACTACGATCAAAAAATCACTTTTATTTTTTCTTCTGAATTTCGAAACTATGTTTACTAAACACAACCCAAGCGAAATTTTAAGCCGTTCATTTTGAAGAGAAGACTGTTTATTTAAAGTTTATTTTTGCAATTTTCTCAAACACGAGTGTGAGAGTCTGAAAGCTCAAGACTCCCATATTGCATAATAAATAAGCCACAGATTCTCAAACTAATGTTTTGCATAATTAACAAGTTGTGTTCACACACTGCATTCTAAAGCTCGTGAGTAAATGATGTCATTGTATCCCTTCTGGTGAAATAATGGCGGATCATTAAATCGGAGAATTGCAGTTTAAAAAGCCTTCTCAAAATTAAGGTTTAAAATTTTGCTTGGGGTGTGTTTACTAAAATTAGTTTCAACATCGAAAAACTAGAAGTGACTTTTTTATTGTAGTACCACTTTAAAAGGTCTATATTGGGACGTAGAGCTAGACAGGGTATTTGGTCTCCTTGCCCTGCACAGGGTACATAATTGTTTGTGAGTTTATACTAAATAGGGACAGAACTTGTCCTGAACAGAGTTTATACAGTGGTTTATACAGTATTTGGCAATCCTAGATCAGAGACATTTGCTGTTTCTTGAAGATACTTAATTCCTTGACCTAAACAGAGTTCTAAAATAGAGGTTGTTGCCCTACAAGGGTAGGTCAGGGTAAGGGTTTCAAACCCTCCGTGGCACTTTGATATCCAAACATGGGTTAAGTGCCCCCTCCCATGGCCAAATTCTTTTAAGTAAACAATGGCCATACCTGCAATACGTTTTTGGATCAGGGTGAAATCGCTGTATTTTAAACGTCTTATATAAACAACCAGCTTGCCTACATGGTTGCTTTAATATGTCAAAGCTGACAAATGTGCAGCGTTTTTTGACCAAATTTTTCCGTGGAGTTTTTGGTCGATCGACCAGCTCGACGGTCCTTTGCATATCTGTCTTGAGTTTTGTCATGTTGTGTTCTTCCAGTTGTGTTGCGTTGTGTTGTGTTGCGATTCATATTGTGTTCTTGTCTTTTCCCCGTTGTGTTGCGTTGTGTTGTGTTGTGTTGCGATTTGCTGTGTGTATCGTTCTTGTCTTTTCCCTGTTGTGTTGCGTTGTGTTGTGTTGTGTTGCGATTTGCTGTGTGTATCGTTCTTGTCTTTTCCCTGTTGTGTTGCGTTGTGTTGTGTTGCGATTTGCTACTGTATCCGCTTGACATTTTTCTATTATCATTTACCTTCGTTCCACCACAGGACGGAACAACTCGACCGACAGACAATGGCTTCACCAGCGCGACCAGCTCGACCAACGCCACAACTTTAAGCACGACTTCCATCGTGTGTTCTCCGAATCCAAACACCTTATTTTTCTGTTTAGTTTTCGCAATGCCGACTGTATTATAAATCTCTCCCTGTTTGTTGGATCTGACTATCCGCCATCTTTGACAAAACTCCCCCTCACCTACTCCTCCCCAGTAATGAACCCCCTCACCTACTCTTCCCCAGTAATGAACCAGCTCGCTTCCCCTTGATGTTACAAAAACTTGACAGGCCAAACACGACTCCTGTTGGTCAAGATCGATAAAACGTTGACCTTCAAAGCTTTGCCCTAACGAGTACGGCTTTAAATTATCTCGATCTTTTGACCAATTTTGCTTCTTGTGTTTTAGTAGTGGGTTTAGTTTGGAGGATTTTTCTGTGGTGACTGAATTGAGCCGTTACAACTTAGGCGTCGCATTTTTTAAAACTTTGATCTCTAGGTCATATCTGATCAATTTTCTAGTAACCGGTGAATTCTTGTGGCTGAAGCGCACTGTTTGTTATTCTCAGTTCAATTTGACTTCTGATCGTTTGTTAAGCGACTAAATGTGGTTTCTATGCCGCTTTCGGCATATTAGGTACGTTGAATCTGGCTCGTTTAGGAACTTGATAGAGTTTTTCAGCCTTTCATCTTTGTATTTGTGACAATAAAGGATCTGAAATATTATCTTCAACGCGATCAGTTAATTTCCCTGCTGATGTTTGTAACGCCGGGCCCGGCTTATTTGTATAATTATGTTGCAGGATGTCGTCTTTCGCATCACGGAGTGTGATCTATAGACCCTTTTCGTCATGAATCTGAAGTTGTAGCTTCTTTGTAGCTATGCAACATGTAGTAGGTGGCTGAACTCTGCTTCAGTCAAACATGTGTGAGTAAGCCCCTCTTGAAACTGAGAGTTTCGTATCTAGGAGCTTTATATCTTTCCTCCTGTTCTTAGCAAGTCTGACGACCGCGTGTTTGTGTATGCCAATATGGACAGGCAAATTGATCCGTCTTGATTTAAGATGCTTTTTTCCTCCATGGTTTGTCTCAAGCAAGACTGTAGTTTCGATTCTTTCAGTGAATCTCTTCAGTTTCTACTATGTTAAGGTTTTGAGGAATGGTAGTGGAAGCTGTTCTCATTTGGTTGAAAATGAGGTATGCTACCGTAAAGTACTCGTGGAGCGGATCGAAAATGAAGGATTTCGCGTCGAGCTGTCGAGATGTTGTCATATGGTCTGACGTGATATCCGAACACGAAAAACGTCGTAGCTTTTTCCCTTGAAGATCTCGTTCAGCAATTTGATTTGCTTCGAACCATATTCAAATGACAACTGATACAGCTCGACATGTTTTGTTTAGCTGCAATACACTCCACATATACATAGCCTCAGACAAACTTTTCAGATAGAATTGAAAACGAAGGTACAAGTGTGCTTTGACAATCGCCCAGTGATGCATTGTGAAGCTCAGCAGTGTTTGAATTGCGTGTATGCCCACAGACTGGGTCTCAACATGAAAATTTTTAAAAATTCAACCAGCTCTCGACCTTGGCGGTGGTCAACTAGCCAAATACTCGTGAATTTTCAGTTTTAGCTCGTGGAATTCTCCTAGTTAGTGATAATTTCGTTGCCTAACAGCTGCACTCTCTCAAAGTTTCTCTAGTTCTGAATGTTAGTTCGTACACTACTAGTGTTGTCGTACGTTAGTCTGTTCGTATGGTATTTTAGTCACGTCTCATGTTTCTCCATATCGTAGTACGTTCGCACGATGTTACTGTCGTCACATTAATTGTTCTCGGTGTGTTAGGTCGTTTGTACAGTATTAGTCTTACCTTCTCAACGTTTCTCCGTACTTCAGTCCGTTCGTACGTTAGTCCGTTCGTATGGTACATTAGTCTCGTCTCATGTTTCTTCATATCGTAGTACGTTCACACGATATTACTGTCGTCACATTAATCGTTCTCGGTGCGTTAGTTCGTTTGTACAGTATTAGTCTAACCTTCTCAACGTTTCTCCGTACTTCAGTTTGTCTGTACAGAACTATTAGTCTTGTCTTTTTCACGTTTCTCCGTACGTTGGTTCGTTTGTACAGTATTTGTCTTATCTTCTCAGCGTTTCTCCGTACGTTAGTTCGTTTGTACAGTATTTGTCTTATCTTCTCAACGTTTCTCCGTACGTTAGTTCGTTTGTACAGTATTTGTCTTGTCTTCTCAGCGTTTCTCCATATGTTAGTTCGTTTGTGCAGTATTTGTCTTATCTTCTCAACGTTTCTCCATACGTTAGTTCGTTTGTACAGTATTTGTCTTATCTTCTCAACGTTTCTTTGTACGTTATAGTGATGCGCTGCTAATCTACCATAAAGTTTCATGTTGCTCTTTTGCAATAGCTCTCTTGCAGCGTTCCAGCAGCTCCCAATATCGCCTCTGCAGCACTCATGCAGTCATTTTTTGTCACTGTTGCAGCGCAATGAAAACAGCGTTCGTGCAATCTTTCCATTGTGCTCACTGCAGGCATTGATAGCCGCTAAAGCAGCACTGCGTGAACGTAATCTGTTTCGTACGGTTATAGTAGCTTTAGTATTGCGATTCATCCAGAACATCTCTAAAAACCACTTTAGGAATTTATGACAAAGTATTTACAATCAATTAAGTAATGAAGGAACAGCGTACCGTCGTAGCCCAATACCCCCACAAGGAACGATCGACTTATGCAGTGACGTAGGAAATAATGGCAGCGTAGCGTGGTAGCGCCGTACGCCCACACAGTAAGAGCGACAAGAGTTATAGCCGCGTAACCGTGGTAGCCCCGTAACCCCGCACGGTACAGAGCGTACAAACAACTACATCGACAAATATTGAACGACATGTCCTATGTTTCTCCACTGGCATCATAGCAAACTAGGCGAGCGTTACATCCTTCTTTTGTCTCATAGTTTTTTTCTCACCACCATCGTACCGTAACGTGCGAACAAGAGAGCACAATCCGGCGATTAATTACCCCGCCGTCAGGACGGGGTCTAGTAATACCCATTTTTTTTCCGTGGTGTTTTTTACCCCGCCGTCAGGACGGGGTCTAGTAATACCCTTTTTTTTTTTTTTTTTTTTTTTTTTTGTCGTGGTCAGTTGCCCCAGACCTGCGCTCGGTCAAAACAATACTCGCCGGTAAACTTTGTTCGTTCAGCGTTTATTCGCCAGAATTTTCATGAAAGTTGGTGTAGAAAATTACCAGCGATTTAATGGCATGAAAATTCCTTCGATGAAGGCAAGAACGAAGGTGCTAGCGAGCTTTGAAGCTGGGATGAATTTGCCAAACCTGCCCTGGCACGTAAACATTACATTACTGAAACACAAAAGGTGATCCGGGGAAGTCCCTTGCTTTCGCCAAGTTGAAAAATTCAACAGTGAAATGCAAGCATATTTTTGGCAGTATTGCTTTGCTTCGCCAAAATCTTTAGGGAAAGTGGAGTAGAAAAGTACAAGAAATTCAATGGAGTTGACTTCTCTTCAATTCATGCTACGTGCCGTAGCACATAAACATTACGTCTGAAACACAGAAGCCGATTCGGAGAAGTAAACTTGCTTGCGCCAAATCACTCATCGAATCACGGCCTAAAATAGACTTTTACGGTTTTTCATAGCTACCAGCTTCCTTTAGATTTTAGAATGAGTTTTTTATCAAGAAATCTATTTAAATTTCCGTGCCCTTGCTATTTAGAATTACGCTGACATGTCAGTTCGTTTATTTAAAAAAAAAACGTGCCTTAATTGAGTCACGCTATGGTCAAAATATTTCGTCACGTTCTTCTTCGCGAAAGCTAGGACAAGTGGATGACTAAGGAATGAGGGATGGGGTTTATACTATCAGGGATTCATGTTACCACAGGGAGAAGGGTGCAGAGCAGACGCATAAGGGGAAATGGCAGCAAACACAGGTACGATAAATCATCAACTTTAAAATTTACAATACTTGAGCTCGTATCTTGAGTGACCGTAATATATTTTGCTCCCTGGGAGGAGGAGAAAAACGGCGGGGTCCGATGAAAGTAGGAACGAAGGTGCTAGTGAGCTTTGAAGCTGGAATAAATTCGCCTAACTTGCCGTGGCACGTAAACATTACATCACTGAAACACAGAAGCCGATTCGGGGAAGTCCCTTGCTCTCGCCAAGTTGAATAATTCAACAGTCAAATGCAAGCATTTTTTTGGCAGTTTTGCTTTGCTTCGCCAAAATCTTTAGGGAAAGTTGTGTAGAAATGTACAAGGAATTCAATGGAGTTAACATTTCTTCGACGAGAGCAAGGACGAATGTACTAGGGAGCTTAAGTTTGAAAGCTGGCATGAACTCGCGATCGCTATGAACTTAGTAATTATGATGTAAAGTATGTATGTATGAGTGCCAAGAAGTGAGTAATACTGCCCTCCATAATTTCCCCCCGACCACAGGCCTTAAAAGTAAGAAATTAGAAATGAGAACCAAGATAAAAGAAAAATCTTTGACCCCGGCGGGATTCGAACCCACGACCTCCGGATTAGAACACCGTCGCTCAACCAACTGAGCTACGAGGCCAGGCTGAGTCACGCTGTGATCAAAATAATAATTTCATCACGCTCTTCGTCACGCACGCTAAAACAGAGTGATTAGGCAAGTGGTGTCTTGATTTATATTATCATCGCAAGCACGTAAAAGATACGATAAATCACCAACTTTTACCTGGCCGTAATATATTTTGGACCCCAAGGGCAGAGAGAACAACGGCGGGGTTAATGCCCCCTGGGGCTTTTCTTTTTTTTTTTTTTGGTGGTCACTTGCCCCAGACCTCTGGTTTTCGCTCGGCCAAAAAAATACTCGTCGTGTCTTTCGCTACACAGCCAAGGGCTTTTATCTTGAGTTACCCTAACATATTTTACACCCCCCGGGGGGGGACAACGGCGGGGTCTAATGCCCCTGGGGCTTTTCTTGTTTTACTTGTATTTATTATTTATTTTCACCTGTAAAAGTTACGAAAGGCACAAGATTTCACGGCTAGTTTAATTTTTCTTCATTGAGCTTAGTTTTGATTTGTATAATGACCAGTTTCCTCTTCTATACCTCAGTACATTATATGTTTGTAGCGTAATAGTTTCAATGTGCACAGGTTATCCAAACATTAGTATACGTTGGCAAGGTGTTAGTGATACCTTCTCCACGATTTCTCAGAGGTTTCATTCAATTTATAGCGAACACTTTTATTATAAGTTCTGTTACCATGATAACTGAGCGGGCAAAAGTTACAGAAATCATTGCATGTTTGGGTGATAAGTATGTATAAGGCAAAAGTAGCAGCGTACCGCGGTACGTTCTGTGCTATACGGTTTGAGGTACATCCGATTTTGCGACACATTTGGGATGATCTACTTCATAAATAAGCCGGTTGTTGAGTTGGTCGAGTCGCGTCGAGCTGTCGAGATGTTGTGTGGCAGTGAGTGAGGTTAGTTGGGTTGATCTACTTCATAAATAAGCCGGTTGTTGAGTTGGTCGAGTCGCGTCGAGCTGTCGAGATGTTGTGTGGCAGTGAGTGAGGTTAGTTGGGTTGATCTACTTCATAAATAAGCCGGTTGTTGAGTTGGTCGAGTCGCGTCGAGCTGTCGAGATGTTGTGTGGCAGTGAGTGAGGTTAGTTGGGTTGATCTACTTCATAAATAAGCCGGTTGTTGAGTTGGTCGAGTCGCGTCGAGCTGTCGAGATGTTGTGTGGCAGTGAGTGAGGTTAGTTGGGTTGATCTACTTCACAAATAAGCCGGTTGTTGAGTTGGTCGAGTCGCGTCGAGCTGTCGAGATGTTGTGTGGCAGTGAGTGAGGTTAGTTGGGATGATCTACTTCACAAATAAGCCGGTTGTTGAGTTGGTCGAGTCGCGTCGAGCTGTCGAGATGTTGTGTGGCAGTGAGTGAGGTTAGTTGGGTTGATCTACTTGATAAATAAGCCGGTTGTTGCGTTGGTCGAGTCGCGTCGAGCTGTCGAGATGTTGTGTGGCAGTGAGTGAGGTTAGTTGGGTTGATCTACTTGATAAATAAGCCGGTTGTTGAGTTGGTCGAGTCGCGTCGAGCTGTCGAGATGTTGTGTGGCAGTGAGTGAGGTTAGTTGGGATGATCTACTTCACAAATAAGCCGGTTGTTGAGTTGGTCGAGTCGCGTCGAGCTGTCGAGATGTTGTGTGGCAGTGAGTGAGGTTAGTTGGGTTGATCTACTTGATAAATAAGCCGGTTGTTGCGTTGGTCGAGTCGCGTCGAGCTGTCGAGATGTTGTGTGGCAGTGAGTGAGGTTAGTTGGGTTGATCTACTTGATAAATAAGCCGGTTGTTGCGTTGGTCGAGTCGCGTCGAGCTGTCGAGATGTTGTGTGGCAGTGAGTGAGGTTAGTTGGGTTGATCTACTTGATAAATAAGCCGGTTGTTGCGTTGGTCGAGTCGCGTCGAGCTGTCGAGATGTTGTGTGGCAGTGAGTGAGGTTAGTTGGGTTGATCTACTTGATAAATAAGCCGGTTGTTGCGTTGGTCGAGTCTCGTCGAGCTGTCGAGATGTTGTGTGGCAGTGAGTGAGGTTAGTTGGGTTGATCTACTTCATAAATAAGCCGGTTGTTGCGTTGGTCGAGTCGCGTCGAGCTGTCGAGATGTTGTGTGGCAGTGAGTGAGGTTAGTTGGGTTGATCTACTTGATAAATAAGCCGGTTGTTGCGTTGGTCGAGTCGCGTCGAGCTGTCGAGATGTTGTGTGGCAGTGAGTGAGGTTAGTTGGGTTGATCTACTTGATAAATAAGCCGGTTGTTGCGTTGGTCGAGTCGCGTCGAGCTGTCGAGATGTTGTCTGGCAGTGAGTGAGGTTAGTTGAGTTGGTATAGTTTGTCGGGTTGTGTCGAGGTGTTACTAAAACATAACAAGGGTTATTAGACATGACTTGTCAAGAACACAACACAACACCGCAACGCAACGCAACAAACAATACACAATCAAACGCAGCGCAACAACCGAACACAACGCAACGACACACAACATCACAAAACAAAACGCAACGCAACGCAACGCAACGCAACACAACGACGACAAAAAATACCAACAGAGCACAATGCAACGCAACGCAACGCAACGCAACACAAGGGAACCAACACAAGACAACACAGCCGGTAAAAAGGCAAAACAACGCAAGCAATACCATCCCAAACACAAGGCAAGAACAGCACAAAGCAAGGCGAAGCAACAACAAAAGACAAGAAAGAAAACGCAACACAACAGGGAATACACAACGCAACGAAAGAGAACTAAAAACGACATCAAAACAAAACAGATACAATGCATGACAACAGCACAACGCAACACAACACAACCGCTCCACACAACACACAGCAGATTGCAACACAACGCAACGCAATGCAACACAACCGGACGACACAACACACAGCTAATCGCAACACAACCGGCACAACATGACAAAACTCCAGACTGATATGAAATAGACGGTCGAGCTGGTCGATCGACCAAAAACTCCACGGAAAAATTTGGTCAAAAAACGCTGCAGGTATAAAAGCTGATGCCCCAGTATTAGCTCTCCCTACTCCTTTCTCTTTGGAGTAACTGCAGAATACCCAGCCACTTTAAAGCTGTACTGTACCCCTAAAAAACCTGGGTATGCAGCTATGCAGACAGTTGTTTCTCTCACTTGTTCCTTTACCCAAGTTTAAAGAACAAGAAAAAGACATTGATGTTGTATATGCTCTCCAGACTACGTGGCTACATAGCTATGTGGCTATGTTTAAAGAACAAGAAATCGACACACCATACATGTACTATGCTTGTCAAGCTTCTGCGCACCTTCACGGCAATTAAAGCCACTGTTTTAGAGAGGTAACTGTGTAGGGGCGCGGCTGCATTACAAGTGTTTTGGAATGGCTCGGTATTCTGCTGTTAGGCAATGCCTTCACTACTCACTTTCTGAATACCAGAGATAGGTTATCCCTTTGGCGTCACTACAAGATTTCCAACAACTGTAAATTTTTTTTTTCATACTGTTATGTACCAGTCAAATTGAAACTTCAACATTCCCCCTCCTGGGCATACCCTGGGCATTTGACTGTGCATCGTGCCCAGGGAGGAGGGAATTTGAACCTTGCCTTGGAAGGGTGGGGAATTAGAACCAGATTTATCGCTTGTTTTAGTGTAATACGCCTGTGAGTTGTTTTTTTTTTCGGTTTTTGAAGGGTTTGACTGATTTACACAATACACAATACACAATAGAATTCCGCCTTTGTTAGTGAACAACTCTTTCAAAAGGGTCTATAAAAGAAGTTTGAAGATGTCATTACAGCACATCTCCCTTCAAGAAGCGTGAACAGTGTTTGATTGAGGAGAGGTAGGCCGTTGACAAAACCGGAATCGGACCGGACCGGATCGGATCGGATCGGACTGACAAAACCTGGATCGGATTGGACCGGACTCACAAAACCTGGATCGGGTCGAATTCTATTAAAGAAACTCATATCCACCCATTGAAAGTAGACGCGACGAAGAGAGATCAAGAAAGTGATTGCCATTGCACTGTTTTTGCTTTTTCTTCTGCATTCTGTGGTGAAGACTTTTTGTTTATTGTTATGGTTTTACATTCTGTGAACTGCTTCATTACTTCAACTACTGCATTATGAAGGGGAAACTTCAATAGCGTGTGCCAGAGTATGTACAATTAATTCAGTACCGAATTGACCATGAAGTAACAATGATATCAAGGTAACTCGCGTCTTTCTCATTCTTTACTTGGAACTTGAACCATGTACATATGATTACAAGGTTTTTAGAATGTAACCATAGCTACCTCACAGAGGGTAATAAAACGGAACTTAAAGCTCCTAGAATGGCGGTATGACAAGGATACCTGCTTTCGTTTTTTGTCCAGATTCTAGAATGGTGGAATATGAGATCTGTGCCAACAATTACGATAGCCTGATTCACACAATGGATTAGTGTTCGCGGTAAGCCCGCATGACGAAAATTGTGTCAAATTTGAGCAAAAGGTTTTATCTCACGTTATCAAAACTGAGAAAAAAAATGTGACTTACTAAGGTAATAAGTATAGAATAGTAATTACCGGTACTTTAGACCTATTTAACAATGCAAGCTATCACTTTATAAGAAAACAATCCGTTTGCTTTTTAAAATTAATGTAGGTTTGATTATTGATTTTGTTCCAGGTTTTCTGGAAAATCCCTTTCAAGTAATGACAGTATACTCGAAGTTTCTTTTCAGGTGACAGCCATGTTCATTCAGAAGCATTATAGTTTCATTTTCATATTCACAATCAGTGTCTAATCAAATTATATTAGCTTTGCAAGCTTTTGCATGAAAAAAGTTTCAAAGACGTTACAGTGAACACAACTATTTATCCAAATTGTATGAAAGAATAAGTTAGCCTTTTTCTGTTTCATTTCAACAATGTGATTTGTCGTAAACCAAAGACACAGTTCAAATGCAAAATTTCATTAGTTGTTACATGACAAAACAGGGTCTCAAACTGAAATTTTTTGTCCTTACTAATCTTCTTTTTGTCACTGATTTTTGGAAGGGCGTAAATCATTCAGTCATATGACCAATTTCTTCAATTTCTTTGAGATAGAAAATCTTACCGACAGATAGTTTACGGGTCGATTCATTAATAGCTAAAATTTCAACTAAAGGACGGCAAAGACGGGATCATTGTTACTTTAGGCTCTATTCCTCTTTGTCTTTCCGCTTGGATCTCTCTCTCTCTCTAGAAAAACGTGATCGTTTAATGAATTAGTTTAAATGCACAACAATAAACAGTCAGTCAACCACAGAATGGAGAAGGAAAAAGCAAAAACAGTGCAATGGCAATCACTTTCTTGATCTCTCTTTGTCATCTTGATCCAGAGATACAACTTGACCATTTTTTAATGGGAATTTGAAATGCGCCTACTTTCAATGAGAAGATATGGGTTTGTTTAATAGAATTCGACCCGATCCAGGTTTTGTGAGTCCGGTCCGGTCCGATCCGATCCAGGTTTTGTCAGTCCGATCCGATCCGATCCGATCCGATCCGATCCGGTCCGATCCTGGTTTTGTCAACGGCCGGAGAGGTATTTCAGTACTAATTGGTGGGGCATTTGAACGGCTTTTTTGTCCCAAGGGGAAGGAATTTGCATGTACAACTGAACCAGTGTTCTCCCTAGTTTTCAGTATAACAGGTAAGTCAGTTTTTTAGACCGGTAAAGCAGCTCTGTTGAACTACTTTTCTACCATAACCCTAAGGTGGAAGTGTCGTGATGAGACCCGGAATGTTGCCTGCCTGACAATACTGAGGCTCGAACACGTCTTGAGAACCCTACAAAATGCTTGATGTTTGCAATTCCTGTTACATGGAAGGAAAGTATTAAACAGATAAACGTCGAGAAGAAAAAGTTTAAAGCAACCTAAAAAAACGTACGGAGAAACACCTAGAAGATAAGACAAACTCCTTACAAAGGCTCTAACTAAGAGATTCAAGAAGACTCAATACTAACAGCCCCTTTTAAACAAACCTGAACAAACCAACGTAGGGATAAACGTCAAGAAGATAACACTAATAGTCCTACGACAATGCTCGTACGGAGAAATGTCAAGGAGATACAACTAACAACATCTCAATTACGAATATACTTACACACGGACAAACATCGAGGGAGTCAATTACTATCGCACGGAAAATGGCGAGAAGACTAATACCTTAGGAAATTACTAACATGCGGAGAAACGTTAAAAAAAAACGACTAACATCTTACGACAATAGAAACGTGCAGAGAAACGTTGAGAAGATGAGACTACTATCTAACGAACTTAGAAACGTCGAGATGATGACTTATCATAATTCAATCTAATAATAAATTGTTTCACAATCCAAAACTGTTGGTTGTTTCTAATCCATACCTTAGTATGTGGTTCTAACCGGTAACAAGTGGTGCTACAAGCGGTAAATTTTACCGGTTACCGCCTGATAAGGAGAACACTGCTGAACCGTGAAGTTCAACGGCAGTAACAGTATGTAACAGGTCTCAAATAGGGCTGTGCCCAGCACGATTTTAGAAAGCGCGACCCTTCGTTTTGCATAACAATGAACATGTTTAAAAAAAGCTTAACCCTACAAGTAGCTTCACGTGGCTACAAATCAATGAACCCATCAGTCAAAATAAACGAAAACAAACGTGATCTAAGAAAGTGTGTGTTACTCTGACTCACCAATGATAAGCTCAATAGATCCTTCAGCTACAAATTCTTTCTTCTTCTTGGGATATTTCAGAGATTCATCAATGATCGCTTTCAAAGCCACAATAGTCTCGTCGTACTGAGAGCCCGAGGACGCCATGGCCGCCTGCGTACGGAAGGTATTCAGCCACAGAAAGTATCAAAGCAACTTGAAACTCTGGGTTATAGCAAAATCTAAGACGTTTATAAGGGCAGATCAGGCAGAAATCGTAAAACCATAACGTTGTCAAGGAAATTTTTGGTCCCAAAGTTGCTTCAGGCATATAAAAGTTCAAAACACGCCGTTCTTTCGCGCGCGAGACCGCGTGTAGCGCACAATCCCATAACTCTTTGCGGGCTCTCAGTCGTCTTCCTCTCCTATCTCGTCAGTGAAGGTGTAGAGTTCTCGAACAGAGCTAAGGCCTTGCATCCGCTTGAATCCTTTCATCAAGGCAACCTACATCCATATTTATTGGCGAAATAGAAACGAAAGAAACCAAACAACGAAATGGCATCAACTTCTGAGCTCGCTTGCGTGTACAGCGCTCTTATTCTCCACGACGATGGTGTCCCCATCACGGTAAGTGATGAAAATCAAAATGGCGGAGTAGTTGTGTGAAGAATAATCTATACCTTTTTTGTGGCTGTGATGATACTACACCTCTGACATATGATCATAAAAGGTGATTCCATTTTAAAATCTGAGCCGCTAGTTCGAATGCATTCAAATATTTGTAATATTCAGCGATAAATACAGTCAAGAGGTTTCTTGGTTTGCACGTGTTTTTATCACTCCACTCGTGTGAGCCAGGTTTCTTATCAAAGTTCGGTAAAAATACAAGTTTCTCTAAAGCGATGCAATTTCCAAAAGGGTAGGTTTGTTGAAAGGTGTTTCGTTTACCGGGTTAAATGATAATGTTTTTGTGAGGAAGGAGGGGTCATGGGTGCAAGAAAACAGCCAAAGCTAAGAAAAAGAATGTGCGAGCACGTACATGAGAGAACTTTCAGCAAAAAATGTACTGTATTAACTTTTATCCTATGTTGCTCCCCTAAGTACCTCTCGGCGTAACTGCAAATTACTTCTCTAATTAAAGACATACCTTCAAAAGGTTGGTTATTGGGTGAGAGATCACAATTTTAACTTGATACATTGTTGACAGTGTGCTTGTTTACCATTTACACGGGCAGACCGGTCAGTTTACTGTTTGGGTCGGTTTGGGCAAATGGTAAGCAAATTTCCGTCTTGGGAAAATTCCGTTCGGGACTGGCGCTTACCATTTGCAGAAATCCCAGCCATTTACCAAAAAATTTGCACGACAGTGACGGCTAACGAGAAGGTCGCAAAACAAAAGCTTTGATTAACAAAACAACGACTCTGCACACGCGTTATTTTTGGTATATTTCTTTGCCGTTCTGTGCACAACTACAATGTGAAATGACCATTTGCAACGTTTTGTGTAGAACGCAAACACACGACGGTGAATTTTCGTTTTTATGCTAATAATAATATAATAGTAATAACTTTATTCACGTGTCAAGTGATCTAGCACCCTGTAAAGACAGGGCGCTAATTGGGGACACCGCTATTTTCTAATTAATTTTCTAAATAAGTTCTTCCTGAACTGATATGCCGTCCTTACAAATTCAGCGCCTGGATAATTCGACCGCATTAGACAGGTTCAAAGAGTCGGAATAATCGCCAGGAAGTTTCAAAGATTGTGAAGTGACATTTTCCTTCCTGTTAATTAATTGTTGTTGGGACAGAAAATGGCTGCGAGAGCCTGAAACTGGTATCAAAGATTAGGTTTGAACAAGTGGTACACGAATTTCCGTTTGGAACATTCCGTCCGGAAAAACAGGACTACCTTTTCAGACGTCCCGTTGCTCCCGGAAATTTTCCACTGGAATGACCCGAAAAGTAATCTCCTTCGCAGCCGCTCGGGTCAGAGTCACACAACGCTCCCGTCCCACGCGGCTGCTTCAAACCGACATACATTCCTTTCTCGGAATAAACCAATCACAGTGCGCCTTTCATTTTCTTGTGGAGGTTCGTGCCAGAAATGTCAACCAATCACCTGGCTCCTTTTATTCGCTAAGTGGCTGAGTTCTTTAAGTAACAAATGGCGAATCGTGAAGACTGGCGTTCAGTCTTGTAGCAAAAAAAAATTCAGTACGCCAGCTTTAAATTCGCATCAGAAGTTAGCGATATTGACGTTAATTGAAGGGAGAAAGGTATTTTCATTATGCCTTGCTCCGTCACGCGTGAAGAGTAATCCACAAGACTGGAGTGAACATTTGAATGTTTCTTTGTAACGTCCGAGATTTGAATGAAATGTTGAAGATCCCTCTGGAAAACACTTTAAAAGTCACGAGTTAACGGGAAAATAACTTCGCTACACGCATACTAGTAAGAAACCTTATATTGTTCGGATATGTAACATTTCAAATGAAATGATATTTTGTAGCTCATTGTTTCCGTAAATGTGGTAAAATTCTCACGGGAATTCGTATTGTCAGGAAGAATTACAAAACCGACGCGTTAACTTGAAAACTCCGTTCAAATTTTCAAAAATCCTGTTCATGTTCCTGAGCATGGCTGTAATTTGCCGACTGGCCTAGGAAAATCTCTGATATTTCAAGCTTTGCCTTTAGTCATCGACCATATAGAAAAACAACAAAGCCACATCTGTGTTGTTGTGTCTCCATTGCAATTGACGATCAAGTGGACGATCAAGTGGCGTATTTGAGAAGAAAAGAAGTAACGGCGGCGAGCATTAGCTCTTGTACTGAAAAGAAGGCGACATTGATTGAAAAGGAAAAGGTTTCTGTGGTCTTTGGCTCCCCAGAAATATGGATCAAAATCGAACGTCGGAGAGCGATGCTTGGAAATTCTGTTTATTCAATTAAATTATATGCTTTGGCCACCGACAAAGCCCACGTAATAAGATAATAATTTATAGACTAGCACACAAGTCGAGCTGAGAGGTTTTCTTCGGAAGCACGAAGGACTTTGGAGAAAGTCTAGGTAACAATAAGAAATACAACCGGCAGGATCGAAATTAACATGTGAAGTTTCAGAGAACACGGAGGCACTAACTGGCACATCTCCAATGTTGTTTGTCTCTGGATCGTTCTTCCGTTGCGAGTCTCTCAGTTCTCTCAGCAGCTCTCTATTTCTACAGGTACTGAGAAGTGCTTGTCTGATTTCTTGAAGTTTCTTCGCTGCCCTTTCGTACTTCGTCAACTGCTGAAAACACTCTCGACAAACAAACAATTTGCTGTCCTCAGAGTATTTATTTACGTCGATTTCCAGTGACAATCGAATGACCCCAGCTAAATCAGCGGACGTTTTTTCAAATTTATAAACCTTATTTTTACTTAGAGAAATGAATGAACAAATATAACACTCAGTGCTTTCCGCGATTTTCTTTCTAGTTCCTTCAATAACACGTCGCAAGTCGCTAAGGGTTTTTCCGCGAAAGAAAACATCAAAACCCCAAGCTATGCTGTGATTGGTGCAGCATATACAATAGCAAGATGCTGATTGGTCCAAGTAAAAATATCGCAAACAATGGGAAAGGAATGTATGTCGGTTTGAAGCAGCCGCGTGGGACGGAGAGCGTTGCGTGACTCCGGCCCGAGCGGCTGTGAAGGAGACTACCCGAAAAGTCGTGTACCATTAACTTTCCAACCGGAATTTCCGGAAAGTTGTTGTAAATGGTAAACAACCTGTATCTATTGAAAAGGGTAAAATGTGTCTTCCAGACTAGTTGTCTGTGTATCCTCCAAAGCACTACAAATATATAACATTTTTATGTCACCATATTGGGGCACTGACGTATTTGTGAGCTGACGGATAAAGAAAGCACTAGAAATATACCACATCATTATACCACCACATTGGTGCGCAGACATATTGGCGAGCTGATGTGTGTAGGAGCAGACAGGTTGATGCAAGGTTGTCTAGTCCTGTACATATCATTTGTTCATTTAACAGTCATGCACTTAGTGGTTGTTGTTAGGGCAGTTATGATTGTCTATGGACAGCTCCAAAAGGAGCTCTAAGGGCACGTTTTTTTATCCACAATTCTGGAATAAGAATGGTTGGTACGGAATGCTAGGAATAATTTGGATTGTCTGCATAAAAAAATGCCCGTCGAGATGCGCAGTCCCAGGGCTCGAAATTGCGACTCACTGGTCGCCAATGCGACCAAAAATTGAGTGCTGGCGACTAGATTTTCAGAACTGGTCGCCAGCTGGCGACTCACGCTTTGTCCGTTAACTTTTCGCTGCTTTAGCATAAACAGAAGAAATTTTTGTATTTAAGTCTCAATATGGAGAAATCATTCGGAACTGGTAGCTAGAAGACAACTCACCTTTCCTTTTCCACCAAAATAAAACTAAAGATTCGATTTCATGGTCTGTTAATTAATGACACAAAATGTACTTCGATACTCGTGTTTACCAGGCGCCATATTGTTTCAGCGGCTTCGTTAAAAAAGTGGGATCGCGAGCACACTTCAACACCATGTGCTTTTCATTTGCCGGGAAAACAATGGCGGCAGATGCAAATCAGTTGCAGGATTTACGTGAGTTTTTACTGGCGGGTGATGAAGGTTCAGCGAGAAGGTTAACTGAAAATTTAAATCCTTCGTCAGTCGTGAATGTTGAAAACGTAGATTTCACCAAATTACCAAAGGACATCCTTGGAACAAGTTTAATTCAAGGACTGGAACATCAAGGACTCACAGCTCTCCATGGCTTCACGGGGTCTAAAATTAATTTTAGTCGGTAGTACTCACTGCTTTAAAACCAAGTTCCTCTGATTTTAAAAGCCACTCGTGCGTGCGAGCCGCTCTTTTTATTTCATCCCGGTCGGAGGCTGGTACGAGCAATGTGATTGTGTAGGGGCCTAGGGTGAGCAGATGTGTTTAGCGGCGGTAAAAAGCGCCGAGGAAGGTAAGTTGAATGCTGCACTGGCCGTAAGAGAATAAAGAACTGCGGTTTGAAGAGGTAAATAGCAAGGACAAATTCTCAGGTTTGTCTGTCTATGGAAACAATGAACTTAGAACGTTCCATACTTTATTTCAAATAACCGAACAAAACACCGTCACGAAACGAAAAACATAAAAGCTAAAAGCAACCGTAGCTTGATAAGACGTCTTTCTCGTGCTGTTCTTTTTTAGCCGTTTTATTATGACTTTCCTTGTACGTAAAGTAACATTTCAAATCACGTTTTCGTGAAAGTTGTATATTAAATAAGTTGGCGACCAAACTTTTTGATCTGGCGACCAAATTTTTCCTGTTAGTCGCCAGCTGGCTCCTAAGCAAAAAAGTTATTTTCGAGCCCTGAGTCCTGGTCCTGCCTTCTTCTTGTACGAAACATCACTAAAAAAAACCTCGTACTTTAGGTACAATGAAATTAGAAGCAATGTTTCATTGTGTCCAAAAGTGTAACCTGATTTTTTCTCCGGTAGAGACGTATTTGAATCCGTAGCGCTCATCTCGCCGTCTGCCATCTTGGATTTTCATTCGCAACATTCTGTTCATTCTGCCCCTGGGAGCAGTATGGATGGAATGGCATTCTGTCCATTCCGGAATAGGAATGCGGAATAGAAAAACACACGTATTTTACATTCTGGCCATTCTCATTCCAGAATTGTGAATTAAAAACGTGCCCTAAGATTTGTTTCTTGGTGCCTTTGTTAACAAGGTTTAACATGAACTACATGTACCATGAGTTTTGAAAACCTAAATGTTGACATTCAACAGGCTGAAAAGATTGAAAAGCTAATCAAGGCTGCTAAAGTTGATGTGGAGCCTTTCTGGCCAGGCCTCTTTGCTAAAGCACTTGAAGGACACAACCTTGATAGCCTGATCCAGGCTGCTGGTGCCCCCGGTGCTGGAGGTGCCGCCCCTGCAGCTGGCAGTGCAGCTGCACCTGCTGCTGGTGGTGCTGCTGAGGCCAAGGAAGAGGAGAAGAAGGAAGAAAAGAAGGAGGAGTCGGAAGAGTCAGATGACGACATGGGATTTGGTGAGTTGGATTTACCCTTTAACCCTAAACCATTGAAACTGTACAAACATAAAAAGTGGCCATAACTAAAGCAAATTTCAGTGTCCGTGTCAGTGGTGCTCTGATGCCTATTTGAACTCAAGTAGTACCTAGTTTGTTGTAACTTTCTGGGTGGTGTTGAAAATTTTGTCAGATAACTACCTTCTTTGGTGAGCTCTGACATTCACTTGAAGTCATGAAAAGCCTTTGGCAGGTGAAGAATCTGAATTGGAGATAAAGTAATGCAAAATTTTTGTGGCTGTGATGATACTACACCTCTGACATATGATAATAACAGGTGATTCCATTTTAGAATCTGAGCCACTAATACAGGTGAATTAGATCTCTTATCTTCAGTTACTGAGAATTTCATCGGCAGACTCAAAAGTTGGTACCACCTCGTACAGTACATGAAACATCACTAAAGGAAAGAACTGTACAGTAGCTTTCATTTGAATTGTCAAAGTTTATAATTTCTTGCAGACATACAGTAAATGTACATAGGAGAATTTGGGAGTTTCTTCTAGCTAGTTATGTTCTAACTAAATCCATTTTAGTTGCCTCACGGAATCAGTCACTGAAAAGAAGAAAAAGTGAACTATTATTTTTATTCAGTTAAGGACCTGTTTTAACCTTCTGCTGTTTTCTTGCAGGATTGTTTGACTAGAGTGGAAACTGTCACACCAGCATAAAGAAGTGATAAATAAAAGTTGCAACAAAAGCAGATTTTTGTCTGGTTGCTGAGTTTATTTCTAAGATGTGTTAAACAAAATTTCCTTGTGAGTGGACTCTTGCCCTCAAGATTTTCCTTGTTTCACTTTTATTTACTCGTCAGTCTCAAATTGCCCCCTTTCCTTATTAAAGAGGCTTTTCACAGGTTGTAGTAGTGTCAGAAAATATAATACCCCTTAAAGGGGCAGTATCATGAGGATTTTGCTTGCGTTTGACCCCACTGAAAAGCCAATAGTCGAGTCGACCAGCACCTCATTGAACATCTCACATGATTGGCCATAAGAACAATAAGATAAGGGCACAAACAATGCCCCTATCCCTGAAGACAATGAGCAATATTGTTTTAGAATGCCTCTGAAATTAGAGGTTCACAAGAGGTACTGGACTACTCCAATAGTCACATTAACATATACGAAACCATACTAATTCAGTGTTCAGACACCATACTAATTCAGTGAAGCTATTACTAAGTGTCTTTGGCCACAGATGGCCAAGATGGAAATGGATTACAATTCTGTGCTTGTATGTTGCAAAAATCATTGAAAACTTATTATGGTTTGCTCTCCTTGCATAAATTCACTTGATATCTCCCTCTTGATGTTCCAGGAACATTTTGTGTGTGAGTGAAGGCATTTAATCTCAATTTCAGCGAAGTTTTGACAAAACGCGAGGAAAATCACCATGACACTGCCCCTTTAATAATTTGTACAGAAAATACAAAAAAAGTGAATGTCCTGATTAACAGGAGTTTTCCTTTGATTTACTCCCCTAAAGTGATTGGGTACGATTAGCCGTGGTTATGCAAACCAACTTTACATAGGTAAATACTAGGTTTCCTTGGGGAAAGTGGTATTTTCGCAACGTGTAACCCCTCGGGGAAAATTTACCCAAGTTAATTTTCACAACGAAGTGACTGAGAACAATAAATGCCCCAAGCAAAAGCCTTGGTGGATTGAAGGGCCTTTCAGTTTCCCCAGGTAAACCTACCAACAAGGAGCTAAGTTTTGGAAGCTGCATGTGCAGTGCATGATCAGCTACATGGCCTAATTTGCAAGCGACGTCTAAGTGTGGAAGGATGAGCAATGTTGTTAGTGTTAAATTTGAATGAAATGCTGAGGCTTACAGTACTGCACAAGTTATTTTACATGTTTTGAGCATTCTTTACATGTTTGGAAATGCAACCCACCAGGGATCTTGCATCCTTTCCATTGGAGTCATTTCATCATCTTCCTATTGCTCGCAGGGTACAAGGTAAATGAAAACCCCAGCTACATTACCAAGGCAAAATTATATTTACCTTGGCCATTGCTGAGACAGTTGTTAAACAAAAACATTTAGAGGCATTCACGTCATAATGTACAGAATTTATGTCCATCATTTGTTTGCAAATGCACCCTTGGCTCACTCATCTTGTACATACATACACTGTACTTTCAAGACTTACAGTGACAAAAATGCCATCTGAGCATTCAAACAGCCATGAGCAATGTTCAACACTTAGCAGAATACAATAGAATGGTTTTACTCAATCCATGAAACAGCATCTAACAATATTATTGGTGTCTAATAGTCAAAGTTGAACAAAAGAAAACAAATATAGAATTACTGTGTAATAGTGCGTAATAGTATAGTACTTATCTATTTCACGGGTTAAAATCACTCTAATGACTGCACATTCTGGAGACCAAACGCTGCAAGTCAAATTTGTACTGTTCAACAATGTTGAATCCATTTGACTAGGTCTTTACTTGCCAGGGTAATTCACCCAGGCAATCATCAATCTCTGAATATCCTCCACTGTTCTTCCGAAGTGGGAAGAACAACAAGACATCACGCCTTTGATACACACTCGATGACTTAAAAACTTGAAAATGACATAAACACTTAAGATTTGTGGTATTCTGGTATATGTTTCGCTCCTCGAGCCTCGTCAGCCGTCCACTTAATCTGCCCAAGTGTTTCACTAGTATTGCACTTGCTAATCAAACGTGGATAATTAACTCAAAATTGTTGAGTGATGTCAGTTGAACCCATTTGACTGGGCCTTAATTACGTGTCACTTGCCAGGGATGTCACTCAGGCAATTGTCAGTCTCTGGATATCTTCCACAGTTCTACCCATATGTGCTTCAAGAGTCTCGTACTCGCTAATCAAAGAGGTCAGTGACTCTTTGCTGCTCTCAAACTGTGCAACCTCCATGCCGTCAACATGAGTGTAATGATGAACATGAGCTTTGCGCTTGTAAAGCTTCATGAAGCGGTCCTTAAGATCCTGAAATGTGTGTCTGATACAAGTGTTATTTGCGAGCGCTAGAAGGGAGTAGGGATGACCGACAGGCGGAACAGAACACAAACCAGTTTTCCAACCTTCTTGATTCCAGTGAATGAAGTGTAGTGAAGGTTTCAATCTTTCAATATTCCTCCTTATGTCAGAAATTTCAACATTTCCTCTCAGCATTAAAGCACATGCCAAATACAGACTGTGTTTGGGATCTGCTTTGATAAGCTGGTGATCTTTCGAGAATGCATCTGAGAACATTTGATCAAGCCTTCTAGGAGGCAGATTGACATCGGTGAGAGAGTAAAGTGGTGTTTGACTGGACACGAGGTAATGGATCTTTGGAAATGGCACCAGATTCATGGTGATTTCATTCAAATCCACATTCAAGGAGCCTTCAAAACGTGCAGAGCTTGTCAAGTTCAAAATAAGATTAGCAGCTATGTTGTTCATGTTATCAAAGGGCTTTTCAGGTCCTTTTGCAACACCACCATCTCCTGACGTGACCGCACTGCTGGCCTTAACACGTGATTGGCTGCTTGAGGGATACACCTTTTTACCAGTCTTGGATGGTGGCAAGGCACTTGAAACTTTGTTGCATATGTCCACTAAAGCCTGGAAAAAAAGATTTAGGTAATGATTTGTGGTGACAGTAGGCCATTTTTGTCTTGTGCCTCTTCACAGCGAAGCCTGGTGCACAACCTTTGATATGAAAATGAGTTTTATTTGCATGTGAATGGAAACTCATTTTCATATCAAAGGCTGTGGACTAAGACTCGCTTTGAAAGAGTAGTTCAAGACAACTCGGAAATGGCTTATTTTTAATTATAGTGAATTTTAAAAAGCACAAAAACCAAAAGTTAGAGAACAAGGTTTGCAGCCCTTTGACTCTTACCTGGTTTTCTATTGGGAGAACGCAGTCTGCATGTTCTGTTAGCTGATGCATGGCAAGGACACTGAAACAAATTAGGTTGTTAAAGAGGCTTATGCAGAGGAATGTAATATGTAATATTTGGATTTGAAAAGATTACCCTACAAGGGCCTGTTCAACTGAAATGGTCTATATCTGAGAATGGCTAACCTATAAAGTCACAGATTTTTTATGCCAATTAGAATAGATAAATGTTTTGAGTAGCCGACACTTTTCAATGCCTCTTGATAACATTAATGATGACAATGACAGTGTGGATGGTGACAGTGATGATGATGACGATGATGAGATAATTGGTGAAACTGATAACAATACTGAGATAATTGGTGAAACTATAAAGTCTACCCAATGGTTAGGATTTGAAATTGTCACTGAATGCTGGAACATTTCAACTTTCTAGCGAGTGAGACCATTGGTCAATTAAACATGCAGCTAACTGTAGTAATACCTGTTATAAGGTGACGTAATAACATCATCATCAGCTGATGGGTACACTGCTGTGGTGAAGCGATACACATCAGGATATTCATCTGCCAGCAGATTCAACACTGATGTGCCCAAACCAGAACCAGTACCTTAGAAAACAATAAAATTCAGTTCTCAATAGGCACAATAAGGGCCAATTTAGATGGTAGACTGTCACAGGTGCATTTTTTTCTGAAAATGAGTAAGGATATTAAGAAGTGGCCCACATACCCCCCCCCCCCCCAAAAAAAAAAGAAAAGAAAAAAAATTGAGGAGTACCACCAGAAAAACTTGACATGTACAACTCTCAGCATTTACATTGTCTGTGGCTATGGCTATGATATTGGCCATAGGATCTTAAAACGTGTCAAAATCCCAAGACATTTTTCATCTCGGACTGAACAATCATGACCAAGTTGAAGGTTTTATTTACATGGAACAATTTGTGTCATAGGCTTTCCATAAGCATGTGGTATGTGACAGAGTTGTACCATCTAAATCAGTCTGAAGGCCTTGGTCAAACAAATTCAACATCATTCAACATCATTCAGCATTTACATTGTCTGTGGCTATGGCTATGATATTGGTCATAGGATCTTAAAACGTGTCAAAATCCCAAGACATTTTTCATCTCGGACAGAACAATCATGATCAAGTTGAAGGTTTTATTTACATGGAACAATTTGTGTCATAGGCTTTCCATAAGCATGTGGTATGTGACAGAGTTGTACCATCTAAATCAGTCTG
This sequence comes from Siderastrea radians, assembly GCA_964017195.1. Lineage (NCBI taxonomy): Eukaryota > Metazoa > Cnidaria > Anthozoa > Scleractinia > Rhizangiidae > Siderastrea > Siderastrea radians. Next base: position 30,748,232 of record OZ024898.1, read on the forward strand.
AAGGCCTTGGTCAAACAAATTCAACATCATTCAACATTGTTGAAAACAACTTTGTTATATGATGTTGAACAAGATGGCCAAACAAATATTTTCAAATTCAAACTTGTTGTTCATACCTGAGAACAAAAGAAAAGTTGAATCAACATTGTCAAACAGGGTGGCTTTGGAAGTGCATTTAACAGGTTGAACTAAAAAATGTTCAATAATGTTGAATGGAAATATTTAAGTTGAATCCTTTTGCCCTGGGCTTAAGAATACGACACCTTGCACAAGGAGTCAGGGAGTGGAAGATGGGTCTCATCCTATAGCCTGATACCTGATACCATTATCACAGGACCAAAGTGTCTCTTAGTCTCATTAAGACACCCACCTCCACCCATGGAGTGTATGACAAAGAAACACTGCAGGCAGTCACAAAGTTCAGCAGCACGTCTGATCACTTCACTAATCTGTTCTCTGTACTGTTGTCCATACATCATGAATCCTGTTGCCCTGTGCAGGTATTAAAATTTAAACTTTTGGAAAATTGTGTCACAATCCCCACCCCAAGGGGGTACTTCTCCTAGTGGGTTATATGGGAAGCCTCTGCCCAAAAGGGGTCTTTTTTTATGCTTGTATCATGAAAGTGTGGTAAGATTCATTGTTTTAGCATTCTAAAGGGTATAGCCAAACTACACTTGTCTATTGAATGAAGTCTTGTGTCCAATGCAATGGATTAAATGAGCCAACATGTCTTGTCAAGCCGATACTTGACTCCAGTTTTTCTCGCACAAAGCAACTAGGAGCATCACGTCTCCCCCCTCCCCATCCCCTTAGATGGGATGCTTCTCCAAAGTGAATTATGGACCTTCTACATACTCGTAAGTTGCCAGGAGACACAGAGGAAGGGCAGAATCATCCCTCCTCCCTTCTCTGGTTCCATAAGACCCCAAAAAGCCTGTTATTCCATGTCTATTGATCCTATAGGAGCTTCTGAGATCATATAGGATACCTGAATAGGATCCTATTCCTTGTAAGTTCCGTCTTAGGACAAGATGTTCTCATTTCTGATTCTAAAGGATCTTACAGTATGCACAAAAATCCTACAGGATCGTATGTAGGATTTCTATCAAAGTAAGCCACCCTCTCTCATTGGGGGGGGGGGACAGGGGGGTTTAAACCTCCCACTTCCCGTACCCTTTAATCCCGGTTCTCGCCCTGTATTTGTTGGCTCCTGTCTCTTTGCATTCTTTGATTGAAAAATATTGTGCAATGTTACGTTATTTTTCCCCTTTTCTCCCGCTTCCCTACACCTTGGGAATCCCGCTTCCTGGCCCACTTCTCCCACCCCCGTACACCTCCCACCCCCTTTTCTCCCGGTCCCCCATCCCCCTGTCCCCCTCCACTCTCTCTTTCTCCCATGACTGGTTGCTTACAAGAGATTCAGCTGTTATATGCGAGATAAAGTTGACAATGTTTGAATGTAATTACCAGTTATTTCCTGATCCTGACACATCAGTTATTAATTGCTGGCAGTCAAATACGTCGCGCAAAGGACCTTTGAGGATCTCATTAACAACACCTTCTTCCATGTCTATCATAACTGCCTAAAATGAGGTTCAATGTTAAGAAGTGTTATACCATAAACTGCCGCTTATAAGCCCTGGGCTTATACAACTTCGTAGGGGGTTTTGGGTGGGCTTATAAACGGAGGGGCTTATATCCGGGGGGCTTATAAACAGACTGAAAAAAACGTTTCGAAATGAGCCACAGCAGTGTTGATCAAAATACATTTTTAATTTATCAGTTTTTAATTAACTTTTGAAACATCATAATAAATCAAATTCATTTCAATTTTAACAACAAAATCAAAACTGTAACAACACAAACGTAACCGGAACGTAACAAAACAGAAGCTCAGAGTTCATCTTTGCAGTGTTCTGTGAGTGTGCTTGATATTAAGGAAACAAGCAAAACTAAAGGGGGCTTATATCCGGGGGGGGGGGGGGCTTATAACCAGATGTATTATCTTGTTTACAGGAAGATGGGCCTATAACCAGAGGGGCTTATAAGCGGGGGGGGGCTTATAAGTGGGTGGCAGTTTACGGTAAGTGAAGCAGTAATTCAAAACAGAAACAAGAAAAGCCCCAGGAGCAGTATACCCCACCGTTGTTCCCCCTCCGCTCGGGGGGTAAAAGATATTATGGTCACTCAAGATACAAGCTCTAGCCAATGCAGCGAATGATGCGACGAGTATTTGTTTGGCTGAGCGAAAACCGGAGGTCTGGGGCAAGTGACCATGAAAAAAAAAAATGAAAAAAAATGGGTATTACTAGACCCCGTCCTGACGGCAGGGTAATTATGTTTAAGTACTATAGATACTGTCCAAATACCCTAGCTTTCAATGATTTGATCTTTTGCTTTGAGTTTCCTACGGGGATATCAACTGGATTCTTGTATCTAGAAAAGCAAGGGAAATATAACAAGATGTGTTTAGTAACTGGATATTTAACGCAAAAGAAATTAAGTGATAAATGAAGTTGTTTCCATCGTACCTTGTATCAACATTGCGGAAGAAGCTACTGAGAGATTCATCAAATATGCCATGCTAGAAACAGAAAGGATGTATATTTAATCCTTTAAGCCCCAATATCCACATACATATTCTCCTCACTATTCTCCAAAACTTTGTTATGTTACTAGTTGAGAGAATTTGATTACACATCAACACATTTCGTGTCTGGTGATCATTTCCTTTATTCTCATTACCTGTATGTTTGATCAACTAGTGATATTGTAAGGAGAAATTAGATGCTTGTCACTATTGGGGCTTATAGGGTTAAGTGGGCTAACTATAACAAGTAAGTAAGTAAGTAAGTAAGTAAAGTCTTTATTTAACGAGGGTAAACCATCCGATTGGAAAATCCATCTGCAAACATCAAATGATTTAACTTGACCTCACGGAAGAAGGAGAAGTTACAAAGTGTAGCCAAATCAGCGTTAGAGACTAAACAGAATAGAAAGTATGCATCACCTCAACCGGCAGCCCAAAATTTCTGAAGCTTTCCAAACGGAATGACATGAACCATTTGATTTTCCAACCGGAATTTCCCGTTTCTCTGTGTAAATGGTAAGCACCCACTGTCTCCCTTATGATGACAATCACATTATCTGAAATCTTTTTTGATGCCAAGTAAGAATGTGGTAACAGGCCAGTTAAGTTTAAGGTGAGGGGTGGAGGGGGGGGGGGAGAGGAGGACATATGGGGTTCTAAGATTCTTGTTTTTCACATTAATACATCTGGTTCTTAATGGACTTTCCCTCTTTGTGCTCTTCCTGTTGTATTTATTTTTACTTATTTATCACACTTCCTGGGTTCAGGTCAGGAGCCCACTGAGATACAAATGAGAAGAAGGAAGTGGGGCTGGCCATAAGTAAGCCTGTCAATGACATCACCAGGCTGGCACTTTGTTGGAACCCTCAAGGACAGAAAAGAGGTCGACCAAAAAACACCTGGATAAGGGGCTGATTACATGAGGCGGGCTGGCCCGGTTAGCCGGGCTGGCCTGGTTAGCCGGGTTGGCTCGGTTTGCCGGGATCTCGGCACGTCTGTGAAACACATTAAAAATCAACTTTGTGATTACATGGAAAAATCTTAGCCCGGCTAGCTGGGATCCTGGCATCGCAATGCCGGGATCTCAGCTAGCCGGGCTAAAAATTTACCAACACTTTCTCATCACTAAATTTCGCTTCAGAGCAAAATGGCCCACCAGAAAATCGATATTTCTCTTTCTATGTAACACATAAAGGTTTATCAGACCATAAAGCTATGTAAAGCTGAAAATAATATACCAAACTAATGGATTAGCGAAAGTACATACACAATTGATTCATGCTCTTTGATGTAGCCATCTTTTCACACGACAGCTTCTAAATTTAGCCACAGGCGGGCTGTCTCGCCTTATGTAATACCGGGCTGAGCCGTCATCTCGGTAGACCGAGCCAACCCTGCTAACCGAGCCAGCCCGGCTCATGTAATCGGCCCCTAAGAGGAGCCAAGAAAGGAATGGGTGAGATAAGGTACAACCGGAAAGTCCTGAAGAAAATGGTATTCAAACAAGTCTGATGGACGGAACTTATCAATGGCCAATGTTCCCCTTCAGAGGGGAGTGAGTATCATACCTCCTGTTATCTCACAGATGCCATTTTCTCCCTTTTCTTCCTTTTGGTAGCTTCCCCAGTCCCCCTGTTTGTGCTTTTCTTCTTATGTTCAGTTCATCTCTTGTTACATTCGTAATTATTTGCAGAAGTTTCCCAGAGGATTCTGTGTTTAAATAAATTTTACCTAGTACATACCTACTTAACTAACTTATCTTTTCTCTCAGGTCCCCAGTCCATACACAAAAGCTCCCCCTCACACACAAATAATCTGGGGCCTGTTCTTCAAAACTCCCAATAGTCTTTCAGTTCCAAAAAACCATTCAGATGTGCAATGGTTTTTTGGGCCAAAACATCTTCCGGAGTTTTGAGAAGTAGTCCCAAGGAGGATCGATTGAGCCACAATTCATGTTACCTTGTTTGTACTTGCATGTTCTCGTAATGCCAGATCCCAGAACCTACATCCAATCTGTTTTGATATAAGAGTACAGTAAAAAAAAAAGCCAATAATACTGTATGCATACATCACAAAGATTACCCTATTTGGACCATTTTCAGAATACCTGGTCACTTATTTGCATATCTCTCAATGCTTTGAAGAACAAGGCATATGAAAACAAAAGGGACAGTTATTTGTTGTTATTCAATGAAATGCATATAGGTGGCCAGGTATTCTAAAGTTTAGCCCCCCATGTACATGTACCGTAAGCTCATACAAGATAGCTGTTCTGTTTGTGTAAACGTTTTGTTCAACAAACACATACTTCCCATATTTCCGTTAAAATTTTAAACTAAGGTTCTGTTCTTTATGTTTCTTCATTTGTAGCAATTTTTGTTTAAAAATTCACAACACAAAAGTCGATCAGCTCACCTGATTTCCACATTGCCCCACTAAAAAAACAGGTAATGAAGAACGAAAATGAATGCTTTAGTACACAGTGGAAAATTTAAGCTGCATTTCTTAGCCGTGCACCAATGAATTACCTTGAACAACAATCGACTGCGTCATATTCAAGTTTATAACTTCACCACAGAGAAAGTTTGTTCCATGGAGGGCGCCATTTTGAATTTTCGCGCAAAATTAGCGCCTGCGCACTAACTCAAGATACGGGTATTTGAACAGGGAATTGTGGGATGTTCGCTCTCTTTCCCATCTCGTGGCTGCCTTGAACGATTTTCCAAGTGAAAATACGAAAGTTTTCTAGGTAAAACAATCGAATTAAAGGGTTAAAATACAAAATTTTACGATATTAGTATTGATTTTGATTGATTTAGTTACTGAAGTGTTATTGTGTTAATCACAGGCGGTCAAACAGTAAAAATGGTGTCCTCAAAAAAACAGGTATGCAAGTTTCAATGTACACGTGCATTTGTTGCTGAGCTGAAAATCAGCCTCAAACTAATCACAGGCTGTGTATTTTATTCCTTAGTGTAGGATAATGTTGAGGAAGCTGATGACTTAGTTGTTAGTAGTAGTTGTAGAGTTGTTTTTGCGTGCAGTTGTTTAGCTTCTAAGCTTATATCCATCCCAAATTTTGGGGAAGTCATAAGATTATAAACGATATTTGGCTTAAAAAGAGCCTTTTGTCGGCTAGTTATGTGAAGTTCATAAAACACCAGGAAAGGATTGGAGATTTTGTGCTTTCATAGTTATTCTTGTATTTTGTAGAACATTTTAGCCCTCTAATGAAAGTAGTTGCGCACCAGTGTTATTGTGGCAACAGTCCTCATCAAAGAAATGTTCGTTATATTTTTAACAAACATTTCCTTGAGTATCATCTGTAATGTCTGCCTGATGTAACTAACCAAATACCATCGATCCCATCTAAGTGCAGTGACATCATGAAAAACATAACCTAATTTGGTATCAAACATTGAGCGATTTGCAATTAGGTCAGAGATTTGAAGCTGAAGTTGCAATTTTCAGAGTTTTACAGTGGTGTTGCATACCATATCCAGAACCAATCAAGCCCAACTGAGCACAAACCCTGTTATAACAGGGTTTGGTTATAAACAAAACCTGTTAAAACAAATTTTGAGGGGAAGGACCAAAATCTTTGTCTTATCAAGTTTTCGCTGACAGTTTACGTTTGCTACGTTGACCACACAGCATTCAGTGTATAGTACTGCTCAGAAATAACCAAACCATTGAACGCATTGTCAATGGGTGGCTGACAATGCATTGGTACATTTTTTCAACACATTTCGCCTTTGTTATTCATTTTCGCACCTTTGGATTATTTTGTTTTGTGCTCTTTCTTACTGACACAGAAGCCAAGTCTAATTGAGATAAGCAATTTTCTTCCTGATTTGTCTCTCGAAATTTGACTCAAATTCTGTCGCACATTCATATGCCAATTTCTAACTTCATGGATGAAAATACAAATTTCCTTCAATTTGACTGAAAGGGAAACTCATCTGCTGATTACATTTTAACTTCTTGAAAATGTATGTGTAAGTTGTGCTATGAAGCACACATACCGTATTTTCCGGTGTATAATTCGATCCGGTGTATAAGTCGACCCTACTTTTTGAGCCTAAAAGTTGAGATTTTACTTATTTGTGGTGAATAAACTGAGTTCAAAATCCTAAGCATTTCGTTGTAAAAGAGTTCTATGGAGAAAAAATCGCATCGATTGAGTATCACACTTCAGCGGGAAATACGTAAAAAATCTCCACAATTTAACACTAGATCTTCAACATAGAGGTATTTTAACAAACCTGGTAACTTTTAGGAGATGTTTACAAGCTTTTTATGCCGCGGAAAACCTCAAAACGCTTCAAAGAACACGAAAGAACGAAGTTGCAAACAACCCGCCATATTGTTAGGTTACCAAGCTAGTTGAGAGGTTGCCAAGCCAACAGCATGCTTTAAATCACGTTCGATTCTATTGGATCGCAAGATCAAAAACAGAATGGTTTTGCTCAAGTTTATTCTAGGATTTTTCCCACTAATAACATCACAAAGTAAACTTAACAGACTCAAAAGAAATGTGGCAACTTCTGTGAAGATAACAAGCTTTAAAGTACGGTATGTGAAGCAATGTTGAAACGTGAAGTGTGATGTCAGTGAAGACTGAACGTAGCGTATGAGACAAACCACGCATTTCTTAACACTTTCTTTAATCAATACTGTGCAACTTGCTATTAAATATTCTTCTCTAAAGTAATTGTGTAGTTGCCTTTCTGTGATTCACTTTGGAATCTTTTGTTATGCCAATGAAGTGCGTTCTTTTTTCACTTGAATTGCCGAGCAACCATTAGGTTTTGGCCGGTGTATAAGTCGAGGTCGATTTTTTAGACTGATTTTCAAGACTTAAAAGGTCGACTTATACACCGGTAGGTGTGTAATTACCCTCTGGATTCAAATGATATAATTAAATTTGTGGTCTAATGTGGATGTGCATCTCTGTTGACCTGTTTCACATTCAACCTCAGTTACATGATGACACTTATTGTTATAACAGGGTACATTTTAATAAATCAATTACTGTAGTTCATTCAGACATCTCATTTCTCCCAAGTATTTGTTGCTTTGTTTACATTGAAACATTTTCGTAGTGTTTAATTTTTCCCCAACATATTCTCATCCCCAGAGCTGCAATCCTTTTGGCCAGCACCACGGATCGAGAGCTCTCGCGGGGGCCACCGCAATAGCTGCCCATTTTTGTAACCGATGGTAGCCATTATTGTTTCAAATTTCTGAGGCTACGTAGAAGGCCGGAAGTCCATGATTCACGGACTTCCTGCCTTTGGACCCTGCCAGAGCTCTCGATCCGTGGTGCTGGCCAAAAGGATCGCAGCCCTGGGGACAAGAATGTCCCCAACACTGATGTGTTTTGAAAAGGTTTTTGACAAACAAAACACCCAATAAGGTATGTTAGGCATTCCAGACAGAGCAATCTCTTACTTGCCCCTTGTCACTCAACCATAAACCAGTACTTCAGTGTACTTGGTTGGTTTGTGGTAATCCTTAAGGAAGAGGTTTTCCTGTCTAGCCCTCTGATGCAGCTATGCTAAGCTAATAAATCTTTTATTTCCACTCACAGAAAAAGGCGATGGAGAGTATTAACTCTCGGCTTGCTCTGGTGATGAAAAGTGGAAAGTTCACATTAGGATACAAGTCTACTCTCAAAACACTGCGACAGGGCAAGGCTAAGCTTGTTATCATCTCAAACAACACTCCCCAGCTCAGGTAACAACTGTAAATAACAGGTTAGATGGTAAATGCTTGCTAATTTCTGGTTGCATTCTACGCTGTTGAAGTCCTATTGAAAACAGCCATTAGCTTAGTTTTGCATTTCAGAATTTGCTTCTTACTTAAATTGCAAGTAGATGTTGTCTTTGTGGAGGCACAATAATGTAGTGGTCATGCCTTAGAACTTCTGATTGGACTTCTGATCAGGAGATCAGAAGGTCGGTAATTTGATGCCCAGTCCCTGCCAATGTGTTGTTTCCTTAGACAAGAAACTTTACTCCACATTGTCTCTCTCCACCCAGGTGTATTATGGGTACCAGCAAAATAAGGGCACATTCAGGAATAGGAACACGCGGAATAAACTGTATTTGTGTCCTTTTGGGAGCAATTCTGTTTTTGGAATGAACGAAAGGAATTCGGTTTACTCAGAATAGACAGAATACATGTTCTTTTGTTTGCATGTGTGCAGACAGTAGTTCTCAAGTCACCTCCAACGTAGGTATTCTGTTTTCAGAAGGAGTGTCCTTTTCGAAATTGAGATTCTGTGTATTGTTATTCCTAAACTGGAATCAGAATAAAAATAGCCAGAACAGTCCCAAAACAATGCTCTGGGTTACCCTTGGCCAAGTTTCCGAGGTGTACCAAGACAATGTACTGTACATGGGTAGTCTGCCATTGTTCTAATTTGACGTTTCCATATCATGTTTTTCAGGAAAAGTGAGATTGAGTACTATGCCATGTTGGCCAAGACTGGAGTTCACCACTACACTGGCAACAACATTGAACTGGGTACAGCCTGTGGCAAGTACTTCCGAGTGTCTGTTCTCAGTATCACTGATCCAGGTGATTCAGACATCATTCGATCCATGCCATCAGAGCAGCAGACTCAACAGCCACAACAATCTTAAAAAAAATACTGTAAAGAATGTGAAATAAATAGTGTTTCTTGAAAACAGGATCTCTTTTTTTGCCACTTTTGAATGCTAGCTATGTGTTTCAATCCATGCACAGGCCACTGGCTGGTGACCAGTGTATTTGATTGTGTTTCTGGTGATTGTGAAGAAGTGCTCCCCTCCACCGACTGTTGGCCATTTATCGGTCAACTGTCGGCTGACAATTGACCGACAAGTTAACAACAGATAAGTTTTACTTATAATTCACTGTAAAATAATATAAACGTGACAAGCTCTTTTTAAAAAGTTGACAAAACTCTCACCGAAAACGTACTCAGATAATTACATTGTACACTGGAAACGACATACTTCATAAAGAGAGATTCTCTTCTTTCTTCATGTGCTCTTAAAGGAGATGGATTTAAATAATGGGAAGGTTGAGGCAGGTGAAAGTTCTCCTGGCTGCCTTTTCTTTTGAATAAAGGGGTTACTTTCTAAAGAAAGGGTAACTGTGGTGCTGCATTGGTGGGAAAGTGAAACACAAAGCTTTGAATTTAGTTGATAAGGTAAATTGACCGCAACAAAGCAAGTGTTAGCCCTTTGTCAAAGTGTCAGGGCTTAGACAAATAGCTAACACTTAAAATGCCAGCCTTCGAATTTCTTTGCAGTGGTCAAAATAATAAATCCGAATTACCTCCTCTTTGACTCTTCCCAACTCTTCGTCGTTTTGTTGCCAAAATATATGCTTGTACTGAATACTCGTAAAGATCGCCTACCTCAAATTATCCTACCGTGTAGCACTAAATTTTTGCGGGAGTTTAATTTTGCGAATGGGCGATTCTTTGTGTGTGTTTTGCGGGAACTATTTTTCCGATCGGCAAAAACTGGCTTTTCTTGCTGGGAATTAATTTTTGCGATTTCAGGAAGTCGCCTTTTATTTGGAATTAAATACTTTTTGAGTACAAACAATCAAATGCATGTGAACAATATGCAGATGTATAACACCTTAATCAGTTAATAAATGGAGTACCTTCAGGCAATCCTTTTCTTTAAAGCTTCTAACAGTAAAATACTTGTAGTGCACCTACTACAATTTCGTCGTTTTCTTTCCGCATCGAAAGAAACGGTTAAGTAAATGGGCACCAACATGATTTCACATCAAATGTAAAAGGCGATGTTTGTATATAATTTCGACAGTGGAGTAAAGTTTTTCGGAAAATATTTTTCGTGGGAGCTTTTTTTTTTTGCGGATCGTGAAAAAATCGCAAAAATTACAACCCGCAAAAATTTAGTGCCACGAGATTTTCTTTATCCGTCTTGTAAGATGGTCACCTGGTTAATACTGTGTAAAGTAGATATTCATGACTGGCCTTTTAAAAGTGCACCCATTCTAGATATCATTCATGGCTGTTGACAGCCTCGGTACTGCTGAATCATTCATACTTCAATTAATATGCCAATATATATATTTTAATTTAGCCCTTAGTTAAAAATAATACAGAAACAGCACCACATTTCTCCCATGATAAACCGTTGGTGGAAAAAAATAGTGGCAATTTTGCACAATTCTGTTTTCAAAGCACAGAAGTCATTTACAGGACTTTAACGTTGAATATCACCAAAGTACAGCGGCTGCCACTTAGGGGGTAGGGGAGGGGCTGGGTATAGTTTGTTGATCATGTTGGTCTGAAATATGTCATGCTTTGCCTTCCAGTCTGAAAAAGGGTATTCTTTTTTTTTCCCGGTTTTTGCACTGAAACGGAAGATGGACACGATCTTTTATTTTGCTCTGAAGGGGAGGTTTTGAGCCATGGGCTGCACATTCCCATGGGGACTCCCCAAGCCACCCAGGTATAAAATCCCATTCCTTTTCCATTATTTCCATTTTACTTAAACGGAAACAAGAGTGTTCCTGATCTGACTGAAAATCGACAGTTTTGCAGACGTAATGGAGGGTGATTTGTACCACAAAACATTGTTAAATGGGGACTGTGAAGGTTTATTCATCGCCAGCTTACATTTCATTCTACATATTTCCATTCAGTAGCGTCCAATGCGTATTCTATAATAAGTGAAACTTATGGGCATGATTAAAAACCTACAGAAAAATTTATACGAGGATTTTTATCAAGCAATATATTTTTACGGCTAAGATTTTGAATTATGCGGCTTCTATAAGGGTAGGAGCCGATAAGGGCTATATTTGGAGCTGTTGACTCAGAGAGTTATATTGGTCTTTGGAGGTTAGTATTTGTTTGTTATTTGTTATGGTTATAAGAACAACGTGCAAGAATGCAGACCATTTCACGAACGATACCGAAAACTACACGATGATGACGTCATTGCGCTCTGGCGATCGCGAGTTTGTACTAATATCACGTGGTTTCCTTCCTTTTATGGCAGTACTGACGGCAAACGGAAGTTGTCTTTTGTCGAAGCCCGGCAGGAAGAGGAGCAGTGAACTGTTATCCTGCGGCTCTTTTGCTGAAAATATCCCGTTTGTTAAGCCCAGTTTCGGCCTTCCAGCAGTCGACAATACAGGAGGCGATAGCTAATCCGAATCGGAAGTGGTACGAACATAAATGGTCGTAAACTTCCGTGTAAGTGCTGACAGCGCGTGGGATTTTACATCGCTGCATATAGCACCGTCTGTTTAGTACACTTTCAAAGTCGTGAATATTCTGCTACGTAAGTGATCTGTTCCGGGGCATGATTTCCAAAATGAGCCACATTCTTGGCGTTACACTGTCGAATCTGGAATAGATAAATCGCTTGGCGAAACAGAACCATGGCACAAGTCGGCATGAGGGGCAAGACGCGAGTGATCAAGGAAGGCTTTCTTCAGAAGAAAACCAGCCTGCTAAAGCAGTGGCGTCCACGTTTTATTGTTCTGAACAGACAACTGCTTTGTATTTTCAAGAAAGAAGATGATGAGAAACGCGGGAGAACTGCCGAGGGTCGAATATTTGTGATGGACATTGATGCGATTGAGAAGTTCGAAACCAAGAAGCGAAAGCACTGTTTTAATTTGATCGTGGAAGGGAAGCCAGTCAGTTTTTGTTGTAGTTCAGAGCTGGACAGAGAGTTGTGGATGCGATCAGTGCAAACGGCTAAAGACAATGAGTTAAAAGCAGAAGAGACCGACCCAGTGAGACGAAAAAGCACTAAGTTAACTGGGGGATTAAAGCGTATAACCATCCCGAGAGAAAAAGGACAAGGGCTTGGCTGTACAATTAAAAATGTCGGCGGCGTCATATTTGTGAATCGTATCCTCGAAGATGGTCCGGTGTCAACATCTGGAATATTGAGACCCGGTAAGAGTTGTTCTTTTAATTAAACAGTTTGTTCAGAAGCTGTTTTGTGCAACCTGACAACTCAGAAATTAGAGCAGCATATTTTTGAAAGCGATTGTTGAAGATACTAATCTGTGTTATTTTTCCAGTGGTCTGTTTATACGAAAAACATCTGACTTTTAACTCGTGTAGGCGGACTTTTGTCGATCAGTAATTAATTAAAATCAGCTCGTTCAATGTAGAATGTTAACTCTAATGTGTGTTTTAATTCATCGGCGGAAAAGACAGCTAATTGTGGGCAACTAATTTGCTAAGTTACTTGCGTTTTATAAGAAGGCAGAAAGTCACTTAAAGCTTGAAGGCTCAATACATCAGGACAACAACTGATAACTCAAGTGCAGGTGTAACAGAAGACTGCTATGTTGTTTGCCTCCTTCACTTGTAAAACTTCTAAATATTCATAACACCAGAGCAAGCCGAATTTTAGTTTTTCCTTTTTATATTCTTACAATTCGGCGTTCACCTCGATTTATGTGGCTAATTTTGAAATGTACCAATGAACACATTTGCGCATTGTTCTTTTGTGAGTTCTAATTGTCAAATTTTGCATGCATTCACACATAAAAGTGCCATTTGCGTATGCAAATGAAAGCATCGCGCCAAGAACACGCAAATTTTTCGCTTCATTGCAAAATGCTACTACAGTTATGATCAGAAAACAATCCATGAACTTAACGGTTGCAAAGAAAGAAAGATAAAAATAAAATAAAATGAAAACTGCTCATGTATAGTAGGATGTGACAAACTTAGTATTCAAATTCAGATAAGACTTAACTTCCTTTCAAGAACAGCTTATCTCTCCTTGTCATTCTTGATCCCTTGGGCAATTTTCTGTGGCACTAATTAATATTGTGTCCTATTTTATATTTTATTTGTTTTTCATATATTTTCTAAAAATATTTGTTTGTTTGTAAATGTGATACAAAATGCAAAGGTAAACTAATGTTAAAATGCATTTTTCAGCTTTATGTTCTTTTTTAGAGCTTGCATATACAAAATATTTTAACAGTTTTCTTTTAATATTTTGTGTTGAATTTGATTTGTTTTGTGTTTAGAAAGCTGCTCTGCAAAACAGTTGTTAAATTTATGCAGTGGTAATAATTTACTGCTGAACTTTTGCCACAATTAATTTTTTTCAAATGACAACCAAAAACAGATTAATAATTATTATTCTTTACATAATTTCTTGTGTGACAGGTGTTAGTGGGAGTGAAATTGTGTCTTATTGAACAAATTTAGAATTTTTTTTTTGTTTAGGGTTGTAGTCTCTCTTGTGCTTCCTTTTCATTCTGAATATTTAACTCTATTGTCAGTTTTTTTGGGCAAGAATAATGATTTTGTTGCTTGTTATTTTAAGAATTCGTCCTTACGTCATCAATGTTTTGCTCATTTAAATAAATTATCATCTGTTTTATTTCTGGCCCTACATAATGGATGGCAATGTGTAACAGATAAAGAGCTGATTTTAGAGGTGTTGTTGTTAACCCTTTCCCGCCCAAGGTAAAGGCCGAGTTTTACTAAATTGGCAACGATGAACTGGTAGACCCCACGTGACATACCATTTGAAAGGTAATTTCTAAGGTGTGCTGTAAATCACACTAACAGGGATGGAGGATGTCTCAGATAGGACTGAGAAGTGTCCAAAATGGAAACAGAAAAACATTTAAAATTTTCCTATTCCTCATACATAATGGGTATAGCCCTAAAGTATAGCTAAATTTGCAGCTCTCCGTGCACTGCTTGTTGTCAGATATCAAGTTGTTTCTTTTTTGTGTTGGTACAGATATTGAGAAATCAATGTTTCCTTTCATCAGTGAGATAAATAATTTTTGTTTTTATCAGGGGATCAGATTCTTGACATCAATGGCATTGACATTGGTGGACGTTCTGTGTCAGAGATCAGCGAAATCATCAAAGGCAGCCCTGAGTTAGTCGTGTGCACGGTAAAACCATCCTCAGATTACCGTTACTGTGACACTCATGCAAGTGGTCACACGGAATATGCTGAGATTGACTTGGATTCATTAAAGACAAGAGACGAGGATGACAGTGATGACAGTTCCAAAGAAGGAAGTGTCGACAATCAGAGAGAAACAGACAAGCTTCAAATTAACGAAAAAGCAGAATCGAAGAGACATTCGTCTCCTCCCATCCTCCCTGACTCACTGGTACAAGCTGCTGCAGAACGGAACAATGAGAGCTCGCTAAATTATCTTGAGTTGAACTTCCCTGGTGCTGACCGACCACGTAATCAGAGCGAGGTATCTCGGTCTCCAAGAGTACCCTCTAGGATGAATAAGCCACAAAGCAGCAAACCGCAACACAAGCCATCTGCATACATTGAGCTTGAATTTAATGGAAAAGAGGACAAGAGCCAAGACTCTACATCCAACAGAGATAGAACTACCTCAGGATCAGCAGATAGAAAAAGTAATTCATTACCACGGCGCTAGAAAGCAGTTGAGCCTGGGCCCTGTGAAAAAAGGGCGTAAGTCATGATTTGGCCTTGAAATCCAAATTGCTCCAGATTAGCTGTACTGTGTTCCATGTTTGTTTCTTAATCCTAGAGCTTAAAGGTTAGCCTATTACTTTTCATCTATCTAGTAAGTACGAATGATCTTTCTGTCCTTCATTTGCACTAAAACGATGGAAATCATTCTCTCAATTTCAAGGCACAAATCACAGGAAACCCAAACACTGTATTAGCTATATGATAATCATTTAATAAGAACATTGTTATTTAGCTGTGTTCCTGTGTCTTTGTGAGTCTTTTAGGAAGGGATTTGAATCAGAGCAGAGACAGTTAACCTTGCAGGTTTTAAATGTTATATTGTGTGGTGTGTCATAAACAGGATGCGACAATTACATCTTAAGTTTCCATCATTAACTATTAACACCTCTTGGCCGTTAATTTGAAACTTGAGATTGTCAACCCTGGAGAGTTAACAGTTAATAATGATGGAAACTTGAGATGTAATTATCGCGTCCTGTTTACGACGTGCCAGACAAGATAACATTTAAAACTGGCAAGGTAAACCGTCTCTGCTCTGATTCAAATCCCTTCCAAAATGACTCATAAAGACACAGGAACACAGGTAAAGAACAATATTTTTATTAAATGACTATGATATAGCTAATACAGTGTTTGGGTTCCCTGTGTGAAAATCATAATTTTCTATGCCCTTAATCCATTGAGTCCTTAAGATATACTTGATTGACAGGGTTTTCATTAATTTTGAGGTAGATGATGAATCTGGAAATATTTAGAAGTTTGGAAACTTTTCCTTTCATATATATTAATATATTTATTTGATAGTCATACTTCTGTCAGTGTTAGTTTTAGATTGTGTTGATACATAACAGCCTGTTAGATTGGAAGGTACGTTAAAATGTGGTGGTTAATGCACTGGATTTAAGTTCTGACGATCGTTGGCTTGGGCCTGGTCTCTGCATCACATTGTGTTGTTTCTGTGAAGAAGAAACTTTGCTCCACGTTGTCTCTCTCAATCCAGGGGTATAGAATGGGTACACTATGCAACATAAACTCCCAAGAGTGCCTTAAATCAAAATTTAAGATGAATCCCAAATTTCATTTTGTAAATACTTAAATTCAAATAGTACCATGTGAAAGTACTGCTGACAAGGTTTCATTTGAATAGTCACACCATAGTATTTCGTCCACAGACTCAGAAGTTAGAATTAACTAAATGTCCCCATCACTGACTCTGGGAGTGAAAGGGTTAAATCCCATACAGGGAAGAGTAGCGGTACTGCTACTTCAAAGCTTCATCAGAAACTGGGTTAAGCTCCAGCCCTGTGCAAAAGCCTACATATTTTGATGAATGGTCAGAGCAAGAAAAAAAAACAATATACAATCGGTGACAAAAGATGTTGAGACAGTTGAGAAAAAGAACATTTCCTGTAACCAAAATTGCTTACTGCATGTAAAATACAAAGAAATGCTAATACCAGCTCCCCTGTTCAATGTTGCACCATTGTGGAAGATGTTGTTTGTGGGATTGGAATTACAACATTGGCTAATTGTCCAAGGCACCAAAAACACCCCTTCAAATAAAGGTGCAGGATATTTGAGCTTGGGGCAGTTTCTCACTTGCCCAGGTGAAGTAAAGTTCATAAAACCATTAACAATTCTTATGAAAAAGAGAGATGAAATCACGCCCTGTGACATTGGTGTTTGATGTGTGTGTCTTTTTTGTGAAATATCTGATGTATATTGTGGTAAATGACAAAATGTAGTTTAGGTCGGCAGGTCAGTCTGGCATTGCTGGTCGACGGTCAGTTTGCGTAGATCTTAGCCGGTTGGGCAGCTGAGCAGAAAAAGTGGCTTCGTACAATTCCCGACTGAAAAATCTACTAGGCCCTTATAGCTTAAGACTGCTCGGGATTTTGCCAAGCCCTGAACCAACTTAACACTTCTCTCACTCTTAACTGTAGCTAGTGCAGTAATGTGAGACTGATAAGCTAGCTGATCTAGTGCTGTGACAGTGTATAGTCATCCTACTTTCTGAAGTTTTGATTGATGTTGTTATGTCATGTCTGTGTAGAAGTTTAAAGCAACATCTGCTTTTCATGTATTTAGATTATTATTTGTATCACAGCTTACCTTTATTTGAATATTGCAAAGGAACAATTTTATTATGATGTCAGTTTTAACAAATCCTTAGTTGAATCCTATTTATTGATATTCAGTCAGTCAAAAAAAATTGTGCTATAAACGGACAAAGAGATTTGGTACTCAGCATGTGAAATAGTCACTTAGTTTACTTTAGGTACATCTTGAGTTCATACTTGAATGAAGAGGTGGAAATATTGTTATTCTCAAGCCTACAAGGCAAGACTTACTACAGTCAAACCTTGTTTTAATGAAGTGCCAAGGGACTGAGGAAATTGGTTCGTTATATCGAGGGTTCATTATATCGAGTTTTTTTTCCGTACATTACACTCTTACTGGGCTGAAAAATATCTTTTGCTATAGCGAGGTCTTCATTATATAGAGGTTCATTAAATCGAGGTTCCATTGTACTCAATACATTCTGAAAGTCATTTGCCTTGATGGCAAATGGCAAATGCTATATATTGTATTCCATAACCGTAAATGGTGAATATCATGGCTTTTTCTAATGATGTCTTAGAATACACCATTATATCCCTAAATGAAATGCTCTTTGTAATTGGACACACGTGACCCTGTGAGTAAACTCCCCTTCGATGATCGAAGGGGACTGCTTTCCGGGTAGACACACATCAACCAAAACACTCAAAACATTATTCCTAGCAAATGCTCATTATTCACCAGAACACTCAAAACATTATTCCCTCAGAAGATAAAAACAAGAGATAACTCCCTTGGTGATCAGGTCAAACAAAAGTGGAAAATTTGTGTACTTGTTGTGTTTACTGGATATATAATTGTAGATGTTGAATACTATTCAAGAACCAGAAATCATTAAATATTATCAGTTTTGAAGCTTTGGAGGATTAACCCTTTAAGCCCTAACAGTGGTGAAAATGAAATTTTGAGGGTATAGCAGGAACATAACGCGCTTTGTTGCTTGGGACTAGTGACTGAATAACAAAAGTCAAATGTTTCCTCGGGTGTTAGCTGTTGTTATTCTGTAAACATTTGGCTCTATATTATTGTCAAAAATAGCATAGTTAATGTCACTTTTTAACATTTAAATTGATAGGAGTGAAATAGATTTTGTAGATTAGAATGTGTTGCATGAAAATCAGAGTATGACTTGAAAGGACTTTAATTCCAGTACTATTTATATGTATTTTAAATTTTGCATAATTTAGCATTAAAAGTTAAATGCTGATCAAAAAATATACAATGATATGTATGTCATAATTTTAAGGCATAATGAGTGGCATTTAATTGAAACTGAAATGAACAACTTGAGATGTTGTTATTTAAGATGCCTTTAAGTAATCTGTGGGCAGTACTGTGAATGGATACTTTCCTAGTGTGTGAACAGGCTTGTGTTGGCAACATCATTCACAAGCAGCAAATGGCTTGTTCCTTTGCGGCTTCCCGCTTACGCATGAGACCCAAAAAAATTAGCCGAAACTGAATACTTTCCTAATTAGGAAGCCATAGTTTAAAGTGGAAGATGTGACATTTTAAGCTTCAGTGACTTGTTCTCTGAAAGGACTCGGCTTTGGGCAGTCATCGTTTGAAAGCTGATCTCATCCCGTATTTAAGGTTAACCTTGACTTCTGTTTATCTAATGTTGCCAATTTTTAAATCGAGTGATAGAATTTTGTAAGATGTCAAGACTTAAATTTAGGACTGAAAAATTTTCATTGAACAATGAAAGACTGGGGTCTGAACAACAGGAGCTTAAAGGGGCATAGTCACGCTATTTTAGTTCACTTTAAAAATCAAAAAATATGTCCTCACATCAATGAACGCCCACAAATAATGGTCTAGTTTTGTTACCAAAGACTATATTACTTCACTGAAACTATTTTCTGTCGTCTGTTGCTACGGATGGCACGGATGGAAATGGATTGCAATTTGAAAAAATTAGGCTAAACTTTTCAAATTCTTTCAGCGTGTTGACATTAAATTGATATTAAATGGTCATGGTTTGTTTTCTCTCAATGAAATTAAGTTAATATGTTCCTCTAAATGTTCAAACACAATGTTGGGCATGGATAAAGTTAGCTACCGATAATTTTAGCACAGTTTTGACCAGAAATCTGCGAAATCTTCGTGACTGTGCTCCTTTAAGTTTTTTTTTTCTTTAAAATATGTGTGAATAAATTAGCCTAAAAGGTGAATTCAATTGATTTTTCAGCTCCTTATGAAACGATAGTGAATTAGCTAATGTTAAATTTTGATGCGTGGTGTAATGTGCTGGAAAAATGAAAGTTACAGATAAACATTTATTGTTCACTTATCAATGGCTTTTAGCTGATTTGGATCTAACTGTGTGACTCCACCCTGTCCCCTTTTTTTCTCACTCCCTTTCACTTTCCCTTAACCCTTTAAGCCCCAGTAGTGACAAGCATCTAATTTCTCCTTACAATATCACTACTTGATGAAACAGACAGGTCACGAGAATAAAGGAAATGATCACCAAAGATGAAATGTCAATGTTTAAGTGAATTCTCTCAACTAGTACCATAAGACATATATGGAGAATAGTGAGGAGAACATGTTTGTTGATATTGGGGCTTAAAGGGTCAACTGTAAAGCCAGTCTGTATCTGTGACACCTGCAGCTAACTGGCATCCTGTAATGCCTGTCTGGTCATACTCCTAGTCAGGCTGATTCTCCAAAGAACAAGTAAGTAAGTAAGAAGCTTTATTTACGTGCCAAACCATGTAGCTTGGGATAATCCCAACTAATTAGGGGACACAAAATAACAATATACAAAACTTAAGACAGAAACAAATTAATTAAATTAATTAAAAGCCCAGATTAATTAAGCCCATTTTATACCACAAGGGTGGTGAGCCCTTGGTTGTAGATATGCATTTTAAGACATTTAAAACTCCAGAAGACAGCTTAAAGTCAGGCCCTTCTCTGGGCCGTCTGGCAGCTACGTCCTCTCCCTGAAATTGCTCATTACAGTTACTGTTCATTTAGAGTGCCCACCCCCACCCCCCCCCCCAACACCATTTAGAGCATTCTCAGGTGTCCCTTGGCCTTATATGGTAACTGTAACTCAACTTGAAATAACTGGTAGGTGCTGCATGTACAGTATGGGCTTAAATAATAAAATGGAACACATTTTCCCCAAATTGTTTGCCTCTCTGAAAAGACTGCCGTATCAAAATAGACTAAATTATAACCTTCAAAGGTTTTGAGCCTGGTTGTCCTGTGGCCGCGAGAAGCAGGTGTTCCTGAGGAGAACTGGAGCTAGTTTATTCCAAAATGGAGCGAATTCGCACAGACTATATATGGCTGAAAATGTGAACAAATATGAACGTTTAGTTTTACGAATTTCCTTCAAAAGATGTTCAGAACTTTATGAGTTGCCCTCGGAGACTTAGTGGATACATACTGCTATCCTGTGAGAACCCTGGGTTTGTATTTTCCGCTTAGAAACGCCTAGAAACTTTCCAAATGTTCGTTGCCTAGATATCAGGGAAGCTGTTTTGCACATGAAAAGACATGGAACACTGAAAATTACATTTTGCTTTGTGGCACGATACAGAAAGCTTGAAAATTATTTTCACGTCACGTTGATCAACAATTGACGAACCTATGGTCGTACCTGGAAAGGACCCTCACGAAATGAGCTAACGAAGAGACGATAGAGTCAGATTTTCCCGAAGCTGCGCGCCCACGAAAAACATCGAGTAGAAAAGGCCTCTTTAGATAATAGAGTTATTGGCGGCGCTCAATTAAATCGTTGCTGATTTCTTTCTTACCGTCTGCATCCGTTTGTCAACAGATTTGGTGTTGATATAATTTTGCTCGTTAGCAGCCATCGAATGTTGTGAGAGGATTGTAATCAAACGGCGATGCCTCCACGACGACCACCCCATGTTGTTTGTTACATTTGTGGTCGTTTGTACGGTACCACGTCCATTTCGCTGCACATTCCGAAATGCCTGGAAAAATGGGAGATGGAAAACGCTCAGCTACCGCGACATTTACGACGAAAACCGCCACAAAAACCTCAAGGATGGGGGAATAGTCCGTTATCAAATGACCCCCGGGAAAGGGCAGCACAGCTGGATGCCATGAATGACATTGCTTTCCAAGCTTCACAAAGTCAGCTAGTTCCCTGCGAGAACTGTGGACGTACATTCAACCCTGATCGTTTGCCTGTTCACCAGCGTAGTTGTAGGCCAAATAATCCGCTGAAACTGTCCAAGAACTTTGATCTCTCTAGAGTGGGTTCAGGGAGACAGGGTTCTCAGGGATCATCCCCCCAGGGGGATTATGGTAGGAGGAGCCCCCAGCCCCCTAGAAAGCCGAAAACCGTTGTTTGTTTCATATGTGGAAGAGAGTTTGGAACTAAGTCTATTAGCATTCATGAACCCCAATGCTTGAAGAAATGGGAACTTGAGAATAGTCGGTTGCCTAAGCAGCTGCGTCGACCACCACCTGTGAAACCAAACATTTTACCAAGTTTATCTGGCCATGGTGGAGGTGACCTGGAACGTATGAATCAGCTGGCTTTTGAGTCTTCACAGAAACGACTGGTTCCATGTAGAAACTGCGGCAGAACTTTCCTGCCAGATAGGCTGGAGATACACATGAGGTCATGTAAGCCTGGAAACAAAACAATGCCTCTAAGACAGTCAGGTGGGCAGAAGAAATGAACTTATTAATCTCTGTTATTAGCCTGAAGTTATCAAATAGCTAATGTAAAAACTCCTTGTGTGGTATTTTTGGGTGGGTGTTTCGGTAGTGGCCTTGTCTCACATCCCACTCCAAGTTACCTACTGACCACTTTATAAATTCCCACCCCATATAATTATCCAAAGTTCCCACCCCTCATATCCTACTTTGCACCCCACTATCCAAATTCCCACCCCATAATATCCAAAGTTCCCACCCCTCATATCCTACATGTACTTCTCACCCTACTATTTAAATTCTCACCCCTGACATCCAAAGTTCCCACCCCTCATATCCTACTTCCCATCCCACTATCCAAATGTCCACCCCATATATCCAAAGTTCCCACCCCTCATATCCTACTTCCCACCCCATATATCCAAAGTTCCCAACCACATGTCCAAGTTTTTCACCCCACATTCCCATCTCAAGTTTCACATTCACTCCCAGTTCTCAAGAAGATTGAAGGTGCCACTTTTAGTAGTATTGATTAGTTTGACATGAAAACTATAGGACAACCAACAAAACCATAGAAATAATTCTAAAATAATGCACTTGTAGCTTCAGGTCATAGGCTGTCACCACTCAGTACCCCTGGAGGACTCAGTCCTACTCATGGTGGTCAACATGGCAGAAAAAGCCCTCTAGGTCAATACGAAGACTACAATAACAACATTCCAGCGCCATTGGCAAAAGACAAGACCTTTGTAAAAAGCAAGTCTTCCCAAGGTGGCAAGAAATCTACACCTCCTGCAGCTTACACACAACGCCCTGCCAGGCTACAGCCTATGTCTAATGGGCGAACACCATCTCCGTCATATAATCTTGGCCGCAGTTCTCCTGCCCTGTACAGCCAGCCAACAGAGCACGCCACTGAACAAGTGAGCCTTATGCCTTGCCATAACTGTGGTCGATCCTTTGCTGCAGATCGCTTGGCAAAACATCAGTCTATTTGCAAGGGTGGGAAACAAAGGAAGGTGTTTGATTCCTCAAAAATGAGAACACAGGGGACTGAGGCAGCAAAGTACAACAGACCTGGAGCAAGAAAGGCAGCAGATCTACCCAAATCTAAATCCAACTGGAGACAAAAGCATGGTAAGAAATGCCTTTGGCCTGTTTCAAACATCATGCTACTGCCGTGCTAAGCTGGCTCAACTTTAGCATAACTGTGGCATGACTGTAGCACAACTTGGTTTCAGATGTCAAACTTTATTCAGTCAAGCGAAATAGCTGTTGCCGAAACAAAACACTGACCAGTGGTTGTAGGAATAAATTCAAACAAATGTATTTTAATATATTTATAATTTATGAATTGAGTTCATCATGGCAGTAGCACAGACCTTGTTGGCTACACGGCAGTAGCACGACTTGGTTTTAAACGTTGTGCTAAAGTCGATTTAATACAATCAATTGAGTTCGGCATAGCAGTAGCACAATGTTTGAAATGGACCTTAACTGCACCACATTTTCATGTAAGGACTGATTGGGTATTATTCCTGTTTGTTAGTGCTAACACAAGTAGACAAACTTTCATGTTGATTAAAAATTTCAATAGTGGGCAGAGGCCATTTTATTAATAAGCAGTTGGCAAATGGCTATGCTGTTTTGGTCCTTTGTTTGCTCAACCTTTCAGGACAGTGCCTTCTAATACAGAGGTATTTTTGCATAGGTTATGACTATGGAAAAAAAGCAGATCTTAGCAAGGGTTATTGGAATCTTAAAAGAAAAATGTGGGTAACCATACGTTTTTCAAAGATAATTAATCAACCATAATCGTAAATAAGCTTTAAAATACAAAGAATGTATGGCAATTTCTTTCCAAATTTAAGCTCAATTATCTCTGAAAAATGTGTTGTTACCCCAGTTTTCATTTCGCATTCTGATAGCCCTCGAGATCTGCTTTTTCCACAGTCATAAACCACACAAAAATACCTTTGTATTAGTAGGCAAATTCCCTAAGAAATTTGAATATCTTGGACCAGACATGAGATGCGCAGAATGCATGTGCAGTAACATAAAGATGCACTAATCCTCAAGAGGGGAGAGGCCAACCAAAAGACAACCCTAATCCTCCTGGGTGGGGGTGGGGTGTGAGGCCAGTGGATCACCTCACCCTGTAAAACCACTGGTTTCATAAACCCTTTTAAGATCCCAGCAACACATAGGTAGAAATTAAAACAAACTGCATCAACATATTCTGGGGCCTTTTGCATCACACCACACAACAATGCCTCTAGCCTCTTAGGTTTCCATATGCGTGACCACTGAACTGATTGTACAGTTTCAAAAAATGTCCATACCCCACCCCATGGATATTCCAAGGAGGTGGGAGACTAAAATTTGAAAAGGAGAGTATGAAGCTGAACTGGAATTTCCAGAGGGGTTAGTGGGGTTTCAAACCAAAAAAAAATCTGGGGGGAGGGAGGGTATGGATGTTTTCTGGGACCACACGTTATGAACCGAAGTTTATCTCAGTGATTCTCATCACAGTGATTTGGAGAGTGTTTTCCATAATCTTGACCTCCACCAAAGACTGCTAATGTTTCTTTTTTCAGTGGTCCAACCTATGATTAGTAAGTACAGTAAACTTTGACTTCAATTAAATCAATTACATGTTGCTTGGAATTTTGCTTCATCCATAGCGGAATTCATCAATGCCATTAGAGATGCTAAGAGAGTAACAGAGCACATGAAGAGGGGTGGAAAGGCATCTGATTTACCCCCACCAGTCCCTAGTGAGAATCCAGACTACGTGTTCTGTAGGTTCTGCACACGACGCTTTGCTCCTGATGTGGCTGAGAGACACATTCCAAAATGTCAAAACACAATGAACAGACCCGCACCTCCTAAACAAAGAGCGTTGGCTGTACAGGCAAGTGGGGGTCGTTACAACTCAAAGAACACTTTGTCAAGCAGAAGATATTACCGCTAACTATAAATTATTTTTTGGTTTTTGTGGTAAATTTTAACGCTGGAGTCAGGAGGGTAGATGAGGTACGTGTAATATTCAACCCATGACCTATTGTCTCTGGGGCAGTCACCACACACAGACGCCTGTAGACTTGTCAATACAGGGTTTTCAATTTGAAAAAAAGTACCAGGGGGAGTTATCAGAGTAGCCGGAGCTTTATTGTGGCGAAGCCGCGGGGGGAAGGGTGCGGGAGAGGGATACCCCTCCTGGAGGGGCGGGAAAGTTTTAAAATTTACATACCTGGAGATGCATTCTTGTGCATTTTCAGTGACAAAAAGTGTTTTTTGGGAGGCACCATACACTTGAAAAATATGAGCAAAGATATCTTCATCCGTAATCAGCTACATCAGTGATGTGAACTAATATGTTTGAGTACAAAAAGTACCCGGCGCAAATGCTAAAAGTAGCCGGTGACTTGTGACGGGCATCGGGTGCTTTTGAAAACCCTGTCAATACTTATAAGAGACTTCATAGTAAAGTCTTGGATGTGGTGGGTATAATTAAACAGGCTGCATTGACCTACTCTGTGTGCTAACATGGCTTTGAAATCCTGCTCCCTTTCACCTCTGGGCCCTCTTCTCCCCACATAAACTTATTCAGCTTGGGACATCTGGGAGTGAGAGCATCCTGTGCAAATATTGTACTATTTCAGACCTAAACGTAACCATAACAAAATTTGGGGAATCTGATTGGTTACCCCCATCCACAATATGAGCATTAATAGGACAGTGTTTTATTGGACTGTGTACATGTTATGCCTAAGTAATTGGACAGTACGCATCAGAGCAAGCATGTGCTCCAATGGATCAGTTACACTTGAAGAGTTCTTTTTTTACATATCCTGCAATGAAAACTGTTGTCTGTTCCTTCTCCAGAAGGTTTTCTCACGATTTCTTTCTTGAATTTTGTTATTAAAATTGGTAACAGGACTTCGTGTTGTCCAAGTTGGTCTGTAATCACACTCGTGATTAAACAAACCGGACTCCCACTACATGGTCGTCAAATTTTTTTGATCACTTGCATGTTTACAGACCGAATTGACTCCATTCAGTCCTATTACCTTTATAAAGGATGTGATTTTTCATACAGCAGTGCAGTCAAACCTCTTTATCTGGACTTGATAGCTATAGCATTATAAAAACTAACCTGCATAATCGTTCTGCAGAATGAACAATTTCTAAACAAAAAATGAAACTGACAGTCATCATCAAACAAGATAATTTTAGGTGAGCTGCAATCATGCTGGTTAAACTGTGTGGTGAAACTGTTTTCACAAATGGCTAATATTAATAGCCACATGCTTTAACTTCAATTTATTGTTTTCTGATAGCGTTGTCAATCAATTTTCACTGGGAACAATGTGCAAATGAAGCCTATTTTAAGGAATTACTCACCTTTCCCTTCAAATTTGTAACAATTGTGACTTAAAAATAGTCATGAATAAATTTGAGCCACTAAGAAAAGTTAGGATAATCAAAAAGAGCAGATACCTGTAACTAACAGTAAGGTTCAGATGATGGAGGTTTGACATAATACACTTCTAGCTATGCCAAAAACATGACAGGGTGTTGGTTTCCCCATGCATCTCATTTTCTTATACATTAAACTGATGAATTCAGCACATTTATGCACATGAAAAATATAAGTTATGTAAATTTATGTACATCATATGCAAATATATGTAAATGATTTATTTTTTTGTGGCCTAGCTCTGATACGTGTGATATGTGTGAGTAATCAGTTTTACAACAAAGTGAAGTTCATATTTTATTTGCTTCATAATTTAATATTTATATCATCCTAACAGTAATATTTATATATATTATCCTAGCAGTACTTAATCATGGTGTAGTTTACAATCTCACGTAACTAATAATAATAATAATAATAATAATAATGTTTAGTACTTCTATAGCGCTTTTTGCATTTACATATGATCAAAAGCGCTTTACAAACTTCAAAAATCCTCTCTAATAATAAATTACATGATTTAAACAAATTGTCTAAAAACTAAATGACTAACTAAACTATTTACATTATATTGCATAGGACAATGTCAGTTGTTTGAATGCAGCATCAATACAATCTACCTTCTTTATTTAACAGTGAATAGTATATCAAAGGGCTTACCATTTGAGGTTAGTTTGTTATGTTAAAAAAATGTTTTATGACCATTCAATGTCTTCACTGAAATTTAAAAAGAAAATCGAAAAATGCTCCAGACTTGCCCTGTGTTTTCTATTATTTCCCTCCCAGTCATACTGGCAAATTCACCAGTTGCAAAGAAATCCTTTTTATTTTGCCAGTTGGTGCAACTGTAAGAGTTTCAGTATCCCAAATATGACTTAAACCTGTAATTGGGCTCTATAATTTTTTTGTCTCACTTGGTCCAGATAAGAGACTACAGGAGTGCTCCTTAAATCTGGCCCACTTGCAGGTCAATCAGTGACATTAATTTTGTTTTCATACCAGCAGTTTTCCACATTGGAAATCCACAAATTTAAAATATAAGCTTGCAAGAGGTTTACCTTTTTTAACCGTTCAGTGAGTCCCAGGGTGGAGTGGAGGGGGGGGGGGGGAGGGCGGGCGGCTTCTTTACAAAAGGAAACATGTTAGTGAAGCTGTGAAGCTTTACTGGCAAAAAGTGTGTGATTTCACAGCAGTCAAATGACGACATGTGTGTGTGTATTTTTGGTTTAGTTATTAGTTTTTCACTCGGAGATATTAGAATTTCCATGCTCCTCTTAAATTCGAGTGTAAATAAAGTTTGTTCCTGTTGTTGTTGTCGTTGTGCAGTTCACATCATAAATTTGCAATGAACAGTGCAGACAAAAGTGGAAACTTTCCTAAACAGGGACCTAAAATGAAGGGTGCTGTCCTGAACAGGGTAGGTATTTACTATAGGGTATTTTAGGGCTTTTTTTGTCCTAAACAGGTTCAGGGTTTCAAACCCTTAGCAGCAGCCCTATACCCAAATGTGGGACAAGTGCCCCCCCCCCCCCCCTCTGGACCCCATATCTGAGTGTCAACTTCAGTTACTCTGAAGTCTGCATGTGGGAGGTGGCCTTTCGCAGAGGTTTGAATGTACTTTACAGTGGCGGATCCAGGAGTTTTGAAAGAGGGGTGGCTGACCTTACAGAGCGATATCAGAACAATCCGAGACAAAATCGCCCCAGTGATAGGTTTTGTTCCCTTTCTTGATTTTAAGCTTAAAAGACCCCAGATAGGGGGGTGGCTAGCCACCCAATCCACCCCCCCGTAGATCCGCCCCTGCTTTAATTCTGACCCTTGAACAATAATATTACTACCATGCCAAAGTTTACAGCAGATCCAAGTGTAGCTAGTGATGGCCAGCCATAACGCAGGTACATAAAGGTTCCCAGAGGGGGAGTTATAGTTCGTAACAGCGAATCACAGGTTGCCGCTATTCCTAGAGCAAGTCCAGTATCTTGTGTGCTGACAGCTTTGGTCATCATAGAAGTCAAAATAGTTTGCAATAAAGAGAATCCTGCAGTCAGGAGAATTTGGGACACAAAGTAACCAAATGTGGTTTGGAAAAGATACTGCAATTAAAAAATAATAATAATTCTCACATCAAACTAAGACAACCAAAAGAGAGCTTATCATTTGAGAATGGTAACAGGCTAAAGATGCATTTGTAGAGGGCTAATGTCATCCTTGACCCTTAAAGCCCTAGCAGTGATGAAAATGAAATTTCTCTTTACATTATCACTAGTTCAAACATTCAAGTGATGAGAAAAAAGGAAGTGATCACCAAGGATAAGATATCTTGATGTTTAGACAAATTCTCCTTACTAGTTTCCATAAGAGGTGTATAGAGAACAGTGAGGAGAATATGAATTTTTATATCTGGGCTTAAAGGGTTAAGTATAATTTTCACAAATGCCAGTGAAAAGAACAACAAATTCACAACTCTGTGTTTTCTTTCATTTGCTGGTACAGGTATTTCATTGCAAATATTCTACTTCAGATTGAGAATAACCCTTTTTGAGCCAAAATGGCAAACATAAACCCTATTTCAGACACAGGCAAAATGAACCTATCTTCAAACCAAGGTAGTCAAAATCTATGAACCCGTTTTCATATCAAAACAGCTCAAAAACTATACATCAGATGGAAGCACTCAGTACCCACCCCCCACTCCCCCCCCCCCAGCAAATATCACAAAAAAAGAAATGGGATAGGGATTTTTCTAAATGGCAAATGGTGTGGCTGGATGAGCCAAAATTATACACAGGAAGCTGGATCAAAAAATGTCTACATATTTGGATTCTCTTAATAACCCTTTAAACCCCAATGTCAACATTCATGTTCTCCTCAGTGTTTTTCAAATATTTCTTATGGTACTAGTTGGGAGAATTTGTTTAAACAAGACATTTCACTTTTAATGATCATTTGATCAAGTTGTGATATAATTTGCAAGGGGAGAAATGAGATGCTTGTCACTGTTTGGGGCTTGAAGGGTTAAACTTTTGATACTGGCTGCCACCTACCATGAGAACGTATGCACCTCCAGAGATGGAAAAGCTTAGTGTGAGCAGCGAGGGTTCACTAAATCTCTCTGTAAGAATGCCAATTCCTAAACCTTGAACCACCTAATTATAATAAAAAGCAACATTAATAACATTGATAAATAATTAATAAGTAATTAAATTGACTACTCCCCATGAAGGACGCACATAGCAACGTTAAGAAACCCCAGCTGGAGGGAGGCAGAAACAAAGTTTCAGCTAGCAGTCAAAGTGGAACTTTAACCCATGACTTCTGGATTTCAAGTCTGGGGCCCAAGCCACTCAACAAAACTGTCTCTGCAGATCAAAAGAGTTCCTATTCATTTCAGCAACGTGAGTGGTTTAGGTTTAGGGAAGAGATACTTTTATGATAGTGGAATATTGCAATTTACCAATTTAAGAAAATACTACAGACCAGATATTGTTGTACAAATGTGGCATATTGTAAAATCAAAACACCAGCTACGTTATCTATGGTGATATGACAGGAAAAGTTTTGGTATTTTGGGTGTAAGTGGTTCCCAAACAAAGATGGTCGTTAACAAGATCAAGAGATGCAGGCAGTATACCCTTTGGAACAGCAGAAACCTAACAGCTAGCTTGACGTTCTCTGAGAGACCAGGCCCCCTTTTCAAATCAAAGGTGGGAACACTAATATTTTATTTTTCAGGGGAGGTGAGGTGCGGGGGAGGGGGGTGCTATACATACAGCAGAAGCAGCTCCCACTACAGCCATCAGTACACCATTTTCTTGAGGACCAAGTTTGAAGTCATCCATTGTTATAACTGCACCCATTGTTTGAAACAGGGTTGCTGGCAGGAACGCAGCCAACCTAATCATCAACAGATTCATCACCGTAGGTAAACGCAATAGCTCAATTGTCTTGCTCAGACCAGATTGGTCACGCTGCTCTGAAACCATTGAGAAAAAATCAAGGAACTCAATCAGGGTTAAATTCTTCAACTTAACTGCTCAAGATGAGTCAGGCATTGTAAGGTTGTTAGTTGCTGAGTTAACATATGGTTGTGGTAATGATGATGATGATGATGGTGGTGGTGGTGGTGGTGGTGGTGGTGGTGGTGGTGGTGGTGGTGGTGATGGTGGTGATGGTTATGGTGGTGGTGATGGTGATGGTGGTGGTGGTAGTGGTGATGTGGTGGTGGTAGTGGTGGTACTGTAGGTGGTTGGAGTGGTAGCAACGATGACAATGATTGTGTAAGTCGATAGTGATGATGATGGTGGTGGTGGTGATTGTATTTTACGGTTTAAGGTGGCTCCCTATAGTTTTATGACCGCGCGCACGCTGATGTTGTGAGCTGTAGTAATCTGCGCGCGCTCACATGAAATTGTAAGATTTTCCAGACATTTTATGACGTCAGCATAGCCAAAAAAAGCAAAGTTAACAATGAATTTTCTCGCGTTTCCTTCGGTGAATTTTTTTAAAATTTTGCACATTTTGAGATACTAACGTTACCTTCAACATACTATTTTTTGGAGAAATTCTGTCAGAACAATTCGGTTTAATGGTAAAAAATAAGAAATCACGCGATATCGGTGAAACCGTCTGAACGACACCATATTTTTTCCCCTGCAAAATGTTAGTAAAAATCATTTTCACAAGATAGGAAAGTTTAAAAAAATTTCACCAAAGGAAAATCAAAATATTAAAGAATAAAGATGAATTAATGGAAAATATCCGTCATTCTTTGGACGTTTCGTTGCCATGACAACGGCCTATGCCTAAGAAGTAAAAACTAAAAAATAAGTGTAATTATGTTGGTAATCTTACTGGCAAATCTCATGAACAAAGATTGCAAGACAACAGAACTAGGCTTTCTTTTGTAACTCTTGCCAGTTTGTATAGTCACTTTTGTAGAAACTCTAGGGAGCCACCTTAAGTTTACCTAATTGTGCCTTAGGCTTAAGGCTATCTTCAGTTCTTATGCATTTGATGAGGTGCATAGAACACTAGACTAGAAATATAAGAGGCACTTACACAAGCAACAGAAAAGATGGTGGTGGTATTGGTATTGTGATGATGATGACAATGACAAGAATAAAGTATATTATTAATGATAATTATGTACAAACAAATTGCAAATGAACACATGCAACCCAGAGTTGTGAACTGCCACAAGAACAGACTTGTAAATTAATTTTGTTTTAACAGGATTTCAACAGGCTTTGACTTAATTCACCTGAATAGCTTTCTTCCTTGTTCCCTGATTTTGTATTTTTGGGTAAGAAAACAAGCACCATAACAACAGACAACAGTGATACGGCTGAGGCTGTAAATGCTACCATATGATTGCCAAACTGCTCAGCGAGACTGCCACCTAATAGAGGGCCAGCCATGATCCCAAGAGAAAATGCCAAACCTAGTTTTCCCAGAGCATTAGCTCTACCTGTCAACAATAAAATAAATTTATGTCAAACTTGTTGATATTGACTATAAAACTAAATTGGATATTTATAAAGGGACATGTCACCTCAGAGGAAACTCGGGTGAAAGGGGATAAAGAAAAAGAAGACTTCATGGGAGTGACTCCAGAAAGGGAGGTTTGCAACTGGTTTTAGGGACCGTCATTAATGATTTTTCATAAAATGTGCACAGTAATTGTCCTTTTGGGGTATGAAATTTTGTCAAGTATTTTCTAGGGTTTGATATGAGGATTAAGTTGGTAATTTTTAGTTAAGCAATGACCTACTGGTAGTTTCGGGGAGTTTTGCCCATTGGCATTTTGGGGGATGTTAGATTATCGGTTCACGCACACCTCCCTCTCAGTTTCAAATCTTATATTGTAGAATCAATCTTGAGAACGATGCGCATAAACGGATCTACGATGTCAACTGAAAGATACGCTCTCATGTACCATGTTACATATCCTATGTCTGTTAATAAGTAACCCCAAAAATGTACAATACGATGCCTAGCTCAAATTAATTATTTTTAACTGAGCTAAAAATATAGCGATTGTCGGTTCACTCACATCTCCCTCTCAGTTTCAAATCCAAGACCATACCCCCTCTACCCAATGGCCATCATCTTGTTGCGGTGGTGGAGCTTGAATGTCTTGATGCTAGTCACACTGACTAGATGCTACAACATGGGTTCTCAGCCCGTGATAGGTTCAACCTTGTCAGACTGGTCAAGGGGGAGAGGTCTGACACAGGAAAGTTCCTGGTCTGCCTGTGGCTAACAACCACAGCCAACACAAATTTTCTTGATAACATAAATCCCTATGAGGGATTGTGCACCACTTGGCATAAGAAGGCTTAAGTACCCCCACCCCCCTCCCTATAGTGGGCTATACGGGGAGGCTCCGCCCAAAAGGGGTGCCTTTTTTAAGCTCGCACTATACTAAACGGTAGGGAAAATTGCCATTTTAGTATATGAAAGGGTCACAAAATCACCTGCAAAGTGGAAGAAATGGTGGCTAAAGCATTTGTCAAAGGGTGCCAAATTTTGGCTTGCACCCTTTGAATGAGCAACTAAACCAGAATGACTGCAAGCCCAGGACAAATGTGGCAATTATAGGAAATTCTATTAATTTGGTTTATCCTTGAGGTATCACAAAGGAGTGCAATTTTGCTTTAAGTATACGAAACGGGTAACCATTTTGGTAAAAATTATTCACCCTTTAAGTCCTAACAGTGAGGAAAATGAAATTTCTCTTAACATTATCACTACTCGTTGAAACATTCAAGTGATGAGAATGAAGAAAGTGATCACCAAAGATAAGAAGTTTTCATACCTGGTATTTAGACAAATTCTCCTTACTAGTTCCATAAGAAATGTATGCAGAACGGTAAGGAGAATATGCATTTTCATGTGAAGGCTTAAAGGGTCAAAGGGTAAGCGTTTCAACCTCCAGGTGGATCCTCTCCATATAAAACTTCATTGAGTCCCCCCCCCCCTCCCCTCGCAGGCCTAAGTATAATGGACAAAAAGTCTTGAAAATTACATGCATCCTGAACTTATCAAGCCAGAGTATATTGTTAATACAAAAATTAAACTGGTATCAACTTAAATAATAATACTAATTTTATAGTGGCTGGTTGCAATTCATACCTGTCTCATCTGAGGTATCAGTAATTACCATCTGAAGACCTGCAGAACGTACAGCACCTGAGTCAAATTTACCTTACAAAAATAAACAAATTAAATGAATCACTTATTATTTCTAACCTGGAAGGGTGTGCATAAACCCCATTGAAAGTCTGAACAAAAATAACATTGGCACTGAATTTGCCAGGCTAAGAATACCATATGACAACACAGTAGCAGAACAGGACAGCGTAAGGGCAGCGCGACGTCCAAACACATCACCAAATCTTCCATAAAGAGGTCCTCCACACAGCATGATAAAAGAAAACATGGTGTTGAGATAACCTAAGATCACCACATCAGCTCCAAGATGCTTGGCCACATACTGAAAAGGACAAATTAATAATCTGTCATTTTCATCCCCAGAAGTGGAGGGGGGTACTCAATAAAGTTTTATATGGGGATGCTCTACTCAGATGGTCTGAAACCCTAATATTACCCTTTAATATACTAATTTTTACCAATTGAAAATGGTACCCCTTTTGTATATATACCTAGAGCACATTATTACACCCCCTTCTTATACCTCAAGGATAAGCCAAGACAGTAGAATTTCCTATGATTGCCACATTTTTTCCAGACTCTCAGTCCTTCTAGCTCAGTTGCTCAAAGGTTCCAAGCTTGTATGTGTTATTTCTGCCAAAATTTGGCACACACAATTATAATAAAAAATTAGCTTTAACCACCATCTCTTTCACTTTGCAGTGGATTTTGTGACCATTTTATACACTAAAATGACAATTTTCCCACCCTTAAGTGCACCCTTAAGTGCACCCTTAAAAAAGGCACCCTTTTGGGCAGAGCCTCCCCATATAATCCACTATAGGGAATGCCCCTCCCCCGGGTTTTCATCTCAGTGTGACCACATCACCAAAAAACATAAACATTTAAAGTTTTTTTTTGGATGTTATGTGCTGTTGGGTGCTCAAAGTAAGTTGTTAATGTTACAAAGTTTGAGTAAAACTGTGCTTAACCCAAGAAAAACATGTCAATCTATAAAATAAACTTGTTTCTTGTCCACATTTAAGTGTGTGAAAGTTTGTCCAACTCTCATCCAAACCTGAAATGCTTATTAATAATGACAAAACATGTAATATTTTATACCAAACTGGGTCATTTTTTGTAACGTTGTCATGCTCAGAACACACCAGTATGTTTATAACCACTACACTCTTTTCCCACATCCCTTTACTGTCAGGATTGTTAACTACTGAGTAACTACTAACATAAACCCTCCCAGTCCCTCTGTATCACTGTTTAATGTGACATATATCCCCTGACAACCCTCGATAAGTTTTAAAAAAATACTCTAACTAATTTATCAGTTATATCAATACCCCGGGGGGAGGGGAGGGGGATACTTGGGTCAATTTTTGCTGGGTATGTGCCGCTGGCCTCTCCGAGCCCCTTCCCCATTATAGTCTATTCTGTAGCCAATTATAGACCCCATGTTAGTCACTTCTGGGCAAATATACCCCAAATCCCTACTTGACGGAATTTACTTACCCCTAAAATCCCACAAATGTGCGACCCCAATTGTAGTAACTCTATTAGCTCCTATGCAAAATGCAACCCCATTATAGTCAATCCAGTCGAAAAAATGCGACCCCATCTAACGGCACATCCCCATTGGCCTATTACTAGGAAGTACCCCCCTCCCACACAAAACCCAAAAGGAATTTTGTAGTGTTAAAATATGTAAGATAGTATTTCCACAGTCCATAGGTACGAAAAATGCAGGAAAAGTCACACACAAGCAAAGGAGGCCCACACGGCTGGAGCTTAACCCGGTTTCTGTAGCATGAAGCAACTGAGAGTACTGCTTCTACCCCCTGGATGGGATGCTACTCCATCACAGGGTTACCCCCAGCAGTATGTTGCCGGTACCCATTTTATACACCTGGGTGGAGAGAGACAATGTGGAGTAAAGTATCTTGTCTAAAAAAACAACACGGTAGCAGGGACTGGGCGTTGAACCACCGACCTTCAGATCTGAAGTCCAATGCCCTAACCACTACACCACCGCACCTCCTTAGACCATGGTTTTCACCCTAAAGCCTCTCTTTCTCGACAGAAAAGCAAGAAAAGGTTGAGGCAACTTTGCTTTTTTGTCACCTACTCTTACTGCATGTCTGCCTCCCCAACCCCCTCCCTTCACCTCACTCTCAATGTTCTCTTCCCTAGTGCAAGGTCAAAAGGAGGGGTGGGGAAGGCTATCCCTGAAAAGTAAACAATGTACACAATTTAGGTCTTTTTCTCAAGTGAAAATTGTTTTCTTGCTTTAATAGAACGGAAACCTTGCAAAACATTTACAGCTTGGTAAACTGTTGGATGCCCAATCTGTCCATTATTTACTACCACAAAGCGAGAAGTTTAGCTACAAAGCGTTAAATGTAGTGAACACCACCCCCCTCCCCCCCCAAAAAACCCATCCGCTCTTATAACAACCACCTTTCGAAAGCGCTCAGACACAAGTAAGTTAACTCTCTAGTTAATCAAACTTTTGCTATACAAATACACCTTCGTATTTTGTGCTCCAAGTGAGTAGCTTGGGCTAATTCGCTTTGGAGTCGTCATTGAAAGCTCATTTTTTTACTCAAAAGAAAGGGATGGTAAAGAAAAATTGTAATGAAAGCAAAAGATTATTGTAATCATGAGCTTCTTTGAATCAACAACTCTTCCGTACAAACAAATTGATGAATAGGAACTGCGCAGCTATGTTTCTTCGATGTGGAGTGCGGAGATCCTAAAATCTCATCATGTTAATAGAGGCTAATTTAGTCTACGCTAAGAAATATCGAATTGCCTTTCAAGAAAATTATTTAAGTGTGTGCTTACCGGAAAAACTGACTCGACCATAAAGAAACACGACGAAAACAGAAAGGCGTTTACAAGTACGACAAGCATAACCGCAGATTGACTTTTCTCTGTTTTCATCTCTTTATCTGCTGCTGAAGTAGAGTCGTCGTCGCCTTCTTTCGTGGCCATGACTAAAATTGCCGAAGAAAGAAAAAATGACACCCCTCATTTGCTTTGTTTACCTTCAGCGCGCGAAAGTGGCACTGGTTGTCACGCGATGACCAGTTTTTAAACACGATGCGTGACCAAAGAACAGTGTAAATGAAAAGTCACGCAACGTTTTGGCTTTCTATACATGTTGGCCCCCGGGGGGTGTACTTCCTAGAAATAGGCTAATGGGGATGTGCCGCTGGATGGGGTCGCATTTTCACGACTGGATTGACTATAATGGGGAGAATGGGGTCGCACATTTGCGGGATTTCAGGGGTAAGTAAATTCCGGCAAGTAGGGATTTGGGGTATATTTGCCCAAAAGTGACTAACATGGGGTCTATAATTGGCTACAGAATAGACTATGATGGGGTAGGGGCTCGGAGAGGCCAGCGGCACATACCCAGCAAAAATTGAACCAAGTACCCCCCCGGGATGTTGGCGTACAAAACGGTAAGCAAGTGCGTCAGAATGACTTAATATTGCTCTATTGAAAGCAGCTGTTATGTTTAGTATAGTCAATACTGAATTTCAACACTGGGACATTAAGGGACAATAGATCTTTGCGAACTTTTATCTGTCTTTATATTTGTAAATTACGGTATCATATTATCCAGCTGTATTAGTTATCGTACAGAAAGCGCGCAAAACGAGTACAAAAATCACAGATATTGTACATACATCTTATTCGATGGCTTAACATATAATACCCGCGGATATTTTGCAAGCAACGAGCAAAATGTCCGCACGTATTATATGTTAAGCCATCGAATAAGAGATTTATTATAATTTGTTTGTATTTTGACTCGCCCTGCGGGCTCGTCAAGACACAGCACAACTGGTAAAAATATACGGCGATACTTCACACCGAAACATCGAATAAGATATATTTATTATAATCCTGCATATACATCAACGTCTTTTTATCACTCCTGTCAGCTGAAAGCATCCCACATCTTGCCTGCAACAGGCTGTTGTAGGCCAAAGGGTTGAATAAGACTTGGGCCGCGTATCTGTAGGGTGACTAGGAGTAATGCCCCTGTTCCCTAAATAAATGCTAAGTAGAACATTTTCACAGAATTAACTCCCAGCATTTTGTGAAGATTTCCTTATGGTTCACTGGCACTTAGTTAAATACTTAGAGTGAGAGAGTGGAGTAAAGCTTCTTGTCTATGAAAGCCACAAGATATTAACATGTGATAAGGGGCTTTTTAACAGATTAGTTGCTGGAAGCGAGATGTAAAAGAGTGAGGGAAGGAGGTTAGTTATCTCAAAACCAACCCTCTTCGGTTTGAAAAATGATGTAGTTGACTACTCTGACTCCATAGCAAAGTTAGCCTGAGAAAACAGCCAACGTTTCGCGAGGTCGCCACTTGAGCCCTCGCAAAACGACGTCTGAGTAACGAGCGCAGAAATTCCATACTGATGACGTGCACTACCCAGATCTTGGTAGTGCTTCTGATTGGTTGAAAGAAAATTTCCTCGCGGCACAACCAATCAGAAGCACTACTAAGATCTGGGTAGTGCACGTCATCAGTATGGAATTTCTGCGCTCGTTACTCAGACGGTGTTTTGGGAGGGCTCAAGTGGCGACCTCGCAAAACGTCGGCTGTTTTCTCAGACTATAGCAAAGTAAGATTTATAACTACAAGAACAACATAGGTCGCAGTGATAGGAGGATATTTATTTGCAGGCTACCAAAAGGCACAATGTCTTCGCTCAACTGAAACAACCATTTTCTTTAGTTAGTCACTAATGTGACATCACTCTATAGACTGCCAGTCGATAAATACATTTTCCCTGATTTTAATTTTCGAACTCAGTGTGTCGGTGATTGAACTGACATTTATCTGAATACTTTACGATGTTACATAAAATATCTCATATTATATATATACACACAGTAAAAGTACATTCTATTGAATGCAAACAAATACAAAATTAGCTCCATGGCAGCATAAGCCTCAGTGGCATCAAAGAAAACAATACGGTACAAGTTAAGCTAAAGGATGAGAGTAGGAAGGAAGGCACACCTGGTGCATTTGAAGTATGTACTGGTACATGCTGACTATAAATTGACAATCAAATTACTGAGAGCCCAAAAATACCTCAAATATCCAACATCTGTCTGGGTTTCCACTCATATGTGCATTGAGAAAATTATACCTCATTGGTATACCTACAAAACGTTGATGCCTTTGAAGTCTTAAAACCCTGAAGTAAAAATGTATCCTACACATTTTTATTGAGATCCTAAAGAATCCTAACCTAAGATCTTTGAGGAACCTATTTGAAGATCCCATATAATCCTGAATCAGAATTTCTCCTTTCCATGAATGAATAAAAACACAGCAACCCCAGTGTTCACTACAAGTCCCAAAAGACCAAATGACGGCCAACCATAATACTTGTACATGATACTCCCCAGGGTGGGGGACACAGTTCTTATCAATGAGTTGGTTGCCATGGAGAGGCCTAGTACTGCACCAGTGTCCTTGGTGACGACACTCTTTGTCATGGCTGAGGTTGTAATGACATTTAGAGTAGTCCCACCAACCACCATTGGTATTATGACAATGCAAAACTGGTAGATGTCTGTCACCATGTACTGTAAAAGAACAAAATATTTTTTCGTGTCAAGGTTATCTAAAAATATGATCTACAGGTTCCTTATAAACCTGTTTGCGAAAACGTGCTTTCTAAGCAGAAAAGTGCCTGCTGCATGTAGGGCACAAAAAGCAAAAGTGAAAATCACGAGAAGTCAAAACGTCTCTTTCCAAATTGCAAGATTATAACACTTGCACTCATTTGCACTTCATTATCTTGAGCCAAATATTTTGCTATATTTGCACTCCCACTCAGTCAATAAGTAGTATAAGTACTATATAATTTAATAATAACAATTATATGTTAATAATATTGAAAGTCTTACCAAAAGCGCATAAGCTAATGCAATCACACAAATAGCACTTCTTAAAAGCACAGCTTCACTAAATCGTCTGGAGAGAACACCCACAATAAGTCCCTGAACAACCTACATAAGAATCAATGAAAAAAGAATGACTGATTGACTTCTGGTAGGCAGCATAACTATCTTCAAATTACCTTAGAGGCTAAGGAATAATTTCCAGTTGTACAGGTGGAAAGGCCTAAAACTGCCTGGCCAGCTGGTTTAGATTGGCCCCAGATGCGTGATAATTTTATCCTCAGAAGATGGAAGAGTAACCAGGATGAAACATATTAAAAATTTAAAAACGTTCTCTGGTTAACGGTAAGCTTACAGCTACCAGTCTGTAGCCTTTGACGAACACTAAAATGGAAAGCGAAAATTACAAATATAAGCAGTAAATGTGGGAAAAACAAGCAGTAAAAATATGCAGTAAAAAACGTGCGAAAGCTGAAAGTGAATAAAAAATTATGAATAGTCATAAAAGAATGGAATGTTGCCAAATGGGCCGATCCACCTGACGCATACCGTGGTTTTGCTTGTCTTCCTTACATCAAGGGGCTAACTGAGCCACTCATGAGATTACTCTGTAACAACGAAATCTGAGTGGTCAGCAAACCCTTTAAAACTCTCCAACAAGAATTCCCATCTCCAAAATTTAGACAGCCCATGGATCTCCAAACAAATGTAGTCTACAAAATTCCATGTTCAGACTGCTCCTGGAACCACATAGGAGAGACTGGCAGATGCTTTCAAACTCGAAAGAAAGAACACAAAAGAAACCTTAAAAACTATGCAAAAGGCTCAAACATTGCTAACCACGCTTGGTCAAACAACCACCTAATTGACTTTGAAATTGCACGCGTCATTGACAAGGGCAATTATCGTGTCCATAAGACGTTGGAATCCTGGCATACTGTGAAAACCATCAATGCCGACAATAACTCAAAACCGTTGCCTAGCCAATATTCCATTCTTTTATGATTATTCATTTTTTTATTCACTTTCAGCTTTCACACATTTTTTATTACATATTTTGTACTGCTTGTAAGTTTTTTCGCACATTTATTGCTCATATTTGTAATTTTCGCTTTCCATTTTAGTGTTCACCAAACGATACAAACTGGTAGCCGAAAGCTTACCGTTTTTAAATCTTTTCAACCAGAGACCGTTTTAAAATTTTTAATATTTATCCTCAGAGTTGCGGATTTCAAAGAAGACTCAGAGTGACAGAAGATTGCCAAAGATAAGAGAAAAGTTCTTGAATGATACAGTTCAAAATCCAGCTTCATTTCAACCAAATGTTTCATAGACCAATCCACTTGGAGCTCCTATCGATTCACAATAGCAACAGTACTATAGGCAAGTTCACAAACAAACATTTACATTTCTAAACAATATATAATTTACAAATTAATGAAATCGTGATGGACAATAAGGTTCTTACTATTGAAAGGCCTCCAACGTAAGACATTACAAAGCCATTTTGTTGTGGTTCCAACTTAAAATACTCCATGGAAACCAAAGCAAACATGGACTGGAAAATCCCAAAAGGGATTCCAGTGATAATTTTGACAGTTATTAAGAAGAATACTGTTGGAATCTTTAGAAGTTCTAGGATCTTCTTGACACTGAAAACACTGGTTTTCTGCTCACTGTTTCCTGAAACAAATAAACACAAAATTAATAAGAATTAATCTTTGATGCCAGGGGCATGATGGTCCAAATCTTGTACTTGGCCTCATGTAAGTGCAATGAGATAATGTTGTTCTGTTCTTACATTGCTCTAGTTCTGTTTTTTGGTGCTTTTTTTCCCTGAAGGTTGTTGGTTTCCTTCTCTCTTCAAAAACCAACTTTTTAAAACTCCATTTAGATGTGGATTACTAGAGGACTTGAAGGAAACCATCTGCAGCTAATGTGGCTTCCTCTAAGTATATCTATTAGTGGTAAACTAATAATTATCTCATAAAGGACAGAATGGAACAATCAGGGCTCGAGACTAACTTTTCTGCTTAGTAGCCTGGTGGCTAGTAAGAGGTTTGATTTCACTAGCCAAAATAAATTTTCACTAGCCAGACTTTTTTTGCATAATCTCATACTGTGTTCAAAATGACTAATTTTTAGTCGAGTTAAGTACTAAAACCATGCCTCTCTGTAGTCCCAGGAGCGAAGAACTGGAATGGTGACTATTCTTTCCAACGGTTAATGATCGATCCTCACTCGAATACAAAATATATTCCCAGGTGCGATGTAGTTCACGCCTCTCTTTTCCGTTTCGGTCAGATCATGACGAATTTCTCGAACAGTTAACCTTATACGAGCATGTCATCGTACGGAGAAGCGTTGGGGAAGACAAGACTAACATTGGACGAACGTTGTAAGGTATGTAGAAACGTCTTCAAGAGAAGACTAGTAAATTATAAGCGTATTTAAGTGCGGAGAAACGTTGGGCAGACAAAACTAATAAGGTTCGAACTTACTAAGGTACGGAGAAACGTTGAGAAGTCATATGCATATCAAACACGTTGGCTGCAAATGCACTACAGTAAGGAGAAACGCTGCCACCGTACCAAGATACCGAAAGACTAATAAAATACGCAACTACTAACTTACGGAGAAACGTTATTAGACAAAACTAATTCCGTAAGAACGTGTGTGACGTACGGAAGAACGCCGAACGGACAAACTGAACTATTACAGTGGGACAACTGATAAATTACGGAGAAACGTAAATGAGACAACTAAAATCACACTAACGTACGGATAAACGACAAGACAAGACAAGTACTAATAGCGTATGAATGTACTAACGTACAGAGAAACGCTAAGCGCTGTCGACTTATCGTATTAATGTACTAACACACTGAAAACCTTAATAGGAAGACCAGAAAAATGTTGTGCGAACGTGCTAACGTACGAAGAAACGTTGAGAACGCCAGACTAATAAATCGACG
The DNA here is from genome assembly GCA_964017195.1 of Siderastrea radians. Lineage (NCBI taxonomy): Eukaryota > Metazoa > Cnidaria > Anthozoa > Scleractinia > Rhizangiidae > Siderastrea > Siderastrea radians. The sequence continues at coordinate 30,790,658 of OZ024898.1, forward strand.
AACCTACTTACGTACGGAGAAATGTTGTGAAGTCGTTACGCAGGGAGAAACGCGGGGAAGAGAAACTATTGTACGAACGTAGCAATTAATAATAAAAAGTCCATAGAAGAGAAGACTAAAGAATTGTGTGAACGTACTAACGTGTAGACAAATCATCATATGAAGGCACTAATGGACCTTTTAAGGAAACGTGTGGTGAAACGTTATGAAGACGGCTAATTTCGTTCGAACGTAGTAATGACAGAGAAAACGTTGCCAACTTAGACAAGAATTAGAAGGGAAAAACGTTGAGAGTATCATATGAATATTATGATATCATTTTACGGAATACGTTTTAGTTTCTGCTCACTCAATTTGCTTTTGGGATCCGACTATCAGAAGCAATATTTAGTTTGGTTTCCATCCGGTGTTTTAATAATAATAAATAATAACTGAAAATTGTTATAGCGCCATATCCAAAAGCTCTAAGGCGCTTCACAATAAAAGTTTTAAAATACTAAGTACTAAATAATAACTATAGATTAAAATAGTGCTTGAAAAGATGAGTCTTCAAACTGCTCTTAAAAGTACGGAGATTCGAGCCATATTTTATGTGCTCTGAAAGATTGTTCCACAGCTTAGGAGCACAAACAGAAAAAGCACGATTGCTTTAGTGCTTTGAAATTTTCACTAGCCAAAATGGCTAGTGAAAGACCAAAACCTACTAGCCAAACCGGAATTTCTACAAGTCTGTGACTAGCTGCAGGGCTCGAGACTAACGGTAGCCAATTAGTCACAGACTTGTAGAAATTCCGGTTTGGCTAGTAGGTTTTGGGCTTTCACTAGCCATTTTGGCTAGTGAAAATTTCAAACCAAACTAAATATTGCTTCTGATAATCGGATCCCAAAAGCAAATTGAGTGAGCAGAAACTAAAACGTATTCCGTAAAATGATATCATAATATTCGTAGGATACTCTCAACGTTTTTCCCTTCTAATTCTTGTCTAAGTTGGCAACGTTTTCTCTGTCATTACTACGTTCGAACGAAATTAGCCGTCTTCATAACGTTTCACCACACGTTTCCTTAAAAGGTCCATTAGTGCCTTCATATGATGACTTGTCTACACGTTAGTACGTTCACACAATTCTTTAGTCTTCTCTTCTATGGACTTTTTATTATTAATTGCTACGTTCGTACAATAGTTTCTCTTCCCCGCGTTTCTCCCTGCGTAACGACTTCACAACATTTCTCCGTACGTAAGTAGGTTCGTCGATTTATTAGTCTGGCCTTTCTCAACGTTTCTTCGTACGTTAGCACGTTCGCACAACATTTTTCTGGTCTTCCTATTAAGGTTTTCAGTGTGTTAGTACATTAATACGGTAAGTCGACAGCGCTTAGCGTTTCTCTGTACGTTAGTATATTCATACGCTATTAGTACTTGTCTTGTCTTGTCGTTTATCCGTACGTTAGTGTGATTTTAGTTGTCTCATTTACGTTTCTCCGTAATTTATCAGTTGTCCCACTGTAATAGTTCAGTTTGTCCGTTCGGCGTTCTTCCGTACGTCACACACGTTCTTACGGAATTAGTTTTGTCTAATAACGTTTCTCCGTAAGTTAGTAGTTGCGTATTTTATTAGTCTTTCGGTATCTTGGTACGTTGGCAGCGTTTCTCCTTACTGTAGTACATTTGCAGCCAACGTGTTTGATATGCATATGACTTCTCAACGTTTCTCCGTACCTTAGTAAGTTCGAACCTTATTAGTTTTGTCTGCCCAACGTTTCTCCGCACTTAAATACGCTTATAATTTACTAGTCTTCTCTTGAAGACGTTTCTACGTACCTTACAACGTTCGTCCAATGTTAGTCTTGTCTTCCCCAACGCTTCTCCGTACGATGACATGCTCGTATAAGGTTAACTGTTCGAGAAATTCGTCATGATCTGACCGAAACGGAAAAGAGAGGCGTGAACTACATCGCACCTGGGAATTTATTTTGTATTCGAGTGAGGATCGATCATTAACCGTTGGCAAGAATAGTCAACATTCCAGTTCTTCGCTCCTGGGACTACAGAGAGGCATGTTTTTAGTACTTAACTCGACTAATAATTAGTCATTTTGAACACAGTATGAGATTATGCAAAAAAAGTCTGGCTAGTGAAAATTTATTTTGGCTAGTGAAATCAAACATCTCACTAGCCACCAGGCTACTAAGCAGAAAAGTTAGTCTCGAGCCCTGAGTTGGCTACCGTTAGTCTCGAGCCCTGGAACAAGCCTAGCTGTTTCATGTCGTGGACAGTTAAAGGAGCTGTCGTCATGGAATTCCATTAACCATGTAAGTTTGAGATATATTTAACGAATAAATTAAAGAAACCCACCAGGTTGTAGTGAGCCATCAGCAGATTTCTCTGCTTTTGACATTGACTTAGTGTTACTTGGAATAAACACCAAAGCTATGACAATACTGACGAAAGAGAAGAATGCCGCAAAGAATGATGCAGACTGCTCTCCATAATTCTTTGTGATAAGACCACCAATGAACGGGCCGATAACCATTCCAATTGCATAGGACACACCCAGTTTACCAAGTGCATCTGCACGACCTGTCACAAGAACAATATTATTTTAATTATAATTATTATTATTATTATTACTATTATTATTATTATGATTATTATCATTATTATTATTATTATTATTATTGAAAAAAGACATTAAAAGTGAGCATGAAACTGAGCAACAGTGGAGTGAAAAATAATAAATATTTATTGTTTTATCGACTGCATGACTGACTGGTTGACTGACAGACTACTGAGCTATTGACTAACTGTCTGTCTGACTGACCATCCAACCAACCAACTGATGTTTGACTGTATTACCTTATTGACTTGTTGGTTGATTGGCCAAGTAAATGACAGACTGGTTGACTTATTGAATGTCTGTCTGTCTGTCTGTCTGTCTGTCTGTCTGACCGACCAACAGACCAGTCAGCCAGCTGGCCAGCTGGCCAGCCAATGAGCTGACCATCCAACTGACTGACCAACCAACCGACAGATGATTAATAGTATTGGCTCGTTAATTGACATTTAGTGGATTAAATGGCTCATACTCTATAAAAATCTCATACCTTCCTTATCCGAGATGTCTGTTACAACCATTTGTGATCCTGGAGAAATTCAAATTATATATAATTAATTTATTAATTTCCAGAAGTCAGAGTAAACTCAAGGCTTTGTAACATTTTGTTTTTTACATATTAAAGAAGAAGATTTAATAGCAGAAAAACGTCTTTTCAGTTGAAAGAAAGAGGAATTACAAACCTAACAAAAAAATAAAACAACAAATAAATCACTTTATTTAGGTGTTATTGGTATTTAACACAGAATGGGACACCTCCAAGATCGAATTGAAAAGGACATGATTAACAGATAATAGGTAATTAACAAAGTAGTAGATATAGTTGAATGTGACTAAAATTTAAATTTTACTAACACTTTATGAAAAGTCTTAAAATTGAACAAACCTTGCATAGCGTGCATGAAAACAGATGGAAGCCTTGAAAGAAACAGCATGCTTACAGTTGATGCAGTGCCAAGAATGGAGTAACTCAAGGCTGCTGCAGCAAAAGACAACACTAGGGCAGCTCTACTTCCATAAATATCTCCAAACCGTCCAAATATTGGTCCCCCACACAGCTGAACAACGGCAAATGTAGTTTGAAGATAACCAAAAACCACTGGGTCTGCTCCCAGCTTCTTGGATAAATACTAAACAAGACAGATTGGATAGGTTAAAACAATGAAATGATTTTACAAGACAATGAAACTTTTGCACAGTAATAAGTTAATAAATTAAAGATGATGATAGATGTCCAATTTTTTAATAATTTAATAATTTTTTATTTGTTTAATTGGTGGCATTGTGAATAGTCTGAACCCAGAAGTCACGTCAAAAGTAGATTGTGAATGATCATTCATGTTAGTGTAGTCCTGAAAAGGACTGTTATGTTGGTGACAGCAACTAAAGTTTTCACAGCAGATGCAAAATTAAAGTCATCATCTGAGACAAAGTGATGACCGGTGTTTTGAAAAATTGTGTAGAACTAGGCAGTCAAGAGCAAACCTGATAATGACTTCTGAAAGAAGCTGTCTTGGGGTCATCGTCACCAAAAGTCATTTTCAGGTCTGGAACATTTTCAGCCAGATGATCATACACAGTCAACTTAGGACATGACATCGTTAACCGACTGTCGCCATATGGCGACCGCCGGTTTATAAAATGGATGTGGTTTTTTTTTTTTTGCATCAGTTGGCTTAACATATGAACCAAGTGCTGTAAAGCTTATGGTGCGGGTACTCAAGAGCAGTACTGTCTTATATAAGTTGCATGCGCATATTAGTCTGCTGAATGTTACCTTCGTGTTTTCTTGTCTTTTAATTTACAGTATTTAAGATATGAACGGCAAAGGGTTGTTAAGTTTGGGGTTTCTGTATTTGTCTTGTATAATGCATGCGCAACTGAGTAAAGCAGCTAATAGGATTGAATGCAAAATTGGCTGTCTTGCCTGATCTAGTTAGTGGTTATGGTGAAAATTTTTTTAGCGTAGGAGTTTTGTTATTGGGATTGACATTTTGAGGGATGTAAAAATGTGAGAGTGGAAGGATTTGTGAATGTGAGGAGCATATCATGCTTCGGTGAATGTGATTTGCTTTGAAAGTTGCGTTTGTATAGCAGCGGTGTAATACTGTGCTGACTGAGAGGCAGTTTCCCTTGGCGTTTTTATGGGGGGACGGTTTCCGAAGTGGATTGTAAGTTTTCTTATTGGGAAACCGCTGTATTTCGTAGAGGAGAGAAACGACAGTTGTGTTTGCAGCTTGTTAACGCGGTAAGGAAAAGTGGCTTAGGAAGAGAAGGGATTGGCACTAGTATGATGATGCAATTAGTGGATTGCACCATCAATACATCATAGTTCTTGAGAAAGGAGAGAGATGAGTCTTTATTTGAAGCGAGAAGTTGATTTTAATTGCATAAAGACAAAGGAATCAGTCATTAATAAGGAGATCAATTAATAAGGTAGCTGTTACGAGTCTTTAAGTTAGAAAATAACTGAATATTATCAAGCGATGTGTGTAGTTTGCGTGTGGTGTTGGTTTTTATTTGTAGGTAATTTTGTAAGTGCATAGTCTGGTACGAAGCCGTTCCAAGTCAACTTGTTTTACTTTGCATGGGGATTCCCAGGTTAGCAAACCGGATTTAAAAATCATGTCATGAGATAGGCCTTAAAGTGCCCCAGACTTTGACAATCTGCTCAAGCTCATATTATTTTGATTCTAATGCTATGTTCACTGTTTGTATTCACGGTCTAGGCACAACAGTAAATATTTTGTCATCCCTTTGTAAGCATCCTCAGTTGTGGGCAAATTTATACCGACATTCAACGTTTGAGTGAATTTGCGGTTTTCAGCCGATATAAAAGTGATAAGAAAGATAAGCTGAGTCATCAGAGTTTAAAAATTACGTCATCCAGTAACGCTATAGTCAAAATATTCTGTCACACAATCACACATTTGTGAAACCTAGGGGTGGGGAGGGTCAGAACCGCCGGTTAAAATGCCGTTCGGGCTTTCTTGTTGTGATATCAGTCTGTCATATCACAGCGAGTACTGATGAATTGTAATGAACTATCGTGATGCAACAACATGTTGCAGGTATTTCAAATTTACAACAATACATCACAACAGTTGCATTAAAAATTACCTGCACACAGCCACGTTACTTTAATTTAGGCAACGAATTTTTACAAAACAATGTTCCATTCAAAATAATGTTAAAATTTATCTTGTATAACATTGAATCAATAAATTTATTGCCTAGCAACTCAAGTGAACAGCTGAAATGTGATTCACACCCTTTTGTTGTCATTGAACCTTTCAATCTAAGCCTGCTGTTGGTCAGTACTTGAAAGTCATCTCAGCCCTTTAGGCCCAAACATTAACATGCACATTCTTCTCACAGTCCTTCTTGTATTTCTTATGATGCAAGATGGGAGAATTTGTTTAAACATCAAGACATTTTATCTTTCATCATTGCCTTTATTCTTATTCTTGCTTGTATGTTTAATCACGTAGTGATATTGTCAGGAGAAAATACTTTCCATCTCAAACATCCTTTGAAAAGTAAGCCTGCTTCGCAGACCGTTGATTTCACTCCGCAGTGAAATTACGTGATCACAAGTTTGTTGACCACCAAATCTGTAACATTGAACATGCCATGAAGGAATTTCAACTCGCAATTATCAGAAATATCGTAAAATAACACCTTCTCCTGAATTTAAATATTGTCCTATAATGAGGTAAAATTGAGGAAAAGTGTTCTCTGAGGACATGAAATGTGGCAGCTAGTAAAAATTCATTGAAATGCATTCAGCAAAAGTTGAGCGTTGTTGAGCTTGGGTCGACAAATTTTGCTCACCTTGTGGTCAACAAACTTGCCATCACATGATCATTTTTTCACACCACAGAGTGAAATCAAAGGTCTTTGAAGCAGGCTAAAAAATCCCTTTTCAATGGACATCTGAGATCAATAGTGGATACTAGTAAGAGTGTGCCTAAAGAGTGACTGGTCAGCTGTTATCAGTTTCACCCAGTTTACTATTGCTGGACTAATTCGTGTTTGTCCATAGTGTGTCGAATATTTTTGTCAGTTCATTAAGTCTTAAGCTTTTCAGTTATATTGAGGTTGTCAGTATTTCCAAAATAAAAAACCTTTGGAATAATTAAGAGACAAATAATGTTCAGCACTTCTAAGTATCTGCCAAAAAAAGTAGAGATGACATGGCTAACATTCAAGCTGGACTACAGGCATAATTTACTACTGACATCAAACATTAAATCAGTCAAAATCACTAAATAATTTAACGCCTGGTAGTATCACTTATACTCCCAACATTTATGCAACTTAACCCTGGCCACAATCTCATTCCCAGAGTCTGTGTTGCCCTTGTCCAGCTGAATGCGCAGCAAGGGAGGCTTTCCCCATTCTGCTGGAAGAGGATAACTTGCACTCTGGGAACAAGACTGCCCTGGCCTTGCCTAATAAGGAAGTGACACCAATTAGTGACCTATTAGCTTGGTCTTAGCTGGGATGGTTTCTGAGGCAACCAAGCATTAATAAGTTGATTACATAAATATGTTTGGACAGCTGATGTTAGAAAATTCTTTTCCATAATATTCTAACTACATGGCCTGAATAAAGTTTGACTTCCTTTCTCTTAAAGTTGAGACTACGGAAGACAATGTACAAATCTGTTGACAGAAAAAGTAAACAAAAATAAAAAAAACGAGTCTTTCGGTTTTTGGAGCCGAGATCAGTCACAACAATGTGGATTGCAAATTTGAATTGAAACAGCGGCAGGCATGTGGCTTTAATACCACAGCATTATCTTCTCTAAAATTTGTAAATAAAATCTATTCTCCCTTACCGGCAGTACTCCGATTTGAACCCAGAAACACGAAGAATAAAGAACTGCGTTCAAATGTGTGTTGAAAAGAAGCCATTTGCGATTGTGCCTGAAATCCAGAGAGGTTTCCTTGTGCGGTGTATCTGACGAAGCCATCAAATCATCTTCATCTGAGGTAACTTCTCCATTCATTTCGATTCGCCTGCGTACATCAGAGTCTAGGGACATTTTCTTTAGAAGCAAAAGCACGGAGAAAAGCGTTTGTGATGTACGGTGTAGGCGTGAGCGCGTTATTGTACCAGCAGATTATGTCAGCATTTGCCATGTCACCGCGAAGTCAGTGAATGTTTTTGAAGCCACTATCATGTAGGTTAGCGGACATACGCAAAAGAACACGTGTAGTGATTCTAGAGGTGCCTCGTGGTGACGCACTTCCTGGGCTCTTACAGGGGAAGGACCCCTGGCCGGTCCGGAGGAACGAGTAGGTTTTGGGTGGGTGTAGGCCGCCCCGGCTGCCAAATTTAGACCTCGTTAACCGGCCGTCGTCAGGCGACCGCCGGTTTAACAATAGCGCTGGGCACTAATAAGGTCGTGAATTATTTCCGAGCCCTACTGTGACTCAGACAAACAAACTGATCCATTATATAAGAACTTGGATGGAGAAGTAGTCAGTGGCGAGCACTTCTTTGCGGTTTTCAAGGACTTTTACGCAAAACGCTAAAATACCCAGGTCATTGCTGAAGAGAAGACCTGAGAATTATTCCTTGGAGCAACTGAAACGTTGGTGAAAGTGCAACCGAAAGAATTGATGCAGAGCGGCCGGCCGGGAATTCAGTACAGTGTACTGTCCCAAACTGATACCGCCGAGATACGACTGAGCTTAGAAACGGCAGCGATTAGAACATGGTGCTAAAGGCGTCCATGAAAAAAGGTCTGAACTGGAAAAGAAAACTGAGAAAAGAGACAAAAATCTGTCCTTTGTTCCCGAGAATTATAAAGGATGCGCTTTAATACTTTTATGTGGTGCCGCATTCAATACCGACCTGGGAGGCCCTGCTAGGGGGGGGGGGGGGGGGGAGGGGAGGGTGGCTGAATAATCCACAATCCTGAGTAATTTTAGAAATAAACCGTATCCTAATTTTGTAAATAAATATATCCCTAAAATCAATTTCATTTTATATCCCTAAAATAAAATTCTAAAAAGAAATAATCCGTAATCTTTAAATTTAGTGGCCAATATTGAATAATCCGTATCCCTTCTCTAAAACCCCCTAATAATCCATAATCCTAAAACCCTAACAGGGCCTCAATAGCGGAAAGCCGCGGGCGTGATTGAACTTTGATGTTCTAAAAGCGCTGAGCGAATATGGCCTCATACACTGATGTTCGAGAATGAGTACTTCATCTAACGCCTTAAAAGCAGGAGCCATAATCGATTATGACTCCTGCTTAAAAGCTATAAAGTACTAAATTATTCTTTAATAAATATTCTCAAATGCTTAATATAATGATTTTACGCAAAAAAACAAAATTCGCCTTATTTCGAGACCCTCTGTTCTCAATTGTTCTGCTTTGCTACGAACAGCAAGTATTTTGATTATTTGTAAATTTCTTGGTTTGGGCCTATTTTCAAATCTTCTCCCAGCCTAGCGATGCACACGTTCTATTTACACAACATGAAATAAATGCTTCACTCCTAAAACATTTAACAAACTCAGTTATGTTCCAGTGGTTTCATGGATTCTTTAGTTTGGGAATAATTCTCTTTGAAATCTTTGCGGCTATGGAAAACAGCGAATCAAGATTTGACTGATTTAAGGTGTGGAGCAAAAAGCAACAACGATCTTATCGAAGGAAAGTGTTTTGAGCAATACGACAAGCCATACAACAAACTTGGTATACCTGTGTCCAGCTTCGTTAAAATGAACTCCTCGGTCATTGCGTTTGTCGCTGTGATTTATTCCCAGATCGTGAAGTCAAGAGTTAATGACTTGGAGTCGTCCAACCCAAAACCTGAAGGACAGGTTCAACAGGGAAACCCAGCAAGCTGACGCCCTTCTGCTGCAAGAGTTAATGACCTGGAATTGTCCAACCCAGAACCCGAAGGACAAGTCGAACAAAGAAACTCAACAAGCTGCCGCCTGTTTGCTGCCTACATTTGCCAACTAGCCTTAAGGATTTCTTTGGGGATTATTTTTATTGCCCTGCAAACCCAAGTATTCTACCCAAGTAACTTTCCTTCAAACTTTAAGTGTATTTAATCCCGAGAGCAGACAATAATTCAGTTTAACCATCTACCAACTTACCACAAGTCTTCGAATGCCACAATCAAAGGGCAACCAAGAAAACGTTCTGGATCAATGCAGTGGGTGTGATAAATGGGACTTTTGCATTCTCGTTTTTATTAAGATTGTCTTGATCCGGTCAAGAGCAAGGAAAGGAAGAACGTTCGTGCAAGACACCCAGTTTTATGCTGATCATCTAAAATCCAACTTCGACCCCACCCACAGAGAATTAACACGAGACGAACAAATTCCGTACCAAGGACCTCTACAAGAGCTGCAAGTAACGCGTGAGGTTCAGGACGACCAAAACACAAGATACGTCACAAGAAATAAAACGTTCTACGATTCAACAAGAACCAGATCAAGTGCAATTCGAACTGCGAAACGAACAAAGCTGCAATCATGATATGGATCTTAAGGATGTTCGCGCTAATTGTTTCTGCGCATCCTTACTGCGCACGCAATCCACTTCGCGATGACATGCCACGTCATGCATTGAGCGCGCGCGCTGTTGAAGAAATGTGGAGATATATAGCGCTAGTGGGCACTTTAATATCTATGAACTCTCTTAAATGTTCGGTGACCCCATATTTTCTTTTGATAGATCACTTTCTTTGTCGATTAGCTACGTTTTGTGAAAAATTAAAGAAAATCTGTATTGTGGAAGTTTGATTTTTTTCAATTTTTCTGTCCTCGCATCATCGAATTTTGCTATTATTGTAGCTGCACGGAGTTCGTAAAATTCCATCTTAGAGGTTCAGTTTAACTAAAAGGATGACACCGGTTCAAATCATTTACTTGACAAACCCACTTAAATAAAATTTGACTAGGAAAGTGGGTCTACGGCGAATCATTTTAAATATTTTTCAACTAACAAGCACCGAGGCCATGTCGAGTTACGAGGACTGATATGTCAAAATTGGGGCAGTTTTTCACGCGCTTTATTTCGTTAACGAAGTCGGTGACCCCCTAATTTTTTTTGCATTTCTGACATATGTAACTCATTATCTGACTGTAGGCAAACTATTAAAAAAATCTGTGTTGTAGAAGTTTTTCGCGCGAACGTCTTTAAACAACCCATTAAACGACCTATTAAACCCAGGTGAAGGCTCAGCAGAAGATCTTAAAATTGACGATATCTAAACTAATTTGAAGATCCAAGAAGGCAGAGTAAAATATAATTTTCCTAAAGACAGACATGAACACTGAAAATATTCCTGGAATGCTCATTGTGTTTTGACCAATCACATGCGAGACCTTCTAACCGCAGAAGACGAATGGGTTTCTCAGTCACTTTTACGCCCTAGAGGGTCTATGCCGCTGTCTATGGCATAGGATAAGGTTTTCAGAGTCCCGGCGGCAAACACTCACTCAGTACGTATTTGCCTCTGTGCTGAGAAGCAATGCAAACACTTCAAAGCCCGGAGCATGCACTCCATCTTTAAATGGTATATGCCGCTGACAAGGTAAGGCTTTTAGTGTCCCGGCGGCACACCCCCACCCAACATCTCAGAGTACCCCCCGGCCTCACAAAAGAAGTTACCAGCGACGTTCTTTCAGGCTCTAGCATCAGCCTATGACGTCTTTGGCTAAAAATGACAGGGGTGGTCATCGCGAAATTTTTTGAAAAAAACACCGGAATGGTACCAGAATCTCGCTTTTTGGGCGTGGTGCCAACTTGTTGTCACCCCTATGAGGTACCCTAAATATAAATCAGTTAACTGACAAATAGTTCCTGTCATGCTTGTCGGTTCAGTATTCTAAAAGGTACCACGATAACTCCAACGCTGGTCATTTTTCATTATAGCACCCTATGCAGAACCAATCCACAGATTGTGCCCCTCAAATGGTGGGACAATCACCCCTGCCTTTTTTATATGGGAACCCACCAGGACCCCCCCCCCCAACCCACATCCACCCTCACCCATAGCCAGTGCTTAAAATGGCTGGAGTTGGCTGTATTTTTCCCCCTACAAAACATGACCGTCTTTTGAATGAAATAAAATTTTATTTCATCAATTAAGGATTTTTCTAGTGGAGTGCACAGCTTTTCTCTTCAGAGGAGATAGTAGCTCGCTATATACTGAAGCAGCCTTTCTTTTTCTTGGTGATGCTGTGTCACTCTTAGGCGAAAACGACTGAACTTCACGGTCCTGTTTCTCTTGGCTCCTCACAGCTTTAGTAAAAGGGTTACCTAAAAATTAGATAAGCAAACATTATGTTACAAATTCGCCTAAAATGAGTTGATGCACCTCCTCTGTTATGTGGAAGCATGCCGATCAAGTGGTTTATAGACCCAATTTTTGACTGGAGGTTGATTAAGCCCTGGTCTCTGCAAAGGAGTTTCCAATATCAACATGCATGTTTTCCTCACTGAACTTCATATATTTCTTATCGTATGAGTTGAAAGAATTTGATCAAAAATCAAGACATTTCATCTTTGGTGATCATTTTTCTCATTCTCATGACCTGTATGTTTCATCAAGTGGTGATATCGTAAGGAGAAATTAGACGCTCGTCACTATTGGGGCTTAAAGGCTTAACGCTTACACAAGAAACTTTGAAACAAATTGTCTTTCTTCAACCAGCTGTATAAATGAGCAGGCTGGGAAATAGCGGTAATCCTGCAATGGGCTAGCATCCCATCCTGAGGTGAGTAATAAACCTGCACAAAGAGGAGTTTTGCTCAGGTAACCTACGTTACCATCCCTTCTGCTTTGCTTTTTTCCCTTGTAGCAAGGCCAATTTCTAGGGACTAGACACTATTCTTTCGAATTGTTACACAACATTTTGTTGACTGAGAGATTTTACAATACTTGGTTATAACAGCAGAGTTTTAACCAGTAAGGTTGATTGCAAACAATTTGCTTTGGAACGGTGGATACTGAATAGTCTGTTTTCGACAAAATAAGTACCACCCCCTTGGTATACAAAGGGATAAAATCATCTTTTAACAGAAAACAGTCAAGAAAGTCACATTTTAGTAAGACCTGTATATACCTGTCACATTTTAAGATGCCAAAGTATGCATACATGTAAATGTTTTCGTAGAGCTGTATGCTTCTACTTTAAAATCTCTTAAATAGTGGTAGAGCTGTAAATCAGCAATGTTATGAATTCTTAGTGTGGTAGAAATTAGCAGAGAACTATGACTTTATCACTCAACAACACTTCGCAGACTATGACTATGACACACTTGGAATGGTACCTTTCCCAAGAAGCCATCTTGCAGCCTTGGCCTTATGTTGAGTTAGCTGCCACTCAAGTTCAGTCACGTGATCTTTCTTTGGTACCAGATCACCACGGAAGTGAAACTGAGGCCACCAATCAGCTCGCTCGTCCCAGAGCTTCCCCAAACTTTTCTTATCATGTGTGGTAAAATACTGCCGAAGGGTGTCAGCAAATGTTTCCCAAGTTTTAACACCCTGCTGACAAGCTGCGTGATCGAGCTTGACAAAGAGAGCTCCGAGAGCATCAAGAACTCCTTTTGACTGATCTGCAGTAAAAAATGAAAAGAAATAAATAAGAAAAGTAAGTTGAGATGGGGGCCCCTTTCAATTTGACAAAAAGAACTGGCAATAGATACCAATGTTTTTCTCATGTGATTGGAACAGAATATTTTGGTCCTACTGCAAATTTAGTAATTTATTGTTCATTTTCTTAGCTTTGGCATGAAATACAAATTAAAAAAATGGAAAAATGCACTAGCAAATAGTTACTGCAACACTAAGAGCTAATAACTAAAAAGAAATGAAAAAGAGGAAAACCTCAAGATAACTTTCAAAACCCCTCATTGAAGCTTTCAGTTCTATTTCATAAAATTAATAGCTTCATAGCCCCCTTAAATATGTATTTCTAAATTTTGCAGTTGACTATCACCCTATACAAAGATGAGTAGTAATACTCCCAATCGCTTTATGCTGCATAAATGGGTTGAAAATCAGCCATGTGCATCTTTTGTTATTCTGTAGATGTGTTAAGTACGTATGTCTCTGTTTTTGTGGTGTGCAGGTACGTGTGTGAATGAGTACACATGGTAGGGTGGGGAAGAGTTGCTTAGGGGGAATAGGGTGGGGTCCATTAGCTGCTTTTACCTATGAGCACTGTATGTCTGTGTGTAGTGTACTGGGAGTATACGTGTGTGTACAAGCATGCGGGGTAGGGTAAGTATTGTAGTGTATTGGGAGTGTTTATACTCCTTGTATCATTACGAAAAAATAAATAAAACAAAAAGTTTAGCCATGTGCGCTGCCTTAAAAGCTTTGTGTGGCACTATTCACGACAATATCACACTCACCAGCCTGATGCATTCTAATTTTGACGTACTTTTCACTCAGCTCACTGGTTGGATCAACTCGCAGCAAGTCTTCAAGTACATTGCACAGTTCTTGCTTGTCAGTGTCTTCACTCTTGAGAAAATAATACAAATACCTAAAAAAAATGATCAACACTTCAAGTTTCTTCATGTAAACAGGTGGCCTTGAGGTATGGTACACCCGAAGCTGTGATATGAATGTCAGGGACTCTGGGCAGCCTTGTATTAGTCATGGAATTGTTCCCTTGTCTCCCCAACATTGTCTCTTTGCACCTAGTTGTATGAATGGGTACTCAGTGAATGATTAGGACAACTGGAGACAATGCTGGATGAGGTCACCTTGCAATGGACAGCCATCACAATCAGAAGTCATTGGGAAGAGAAGAGTAGAACAAAAAATTGCATTTTGTTTTACGTTATTGCAAGTTATTTTGCATTCAAATGCTTATAATGCTGACACAAAATTGAACGGCTGAGAGCATAACAGTCATGTTGAATTTTAGGCCATTTTGGTTTTTGCACCAAACTGCTTCAATTTTTGCATAGGAAACTTCAGTTTACTCAAAGAACACTACTTAAAAGTTTTTTGTCCTCTGATTTGTGCATCATTTGCACAGGGAGCTCTTGCAACACATGATGGATGTACGGCCATACTTTGCGCAAATCAGAGGAAAAAAACTTTGGGCAGTATGCTTTCATCGAACTAAAGGTCCTATGCAAATAATGAAGCAGTTTGGAGCATAACAACAAAATGGGTGAAACTTTGGCATAGGACGGTATGCTCTCAGCCCTTCAATAGTTCCCTGACTCTACCTAACCCCTTGTCCCTTCAATTATATCACCAACCAATATTGGAGGTGTAATACATGGGAAAAGTTTGCCATTAATGCCCAACATTGTTTCTGGGGGGGGGGGGAGAAGAGGAAAGGAGAGGAGAGATGAAAGGTACAAACACTTGGGAATAGCACAATCAAGTAATTCTCCAATATTCTTTATGCTATGGAAACCGTCTTATGTTTTAATTGGGTTGCCTGTGGCTCAAGGGTAACTTGAACCACAGGAAGTGCAGCTTAACCTCGCCTTCAAGGAACAATGTAGCCAAACAGTTACATTTTTGACAATTTCATGTAAAGAATGATCATTATAGTTTGTAACAAGCTTATATTGTGTTACCTGTGTGCATTAGGGTTCTCTGGATTTTTCTCCTTGTATCGCTCCAAGATCCTCCTTGCTTCATCAGCTTGGTTATAATATTTTAACACCTCAACTTGCTTTATGAGAAAAATATCCCACACTCCATTCTGTTCCACTAAGTCATTAAACAGTGCTAATGCTTGCTTCCCATGAAAATCCACTTGTCGCTTAAGGTTTGAATCAGTGGCACTTTCAGCACCATGACTCCAACCTCCCAGATCTTCAGTATCTAAATCTCTCTTCTCTAACTGAAGTCTGCACTTCTTCCATGATATATAAGCAAAGAGACCAGAGTAAGCTCTCAGAAGAATGTTTGACTGAAATGATTTAACAGAGAGTTTTGAGTTCAATAGCTCCTGTGCTTCTGTTATGTCAGAGTTGTGCTTCACTAGATACATGACAAAATCCAACAGCAACTCCTTTTGAAATGGAATACAGACTACAAACATACTCTTCATAAACTGGCCCATGTGAGCATAGCTTCCTGGGCGGTTACCCATCACTGCACAACCTGTCTATAAAAAAAAAGAAAAGTTCTATAAGTCCAATTCTTTTAACCCTTTAAGCCCCAATGGTGATCAGCATCAAATTTCTCCTTGTAATGTCAATGTACAATTGAGTGCACAGATGTCGGGAATTAAGGAACTGATCACCAGGGATGAACAACTTCTCCCATCTAGCACTTCAGCAAATGTATGGCAACCAGTAAGGAGAATTGATATGCTGACACTGGGGTTTAAAGGGTTAAGGTAATGTTCAGTGTGTGTATGAAATGATGAGATGCAGCACCTGCTAAAAGCACAACAACTTTTGGAACTCCAAACCAAAAACTACTACAGCACCATGTCTCAAGTGTCACATTACCTGAAATCATCAATAAACACAATTAATTAGATTACCCTCCAAAACATCTCAGGGATTTTCCGACACACTCCACACAATCCAACAAGACACTGCAATGCATCATCAAATTTGTGGTTCAACAGACTGTCCAACAGCAACCTTGTCAGATATGTGATGTGCTTCTGTTTGTACGATGTTGCTTCCAATCCTGTCACAATAACACACAGTTTTAATTTTAAGCTCTGTGATTTAGGACATTGATTGTTTTCTGCTCAAACCATCCTAGTCAAGAGAATGACAACTTGGGTAGAAAGTGGGAATATGGAAATAGGGGTAAAATGCAGGGGTAATATGTCTGTCACTCATTAGAAAAGCGTGTTGCGCAAAATGTAATAGGCAAATATGTAATATTCCATGTTCTAAAAGCGCGCTGGCTGATAGAAGATGGAAATATGTCTTAAATTACTCTTTCTAAAAGCATGTTGCACTGCAGACTGCGGTAGCAGTTCATTTTAACACTTAGTCAATTTCACAATCAGTGACTACGGGATTGTTTACCACAGTAGCAGTTCCTTTAAACACTCAGTTAATTTCACATTCACTGACTAGGGGACCGCTGAACATGGTGGCAGTAGATTTGTGCCCAGGTGAGTGGGCCAGGTATTCTGTAATCGCTCCGATATTTTTTAGTTCAGCCAAAACTAAAATGTGCTGAAGAGAACCGCAACATAACGAATCCAGTATAATAAAATTCCCTATATAATGAAGACAGCCCAGATGTCCAAACTTGAAATTTGCCCTGACGCAACAAATAAACGTCATCGTCATCACGCGACTGAAGTTTAATGCATAAACGATCAACAGAGATGCATGCAAACCTAAATCGTTCAAATCTGGCTGGTAACTGCAAGAATCCACCGAATACTGAGTAATGCAATATAAGCTAAACACTGTTAAATTTTAAGACAAAACCATTATTAGCCAAACTCCAATACAACGAGGATTTTGTCATTTGTCCACAGTTTCACTACAATAAGTTTCATTTATAAACGAACCTCTTTTTTATTGCCTGTACTGTACTGTTTTAGCATTAGAATTCTCAGGTGTTTTTTAAAGGTCTCAAGCACTACATGTATTGCACAAAACAATGTGGTTTAGAAGAGCCAAAACCAATCTATTAACAACCCAGTTCCAAATTCTTACAAAAGAAAATGTCTTTTTTTTCCTCTTGAAAATCGGAATGTCCCGATTTTTTTAGGTTTTGAAACTCAAAAATCGGGACAATTCCGATTAAATCGGGACGGTTGGTAGCTATGCATTTTCCTCGTATCTTGGCAATTCGTTATATTGGGGTTCCGCTGCAGCACAGGTATATGGTGGCCCATTAGGGCCATAGAGTTTTTTCATATCTTTTCTACTTTTTTCTTAGTTGAACAATGTTTTTCGGTTTTGTTTTTCGTTTTGTCTCGTTTTTTTTTTACTTTTTTATTTTTGTTGTTTTTTTTATAAATTTAGTTTTACTTTCTAATTGAAATTTTTTTGAAAAATAAATAAAAATTAATTTTTCGCCTTTTTTTCCGTTTTGTCTATTTGTTATAGACAAATCAAAAATTATTATTTATTTTCGCACTGTAATGTTTTTTGAAAAAATAAATAAAATGAAACTAACAAAAAAATAATCGTCTGATTTGGATTCTTAAAAAAGAAAAATTGCACATGGCCCATGAGTGCCATAGGCCCAAGGAGGCCATAGCCCACCAGGCAGTTCGACATTAGATATCCCACAATGCAATTCAGGCTGGTATTTATGTCTTGTGCCAAACCACTTGTAGCTGCTGCTGAATTTATACGAAATGTCAAAGCGGAAAAAGCAGGATTGGGACTCGTTTAGGGCTAAAGTAGCCAAGAAAAGAACGGGCAACAACAAAGAAGAGTCCTCAACAAATGGATTAGAATATCTAACAGTCCAACGCCTTTCTTCGTCTGTAGGCAAGTGTCAAAAATATTCACGTATCGGTCCGCTGACCATGGTTCCCCTCAATTGCGAAGCCACACTCCAAAATATTAAAGAAGCATGCAAAAAACACTTCCAACTCACCGATATGGAGTGCGATCTGCTTGCTGGTGAGGGGGGACCATCCTACACCGAGACAGGCCAAATCAAGAATTGGAAAGTTCTTCACATTAGATTTATCGAGCCTGTTACTGCCGTCCACGCAGATGCACCGAATCGACGGCTGGGCCGAATTCCTGAATCAGCACCCGCGAGCCCAAGCAAGTCCGTAAGTACAGGAACTAATAATCCTCCCTTACCATCCAAGATGCCTGCATCCATGCCGTTAAGTGCAATGTTAAAGCTCGGAAAGCTAATAACTCCTAAAACCGTTGTTGTTACTTTGACACTTGAGGAGTTTTCTGTCAAGGACATGACATGGCTTGAACCATTCAAGTAAGGTTCTCGTTACAAAAGGAAACATTTGCAAGCGGGGCCTTCCGCGATGCTTGTGAAGTGAAAGCATTGTCCGGAATTGAGGCTGGAAAGTATGTAGTGGAAAAGTTTAAGAAAGGTCAAATTGGTGACATTGTAGCATTGTTTGGTAGCATAGAAGGTCATACACGAAAAGCTGTAAGTTCAAATGAATTCACTAGCCCACAATTTTGCTAAGAACTTAGAATTGGAGAAGCCAAAAGAGTTTGGGGACACATTCTCCTATACAAAAGTTTACTTTGGTAAACCAAATGGAGAGTGTGTTACTGTGGAAAAGTTTTTGGATGGCACCAGCCCATTGTCCAAGTATGTTAACAATACAAGGGACATCTACCCTGATGGAAGTGAAGTTTGTCTGAAAGCTGAGACCTTTGTCCATGACACTTATGTAAAGTCGGGTACAAAATTAATGGTTGTAGACATTCAAGGAAAAGGTTAGCCTGCGTGCAGACATCTCCTATTTCCTTCCACCCGCGGAAAAGGGACGTCTGCGAAATGGCGTCGCTAATCGTGTTCCAGTATCCAGCTGTTCGGGTTTTAAATTTCGCATAAATTATGATAACAGAGTTTTGTTTTCTGTGCCAGAATCGTTTCCCTCTGATCGCTCCATGATCGGAGGTCGAACAGGACTAAGAGGAGGAATCTGAATTTTTCTCACAGAAACATTGAGAACGGCTTTCACAGGAGTTGACGTAACCAGCGAACTGAGATCGTTCGACGAACGATCTACCGACTCCTCCAAAAGAATTCGCTTCTCGGGAGAAGCCAAAGTTCCTATGCTGTCCTTTCCTAGTGTCTCGATCTTTTTTTCTTTACTGTAAGTCCTGCCTTGAAAGCTTTGGAACTATAATTGCTAAAAAGTTCGTCCTCGATTTTTCTCACGTTGGCGTGAAGACCTCTCCGCTTTCACAACTTTCCCACGCACGATCTACAAATATATAGCGATGTTTCGTGTACGATGAACTGAAGAGAAAGGATTTCTTCCTGAACTTTAAATTCACTACGACTTTTCACAAGGTTTCTGTCATTGTTTTTCAGAATAGTCGAGAAACACAACACACAATCGGACATGTTTTTATCAATGGAAGACCCCGCTAAATGTAGTCGCATACATTATCTCGAGCATTTCTCGACGATAGCCAATCAGAGTTGTTTCTAACAGTAGCTATTGTCAAGCAACCAATAAAAGCACTTTCCACGAATTCCTGAAAAACAGCAGGATATTGGAACACGATTAGCGATGCCGTTTCGCAGACGTCCCTTTTCCGCGGGTGGAAGGAAATAGGAGACGTCTGCACGCAGGCTAGGAAAAGGTTACCATCTTTGTGATCCTGAAATTGCCAGTACAGACTTAAGGGATGCAAATGATCAGACCATTCTCTTCTGTTCTGGAAACTTGTCCTATACTGCCATTGAAAGATTCAAGGAAGTGCATGTCTGCAATAAATACTGTTTACGCTTAATTGACAAGCAAGTTATTTTCGAAAAAAAAAACGTTCAAGACTTACCTAATGTATGAGAAAGGCAAAGTTCACGCCATACTTCCTGAAAGATGCATGATTTGTAGAAAGGCGAACCTTCCTTTAGCTTGTTCGCTAACCAGTAGTTCCTCACAGCCGCCATTGGGTAAAGCGCTCGTGTAAGCTACATATAACGTCCCAGTATAACCATGAAACACAAACACCGCTATGTAAGGGACATATAGCGTCCCATTTTATGAAATGTTTACTTCTTTCACCTAAGTTTGCCTTCGTTCACCTTAGCTTGCCTTGGTTCACCTCAGTTTGCCTTGGTTCACCTCAGTTTCCCTTGGTTCACCTCAGTTTGCCTTGGTTCACCTCAGTTTGCCTTGGTCCACCTTAGTTTGCCTTGGTTCACCTTAGTTTGCCTTGGTTCACCTCAGTTTGCCTTGGTTCACCTTAGTTTGCCTTGGTCCACCTTTGTTTGCCTTGGTTCACCTTAGTTTGCCTTGGTTCACCTCAGTTTGCCTTGGTTCACCTCAGTTTGCCTTGGTTCACCTTAGTTTGCCTTGGTTCACCTCAGTTTGCCTTGGTTCACCTTAGTTTGCCTTGGTTCACCTTAGTTTCCCTTGGTTCACCTCAGTTTGCCTTAGTTCACCTTAGTTTGCCTTGGTGCACCCCAGTTTGCCTTGGTTCACCTCAGTTTGCCTTGGTTCACCTCAGTTTGCCTTGGTTCAGCTCCGTTTGCCTTGGTTCACCTCAGTTTGCCTTGGTTCACCTCAGTTTGCCTTGGTTCACCTCAGTTTGCCTTGGTTCACCTCCGTTTGCCTTGGTTGACCTCCGTTTGCCTTGGTTGACCTCAGTTAGCCTTTCTTCATCTTAGTTTGCCTTGGTTCACCTCAGTTTGCCTTGTTTCACCTTAGTTTGCCTTGGTTCACCTCAGTTTGCATTGGTTCACCTCAGTTTGCCTTGATTCACCTTAGTTGGCCTTGCTTCACCTCCCTTCACCTTGGTTCACCTCAGGTTGCCTTGGTACACCACAGTTTGCCTTGGTTCACCTTAATTTGCCTTGGTTCGCCTTAGTTTGCCTTGGTTCACGTCAGTTTGCCTTGGTTCACCTTAGTTCGCCTTTGTTCACGTTAGTTTGCCTTGGTTCACCTTAGTTTGCCTTGGTTCACCTCAGTTTACCTTGGTTCACCTCCGTTTCCCTTGGTTCACCTTAGTTTGCCTTTGTTCACCTTAGTTTGCCTTGATTCACCTTAGTTTGCCTTGATTTACCTCAGTTTGCCTTGGTTCCCCTCAGTTTGCCTTGGTTCACCTTAGTTTGCCTTGGTTCACATTAGTTTGCCTTGGTTCACCTCAGTTTGCCTTGGTTCACCTTAGTTTGCCTTTGTTCACCTTAGTTTGCCTTGATTCACCTTAGTTTGCCTAGGTTCACCTCAGTTTGCCTTGGTTCACCTCAGTTTGCCTTGATTCACCTCAGTTGCCTTGCTTCACCTCAGTTTGCCTTGGTTCACCTCAGTTTGCCTTGGTTCACCTTAGTTTGCCTTTGTCACATTAGTTTGCCTTGGTTCGCCTTAGTTTGCATTGGTTCACCTTAGTTTGCCTTGGTTCACCTCAATTTGCCTTTGTTCAACTTAGTTTGCCTTGATTCACCTTAGTTTGCCTTGGTTCCCCTTAGTTTGCCTTGCTTCACCTCAGTTTACCTTGGTTCACCTCCGTTTCCCTGAGTTCAGCTCAGTTTGCCTTTGTTCACCTTAGTTTGCCTTCATTCACCTGAGTTTGCCTTGGTTCACCTCAGTTTGCCTTGGTTCACCTCAGTTTGCCTTGGTTCACCTCAGTTTGCCTTGGTTCACCTTAGTTTGCCTTGGTTCACCTTAGTTTGCCTTTGTTCACCTTAGTTTGCTTGATTCACCTCAGTTTGCCTTGGTTCACCTCAGTTTGCCTTGGTTCACCTTAGTTTGCCTTGGTTCACCTTAGTTTGCCTTGGTTCACCTCAGTTTGCCTTGGTTCACCTTAGTTTGCCTTTGTTCACCTCAGTTTGCCTTGGTTCACCTTAGTTTGCCTTGGTTCGCCTTAGTTTGCCTTGGTTCACCTTAGTTTGCCTTGGTTAACCTCAGTTGGTCTTGATTCACCTTAGTTTGCCTTGGTTCACGTCAGTTTGTCTTGGTTCACCTCCATTTGCCTTGGTTCACCTTAGTTTTCCTTGGTTCACCTTAGTTTGCCTTGGTTCACCTTAGTTTGCATTGGTTCACCTCAGTTTGCCTTTGTTCACATTAGTTTGCCTTGGTTCACCTTAGTTTGCCTTGGTTCACTTCAGTTTGCCTTGGTTCACCTCAGTTGCCTTGGTTCACCTCTGTTTGCCTTGGTTCACCTTAGTTTGCCTTGGGTCACCTCAGTTTGCCTTGGTTCACCTTAGTTTGCCTTGGTTCACCTCAGTTCGCCTTGGTTCACCTCAGTTTGCCTTGGTTCACCTCAGTTTTCCTTGGTTGACCTCAGTTTGCCTTGGTTCACCTTAGTTTGCCTTGGTTCACCTCAGTTTGCCTTGGTTCACCTCAGTTTGCCTTGGTTGACCTCAGTTTGCCTTGGTTGACCTCAGTTTGCCTTGGTTCACCTTAGTTTGCCTTGGTTCACCTCAGTTTGCCTTGGTTCACCTCAGTTTGCCTTGGTTCACCTCAGTTTGCCTTGGTTCACCTCCGTTTGCCTTGGTTCACCTCAGGTTGCCTTGGTTGACCTCAGTTTGCCTTGGTTCACCTTAGTTTGCCTTGGGTCACCTCGGTTTGCCTTGGTTCACCTCAGTTTGCCTTGGTTCACCTCCGTTTGCCTTGGTTCACCTCTGTTTGCCTTGGTTCACCTCAGTTTGCCTTGGTTTACCTCAGTTTGCCTTGGTTCACCTTAGTTTGCCTTGGTTCACCTCAGTTTGCCTTGGTTTACCTCCGTTTGCCTTGGTTCACCTCAGTTTGCCTTGGTTCACCTCAGTTTGCCTTGGTTCACCTTAATTTGACTTTGTTCACATTAGTTTGCCTTGGTTCACCTTAGTTTAACTTTTTCACATTGGTTTGCCTTGGTTTACCTTAGTTTGCCTTGGTTCACCTTAGTTTGCCTTGCTTCACCTCAGTTTGCCTTGGTTCACCTCAGTTTGCCTTGGTTTACCTCCGTTTGCCTTGGTTCACCTCAGTTTGCCTTGGTTCACCTCAGTTTGCCTTGGTTCACCTTAATTTGCCTTTGTTCACATTAGTTTGCCTTGGTTCACCTTAGTTTAACTTTTTCACATTGGTTTGCCTTGGTTTACCTTAGTTTGCCTTGGTTCACCTTAGTTTGCCTTGCTTCACCTCAGTTTGCCTTGGTTCACCTTAGTTTGCCTTTGTTCACCTTAGTTTGCCCTTGTTCACCTCAGGTTGTCTTGGTTCACCTCAGTTTGCCTTGGTTCACCTTAGTTTGCCTTGGTTCACTTACGTTTGCCTTGGCTTCACCAACGCGTTGGTTCACGTAAAATTGCCTTGGTTTCCCTAAGTTTGCCTTGGTTCACCTTAGGTTGCCTTCGATCACCAAAGACTGGGGGCACTTATAAATTTTCCCAGGTGAATACCGTACTCCCTGTATACGCGTACAGATGTACCGGTGCTATCCTACATGGATGCCGGTGTAGGCGGAAAGATTATAAAATTGACAATAGAAATAGGCTTTTCTCGTGGTGTCCTTGCTAACTGTATTTACGAAAGTGAGAGGGAGTGGAGGGGGAGGGGCCTATTCGAGGGGTGGGGGGTGTTCCTGGCCTTGTATTGTAGCCAAGGGTGGGCCCTTGTACATGTATGGGGGAGAAGTCATCTGCGCTTTTTTGAGCTTGGGCGCTTATTGGAGGAAATACGGTATTTGTAATATGAACTTGAAGTTAATGAGAGATTTCAGTTGTACTTAGTACAAATGCTCAATTAAGCGTCTCGGTCGCTTATCAATTTTCGGCCTTCTAGCGGGGGCGCCTATTTGAAGCAGAGATCTTTTTTGAAGGGGGCGCTTATTCAATTTTTGAGACAATGACCACAATTTACTCCCGGGTCACTCCCGGTTCCTTTCGGTGCAATAGTAGGAACTGTACCACTTGTCCTTACATTGAACATGGCCGCACTCGATATACTTTTCATTCCACAGGTGAAACCGTACCATATCAAATCTCATATAACTTGTACTACTTTCAATGTTATCTACATGATTCAAGGTCGCCTATGTAATTTGCAATACATTGGGGAGACTAAAGGTCACCTCAAAGACCGTTTCAATGAACATAGACGACCAGTACTCAACCCTACTTCTAATTATATCCATACAGTGGTTTCAGAATTCTTTCTCAGCAATAACCACTCCGACACCCATATGCTACTTATTCCTATTGAAAAACTTAAAAATGAACGCAATTCTTTCAGGAAGGCATGTGAGGCTCACATTATTCACAAGGCTAAGACTCTTGAGCCTTTAGGCATTAATAAACGTGATGAACTGTAATTTGTACCTATACATAGTAAATTTTTGTTTTGTTTTGGTTATTTTCTATTATTTCTAAGCCACGCCATACCACGTCATAAATGTAACTTCTGCTCATTGTTTTGCTACATATATATTTCTGTAAATTCGTGATTTGCCTTAATAAAACCTGATGAAGACTGGTATTGGCCAGTCGAAATATTGTAACTAACGTCTTTTCACGTTGTTTGATCAGTCTCTGCAGTAGTCATTTTGACAATCATTTATAATTTTATCAGTTTTGACTGATCATGATCTTTCTGATCTGACGTTGAGCAGGGTTGATCGTACACGGTTTTTCCAGTGGTTTCATACCTTAGCTTCATACAATTTACCAGGTTTTTAACTGGTTCTCTTTATTTACTGAAACTGCATGAACATGTCTGAAACGATTGACCACAATTTATCGAATGTCTATTTACTGTCACTGTAACCAGCCTTACCGAGTTCTGCAAGAAATCAAAAGCACTATAAATGACAAAACTGTCAACGTTTTCGATATACTGTTTATGCAAATGTTTATGTAAAACGCACTCAACAGCTCCTCAAATCATGATGACACCATTCACAATCCAGTGAGCAACCTTAACCGAAATCTGGTCTCCTTTGGATTATCGATTGACCCAGTAGTTGGTGATGGCGATTGCGCATTTTCCAGTACCGTAAAACAATTGCACAAACTGCCCGAATTTATTAACAAAGAGCCTTATTTTGTGGAGCACCTGTATGGGCTTGGTCTTTCCAAATCTGTAGAAGAGGATGCTTATCGACTACAACAACTCTTTGTAGACAACGTACAATCCAATGTAGAATATCAATCAGTTGCTGGCGCGAATCCCGACAGACTAAATGAAGAAACTGAGCTTTTTAGAGAGCGGGGTACTTAAAGCGGAAATCTGGGGGACTCAGTAATTAAGGTTTGGGCAGATGTGCTTAAATTACCAATTATTGTCACACGTCATTAGCCACTTTTCCTTTCACGACCTTCATAACAGATGCCTCCATCGTGAAATCATCAATATATATCACCTACAATGCAACCGGTTCAGGACACTACGATGCAACTCAGTTGAGTTTTTATAGCTTTTTATAATCAAGTTTGTTCTCGTTCTCCCTAGTTTCTCCTCGTTCTCCTTAGTTTGCACACGTTCATCCGAGTTTGCCCACGTTCTCCCTACTGTGTTCACGTTCTCCCTAGCAAAGTGATTATTATTGATTTCTGGATTGATTCATTCTGCAAATTAAATGTGACTTTCACAGGATTAGATAGATGAGCTCGATTCCCGGTAAAAGCTCGAATCGCTGGCTGCCCCAGAATATTTCGGTCTAAACATGATATTTTGTATCTTCGAATTCGTTTTGTATTTTCATGGCCGCCTACAGTACAGTGTAGTCGTATTTGTGAAATAAACAAAAAATACCGATACATTTTATTGATTTCTCAGTTTCTTTGCAAGAGGAAAGTCCCAAGGGCTGCTCTTGTGGCAAAAATACTTCAAGAGGTGGTAAGGCAGCTTGTAAAACGTCTGGTACGACAAGCTGTCCTTGCGTGAGGAAAGGCAAAACATGCACACGCATTTGTATTTGCAAGAATTGTTGCAATGCTGGTCAAACAGTCTTCACTACCGCCGACAATTCTTTAAATAACGTGAATATTACTTGCAGATGTGGGCAGAATGCAGCCAAAAATACAAGTTTTGTTGCTTGTCAAGACGGCAAAAGAAAATCAAAATGCCCCCGCCTGGGGTATGGCAAAGGATGCTCCACCGCATGTCAGTGCAAGGGTTGCGGCAACATTCATGGCTCAAGTTCTCGTGCTCCTCGATCTTCTGTTAGGGGTAAGAGAAAACGGGTCGAAGCGATATACAGGCGTGAGAACAGCTCCACATTTTTAAGATCAGCAGGGATGTCAACCAACGCAGGGCCCTGGACGAATTACGAGTCGATTCTGTTGGTTAATACCATAAAAATACTATCGCTAACAACAATAACACTTTCAGCAGAAAATATTTCTATACTTTTCAACTTTGTAGTAGAGTCTGTTCAGGCAAAACGTTTACCCTTTTCACCATCAGGGAAAACGACATCGCAAATATCTGCCAAGATGGGATTTTTCGGTAGGAAACAAGCAGTTGAAAATGCCCGTATCTCAGTCGGAGTAGTGTCCGGGCCGGGCAATTTTATTTTTTGTCTATTCAAAATTGCCTTTTAAAAAAATGGAAAACAAGTCATGAATTGTGATGATTCGAAACCAAATCAAACTGATTCCTTATGTTCAGGGTAGCACCAGATGACGTGCTTCACTGAACAATTTGAGGCGCTAACCTCACAATGCCAAATCACAACACAATATTGAATTGTTGATGAACCGCAAACGATAATCAGTTGCTTAAAAAAGCTCAAACGTGAGTGGGCGCCATTTTGAAGTGGGCGCAGAAAGAGAATTGGCCCTAGCCGGCTATCTATCCGCGGGGGGTGAGGGGGAGGAGGGAACTCCCATATAAAACTGACGACACGGATGATCGTTTACATTTTTGAAACATCGCAAAAGATAACAGTAACTCATTTTGTGGGTGTGGCTTAAATTCCTTTTCTGGGATCCGAAGTGAAATCACGCTCCACGCTCCTTTCTAGTGTCTGCCACGCAGGCTACACCAATACGAGAGCAACGATGAACTTACACCGACAATCTTTAACAGCGATTAGACGATTCCTTCGAATATTTCTACTCTCAAGGACTTGTTATTATATGGCTCTTAACAAATTTGCGGACAGCAAGGCATATTTCTACTGGCAAGCGCACGGGCTACAAAGACGAAAGAACAGTACAAACATTTTCATAATTTGTCATTTTCGCAGAGGCCTTTGTCGGTCGTTAACGAGATGCAATTTTCGGATCGACAGCTCTATTTAACGGGTGGTCTCTATTTGTCGATCCGTACGGGTTGTACAATGGCTTTTTCGGATCGTGTCAGGTAGAGAGTATTGGACATGAGTGGTAACGTCACACTTAGGCCCATCGAATACAATTCAAATTAAGGTTAGCGCATTGCTTTGAAATTCACCACTGGTGAAATATTATATATAAATTTCAAAAACTGATCGCCGACAAATTTTGGTTTCATCGAACATTTAAGGAATGTCCAGGCCAAATTTCACAGCAATCCGCCGAATTTTGATACACTATTAATTCATTTATCTGATTGAATAACGCAAGGTCATTTCCGCGGTCATTATTGCAACTTTATTCTGCGGAATTAAAAACACTGGCAATTCATTTTTTTTCCCGAAATTGAAGTGTGACGTGTTAAGTGTGAAATTTAGTCTTTTTTAACTTAGCGTTAAGGCATGAAATCGTGCAAGGTAGAATGCCAATCCAGCAATGCATTTAAACACGGATACAAATTACCTGAACTGAGAAGTAAATTCAATTTTGGGAAAAGCCTAATCTCTTGCCCAAACGAATGGAAAAGTCTGGAAATGAAGACGATTTTCAGCCATCTAGTGAATTGTGAAACACTTTCAACAATCACTGCGTGCTGTTACTTCTCAAAAATTTTCAATTACATTTGTGTGTGTGCTTCACCAGTATATGTTGTGCTATCTGAAAAACGTAAAAAAAAATGAAAAAACTGTTTCTATGTTACGCGATCGCCAGTGTTCACTGTATTCAAACCAAGAAGTACAAATTTCAGTCTACATGGAATTAGATCGCCGAATGGCCAAGAGTGACGTTTCCAGCAATCATTTGGCGATAATATGCTTAGGGGTGCACCACGCCTAGGTTTCAATTTCCTGACTTTTGTAAGATTCTTTTGTTTGTGGACAGTTCTTCATTGTGATATTTACGCAAAGTATATTTTTTACTCGACCCCTCGTGCAGTTTTCAAAAGAAAATGTCTCGGTGTACATTTCCTTTTCTACGAAATGCAATACTTGTTTTACTTTGCAACCAAAATTTACATTTTACTTAGGAACTCAGCGTCAAGACACCCAATATTGATAGAAGAAACATGTCAAAAATTAAGTTTCCATAATAGTCGTCATGACACTAAGTTACCTTAGTTTATTAGATATGAAGGTGTTTTGTACGCCATATTTCTTTTTGTTCGTTAAATGTACTGTTTACAGTTCATTTTCTTATTGTTGTTGTGTTGATGGAGGTCATATATTAAGACCCTTTTTGGCGAAAAACCCAGTCTAATTAAAAGACATCGAGTCCACTCGATCTGCCAAAAGCGAATTATTACGTTGACTACTTGTAGTTATAGTTAGTAGTTAAGTTTTTTCTGATAAAATTACCAAAATTTATACTTTATTTAACAAAAAATTTGAAAAAAACTGTTATCCTGAGATGAAAACTAGGTTTGAAAATGACTCACAATTAGAACTGTCGTATGAGATATAATGAAGTTATATTTGGCTCTCTTACATTTACATGGATAAAACTGAGTTGCCTTTTTTTTCTGATAATTGTGCTCAAGTCTAACTCCTTGATCGCACATTATATTAAATAACTTTGTTACATTGTTATAAGTCAACACGATATTGTTAAGATCATTTGAAACAAAACACTTCTTAGGACAACTGATATTATTATTCTAGTGATGACCATAGGTAATGACTGTACAAGGACTAAGAAAACAAGTATGGAGAGCACCTCACAAGACCGAGAGACCAAGACGTTTAGTGATTGATGTAAACCGAAAATGCTAGATTAAGCGCCCAGCTTCAAAAAAGCGCATCGCTTCGAATTAGCTCCCCTCTTATAGATTAAATGAAAAATGAATAAGCGCCCACCCCCCTTCCCCCGAAAACCGAGTTCGGTACAGATTACACTAGTACCGTACTGTGTGTAAAATTTAAAACACGAACAGTAGTGTTTTATCAAGGACTTAATAGGCACAGACTTGATAAATCACCTGCTGTTCGTGCTTTGAACAGTTCAAAAACGCCAGCTTAAAAAAACTGACCCGAGCCAAGGTAAACTGAGGTAAACCATGAGGCAAAAGGAGGTGAACCAAGGTAAACTGAGGTGAACCAAGGTAAACTAAGGTGAACCAAGGCAAACTAAGGTGACCCAAGGCAAACTAACGTGAACCAAGGTAAACTGAGGTGAACCAAGGAAAACTAAGGTGAACCAAGGCAAGGCTATGGTGAACCAAGGCAAACTGAGGTGAACCAAGGCAAACTAAGGTGAACCAAGGAAAAATAAGGTGAACCAAGGCAAACTAAGGTGAACCAAGGCAAACTGAGGTGAACCAAGGTAAACTGAGGTGAACCAAGGCAAACTAAGGAGAACCAAGACAAACTAAGGTGTACCAAGGCAAACTAAGGTGAACCAAGGCAAACTAAGGTGAACCAAGGCAAACGGAGGTGAACCAATGCAAAATGATGTGAACCAAGGTAAACTAAGGTGAAACAAGGCAAACTAATGTGAACCAAGGTAAACTAAGGTGCACCAAGGCAAACTAAGGTGAACCAAGGCAGACAAAGGTGAACCAAGGCAAACCAAGGTGAACCAAGGCAAACTAAGGTGAACCAAGGCAAACTAAGGTGAACCAAGGCAAACTAAGGTGAACCAAGGCAAACTAAGGTGAACCAAGGCAAACTGAGGTGAACCAAGGCAAACTGAGGTGAACCAAGGCAAACGGAGGTGAACCAAGGCAAACTGAGGTGAACCGAGGCAAACTAAGGTGAACCAAGGCAAACTAAGGTGAACCAAGGCAAACTGAGGTGACCCAAGGCAAACTAAGGTGAACAAAGGCAAACTAAGGTGAACCAAGGCAAACTGAGGTGAACGAAGGCAAACTGGGGTGAACCAAGGCAAACGGAGGTGAACCAAGCCAAACTAAGGTGAACCAAGGCAAACTAAGGTGAACCAAGGCAAACTAAGGTGTACCAAGGCAAACTAAGGTGAACCAAGGCAAACTAAGGTGAACCAAGGCAAACTAAGGTGAACCAATGCAAACTGATGTGAACCAAGGTAAACTAAGGTGAAACAAGGCAAACTAATGTGAACCAAGGTAAACTAAGGTGCACCAAGGCAAACTAAGGTGAACCAAGGCAAACTAAGGTGAACCAAGGCAAACCAAGGTGAACCAAGGCAAACTAAGGTGAACCAAGGCAAACTGAGGTGAACCAAGGCAAACTGAGGTGAACCGAGGCAAACTAAGGTGAACCAAGGCAAACTAAGGTGAACCAAGGCAAACTGAGGCGAACAAAGGCAAACTTAGGTGAACCAAGGAAAACTGAGGTGAACCAAGGCAAACGGAGGTGAACCAAGGCAAACGGAGGTGAACGAAGGCAAACTGAGGTGAACCAAGGAAAACTAAGGTGAACCAAGGCAAACTAAGGTGAACCAAGGCAAACTAAGGTGAACCAAGGCAAACTAAGGCGAACAAAGGCAAACTTAGGTGAACCAAGGAAAACTGAGGTGAACCAAGGCAAACGGAGGTGAACCAAGGCAAACGGAGGTGAACGAAGGCAAACTGAGGTGAACCAAGGAAAACTAAGGTGAACCAAGGCAAACTAAGGTGAACCAAGGCAAACTAAGGTGAACCAAGGCAAACTAAGGTGAACCAAGGCAAACTAAGGTGAACCAAGGCAAACTAAGGTGAACCAAGGCAAACTAAGGTGAACCAAGGCAAACTGAGGTGAACCAAGGCAAACTGAGGTGAACCAAGGTAAACTGAGGTGAACCAAGGCAAACTAAGGAGAACCAAGACAAACTAAGGTGAACCAAGGCAAACTAAGGTGAACCAAGGCAAACGGAGGTGAACCAATGCAAAATGATGTGAACCAAGGTAAACTAAGGTGAAACAAGGCAAACTAATGTGAACCAAGGTAAACTAAGGTGAACCAAGGCAAACTAAGGTGAACCAAGGCAAACTAAGGTGAACCAAGGCAAACTAAGGTGAACCAAGGCAAACTGAGGTGAACCAAGGCAAACTGAGGTGAACCAAGGCAAACGGAGGTGAACCAAGGCAAACTGAGGTGAACGAAGTATACGTTTCAGTGGAACGCTTACATAGATGTTTATGTATACTGGGACGTTATATGTAGCTTACATGAACGCATTACCCGCCATTGCGAATTCAAGATTGGTACGTTATGTAGGTATACATGAAAAATACTCCGTCTCCAGACTTCGCGCAACCTGCGATCGCTGATGGGAGGGGGGTTGAGCGTGAAATCATTCATAAACGAGACTAGTTGTTGCTCCAACCAACAGGAATCCACGGAGACCCTAGGTATCTGATACATTAGAACCTAAAAATAACAAGTCAAATTTTCTTGTCACACACCCCGATGATACAGCGAAGTCCCTCTTTTGGGAATACTCACGATCTCTCGAACATCATCGAATTTACACTAGAGCTCACGGAACTAACCACAGGCCTCAACTCCACCACAAAATCTCGGAGTTGCTATACTAATCAAGAGATAGAAAGTGTTTTCAACTTTTAAAATGATTTCTGGTAGTTTTTTCTGAGCTTTTTTTTTTTTAATAAAAGTCAGGTCTATTGATTGATTAATCCAAGTGAAAACTCTGACGTCCAAAACATTTCGTCCAATACTGGTGATACGGTGATCCACACGTCATCAGTATGGAATTTCTGCGCTCGTTACTCAGACGTCGTTTTGCGAGGGCTCAAGTGGCGACCTCGCGAAACTTCGGTTGTTTTCTCAGGCTAACACTGTCTACAACTGACCACCAGGTGCAAAGTGTTACAGTAACAAGGCACGCATTGCACCACATTCGTTCAATTCTGTGCCCTCAATTCCTTTGTCATCTGTTTTGGCCATGAATACGAATCTATCCATTTCGTCAAAGTTCAGTTGTCACCTTTTCCACTCCTTAAGCCACCGCAAGAAAATTTCTCTTGAACCGTGGCATTTTAACTGGCTGTAAGGGATTTTGAAAATGACCACCAAAATCGAACCAAAACCTGCTCCTTTTTAACCACCGTATGGAATCACAGCCGTGAACACGACTTACTAATTGGCAAAAGGGGTGTTACTGCTCCTTTTTAAACCACCGAGTGAAACCAATCTTTTGTGACCGATGTTCAAAAATAACCGCCAAAAACCGCTCCTTTTTAACCATCGCATGAAATTTATGTTGAACCGTGGCATTTTAACTTCCTGTAAGGCATATTTGAAAATAGCCGCCAAAAACTGCTCCTTTTTTCTCTGCTAGCAGAGGCCCCTTTTCCTTCCTATTCGCTGAGCTGACGGGCGGGAATACAAAGGAAAAGGGGCCTCTGCTAACAGGGAAGCTCCTTTTAAAACCACCGTATGAAATCAAGGGGAAGAGCAATATGTTGTTGAATAAAACTTAACGGATGTTTAAAAATAACCACGAAAAACTGCTCCTGTTAAACTACTCCATGAAATCACGGCTGAATCGTAGTCTTTTAACTGGCGATAAGGATGCATGGAAAATGACCACCAAAATCGGACTGAGGTGATGGATTGCGGAAACTTAATCCAGAGTGTAAAAGAACGAGACATATAACAAATGTGCTGTTTTGTTATTCTTTTGTTATCCAATGAGATGCAGATGAGTGTGCGGCGTTTTTCTGCAATCCCGCACCTTACAGCAAAATCGACTCCTTTTAAATTAAATCCATCGTGATCCTTTTACCACATGCCATTCAGGGAAAAAAACTCTTGTACTTCTGAATCCCTAATCAGTTGAATGATTTTGTTCACTTCTATTGTTAGATCAAACACTATTGTCCTTGCTCCAATGAAAAGAGAAATTTGCCGGCTAGCGGGAATGCCGGCAAGAGAAGTGTGGAGCATTATGTAATACATCTAAATAATGCAGGTTTCGGTCTTGAGAGACTGTTCCTTCAACTCACCGCTTCTTTTGTTCAGTTCTTCGCTCGAAGGAAGTGAACGTTGGTCGGTTTCAAAGGTAATTGCATCCACTGATCGTGTTTTATCTTCGGTGACTCGAGATGACCGGCTCCACAGTGAATTTCGGATTACTTCAGAGAGAACGGTAGGTAGTTTCTGTTGTCCAGCTTTTGTGATTGACGTTGAGTAAACCTTTACATACATTGAACACTAACAGTTTTCTTAGAAAATTATGCTCACCACTTGTATGCATCGTTTAATGTAGGCCGTTCAACTCGGAAGTCATTGAATCAGTTTTAAACAAGCAGTGGACACAAATGTCTCTCTGTGGCTAGGTTAAACAAAACAGATCGAAGCTAAAATCAGCATAGAAGTTACGTAATACGTAAATCACACCCGAAGTCACTTATTCTTGTCTCTTAAATATTCGTTTCTTAACAGTTTTCACTGAGCGAGGAGGAGTTGCATTTCAGACGTTCTCCGAGTCAATCAGTCCAATCAAGATGATTTACGCCATGTTCTTGCTGCAGTCTTCAGTTTATTTCAGTTGACGTAAAATAAAACATTCTGGAAACATGCAGCCATATGGCTGCATCGCCTCTCTTCATTTGTCTACAAGAATTACCATCAGTGTGATGCACATCAACAGGTTTTCCTTGGGAAGATTTTTTTGCAAAGAACTTCTTTGAGTTTGTTTTTTGAGCAACCATCATTTTGTTAACGGATTGGCTTGGAGTTTTTTATTTTGCTTCTGCGAACAATAATTAATTTTTCTTGCATTGTGGGAAACAACAGGGGAAAAGGAAAACAACCTGTTCGTGTGCTTTACACTTGACATCTCATCGACATGATTATAAAGGACATTTCACCGTAGTTTCACCGTAGACTACGAGCAGTCCATTCAGGAGCGTTCAACTGATCTGTCCCAATATCTCTTCCTCGGTGAAATTTCACGTAGGCTTGGAAATGTTTGTTCTTGAAAGTTTGTGTAGCTTTTCTCTTTGATGATAATTACCAACTGAAACTTGCTGGGAAAGATTGTTTGTAACTATCATACCTACTCCACTGCATGCAGCCTCCCATCGACCTTGGGGGAGGGATGGGGTTCGACCCCACATTAAAAATCAAAATTTAGGTGTAGACAAAAAAAGCACACCCACCTCAAGGTATTTTCTGCTTAAGGATAAACAGGCGAAAAGAGCATGAAAACGCAGCCGACTTTTGCATGCATTTGCTTGTTTTTCTCACCCGACAATTACTGAGCAAAAAAAAGACTGCTCGTAGTCTAGCTTTACAATGCAGAGATCAAATAAAAATATGGACCAGTAATGGCCTATATTGCCTCATATGGACCAACATTGGCTATACTGTTGCATATGGAACAAAATTAGCCAATACTGACTCACATGGACCAATATTGGCCTATACTGACTCCCATGGACCAATATTAGCCTATATTGATTCCTATGGACCAATATTAGCCTACATTGATTCCTATGGACCAATATTGGCCTACATTGATTCACATGGACCAATATTGGCCTACATTGATTCACATGGACCAATATTGGCCTACATCGATTCACATGGACCAATATTGGCCTACATTGATTCACATGGACCAATATTGGCCTACATTGATTCACATGGACCAATATTGGCCTACATTGATTCACATGGACCAATATTGGCCTACATTGATTCACATGGACCAATATTGGCCTACATTGACTCGTATGGGCCAATATTGGCCTATAATGATTCCTATGAGGCAATGTTGGCCTACATTTATTATATGGACCAATATTGGCCTTTATTGATTCATACGGACCAATGTTGGCCTTTATTGATTCCTATGGACCAACATTGGCCTACATTGATTCCTATAGACCACCCTTGGCCTATATTGCTTTATATGGGCCAGTGTTGGCCTACATTGATTCCCATGGACCAATATTGACCTACACTGATTCCCATGGAACAATATTGGTCTATATTGATTCCCATGGACCAATATTGGTCTATATTGATTCCCATGGACCAATATTGGTCTATATTGATTCCCATGGACCAATATTGGTCTATATTGATTCCCATGGACCAATATTGGTCTATATTGATTCCCATGGACCAATATTGGTCTATATTGATTCCCATGGACCAATATTGGTCTATATTGATTCCCATGGACCAATATTGGTCTATATTGATTCCCATGGACCAATATTGGTCTATATTGATTCCCATGGACCAATATTGGTCTATATTGATTCCCATGAACCAACATTGGCCTATATTGCTTTATATGG
Source organism: Siderastrea radians (assembly GCA_964017195.1). Classification (NCBI taxonomy): domain Eukaryota; kingdom Metazoa; phylum Cnidaria; class Anthozoa; order Scleractinia; family Rhizangiidae; genus Siderastrea; species Siderastrea radians. Next base: position 30,826,373 of record OZ024898.1, read on the forward strand.
GCCGGTGCTGGCCTATACTGATCATCCATATGGACCAATATTGGACTACATTTTATCATATGGACCAATATTGGACTACATTTAATCATATGGACCAATATTGGCCTACATTTAATCATATGGACCAATATTGGCCTACATTTAATCATATGGACCAATATTGGCCTACATTTAATCATATGGACCAATATTGGCCTACATTTAATCATATGGACCAATATTGGCCTATATTGACTCCTATGAACCAATATTGGACTATATTGGTTCTTATGGACCATATTGGACTGAATATGTATCAGAGGTCAAAAGAAACACACAAAAGCTCGAGCAAACACTCAGAAAGAGAATAAGATTTAATCTATATCTTCTGTTCCTGACATATTCATGGTTTTAGTTACTCTATGCTACACAATTGCTACCTGCTGCACCTACATAACATAATTGCTAATAAATATTAACTACATTTGTTCTTTTTTTCTTGTGTTTAAATTTACTCCTTTTTAAAATGGATATTCTTAAAACCAGGCATGGAATTTGTCCACAGCTGGAGTTTCACGCGATTTCTGTAGCATGTGTAGTATTACTATATCCATAAAAATGCTTATCCATCAGAGGGTTCCTCCAGCTTTCAATAGTCATGTTTCTTCAACCAATCTGTCAACCTCATTCCCAGGGTCTGATGAAAAATGATAAATTCCTCCTCCCATACCCATGCATCTCTCTTAGCTGGCTATATCTGGGAATGAGGAGCAGGTCATAACCAGATTCCGCCAGCTAAAAGAGACACAAGCAGCTCTGGGGGCAAAAATGCCTTTAAAATAGTATTCTTTAAACTCAGATCAAACAACAATCACAAGAGTTGAGAAAGAATTCAAAACTCTCAGATTGATTGTCAGCTGTAATTCGTGCTCAGCAAGTTTGAATCACTTAGAATTGCAAATGGCTGTTCACAAATTCAAATTATTGCACATGTTTCCCTACTCTCAAACATTCTTAGTAGAGGAGGCAGACTTACTTGTAGAACACTTGCCAAACAACCTATCCTAATCCAAGTATTTTGTGGTGACTTCTTCCATTTCATAAAAAATAAATAGGTAAATGGTCGATTTGCCCACATGAAGAAATCTCCCTCAAGAAACAAGCTCACAGGTAAATTAACTCGCCCACACCATTTAAGTTACCTCGCCCACAAACTAACAGTTAACTTGCCCACAGTCAACAAATCACCATGCACACCATGTTGAAAGTGAGTGTGTAAGTTTACTTGTGTGCGAATTGATCAGTATTTAATGATCAAGATTCTAAATGCACAGGTCCAAGGTTGATGTGCAGTTTATGTTTCAGTGTGATAATCTGTTCCTCCGATTCTTGACTTCCACGCACTAGAGCTGTCGCTGTGTGCTTGTAATCATACTGCAGAATCACTGAAAACTGGAATAAAAAAAACAATGGTCAATCTAACTGACAACAATAACAAAAAAAACGCTCTTTAATCTTAGCTCGTCAGCTACCTCACAAAACCACTCTGTGACTTAACAGATCAACTTGTAGTAGCTGTTATTACTTAAATACTCCCAAATTTGTATTCCATAAATGTAAAACTACCCTTTAGCGATCTTTTCTGAACAGATATAATAAGGAACACTTTAACCAAGACTGATATCTTAGTCTGTAAAAATGTTTCATACTATATTTCTCAAAGTCATTAATAATCCATAAAGAGTAAACAAAGGAGATCATTACCGTGACGGTAGTTTGGCCAGAGGCCAGATCTTAATTAGCATAAAATTTTGCGAACTTTTGCTTTGAATTTCTCCGAGAATTATGAATGGTTTGAAAAGCTCGAAAAAGTGTTTCATCAGGTATCCAAACACCTCGAAGTCAGTTAAAAAAACTTGGCTGCGCCTCGTTTTTTCAACCCACTTCTCGGTGTTTGGATATCCTGATGAAACACTCTTTCTTGTGTTTGATATATTACTACGTTGTCTCAGTCTCAGTTGTGACAAGTTATCATTCAAAAGACCCTAAGACAAGGAAATCAAAGCTAAGAATATACAATTTCCATGCTGGCTGCCTGTTTAAAGAAACTCAAGTAAAATTCGCTAGAAAAACCAAGTTTGAACACACCTTTACATCACCCAGTGTTTTTTGTGGCACTACTTTTACAAGAAACCAAAGCTTGTTGGCTTGTCGATTGACAACAATTCTGAAGGAGAAAGATATTTAGTCAGTTGGTCATACCAGGAAGTACATGTAACTCCTTCCATCCCTGAATGATGTAATGAGTTTGTCACTTAAAAATCTGTGCATGAAATCCTTACATGTGATCATTTAGAATAAATGCAAACCTACTGAGCAGTGCTTTTCTGTGGTGCTCTTTATTATGCTGTACAAAGAAGTCCTAACTTTTGAGTCTGTGCATGAAATCGGAGTATGTTTTATCTCATTACACTTTGCAAACAGGGTGTGAGTTATCAAGGGAAAAATTCACTTCGTTAGTGGGGGGTTCGAGTTATTGAGAGTAAAATAATTATTACAGTCAATGTATAGAGCAAATCCAGGGTTCGAGTTACCGGGAGTCAACTGTAGTTAGTTACAATACCACTTGTATTTTAATTCCTCCCAGGTGGAAACTATGGAGGATTTGTTCAATTTGACTTTGTACACAGGTGTTTTTATCTTGTGAGCACTCTTACCTTGGATCATCGTTGAACATCTCAGCAGGAGTTGTAGCATCCATCTCATCAAATTCAGCAGCCTCATCACGAGCTCCTAACATGAGTGGAAAGGTAGGAAGGATAACCTAGAAAAAATTTACCAAATATGTCAGCTGCTTGGAGATGTATGATGTTTTTTCTGTGTCAGAAAAGGAGACAACTGTGAAATGGGTTAGGGTTGGGACCGTAACTGAGCATCTGCATGCTGAAGCTGTCCACGTTTACTATCAGAGAGAGGAAAAATTGTAGTCACAGTCTAGCAGTGTTTTTGCGCCCACGGCTTGAACCACACTAAGTGTCCACTTAGGAGAGGTGTCCACTGAGAAGTTTAAGTGGCTGTGTCATGGCAGTCCAGTCCAATTTGTTTAGTTTTTCCAATTACGCACCCTTACTTGCTATGGAACATAATGTTAGCGAAGAAACTACTTGTAAATGACAAAATGACAGCTTCATGACAAGCAAAATATGTATCCCGAGCATTATATCAGAGTTCCCATTGTTTTGGAAGTTAGGGGACCTTGGGACCTCCATTCCAGAAAACTGAGGGTCCTTTTTGCTTTTTAAGGGTCCCTACACCATTCAAGTTTTTTTTTGTGTGTGTGTGTGTGTGTGTGCGTGCGTGCGTGCGTGCATGTAGTGAATACACAGGGCAAAGCCGGAAAACAGGGTAATAAATTAAACTTTATTTCTGGAAAGTTTGTCCTGTGTCCTTTCTTTTTATAAGCAATCAGACTGACAGAGCTCTCCATGTCAACAGCAAACGTGTGGAAATTAACTAGAATTTACAACTTTTTTCTTCTCTTCATGCTTCTCTGGGATGGTTTGGCTGAACGTCCATGTGCATCAACACATGTTTTGCATTTCATGTGGTTTTTGGTTGAAACGTACACTAACCATGTAAATTATTCAAGCCATTTGGAATCGGTCAGTACAAAATGCAGACTGCAGACTGCAGACTGGGTACAAAATGCAGACTGACATTTGAAACCGTTTTTTTTTTTAAATTATTACCGGTTGTCACGCAATCCCTTTTCCGATGTCATATTCCACGAAAACTCGCATTACCGGGGAATGATCTTGCTCCATTACCCGAAACGAAAACGCTGAGTCGTGATTTCATTTTGTGTAGCAATTCTGTGGTCATTCATGATCCGATGCGATAAGACCACAACAAATGTAAACAAACTGTCAGTCACGGAATCTTGTCCTCGAAAAATTCCCCCGATTTGACTTTTGTTATCTTCCTGGTTTATTAATTAATAAGTACAGATAAAACACATTGCAAATGTAGGAAACTTAAACTTTCTTTAATTTTCTCCAAAACATATTTTTGCTCTCCAACCATAACAATAATATTAACACTGCTCCATTTGTCTAAAGTTCATTCTACCAGCCTGGCATGTCTGGTTCAAATATGCTGATTCAATATAATAGCCATAACAATTAACACTGCTCTTATTGTGGAACAAGACTAAGAGAAAATACAAAAACGAACTTGTAAAAATACAATCCGATCTAAAAGCTACAAAGAAATGGTAAGATACAACACGACATCTATGCTCCTGCTTCACATGCAAGATCTAAATTCTCTCACGAGGTATAAAAATGGCGGCTCAACAAAACGGCGCAGGAGAGCGAGGACAGCTATATTTTCATGATAAATGCGTAATAGTATCCCTTTTCTTTTATTGTATTATAATTTAAGTCGATCCAGGTTGATGCGGGTCGATCCGGGTTGATCCGAGTTGATCCGACCCGGATCAAGCGATCCGAGTTGATCCGGTCCGAGTTTTGTACCTGCCTGTTTAAAAAGTAATTATTTCGAGTAATGGAGCAAGATCATTCCCCGGTAATGCGAGTTTTCGTGGAATATGACATCAGAAAAGGGATCGCGTGACAACCGGTAAGTTATAAAATGAAACAATATTAAAAAAAAAACGAAAAAAACAGTTTCAAATGTCAGTCTGCATTTTGTACCCAGTCTGCAGTCTGCAGTCTGCATTTTGAACCTAGTCTGCATTTTGTACCCAGTCTGCAGTCTGCAGTCTGCAGTCTGCAGTCTGCATTTTGTACTGACTGCATTTGGAATTAAAGACGTGTTTTTTGGATCCTGAAACTTCCTGAGGATCTGCATCTGAGTTTCTTTTCTCTCTGACAGGCGAAGTTTGACTTGGTTTCGGTGTCGAAGGCTTAAAAATGTCAAATAGCGTTCTCTGTGTTGACATGTCCGACTATTCTAAACAAAATGGCGGATCGACGAAGTACACGGGAAGACGTTTGCAAAGATGTCTGGGTAGTACCCAGTTGTTGCGCGTCCCTGGGATGCACAGGTTCGAAAAAGCTTGCGTCCTTTTAGAATTTAGCGCGTAAAATACACACACGTGTGCGTTAATGGGAACTCTGTTATATTTAAATTTACACACAAGGGAGATAAACATTGAAAACTGTTCAGCCTAACAGTTTTTCAAAAAGCCAAATTGCAATCCGTGTTAATCTTCTTCAATTTGGCCCATCTGTGCTTTCTTTTGTGTTTGCTGTGTTGTTTAAACCTTTTGTCACGTTTTAAGCAGTTATTTTTATGTTTCCCTTAATTTGGTGTCCAGGTCCTAGAAGCTAAATTTTGCTAAATTCAGTGACACAGCTCCTTTAAAATTTAACGTTTATGTGTGGCTGTGACCATGACTGAGCACCTGTTTACACTTGAGAGGTGGCTGTCTCAGGAGCTGCCTATTAGAGGAGCTATATCAGTACTCATAAGTTCAAAATGTAGCAGGTGTATTGGTCAAATTTAGCAGGTGCATTTACCTCAGCTGAAGGCACAAAGGATCTACTTTCACAACGGTTATCCATACAGCGGTCAGGTTTTTTACTTGTTGTCACAGCGACGGAGGTATCTTTCTTCTTGTCCTCAGTTGGTTTCTCTTTCCCTTCTTGTTCACCTTTTTTCTCATCTTTGCCTTTTTCTCCATCTTCCTTGTTTTCTTCTTTGTCATCTTTTTTCTCTTCATCCACCTTGTTGTCATCAGTCTTATCAGCACTTTGATCCTGTTTGTTCTTCTCCTGACCACCACTCTCTGTATTAGTTTCCTTCTCTCGTTCTTCGAATTTTAACAAAGTGACTTTTAATAAATTTTCCACTGGATTTGTCAGAGAGAGAGTCACTTGTGCTTCCTGAAAAGCAAGATGCAAGGAGTGAGAACGTGACCCTCTCTCCTACGCAGACACTCAAAGATAGTTTTAGCCAAGGAGAGAATCAATCAGCCAAATGAAGTGAGCGCACATGCAAGAGATGTGGAGAATATGCATCCATGGTATTCTTGTCTTTGCACCTGCACTTAACTCGTTCACCAGATTTCTCCTAATGTCGTGCAAGAGAGAGTCAACTAGCCTGTCACTTTCAGCAATTTCAAGCTGTGTCAAAACTGGAGACACTAGGCAATTTACGAGAGCTTGGTTATCCAGTGGCAAAAGTAACTCTCACCACAACCTTTTATCAGCCTTTTGCCACATCAGAAAAAGGAAATTGAAGTATTAGAATGAATGTAATGGTTCTTTTCTTCGATTTTGGATTCAAAAAAAGGGTGAAAAATCTGGTGGTTATAGAAATCAGACTTGAACCCAGAGCATCTAACCGGTTGGCCGCACTGCCTCCTGAATTTCGCAAGCTCTACGATGAAAAGGTATGGTATGGATATGTGATTTTTTTTTCCATAATACAAGAGCAATGACAGCTAGTGATGTTAATTTGCATGGAAATATACAAGATGTTCAAACCTTTCCAAACTTCAATACTGGAACACTTGAAATTTTCAACATTGGAAGATAATGCCTGAAACAAGGAACAAACAAGTACCACAAATAATCAATGAATTATGCACAACTCAGTTGGTACACTTAAAACTCTGAATAGATTAGTGCAAGTACAAATATTTCAGAATTCTAGTCACTTGTCTATTCTACCACTTACACTGCTCCTAGCTGAATCTTGAACTTAATTGATGAAGGGTTGAATTCTGGTTTGCTAAGATTATGTTCACATTGCTGTTGAGTAAGGAAACAGAACATTCATCATCCATCCACTAGTCGAGAATATTTTGTTGAGAAAGTTGCCAAAAAATCACTACTTTAAAAAAACTGGACTTGCACAGTAATACATCACTACTGGAGAAAGTACAATCTGCAGTTGAGGATGGTGCATTCTTTTGTTACTGCACATACGTGCATCTTGGGTCCCACGGATTTTTGCACGGCTTATGACTTAGACTGCGAGTAGTCTCTAATTTTGGCGAGGGCAGTTGTGGGGTGGGCAAAATACACACGCGCGCCTGAAAGTTCGAGGAGACGCGACGCGAAGGGAGCGTCGAACACGTCTCCTCGAACTTTCATGCGCATGTGTATTTCGCCCGCCCCACAAACGCCATCGCCAAAATTAGAGACTACTCGCAGTCTATTTATGACTAGGTAGAAAACGAAGACCTTGGCAAGGGCTATCAGAATCCCCCCAAAAAATTGGGGGTAACCACACATTTTTCAGAGATAATTGAACTTAGATTTGGAAAGAATATGTCATCAATTCTTTGTATTTTTGCACTTTTTTAGAATTATGGTTGCTTAATTATCGCTGAAAAATGCAACTTTTGCAAAAATACTTTTGTATTAGGACCCACCGTCCTTAAGAGTGACAAGGGCACTGTGGAATTATGCAATTTTTGTGACATAACAGGCCAGTTTAACATCTTCTTGGGCTACCTACCCTACAGCGCTGGGATCTCTTAGCCAGAAGATGCTTGTGTCTTGGATGAAGATTACTGTGAAGTTAAAAAGGAAGTATAATTAAGATAAAAAGGACCAAATCACCTTTTACAGTCTTCACAACCATCACAGTTTAACTAACAAATGACCAATAACATTGTGACTTCCTGGACCAATCTGGTCAAAAACCACAGACTTTGCACCATCTAAAGTGGAACCCGATATGATGAAGACTCTGTATAACGAACCATGTCCTTCAGCCCGGTAATAGTAAAATGTGTCATAAATTGGCAAAGTATGATCATCCAGGTGAGTGTAGTCCTGAGAAGGACTGTCAGTGATGACATTGATGATGGCATCTGCTCAGATTATGCAAAAGTTAGTCAGTGTCACCACACACAGTCCTTCTCAGGACTAAGCTCACCGTGACGATCATACTTCACTGGTTTATGACATGAATCCTTGGTTGAAACCATTTACAAAACATAAAATAATTAAGACAAAAAAGGATAAAACATAAGTGATTATAATAATCATGACAGAAGCTTTCGAAAATGCTTTTGACCTGAATTGATCAAAGGATAAAGGGTATGTAACTTACGCTATTGTTCCTGGCTGGAAATCAGGCTGACACAATCTCTGAGGAAGATGGGGAACTAATGGAACAAAAGATTTAAATTTTAAATCACTTCTAGTCTTAGAAGACATTTATTTATTTGCCAAACTCGGAAAATGTCCACATAAAATTAATCCTCAGGACACAAATTTATGCATTGAAAAATAAAATACTAGTCCATATTTGTTCCTGTCATCTAAATGTAGCCCAGCAAACCTATATACAGTACATGTGAATAATAATTCAAAATGGTCGACAGGATGGAAATCTTGAGTTTGACCAATAGAAATGGCCATTTCTCGGAAAAAAAGGGGTCTCTGACACAAATTTGTGGCCAACTCGTATAAATATTGAGAAATTCAATTTTGGTAGCTGTCTTTGGTAAAAGGCAAGCTAATTTGTGTTGGAATAGAATCCAAATTGCTCAGTAAGTGATTACTTATGTCTACTAGAATCACAAGAAGTCCAATGCAGTGAACAACACTGGGAGGAGGAGGAAGGAAAAGAATTATTTCTGGGAAACTCCCCACCTACCCCTCCCCTAACCCAACACTTTGCCATAAGTGATAATAAGTTAACAAGTTAGTGAAAATGTTGGGTTAAGGGGGTGGGGGGGGAGGTGGGGAGTTTCCCAGAAATGCACAATGATCTGGGAAAGGAAGGTACACAGTGATTCATGTTTGTGACATGACAAAAAGTAGTGAAGTGATGCAAATGTATATGTTTTTGTGAGGCCATGACCTTTCATTAGAGCCAATCCACTTTCAACAGATGAGAGTATAATATTATTGTGCCTGACAATTCCTAAAAATTTAAATTATAGTTTGTACCTAGTCTGGAGTAATAAATGGTCACTATAGTTATTCCAACAGATAACAATCTATTCTCCTGAAAAGTAGCGACCCCATTAAGTAGGAAGGAGTTAATTAAAAGCGTTTGTGGTTTTTTGGCCAATGACGTCATGCAAGTGACGGCAGTGGCTAATGTCTTCAAAGCCCAAATGATCCACGCTGTCTGATATACAATATACGGTATACAATATACGGGGGTATTCTGTGAGATGTTGGGTAGGGGTGTGCCACTGGGACACTGAAACCTTCTTATCAGCGGCATGCGCCCATACAGCTTATACTATGAGTATTTTGCATTCGCGAGTCTCGATTAACAGGAACCATTTAATGTTACTTCGAATGTGCTGTTTTGTGTACTTCAGGTCTGGCAGGATTTTATTCGCTTTGTAATCCAGCGTTTACTTAGCCGTGGTGCAAATTTCCACAGCAGCAAACACACCAGAAATTATACACAAGACGGATTGGTCAATTTGAGATTTTTAAAAATATGAATGCAGTGGCCGCAACGAACCAACTCGATTTAGTGTGTTCTGCTGTGAAGTAGAAACACTTTGTAAATAACTTGTAACGTGAAGTAACAAAAGAAAAATTGGAAGTACCATTATTTCCGGCCGATTACCTGCATGAAAACATTCTCACTATCGCAAGTATTGATGAAAGATATTTCAAGATATTTAATGGAGTGAAAGTTACTCTCTAATTGAAACAAAAACGGTGAAAAGAATATATATATATTCATAGTTCAAAGCGTAGTTGAACAAATTTGCATAGTTGACAGCTGTTTGTAATTTGAACCTTCGGAATGTAACACAACGCTCAAAACATCTCGAGCCAAACGCAAGATTAACAACAACAGATATATGACCAAGCATTCTAATAGAAACCTATTGAATCTTGCAAGTTTTTTCATGCCTGACAGGACTTGAATACATCAAAAATGCAAGAAACCGACATGTTAGGATATGTTGTCTTTGAAGAAAAGGGAAACGAAGAGCTATATTTACTTCACACGCAATTTCAATGTCATGCTATAATTAACTGTCACACAGTCACGCTGCTTGTTACCCTGTTTTATGATAACTGAATATGTTGATTCCTTGCTCTGGCGAAGACATGTTACATTAACCGCAAGTTGTCGGGGGAGGGGGGGGGCACACAGTCTGCACTGCGGTAGTGTGAAATCCATAGGTTGTCCTCATAAATTTCACAGTATTGCAGAACAAAACGTCATTGGCTTTGCACACACTGCATGCCTACATTTTATTTTCTACTTTTGGTTTGCTAATTTTGGGAATAGAGACCAACAACCATCAAATGTATCACAACGTTCAGAAGTTGGGTAGTTTCTTTCAGAACTTTACAGTATCATTACCTTTTTCAAGAATCAAAGGCTTGTTATAAAATTCTTCAGGTAAAGTTTCAACCTCTTCCACAGCTTCACTGGGATCCTTTAAAGTTATTTCTTCATCAACCATTTCTTTCCTACAAGTAAGTGCATTGACAATTATATGGACACTCTATAAAACAGAGTACATTAACTGGGTAGACCAAATAAAACAATAACTTCACAACATGTTTATTTTCTTCTCGACCTTGTGGTTTTTTCTATGCTTGCATGCCTTTCCAGGACTGGTGCTTCGGCAAATCTAATGGTCAGTGGCTGCTCAATTCGCCACCAATCTGCCGCTCCATTAACTTTTAATATTTTTAATAAAGTTCAACTGACTACAGCAAACTGAGAAAGAAAGATAAGGAGAGAGGAGACTTAATCATACAGAGTCAATTCTTTCTGAGAGACCATGTTAATGAGCAACCACTCACGAGAGAATCAAAAGTGCATAAAAACATTTAAGTTTACTACTTATAAATTTAGAGAAGTTGTGTGCAAAAAGGAGAGGAGGAAGAGGTGAATAGAGATGGGTGTAAGAAAGTGGCCAACTAGATTTTGTGTGATGACAGAAAAAAACAACAACAATGCAGAACAAATGTTTAAGACACTGGACTGGAATACATACCCTTTAGGACTGAAGGTGGCGGTCAGATATGACAAGCTACTCTTACGTCTTGATAAAGATGACAATCCAAACTTATCCTGGTAGAAAGGAATGAACAGAACTTTTTAATTTGTTACTTGTTTTTAACATTTGGTGCATTTCACTTTTGTTCCAAAAAACACAATTCGAGATAAACTTTAAAACAGCAGTATTATTTGTAATAAAGTTGACATCAAAATTTCAATGATTTGGCTCAAGTCAACTGTCTACAATTAAGTGGTGTCTATGTTATGCAGGTGTCCAAGGGAGGGGGTGGGGGATTTAGCAGTTCCCTTTGAATATTTATTCACAGGACAATCATTCTCATCAAAACTATCAAAACAAAGTTAACAAGCTGTGCTTCCAGCTAATTGAAGAACTTACTTTTCATAATTTAATTTTAGATATCCCAATAGAGGGCATCAGAGAATGGAATTCTAGTTTTAACATCATGACAACTACTCCATTGCTTTTTGGCTTTAAATCTAAGGTCATAAGATTTTTAGAGGTTATGCTCTCTTGGCTCATACATTTCTTGAGTTATAAGGTTCTTATCCACTGCAAATATTTTAACACTACAAATGTAATGTTTATATTACAACACTTTTTCTTACCTTTTTTGGTGTGAACTGTGTCCAGTTTTGTATGAGTTTACAAGATTTATGATTAGAAATAAATATAGAACAATTAATATTTTTTCTAAAATGTTATAGTTGAGGTACATTTTATTGCTGTTGGAATAAAAAATTAATTGTTTTCTTATTATAAGTGATTTCTTGATGGTTAAATAATTACTTTAATTATATTTTTGCTAAATGATTTGTTCCGTTTTCAACAATATCACTAGTTTCAAGCGAGAAACGGTAATGATCTTTAATCAATGGAATTTTTCAATAGACTACCTTAGTTTGTGTTTTAAGGGTTATTTCCTGAAGTAAGAAAAATGTGTTTGGTGTATTCATCCTTTAAGCCCCAATATCAACATGCATATTCTCCTTACTGTTCTCCATATATTTCTCATGGTACTAGTTGGGAGAATTTGCTTACCGAAGACACCTCATCTCTAGTGATCATTTCTTTAAATCTTATGATCAAGTAATGATACTGTGAGGAGAAATTAGATTCTTGTCACTATTGGGGCTTAAAAGATTTAAAGCAACATCTTTTTAAAATTATCTGGCAAACAGTAAGCTCATCTCAAGAAATTAAAACTCCAAAATTGGTTAAAGAGGGTTGATGTTCACTTTTAAGAGTTGACATTAACTATTTAAACCTAAATTCTACTTTTACACCATTGGCCATTTAATTATTTTTCTCCAGGTTACAAGAAAAGACACTTTTTAATCTACGTGAAGATAAAATGTTGAATTCTGTCAGTCATAATGATTTAAAATGGAACAAAGGGTTTTTGAATCTTGAGACATTTGTTGCTTTTTCAGTCACATCCATAACAAACTTGTTGCCTTGTAAGAAACTTTTCCATCCAAAATAAGTTCAGGGATGTCATTAAGGGCTGTAACCCATAACACCTGTTACGGTGGAGGTTCCATGAAGTATACTCAGTAGTAATAGGTTTTACTGATTACCACCCTTAATGAAAGTCCTGGAATGGTCAATTCTCTTTTATCATATAAAGCATACAACTTGCACACAAATTCCTAACATTCATGCCCTTAGTACTCACTGATAGATGCATATAGTTTCGTCGTTTGGTCAATTTTTTCTTCTCCCTTTCAATCTTTTCTTTTTGTGCAAGCTGTCTGTAGTATTCCACAAGGGTATTAACCTGTTCATGAGAGCAATAAAACATCAGTTGGTTAAACTAAGAGAGAAAGTGAACACCTTACTTTAATCTAGTGAAGAAGGGAGATGTAGTCAATTACTTCATACAGCATTTTCCATTACCCCTCTTGATTAATTAACAAAAGTTACCTTGTTTATACTTGAAGTACCATCTCTATCTTACCCTTTTTGCAGCTGGACTTTCTTGCTCTTGCCAAGCACCACTTGCTAAATTAAACAAAAGGAAAAAAGTTGAGTCAAAAATGACCTTGTGATTGAAAATTCACCTTTCGTAACAGAGACAATGCTTATTGCATCTTTCCAACATGAATTAAGCCCCAGTATCAGCATTTATATTCTCCTCACAGTTGTCAGTATATTCCTTCAGGTAATAGCTGGAAGAATTTCCTTTAAAATCAAGACAAATAAAAATCTTTGATGATCATTTTCTTTATTCTCATCACCTGTATGTTTGATCAAGTAGGAATACTGTATGGAGAAATTAGATGTCATTATTTGGGGCTTAAAGGTTTAATTCTCAACCAACAGTTGTGTGTTTGCCTGCCACCAATCATCATTTTGGAAGACTAAAAAAAGGACAAAATCAATTCAATAGGTTCAGGAGGTCACATTTGGTGCACTTTGATTAGTTGAGTTCAATCCACTGTGTTTCTTGATGTCCACTGGTTGTTCAGGGTTGGATATCAGGGTCCAGAATTAACTTTTTTATAAGGGTGCCAACTGGTGACTAAATAAAAATTTTGGTCACCAGATGACAAATTGTGGTCCCTCAAAATTTTTCTCCTTTTCTTTTACAATAAAACATGAAAAATGCATATTTTGGACATTTTTATGCTCAAAAATAGCCCTACTCCATATAAAAGCAAAGTTGGACCCTTAAGTCAGCAATTCTGATAGGACTTTGTGCAAGCATGACTTGAAAAACTCTTCTTCCGAAGTTCAATGTTTACCTCTCGATTGACATACAGGATTACAAGACCCAAATTTTCGATGACAGACAGATTAATTTCTTAATGCAACTGATTCTTCCCATGGGGCGTTCACAGCCAATCAAAATTTACATGTTATTCCCTCATGGCCATCTCAGCCAATGGGATAATTTTCCTTCTCTCCAAGAACGAACAAAAGAAAAGAATTTTGGGGGTTTCGGGCAGGTGCTATTTCACCGTTGTCCTTGCACAAGCTCCTCGCGTCTCTGATTCTGTGTTCCCCAACACTGCGCCCCATAAGCACCTATGCAGGCTACCACAGACTAACAAGTCACGTTCTTCGATCACAAGTGTCAACACACAAGCCACCATGTTGTTCACACCAGGCCACAACCGTGCTACATTCCTCACACCAGTCCCCTGAACCACTGAAAGAACACGGCAACTTGGCAACTGCGTTCAAATTGCATTGACCGCAGCTGCTGTGGAGGTAGTTAAACAGGAAACTCATTTCAATTTTATTTTAGAATATCAGCAGGACAAAAAGTAAGACACCTGTTGGCAAATGGCTCTGAATTTTATTCTTAATCAGTTTCTCTGAACATAAAAGTTAACAATAACAAATATGCAAGTAGCAGTGCAATAGCAAGTCACCCGCTGGCGACCAGTTGTGAAATTCTGGTGGCCAGTACTCAATTTTTAGTTGCATTGGCAACCAGGAAGGCCCAATTTTGAACCCTGGATATTAACGAAGGGCCTCCTCAGATGGACAATAATAATAATAATAATAATAATAATAATAATAATAATAATAATTACTTAATTGACCACTCCCCGTGGGGGGCTTTTCAGAGATAATGAAAGAAATAGTCTAAATGAACATAACAGTTTTAAGACCCCCAACTGGCGGGGAGACAGACTAGTTGGCTATTTACAAGCGTGGCCGAGGAGTTGAACTCATGACTACTGAAAACTACTCCAGCTGGTGCTTAGAGTGGGACTTGAACCTGGGACCTCCGGATTTCAGGTCCGGCATCCTAACCACTTGGCCATGTTGCCTCCCTCTACCGGTAGCATTGAAGTCTCATACTATCCAATGAAGCTGGATTGATTTGGCCACCACATGGTTTTGTCTTGTTTTTGTTTTTTGTTTGTTTGTTTTTTCTTTTAAGAAGGAAACAAGAGGTCAGGATGACCCTATTACCACTCACCAACACTTTTATCTTCAATGCTGACATCTCTGGAAGACCAGCGGCAGAAGCCACAGGCTAGGTAATAAACCTTTTTAGCTTGTGTCGCTTTGGCGTCATCTCCAGTCTTGTCTGATTGTATGGCGACAGCTGTGGCTCGTGTTGATAACGTGTTACCACAGCTTGGGCAATCAAAACAGTTGGCACATCTAGGACACGAAGAATGATTTTGTATTATATAGCTTAAGAGCGAGCAGGGATAGAGGTGTTCAATTCCAACAAATTTGTCCTAAGAATGCATACCACAATTTCTTGAATAACAGATGGACACCATCACATGCCCTGTATACTGTGGTAAGGCTCAACGCTTAAATACAGAATACGCTACCACTCCAAAACACTTCTTGAAACAGTGACTGTGCAGCTGCACAGTGTTAGCTCTGCAATAGCCACTTAACCATGCAGTTGCAAAGCCACATAGCTGCGTAACCACAAGAACATATACAGGATGTCTTTTTGTTGTTGTTTTAGTGTGAGAAAAGGAAGAAGCATGAGAAAAGAATGAGTGCATAGCCACATATCCTGGTTTCCTTGGCTAGGGGTGCAGCTTTGAAGCGACAGGGTTTTCTTCAGTCACTCGTCTCAATTTTTGCACGACTTTGATTCTCGCAGGCATTCAAAACTCAAATCCAGCATGCATAAAAATCATGTAAAGTAGTGATTTTTTCTTTTCAATTTATTTAGGAACATTTGACTTTTTTAATAATCATAAAGTCACTATTCATAAAAGGGAGATCTCTCATCTTTCTAATACAAGGGGTTCCTGTATTTATCACAGAATAAAATCTTAAACATACCTGTTCTTCTTGACCTTTGCTTCTGCCGAAGGCATATTTTCCAAACAGTTTGGGCAATAATAAGAATCGACCTTGAAAAATAACAAAATCAACATCAACCTGAATTGTTCATCTTCATGTACTTTTCGTTTTTCTTAACGGAATTACCTCATGAGAAACGCATAGCGGACATCTCAGTTTAATACAGTGTCGACAGAAGTACAAACGTGAAAGTGGAGATAACGCAGAACAAGAACAAGTCAATAAAACACGAACTCCATCGCCTTCGAACGGCGACGCCATCTTGGATTTCTCCCCACCTCGACCCGCATTGTGTTCTGGGTATCCAAACCTCAGCTCCACAGGCCACCCACCATGTCTTTTACCCGATACGTTTCCAGGGGTACTGTTGGTATTCAGCGTTTTAAAACCACAGGCATCCCAAACTCACGATTCGAGAAATCGATCGAATAAATGATTTATGTAAGCGTATGAATGATTTATGTACGCGTATGAGTGATTTATGTAAGCGTATCGAGTGGGACGTGACTACTTAAAGTGCGCAGTGTTGTGTTACAATTTAGGCCGTTGGAAATTTGAGCGCTCTATAAGACTTTGTATGGAGTTTAAAATAACGTGGAATAAAAGCGCTCGACGAAATAAAATTTTACCTTCTTTTCATTAAAATAAAGAAAATGTACTCACCTTTCTTGATTTCTGTTATCCTTTTGGGCTATTTCATCGTTTTTGGGGGGTTTTGAGGTTTTTGTTGTAGCCTTCATAAGACGAAGTCAAGGCTGGACAGAGCCATTTCGAACGAGCCGTGCCGCGAGGCCGTTTTCTCGCCAAAATTCGAATCCGCGGCTTGATTTTCCCTTCCGACGTAAAGAAGGAAAGTTCTTTTTTCTCCTCGTCTGGTCAGCTTGGAAAAAACGTCATCCTTTCCGCTCCAATTCGAACGATTTATGCATCACTACTGGAGCTTTCAGCTTTCCTGAGCACCTTGTTCCCGTCTTTTCGACTACGGCACAGTTGGAAATCAAACTTTGCGACCGCTCCAGCGTGACAACTGCGACTGACCGGACGGGTGCACAGTCAATACTTCCCATTAATACTCTTTCCCCACGACCCCACGGGAGCATTATGACGCCCCTTTGTAATGTAAGACCAATCGCGTGACAGATAAAGCGAAAACAGGAAAATCGAATTCAAAAACCGTTTCTTTGTGCTCGGAAATTGTTTGTAATCTGCTCTTGCAATGGATATACATTATATTTATGTTTAAATGGACATTAGTTGTCATTGTCATGCTTTGTCATGTTTTATTTGCTAAATGCGTCGGCCTGTTGTAATTATTGATGCTAGCACGCCGCAATGGAAATCCCTGGCTCGTTGTCATTTTGTGCATTAACGTTAGAAATTGCTTTTTTATGCAGTTTTCACAGGAAGTCCCGGGAAATGCCCGGGTTGATGGTAAGCTGACGATTCTAAAGCCTCGTTGTTTGCGATTTATTATTAACGGAACGGTTTACATCAATTAAAGGTGAGAAAAATCGTCTCGCGAACTCATATCCGTTTCCGTAGACCTCTCGACAAGCTGCTTCCAAGGCAGATCAGCTACGCCAAGACCGTAGTGGGAATGCACGGTAGATGCTTTTCCAGGTTCATACACAGTACACGCAATTCCGCTTGAACATACCACTGCCACCTTCAAACCAACAGCATTAAGATTTGATATGATCTCTTCAACCACGGTCGACTTTCCAGTTCCAGCCTGGCCAGTAATTAGTAAGTTATGGCCTCTAGAAGCCACACTCACAATCTGTGCTTGACCCGGTGTTAAAACGCTCATTGTAGTGTTGACCCTTACATTTTTCGACTACCACTGACAACCATTAAATAGAAATTGAAGACAAAATTTTCCCTGATCTGAAGTTTGTGTTCTGATTGCCACGAAATGCTTGAGTTTTAGTTTGCACCTAAATTTTTCTCACCTCTAATTGATGTAACCCATTCTGATAACAATAGAGCTTTATGATTACCATCGTAAAACAGCAAGTCGAAATACCAACACAATTAACCATTTCCGGGAAGTTCCTGTGAAAAACTTCATTAAAAAGTAGCAATTTCTATTTTGGATGCTTAAAATTATACTGAAACTAAGGATTACCAATCGCACTTGCGGCAAAAATGGCAATATACCGACGCATTTTCCAAATAGAAAAAAGACAAATGATGACAATTAATGTCGATATAAAGTGAGATACTGTATATCCATCGCAGAGTAATTACAAACACGGCGCAAAGAAACGGATATGAGTTCGCGAGACGATTTTTCTCACCTTTAATTGATGTAAACTGTTCAGATAATAATAAATCGCAAACAACGAGGCTTTAGAATCGTCAACTTACCATCAACCCGGGCATTTACCGGGACTTCCTGTAAAAACTGCATAAAAAAGCGATTTCTAACGTTAATGCACAAAATGACAACGAGCCAGGGATTTCCATTGCGGCGTGCTAGCATCAATAATTTCAACAGGCCGACGCATTTAGCAAATAAAACATGACAAAGCATGACAATGACAACTAATGTCCATTTAAACAGAAAATAATGTGTATCTATTGCATGAAGAGTAGATTACAAACAATTTCCGAGCACAAATAAACGGTTTTTGAATTCGATTTTCCTGTTTTCGCTTTATCTGTCACGCGATTGGTATTACAAAGGGGCGTCAAAATGCTCCCGTGGGGTCGTGGGGAAGGAGTAAGATTTTTAATGGGAAATTTTGACTGTGCACCCGTCCGGTCAGTCGCAGTTGTCACGCTGGAGCGGTCGCAAAGTTTGATTTCCAACTGTGCCGTAGTCGAAAAGACGGGAACAAGGTGCTCAGGAAAGCTGAAAGCTCCAGTAGTGATGCATAAATCGTTCGAATTGGAGCGGAAAGGATGACGTTTTTTCCAAGCTGACCAGACGAGGAGAAAAAAGAACTTTCCTTCTTTACGTCGGAAGGGAAAATCAAGCCGCGGATTCGAATTTTGGCGAGAAAACGGCCTCGCGGCACGGCTCGTTCGAAATGGCTCTGTCCAGCCTTGACTTCGTCTTATGAAGGCTACGACAAAAACTTCAAAACCCCCCAAAAAACGATGAAATAGCCCAAAAGGATAACAGAAATCAAGAAAGGTGAGTACATTTCCTTTATTTTATTGAAAAGAAGGTAAAATTTTATTTCGTCGAGCGCTTTTATTCCACGTTATTTTAAACTCCATACAAAGTCTTATAGAGCGCTCAAATTTCCAACGGCCTAAACTGTAACACAACACCGCGCACTTGAAGTAGTCACGTCCCACTCGATACGCTTACATAAATCACTCATACGCGTACATAAATCATTCCAAGAGAAAATAAGGGGACAGAGAGGGACACTGCCAGTCCAGGCTTTGGGATATGTCAAGTTCGGAAAAGTTATTTTTAGACGGCCATTTGCAACGGAAGTCTGAATTCAGGACGTCCACATAAAGGCAACCTCGATCTGTCGTTTGAAGTACCATTCAAAATTTTGCTTGTAATGGCGGACCAAGTGGTCTTACGTTTTGTCGATGAAAACGACTTCGAAAAACAAGGGAAATGGTATTGATGCGGACGTTTCGGGAAACAGGCTTCCGTTCAAAAGCCAGTCTATAAATAACTTTTGTGGAATTGACATATCCCAGCCAACGCCCTCAGAATCCCTCTCTGTCCCCTTATTTTCTCTTGATCATTCATACGCTTACATAAATTATTCATACGCTTACATAAATCATTTGTTCGATCGATTTCTCGAATCGTGAGTTTGGGACGTCTGTGTTAAAACGAACTTATTTTTGCTTCACTGCGGTCATTAATTTTGACCAAGGTTAGGTCATTCCAACATTTTATTTTCAAGCACAAGTCTTCAGCATTTCAAACCGAAACGCTGTGCACATATACCTTTGATTTTTACTTTTGTAATCAAGCCTTTGTCTTTTTTCCGCCGTAAGAATCTATTTATCTTCTGCTAAAGTTTTTGTACTAATCCACATCTTTGTCACAGATATGGCATCACTTACTGGTTTGCCGTAGTGGCCAGTTTTGCTGTTGAATATTTTTAACTCTCTTCTTTTGGCGGTTTGTAAGCCTCAGCCAATAACCCCCTCCTACGCGAGAAAAATCTCTCAATTTGAGTTTACAAGCATGAAAGTCCCATAAACCTAGGTACAAGCTGAATAATATTTCCAATCGTTCACGATTTCCTCGTATTAAAGAGAGCATGCATTTTACAGTGAGCGAGTGTTAAGGCAATAGCTTTCTGATTTACAGGGGTAAACAAGCAGTAAAAAAGTCATCAAGTAAACGAAAACTGAATAGAACGTGATCATTTGCCAGTTTCAAGCTCCTAAAAAGCAATATCATGCTCGATTATGCTAACATTGCTGACCCTCTTTGTTAATTTTCATTGCTACAAAATCATGCAAATTCTGTGCAAGAGTGGTTGGTGTAAAGAGGATTAATGGTATGCTTTTTCAATCTGCCATCTTCAAATCGAAGCATAGTACGGTCAACCTCCGCTTACGGACATTTCCCGTCTACATTTTAAATTTTAACCTCTTGTAAGCACACACCTCTCGTAAGTGGATGCTTCAGTTGACGCTCAGTAGACGCTATTTCAAGCTCCGTAGGAGCTAAAATATCCTTCCTTAAAGGGACATTATTGTGTATATTTAGTATCACTTTTAAAAGCCAAACAATACATTTGCCTAAAAATAATGGTTCAGTTAAGCCCTGATATGAAAATGCATATTCTCCTTTCTGCTCTCCAGACATGTCTTATGGAACTAGTAAGGAGAATTTATGTAAATATCAAGATATCTTAACCTTGATGATCACTTCCTTTATTCTCACTCATTTGAATGTTTGAAGGAGTAGTGGGGATGTCAAGAGATATTTCATTTTCGTCACTTTCGCTTAAAATATTTAGTATCGAAATGAGGTCTAACTTGACAAAAATGAGCTGACGTATTCAAGTTCTTAACGCGTGTCTTCTCCAAAATCGCTAAAAACTAATTGTGACTCGTTGTTTCTTTAAAATCCCCTTGATATTGTGTTCTTGATACTCTAGAAGTAATTTATGTAGTAGAAGTGTACTTATGTACAAATTTAGCACATATCTGATCAAAACGCTCCAAGATATTGCTCCTTCATTGACGATTTTAAATGTATTTTGGGAAAACAACCGCATGAATTTGCGATGTTTTTCGTTTTTTCAACTTCCGTAAACTGACACCTGTGCTGACTTTATGCTTGGCTTCAAGGGCGTCTGTTGGCGGGAGGTTCGACTGTTTATCACTCTTTTGAAAATATTGCTTTCCCGAGCTTCAAATCGCCAAAGTAAACACCACAAAGCAAAGAAAAACAACATGAGAGTATTCTTTACGTTTTCTATTTTATTTTCATGTTTTAAAGGCCCCAAATTTCGCCTTTAGTCTTGCTAAACCGATGGATAGGTAGATAGATAAGCCGATAGGGCTATTGTAAATGCACAGCTCACCACACAAACAGAAGATGGTAAGCCTGTGGTGTGCCAACTCAGGCGCGAAACATATTCTAAGCTATGCCGGGAATTATTCAACCAAAAAATAAAGACAATTGTTTCTAGCTTTTCCTGTAGACTACGTTCGCTTGAATAACATAAAAAGGACAATTGCTCTCAATACGGTCAAGTTGAACTCAGTGGTCAAGAAGTTTCTCACATCACTTCAGTAACCTAGCAGCCGGTATTCGATTTTCAATAAGCTTATTCTTTAATCGAAAACCTGCTAACTGAAGCAGAAGGCACCTATTCAATTGCCATTATGTTTCTCCGTTGGTTTCTTAAGCTAGTTCTTTCACCGGCATGAACTGAGGGGATTACCGACTTCAATGATTGTGGCTAAGGAACTCGTTCGTGGAATGATGTACATGCAAATTCATCTTTAATTGGGCGGAATAAGTGATCGTTGGATCAGAGCAGAAAAATATTATTTCTCACGAAGCTAACTCCGTCTTATTGGATCAACAAGTGCGATGAATGGGCCTACCAGCGATCAAGCTGAGCAATTTATTTCACGACCACAAATAGAAGACAAAGAAGACGAAAATGAGGCAGAATCACTTTTCTACCACAATGAAATAACTCAAAATCAATATGCCGATAAAATCAAGGCACTTCGTTCAAGAATAAGACAAGACAGGAATAATAATTTTGTCCATCTCGAACGAAACGACGATGCATTTCTGCTCCTTTTCCTTCGAGCGCGCAGATTTAAAGTGGACGCGTCATTTGAACTTTTGTGCAACTACAAACAATTTCGTGACAAAAATGCCTCCATCTATCAAAACCTATCTACTTGGCAGTTACATCACGTCCTCGAGGATGGATTTCCTTGCGTTTTACCGTACAGCGATCAAAAAGGCGCGAAAATTATGGTTATTTTCGCCGGCGGATGGGATACCGATACTTATGGCACGGTAGATATTTTGAAGGCTTTTATTTTGAGCATGGAACGCTTGATCGAGGACGACGAAGTTCAAGTGAATGGAATTATAACTATTGCGGATTTTTCGGGTTGGACTGCCACCCACGCATCGCAGTTGTCGTTCTCTTTTATCCGTCAAGTTTGCTCCATGTTCCAGGTAAGTAACTTCTTCACTCGCAAGAATGCCAAAAATTAAAAATTTAAACATCAAAATTCGGCCAAATACAGCATAACAAACTGCACCAAAGGAAAGTGCCTCTCAGTAACTTTCATTTGAAAGGACACATTTAGGATTCCTTCCCTAGACTCAAATGTTAGAGCCACCTTGTCGCACACGAGCCAAGGAGACCCACATGCCACGGCCGGAGCTTATCTCGGTTTCTGATGCATGAAGCAACTGACAGTATTGCTACTCCCCCCCCCTGGATGGGATGCTAGTCCATTGCAGGGTTACCCCCAACAGTGTGTCACCGGTATTCATTTATACACCTGGGTGGAGAGAGACAAGGTGGGGTGAAGTCTCTCGTCTAAGGAAACAACGCAGGGACTGGGCCTCGAACCACCGAACGTCAGATCTGAGGTCCAACGCGCTAACCACTCCACTACTCCGCCCTCACAAAACCACCTTGTGCATTATAATGCACAATACTACAAGAAAGTACTGCTCAGTAGCTTTCATTTGAATGGTCACACTTGAGGATTTCATCCGCAGACTCAAAACTTAGAACCACCTTGTATAGTATAATGAACAATACTACAGGAAAGTACTGCTCAGTAGCTTTCATTTGAATGGTCGCACTTCTGGATTTCATCCACAGACTCAAAACTTATAACCGCATTACTTGACTTGAATCACGTTTGTAGGCTATGGGAGTGTCGAGATGAGTTGTGAGGGGACCTTTCTCTTCTCTTAGCAGCAAGTTTATTGAGAAGCGAAGTAAACAGAAACACGCAAGTTTTTGCTTGAACGTACGCTTGTTTGCTCCTCGATTAGCTTCAATTGAATAATTTTCTTCGGCAAAATGTCACCTCAACCTTTCGTAACATGGAAAAATTATTCATTTTTGTTTCGTTTTCGGAGGGACAAATATGTGGTTTAGAGTGCAAAATAAGGTGAACTAGTAGCAAATTCGGAAGGTCAGCAGCAGCTCGGAAATTGGGGGGATGAGATTCTGTTCCTAAAATTTTCTGTGACTTCAATTTTTAGCTAAATAATCCGAACAGACCAACCTGTCTAAGCTCAGTAACACACTCAATCTGAGAAAACAGTTAAAGCGACATTTCAACAATTTTTTTTGAGTAACAGAAAGCCAGCCTAGTACCCAGGCTTTCTCTTCCCGCTCACTCGACTTGGCGCGAAATTTTGTGACGTTCCCGTCACCCACCTTTAGTTTCAATTTTCTTAATGGATGTCCTTGTTTTGTTGTTGTTGTTGTTTTGTTTTGTTTTTTCGGGTATTTCGTCTGAATTGTTCAGGCTGCAAACGAAAAAGAATTCACAATATAATGTTTTTTTTTCACTTTATATAGGATCACTACCCTGCAAGAACTCTTGGTTTTCATTTCGTCAATGAACCCTGGTATGTGAGAGCTGGACTAACTTTACTGAAGCCGTTCATAAACGAAAAAATCTGGAAACGGGTAAGTGACATGACTTAGGAAGCATAATTTGTAGCTTCACAGCATTTGCAAACCCTTGTTCACAAAAGTTTTTCGAGTGAAACAACAACAACAACAACAAACACTTGTCTGTCAACTTTTTGGAGTATGGGCACATAGCCTACCTGTTAAGATCGAGACCCACGGAAGGAACCAATCAGAATACGAATCCAAAACAGGCAACCACCGTGCCATCGAGAACAACGCTTGCAGTCTAATTAGCTATTGTACTTTGCACGTGTTTTGTGCGATTGTAATTTGTTTACGATTAAAAAGACTTTTCACACTCAATTTAATCCCGCTTTTATTGCCGTTCAAAACTTTCCACTACCAGATACGCTCACATAATTCGAAGTCCACCGTTCAACCTTTTGGCGGAAAATTAAACGTCGTAAAGCGACAGTGGAGTGTTTTGTTTTGTATAAAAATTGCGGGAGTCGTTCCGTGCCAACCAATCTCCTATTTTGTTGTTTTTTTAGATTCACGTACACGGCAACAACATGGCGACTCTTCACAACCATTGCCATCAAGATCTTTTGCCAGCGGAATTTGGAGGAAACAAGCCGGCGGTGAACCGTGCATACTGGGCACGAGTACTGCTGAATGCTGACAGGAAAAACAGTGATCACGTGTATGGAGAAAACCCATTTAGAAGAAGTTCGCTCAGTCCAAGCCAACATGACTGGGAAATACAAGAAATTCCTCACGTCATTAAAACATAATGACAATACTTAAAATCAAACCCGGCTTCAGGTGTCATAAATGGATACTTAGTGTGGCTTGCCTAAATCTTCGGTTTTTACACAAATCCTACGATAAGCGTAAAGTTTAAATTCAGTTTTATAGTTTTTGGATGCCAAGTCCCCTCAATGTCCTTGTTTTTTGTCCTCACGTTTTATAGGAAATTTCCATGGCATCAAATACGCGAAAGTTTGGCATTCGTCACATCAAAGGGACACTGTCACGGGGATTTTTTACATATTAGGGTGAAAATGCACTGAAATTTAATTGAAATGTCTTTTCTCGTACACAGAATACTCCCAGAATGTCAAGAGAAGGAAATCAAATCATTTCCTCAACGGGAGAACAAACCATAGTCAGTTTCTGACGATTTTTCCAAGAAGCAAAGGAAAAACGTAAAAACAAAAGCCTGATGTTTTCAAGTTGCAATCCATTTCCATCCTAGCGATCCGCAGCCGAACACAATTATAGTTTCAGAGAACTGGTAAAGTAGTTTTAAACGAAACTCAACCAGTATTTTTGGGTTTCCTCTGAATAGAATATGTCTTTTAGCTTTTCAAAGTTTTCCTAAAAATTGGTGACAGTGTCCCTTTAAATGTTGGCCGTGGTCGATTTGCTTCTGTTTAACTGAGCTAAAAGATAATGTAAGTTGCTATACTGTTTTGTTTCTCATATTTTGACTGTTTTGTAAAATGAAATTTGAGATTTGTTCCCACTTATAAACTTGAGTAGATTTGGCCGTGAAAGAGGAAAAAGAGTTGCATTTGTTTGTATCATGAATGTTGAGGTGTCCAGTTAGTAGGGTTGCATAATTCTGCCCAATACCTGTTGGCCATTTCTGCAGCTCCTCGCTAAATAAAGGGAAAACCAGATGTCTAAGCAAAGGAGACGGAAAATGATGGCGCAGTGACCCAAGCAAAACTTAGACGCACTTGTGATTGGTTCCCAGTTAATTCACATTTATCTTACTTACCAATCATAGGTCACTAGTTCATGATTGGCCCAGCTCAACAATCTCATTATTCGCAGGGTGTTTTCTCTTTCTGCAAATAGCAGGTAGTCTGGAAATGAAGTTCTAATGAAAAACAAATCCTCCAAAGGCTTTATATCGTAATTCTAGAGATACTGGAATTACGGTTATGTAACGAGGGTAAATATCGCATTTCGCAATAACAGAAATAATTACGACGGTAATAAAGATGCTGTATTTTAAAACTTGGTGTTAACTTTATGTAACAAATCGCGAGTTGTGGCAGTTTTGAATGTCGTCATTCGTCTCAACAACTAGCCAAACGAACGTAGTAAAGACTAAACAACCTCTAGGGCACTGGCCTATAAAAAAATATCTCTTACGTACGCTGACATTTCTGGAGCCAAATTCCGTGAAGACAGCAAAAAGTTAGTTTGTTAGTTTGGGAAAATGAAACATTGAAATAACTCTAATTCTCATGGTTACCAGCTACAAGGAAACGTTTGCCTTGTTTACTGACAACGGACTAAAAACTACAAAAACGATTGTTTTTCTACGATTTAAAACATTAAAATGTACTTGCAATTGATTTTTTGTTTGCATTTGTGAAATTGCCGCTATCGACCGGTGTTAATTTTTATTCAGCCTAAACAAATTTTTTCCACAACGACGTTACGTGTCAGCACGGTAAAGAGGGTATTGTAATGTCTTTCATCCTGAGTTAAAAACATATAAAGTTGTTCTTTTCTCAAGTCCCTAAAACCTATTTTGCTGGTCAAACGGTTACTATTTTTCTTAAAAAAAAAATCAAATAAATAAAACGAATTCATAAGTTCTACTTGTTTGAACGAAGTGCGATTTTGGACTAATCAGCGATCTCTTCTAAAGTCATATTAATTGTTACAGAGTATTGTTCTGTAGCCTATGAAGGATCCCTCTTTCCGCTCAGCGCAAAAATCGCCTGCCGCGTGGAATGTTAACGCGCGAAAGAGAGATTGCTCGTAATTGTGTTCTAGACCCCCTTTTTGAAGCTTCCTACGAGAGTTGTAACAAAGATTTCACGCGGAAAACCTGGTGCCCTTTCCATTCTTCG
Source organism: Siderastrea radians (assembly GCA_964017195.1). Taxonomy (NCBI): domain Eukaryota; kingdom Metazoa; phylum Cnidaria; class Anthozoa; order Scleractinia; family Rhizangiidae; genus Siderastrea; species Siderastrea radians. The sequence goes on from OZ024898.1 coordinate 30,853,096, forward strand.
ATCGCTCCTGTCTGGGTAACATAATGGTTCCACAGTTTGTCAAACAGGAGGACAAAAAGAATAGAAGGCAGTTGTAAAGTTTTAGGAAGAAAAGAGGTGAGATTCTATTTTGGGTACAGTTCGAAGGTATGTTGGGCTTTATCAGTTATCTCCAGATACCGCAACACCTATACGTAGAAGCCAGTTGCTTCAGTATCGGTGCAGTTTAACTCTCAGGCCCGGTTCAAACGTCGAACTTTACATGTGCCGAACCTAATAGTTAGGTTCGGCACATGTGAAGTTCGACGTATGAATCGATTAAGTTCGACAAATTTGTATTTGGGTCGACCCTGCCGTTCTATTCGACTGGGCAAGTCGAATAGAACGGCAAAAGTTCGACTTTCATTCAGACGTCGAACTTCACATGTGCCGAACCTAATGCATGAATTACGTTAATGTATTTCTGAATATAACAGCGCTAGCGATTGGCTTAAAACCGATAAGCATGACTAGTCACTTATTAAACCGTGATCAGTCATGCATTCAACGTTCTTGCATCTGATTAAAAAGAGAACTGGGCCGTGCAAATTGTAAACGCGCTATCGACAAGAATCATTACTTATAACAGACTGCATCAAAGTCGAATTGTTTTCGCTTGTTATTTTTTGTGGATAGCTATTCTGAAATAACAGAATATAACAAAAACGATAAAAAACTGTATTTATCCCAAATTTGGCGAACGAATTCTTAAACCGTAATGTCTAAATATTACAACTATAACAAAAGAAAGCTTTTTTCTCCTGTTAATTGTATTCCTATGCTTTATGAGACCTGATATTGCACAACTGATGATTGTTTACCGCTGTTTTGGAGAATTAAGTTCGACTGATTAAGGTCGACGTCTGAATCAACTGTCGAACTTAATTATTAAGGTCGACCCAAATAGCAATTAGGTTCGGCACATGTAAAGTTCGACGTTTGAACCGGGCCTAATAGAGTATTTCAACCCAGTTCAAACAGGGAATGAATCAGTCCCAACGGTTCGCTTTGGCAGAATAACTGTTCGGAAGGCCTAAATGGCCTGAGATATTCGGTTTTGATTGCGACGACAAATTCGAGTTTTCTTGGGTGAAACGTCATCTAAAAATTAATTTCCTTTGTTTTCGGAAGGATAAATATGTCGTGTAAAGCGCGAAATAAGATCAGTTCTGCTAGTATTTTCGGAAAGCCAACAGCTACTTGAAAATTTGGGGGAGAAGATTCAATTCCCAAAATTTTCTGCGCTAAAAGTCTCATCGAAAAAAAAAATACGTTCAGCGAAATTACAGAGCGGATCAAATAAACATCATTTATACGGAATGATTCAATACAGGCAGTCAAATCTCGAAAATTTTATTCACGCAAAAAGTACCACTAAAAATATTACGCAATTTTTTCTTCATTTTTAAAGTGTTGTATTTTATAATGAAAACGCAGTTGTTCACAATGAGTCTTTCCTTTCGATTCTTCTAAGTTTGCAAAACACCATCTTTAGGCACACTCTAGACACAAAGGATAGAACGTTAGCTACTTTTCCATCAGTAAATGAGCCATTTATTGATCGTCATTTTCTAAACCTTGTTACCACAGGCTTACCATCCTCTGTTTGTGTGCTGGGCTGTGCATAATGGCTGTGTCGGTTTATCAAATTAGCAAAACTAAAGCCGAAATTTAGGAGTTTCAAAACTGAGGGAAATGAAATAAAAACTCATAAAATTGCTGCCATGGTGTCTTGATTTGTGTTTCTGTGTTCATTTTGGCGATTTAAGGCTTGCGAAAGCAATGTTTTCAAAATAACAGTCGGACTCGCTCAAAAGTAGAGAAAGAGAACAAGGCATGCAACTAGGCGACCCGCAAATTACACTACCCAGTCGAACATTTCGCCAAAAAAGTCGTATTTGCCCGATTCGCTCACACAAAAAAATCTTAGCCCTCGAAAGAGTAGTCTTCAAACAAAGTTTTGGCCAAATTAGAGTTAGATTTGATCGCGGATAGACCTTTAGAATCGAGCCCAGACTTTTTAATTTGACCGCCAATTTGCTTTCTCCCTATGATCTGCAAGAAATCCGAACTCAAAGGAATTCGAAGAATGCATTTTGCCGTTAAAATTTGAATTCCCGTGCGACAAACTGCCACCCCTGGCCTCCCTAGTACGCGAAACTTTTGGTCTGTGACAATCTTCTCTGTGGTCACCCGAGTGACGAGTTTGACCGACAAAGGAACCCAGTTGAAAGACACACGATTTTTAAATTTCCCCTGTGCGTAGACTAAGGGTCGCTGGGCGCAAAAATTCAAAACAAAACAACATGGAAGACGCGGACTCAGGCCAGCCTAAGGCCAAGAAGAAAAAGACCGAACAGGGAAATGAAAAACGGTGGTGGTATGGAACAGTGTGCGATAACAGGTCTCCTTGCAATACCTTCAGTTCGCGGGAAAAAAGATGCGATAGTCAGTTAATTTTGTGGGTTGAGCTGTGGTGAGCTGTTCAATGAAGGTGCATTTCAAGTTGATATTCGGTTTATGATAAAATGGAAGTTCAATTCAATGCTAGTTTAACTTCCAAAATCTCATCCAAGGAAATTTTTTTTCCCATATTTTAACTCATAATTCTGTGTTAACCTGTCGTGAAAACGGAAAAATGAAAGCCAGTTAAACGTAACGAAACGATTTTTAATACGCATGATCTTAATAGCTGCTGTTGTTTGGCAATGGTAAATGGCACACACACACATGACAAAGAAGAAAAAACAATTCAACATACCACCACCGTTTTTCATTTCCCTTTTGGGTCTTTTTCTTCTTGGCCTTAGGCTGGCCTGAGTCCGCGTCTTCCATTTTGTTTTGTTTTGTTTGCTAAGATTTTTTTGTGTGAGAGAATCGGGCAAATACGACTTTTTTGGCGAAATGTTCGACTGGGTAGTGTAATTTGCGGGTCGCCTAGTTGCATGCCTTGTTCTCTTTCTCTACTTTTGAGGGAATCCGAGTGTTATTTTGAAAATATCGCTTTCGCGAGCCTTAAATCGCCAAAATGAACACAGAAACACAAATCAAAACACCATGGCAGCAATTTTATGAGTTTTTATTTCATTTCCCTCAGTTTTGAAACTCCTAAAATTTCGGCTTTAGTTTTGCTAATTTGATAAACCGACACAGTCATTATAAATGCACAGCCCACAACACAAACAGAGGATGGTAAGCCTGTGTTGTTACTCAACAAGCGAAAACGTCGCCATCCTTGATAAGAGGTAGAAAGATTAATTGTGTACTAATTGTATTGCGAATGTGCTGTTAAACATTGTCGTAAAAGTTTGAACATTTTATAAACGTTCGGATGTTTCATTTGTCCAGCCGTTTATATTTCGAAAGTTTGGTTTGATGTCTAAAATTTTAACGTCCTAATATTTTGGAAGTATGAAACGTATAATTACAAATGCCGTGTTTACAGCGTCACCACTCGAGCATGACCTACCACCTCTTAGGCACTGGCCTACAATAAATATCTCTTACATACACTGACATTTCTTGAGCCAAATTCCGTGAAGACAGTAGACAGTAAGTTCTTGCAGTTTGGGAAAATGTAACGGTGAAAGAAACGGGTGTCAAAGCTCCCACGAATAGACGGCTGAAACTGTTTTAAGAATGCACTCAAACTCTCATATTTACCAGCTAGAGGGAAGCTTTAGCCTTGTTTACTATAACTGAGTGGAAACTATTCATAAAGAAAAAAAAACTATAAACAACATTCAAAATCTGCTTACAACTTATTTTTTTTGATATGTAAATTTGCCACTACTATCTGCCTATACACATTTTTCACCACAACTGCACTACGTGTCAGTACGCTAAGGAAGTTATTGTTTTGTCTTTCATCCTACCAAGTCCATGAAGCCTATTTTGGCGAAACGGTTGCCATTTTTCTTTAAAAATAAAAAATAAAAACGAATTCACCAGTTCTGCTTGTTTGATCGAACTGTGATTTTGGTCTAAAACAGTGATCTTTTACAAATTCGTTTTAATGATTACAGACCATTGTTGCGTCATTGTGTTAGTTAGACCCTCATTTAGAGCTTCCTACGAGAGTTGTAAGAAAGGTTTCATCAAAATTAAAATCTGGTGCTGTTTTCGCTGTCCGTTTTTCTACCCGGACCGATTTTCTACAAACAGACAATGTCGAAACTTTGTTTCGTGCAGCATGATGGAAAATTTCCCCAATTTTTCATTTCTTCGAAAAAAGCGAAAAATGTGTTGTACGTATTTAACAACCGATAGGCGTTGGTTCGTGCTGGATAATTCCGTTCGATTCTTCTGTGGCACAAAAATTCTTTCCCAACAAGTTTTCATGCAGTATTTTGGATACTCAAACAAGGTAAACAGTCTGGCACACTTCGCACTTTGTAATACTAGTAATTTATTGCGTTGAAAATTACCTAAAGGAGAGAAGGTTGGTCAGTCTTCCACTGGTAAATGCGCTGAACGCTCTTAATTTTTGAGACCATGTTATACTGCAGTAACTGACACAGGCCTTTTTAACTTATTCAAGCGAAAACGATTTCAGTCTAAACGTGATTTTACATTTTTATGTCTTTTGTTTATTTTATAGAGGGCCACAGGGTCATCAGTGTTCACCACTGTTACGTGTTACCTTCTTTAAAGAAAATCTTTTGCTTTTCTGTAAATCTTAATTAACGTAATGGTTTTTTTTTCAGTCATATACATTTGTGGAAGTTTGGTTCCTAAAGTTTTCATGCTCCAAAATTTTGGAAATAAACATAATTATAAATGCTGTGTTTACAGCGTCACCACTCGAGCGTGATTTACATGTTTTTGCAGTAATGGACGTTACGAGTAAACAAAATGAATATCTCTCACTTACAGTGAAATTTCTCAAGCCTAAATCCCCGAAGACAGGAAAACGTTACTTCTTGTAGTTTCAATCGAAATATAAACCGGCTATCAAAGCTCGCACGAATAGACGGCCGCAACTGTTTTTTCAGAATACACTCAAATTCTCATGGTTACCGGCTAGAAAGAAGCACCGGTTCTCTTATTTTGATACTATCAATAACTAGAAACTATTAAAAAAAAACTATAAAAAATCGCTTTTAGCTAGCAAAAACGTTCAAAACCAACTTACGATTGATATTTTGGATATGTAAATTTGCCACTACCGACTCGGTCATAAATCAGTCAAAGAACATTATTTACCACAATTCCGCTACGTGTCAGTGCAGTACGCAAAAGAAGCTATTGTATTGTCCTTTTTCCCAAATTAAAGGAAAAAAAACGAAATTACTTAAAACTTATTTTGGCGAAACAGTTGCCATTTTTCTAAACAAAAAAAAATGAAACCTATTCATCAGTTCTACTTGTTTAATCGAAATGTGAAGTGGGTCTAAACAGTGATCTTTTTCAAACTCACTATATTTACTATTGTTTCACCATACTTAGTATTTTAATAGGCATATTTCGGACCTTCTTGCGCCAGTAATCTCCTAACTGCATTGAAACTACACAAAGGATTGAACGTTAGCCACTTTTCCATCAGTAATTGAACCATTTATTGAACGTCATTTTTAAAATCTTGTTACTCATCAGTTAGTAACAAACATGTCTTGACTTATTCAAGCGAAAACGCCGCCATCCTTGATAAGAGGTAAAAAGATTAATTGTGTACCAATTGTATTGTGAATGTGCTGTTCAACATTTGCAAATCTTAACAAACGCAACGTCGTAAAAGTTTAAACATTTTATAAACATTCGGATGTTTCATTTGTTCAGCCGTTTATATTTTGGAAGCTTGGTTTGGTGTCTAAAATTTGAACATCCCAATATTTTGGAAGCATAAAACGTATAATTACAAATGCCGTGTTTACAGCGTCACTTCTCGAGCATGACTTACATGTTCTTGCAGTAAAGACTAAAAATGAAACATTGGGAAAATGAAACATTGGAATAACCGGCTATCAAAGCTCCCACGAATAGACAGTTGCAAAGAGCTCACTCTAATTCTCATGGTTAGGGACCGGTCATTCTTTAGAGGGGGGGAGGGCCACTATATTTGGGGGGGGAGGGTCACTATTTTTCTGAGCTCCATTTTGGGGAGGGCAATTATAAAAAAATGCCATTAAGGGGAGGGCTACGATTTTTGAGATACGTATTTAAAAATACGTGTTTAAAAATTTAAACAGAAAGTTCTTGTAGTTTGAGAAAATGTAACGGTGAAAGAAACGGGTGTCAAAGCTCCCACGAATAGACGGCTGAAACTGTTTTAAGAATGCACTCAAACTCTCATATTTACCATCTAGAGGGAAGCTTTTCCCTTGTTTACTATAACTGAATGAAAACTATTCATAAAGAAAAAAAACTATTACCAATGTTCAAAATCTGCTTAAAGTTGATTTTTTGGATATGTATTACATTGTAAAATTTGCCACTACTATCTGCCTAAACACATTTTTCACCACAACTGCACTACGTGTCAGTACGCTAAGGAAGTTATTGTTTTGTCTGTCATCCTACACTAAAAAAAAGAGTTAACGTTTTCTCAAGCCCCTGAAGCCTATTTTGGCGAAACGGTTGCCATTTTTCTTGAAAAATGAAAAATGAAAACGAATTCACCAGTTCTACTTGTTTGATCGAACTGTGATTTTGGTCTAAACAGTGATCTTTTACAAACTCGTTTTAATCATTTACAGACTATTGTTGCGTCATTGTGTTGATTAGACCCCCATTTAGAGCTTTCAACGAGAGTAGTAAGAAAGGTTTCATCAAAAACCTGGTGCTGCTGTCCCTGTTCGTTTTTCGATCGCTCCTGTAAACCATCTGGGAAATAGAATGGTGAGTCCAAGGGGAGGACAAAATTACTTTCACACTGAAGGAAACGAGGTGAATATTTTATTTTCGATACTGTTAGAAGGTATGCTACAGTTTATTTTCCTCGAGATGCTTTGGTATCGGTGTAGTTTTCATTCTCCACAATTATTTTCCTGAAAGTCGGCTGGAAACAAACAAACAAACAAACAAACAAACAAAAAATAGGGAAACCGAAAGCCAACAGGGACTGTGCTACCTACAATAATGTTACCTAAAATAACCACCGTTTTCAATTGAAATAGCTGACCCGAAACAAATCGCCACCTCTTATTGAATTGCTTTGCATTAAAGTATTCGAAAACGTAAAAGTAATTTTTTCAGAGTTGTCTGGCATGGCAGGCAGGCGGATTATAGAATTTACTCAAAATATTTTAAGTCCACTTCAACACTGACCTATATTACATAATTCAACAGCAAATGTTTAGTCAACGGAGGACAAAGGACATAAAGTTAATTAGTTAAAATGAAAATCATCTGAGTTACGAGAAGTTTTTCGTGTTGTGATGTTCAATACTCTACTGTCATTTATTGCGGTATTTGAAATTAACTTGCCTCTCACCCAAGGATATAAATTGCCATCATTTGAGCCCTTTTGTACCAAAAGAATTTGGTTTCAGCCAAGCTAGATCGAAAGCGGAGTCATTCTGAATTTCTGGGAAAGTTCTGTTCAAGAGAAAAGATGTACCTTTTAAGTTCAATGCTCCTGGGTATGTTCGTTCTCTCGACTGCTGTAGACGGTAAGTATCATTTTTAAAACTGGACCGCGCGTATTAAGATTTTGACGCCTTCCCGCCTTTCGTTGAGTTTGACACTAACTTTATTTCCCTAAATTCTTTGTTTACAAACTGTGAAAATTAAGTCGACGTACAGGTTTCCTTTGAGTTGATATCAATTGCAGCCAGAACGCTCAGTTTAACATATACGTGTTGATTTTGCAGGAGCCCACTTCAAAGAATCTGTTACCGTCACAGTCCAAGCCTCAGGCGTTTCACCTACAAAGACTCAAACGCGGAACATGCTGGCCAGGGCTAATCTTGAAGGCCATGGATACCACAAAGAAGAGACCATTAAGCTGACAGATGATAAAACGAGTGGAAAACAAGAATACACGAAAACCGTTTTCTACTATAAAGTAGTCAACTGCTCCCAAGCCCAACAGATCATTCAAGAATTGAAAGACCTGCTTCCGAGTAAGAAAAGTCAATTTATTGGGCCCACGCGACTCTGAGTATCTATATTTATATACTTAGACAAGAATATCAAAATTGTAGTCCATTCAACATTGAAAATCTAAGTAGAAGTTTATACTGCTGGCTATCAGAGTTTTGAGTTAGCATTTTGGGGGATGTTTAATTTTGTGTTCTGTGTTTTTTACTTTGCCACATGTTCAGTGCATGCTAGTGTTTTTAAGAGGACGGATAAACATCAAAACAAAACGATCCTGTTTCATTTGTCGGTGGAATTGAAAAACGCTAGTGAGATGGTATCGCTCTATTTCAAAAAAGTACTGATTTCATATCTTGCTTGACCATTAACTACATTTTTATCTTTTTGTTTCTTCATATGCAGCTGTTATGGGACCGACCTTTACTGCAAGGATTCGCAAGGACATGGAGGTACAAAATACCAGTGGAGGTCAATGCAAGATAGGGATTAAGTTCTTTTCGAAACCAACCGCCATGTTCAAGAGAAGCGTCCCGCTTGCTAGATCCAAGCGCGGCGGTAAAATTCATATTAAAGGGGAATTTTTAGGAGTGGAAGTCGACATAAAGATTGAATGGGAATGAAAAGCACCACATCAAACTTAAACCTAGTTTAGTAACACACACGTGGCTTTCCGCTTTGTAGATTTTACTGTGAAGGTCAATAAAAGGTGCATCGAAAATCTCAGAATTGTGTGTTATCCTATACTAGAATGGCTACTAAATTTGTTACAAGGAGCTCAGATTTCTGGTTCGTAACTTCCGAAGGTTTATGACGAAAGCTGAACGTTTGGGGAAGGTTTTTGAAATCGCCAAGCACACATCAAATTGAGGTTCACTACGTGCGTTTTGCCGTGAAATAAGACGGTTTTCTGTGCGTTCTTTCAACAAAAAGCAAGATGCATCATTCCCGCCAAATAAACGCAACCCTATTGTGTATCCTTCACAGCATGCGCAATCTCATTTTATCTTCCAGCTTATTGTTTGAAATTGACGTTAATAAGCGCTTACACTGAGTTAGGATTCTTTCGAAAATTATTACTCATCCAAACGGTCGACATGCACAAGATTTAGGGTGTCAGAGTTTAAAAGCTACCCCTCCATCTATACGAACTTTTCACCCACACAACTACTAGCTTAGGTGGTCTCTCATTACTCCCTGTTTTCCCAGCATAAAACCTAAAAAGAACCCAGCATAATGCATATCAAAGGGTCACATCATTTAATTACGTTTGACAGGGTATTCTCAACTTTTATTGGCTGAACATTTGTCGACCAGTTTGAATGTACAGAAGTACCCGCACTTTCTTATCTTTTGAAACATCGTTGTCATGGTCGCAAGGTTAATAAGCAGGATAACGCTTGCAAGTTAGAAAAAGTATTGCTAAAAATACTCGAGTAACAATTTTTAGTAGAACAATGATGCTTGCAAAAACCTCGAGAGGCCCATCAGCTCTTAACTTGCACATTAAAACTCTTTGAGCAGCACACTGAAAACTATTTATAAATGGGTACTTGAAAGTAGCTAGAAAGCTAATATTTCCGAGAAAAGAACAACAAAATACACAAAATATCAGTATATCAAAATGGGTAACAATAGCAAATTGTCTATAATTGTAACATGCAGATGGGAGAGTAGCAATGTTCTTAACTTCAGTCACTTCATGCTGTGGAAAGCAGATTTCACCTGCCGTGATGAACCACCTGTTTAATCTGTTGGACTGGACACAAGACTAACGCTTTACCTAACAATGTTCAAGGCCACCCAACGAGAGAATTTTCGCAAAATACTTTACATATCATTTTCTGCTTTCTTGGATTATTTCAGAGCTTTTTAAAGGGATATTTGTGTAAGCTAATCCAGATTGAACTGTTCGGATTTTTCGTTGAAAATATAGGCCGCAGAAAATTTTAGGGAACAGAATCCTATCCGCCGAATTTCTGAGTTGCTGATGGCTCTCCGAAAAGGCTAGCTGACCTTACTTTGCACCCTAAACAACATATTTGTCCTTCCGAGAACAACAGGAATTAATAGGGCCTCTGGTTACGAAAGTGCGGCGTGATGTTTCGCCGAAAAAAATCTCTAGGTATCACTGCAATTTTACGCCTTCCGAACAGATATTCCCCGAAACGAACCGTTGAGTGCCCCTGAATGTTAGGAATCATAAATCTGAGGTTATGTCACCTGTAGGTAACAGATACTTACTTTACAAAGAATTAGGTTGTGGAAAGGCCATGACTCAACCAGCAGAGAAACAATTTTAAATAGTGTCATGAACAGAATTTACTAAAGGAATATTTATATCAAAGGAAACAAGGCGTACGACAGTTATTTCACCACTATTTAAATTCGATAAAATACTACCTTGAAAGCAAGGCGGAGAGTCGGTTTATTATTTTAAAGAATTACTTTATTGAACAATGAACACGTCGTAAAAATGAACAATATAAAGCAAGCCTAATTCTTTTACATCGCAGGACGTTTTCCCCTGAAGAAAAGAATAAAAGAGAAAGAAGGTTAACGTAACGCAAGAAGAAAAAAAAAGGAAAACAACAACAACAACTAAACCACGAAAGGAATGATGTAACTGTGTTTATTTACAACAACAAGACGAAAACCGGCTTGAACATATCATTTAAGGTTTCCATCGTTTTTTTGAAGAAAAAAACATGGAAGTCTAGCTGAAGACAGAAGAGGAAGCTAGTTGTCCGGTTGTTCACAACAAACCATGTACGGATTTTGACAACTTTTTGACACTTTTAAATCCAATGGCTTCCATTTCAACTAACCAATCAAATACGAAAACTGTGAGGCACAGATGTCAATCATCGGAAACTCTGCCTCATACAATTCTTGACTTTGATTGGCTAAAAAATTTCCTGGCCAATCAAAAAATACCTTAAACAATCTCTGACAAGTGACAACGGTATGATGAGCGGCATTCTAACTTGGGAGGATTTCTTTGTCATAGGTCGAAAAATAACTTCATCCAACAGATCCCAGACGACAAAAAAGTTTACCAAAAGAATACGGAGGAAAACAAAACGGCCCTTTCCTTGAATTGCTCGAAATCTCTTTTTCGATTGAAAAGCATGTTCGGGAGGGGAACTCTCAGTAAACAGCCGGAAAGAAGAGAACTCCAAAGATGATTGCATATATGAACACTTGTCAATAACACAAGGGAGGGGAGGGCTGGTAGAAAATAGCTCTTGTCACCAGCTTACCTGCGGGCCGCGATGTTGCTCAGGAGACTGTTACCGCCCAGGAATGTCAAGCCACCAATCACAGCCAAGATTTTGAGAGTGGTGAACATGTTCTGTGAACGATAAAACAGACAATCAATCGATACGTGCAATAATTTATTTATAACGTTTTGAGACGATAAGGATTGAAAGTACCGTTTAACTTACCAGGCTGACGAAGAAACAGTAGTACAGCACAAATATAGCTGAAAACAAAATGCAATTAAAAGTCAGAGACACTTTATTCAGCATAGAAGGGAACAGGAGAAAGTATTGCTCATTAGACTTCACTTTGATGGTCACACTTTATGATTTCATCCACAGACTCAAAACTTAGAACCACCTTGTACAGCATAATAAACACCACCACAGGAAAGTACTGCTCAGTAGCTTTCACCTGAATGGTCACACTTCATGATTTCATCCACAGCCCCACAACGTATAACGTATAACGTATAACCACCTTGTACACCAAAACCACCTAGTACGGCATTGAAAGCACTCCTCCGAGGATTCACTTGAACAGTCAGGACAGACATTTAAACCACCATCGTAAAAGATTTCTCAAGCTTTCTAACCAACTCCAAGTACTTTATTATTTAAAATAGTAATACTCAGTTAAGGCCCGTTTACACATGCGATTTTTGATGCAACTTTTCTCGCACTTTTCAATACAATTTTTGTCGTGCTCAAGTTACATCTTAACATCACGCGTGTAAACTAGCGGCGATTTCAGTGCGATTTTTCGCCGCGATATCGCAGTGGTTTCGAAAATGTTGGAAACTTGATGCAACTCGGCGGCGATTTGTGTGAAATTACAATAAATATCCTACTTGAATCGCACAGAAATCGCAGTGAAATCGCCGCTAGCTTACACTTGCTAAGAAAGTTGCATCGGAGAGCGCGACAAAAATCGCATGTGTAAACGGGCCTTTACATCGTTCGTGATTTATACCAACCTCCCAGTCCCAGATGGAAGATGATTCCACCGAGAGAAAACTGAAAATTTGAAATATTGGCTCCCAGCTTCACCCACTGAAAACAAAATATAACAATTTAGATGTCTGCTTAAAACATATTTATCGACGTTAAACAAGCATTCGGAGCAATTGCTTTGTAGAAGGGTTTCTGGGTGACGTCTGACAGTAATTCCGTGTTCAATTAACTTTTCCGTGAGCTGCATGGCCTTAAAATCGTGCAATATCTTTTAGCCAATCAAAGGAGAGATGCTGTCTGTCGGCCAACAGATCCAATGAAAACGTATCTTGGCGCGGTACGCGACGCTTCCGGTGATACGCGTTAGATTCGAGTTTTGTTTTGTTCGTTACGCATTCTGCGACTGAAGCAATACGCTGTGAAACAACTTTTCTGAACAGCACTGAACTCGGCTAAAGCTGCAGAACACTGAGCTCATGTCTACACTAATGTCCGTCAACACAACCGTTTTCGAATCGTTTTTGTTGTAGTAAGAAACTCGGAGAAAGATCACAAAACTGCTGTGACTTAAGTGTTTTCGAAAAGATCCCTTTTTTGCAAACACATTGAGCATTTTCAAATTTATCCACTCTGGAGAGCGTTTTTGAAGAGATCCGTTGTCAGTGGCAAAACCGAGCCGTTTTAGTGTGGACGGCAGGAAAAAATGGATTTACAAAAATGCGTTTTTCAATTTATATCCGGATTAGCGTAGACAGGGCCTAACGGGCCTGCAACGTTTCAACCCCCCCCCCCCCCAAAAAAAAAAAACAGATGTGATACCAATATAATACGGTCCTCAGTTTTGTTGTTTTTGTCCGTGCAAAACCGCTCGGTAATTTGAAAACAGAAATGTCATCTCATGTTTAGTCAAGAAATCTCACTAAACGGAGAGAAGCCTCGGTGGAGATGAGATGATCTATGTAGCATCTTTCTGGAATCGTTAGCTCAACCAAGGCAAAACCCCAAGAACTAACGACCAATTCAAACAGAATGATGCAAATGATTTTATCTTTGATATCTTTCAAAAAGAGACGTTACGTAAGAAGACTTTAACGCAACATTGTTGGGTTAGAAGTTAGCACTGGAGATTACTTACTGCAACATTGCATCATGTTGAAGACATTTTAACTATCTTCAAAAACCTGCTGATTGTAGTAAATAAATGTTTGCGCTAAAATCGTCCCAAATAATAAATCATTGTCAGCTCTCCTTCCTTGGCAGCCGTTACATGTTTTCCCGCGCTTGGCACCGGTTAAGTATTTTCTCACCTTTGGCAGCCATTACGTGTTTTCACATGTGCCACTGTTTTACAGTTTTAGGACACTCCGTCCAAACAACGCTGTAAAAGAAAAATAAACTTACCACGATAAGCATGATGACCATTGGAAGGAAGATGAGAACAGTGAAGGCCGTAGAGACAGTCTTGGGAGGGCGTTTCTCTGGCACTCGAAACATGTGCTAAGCAAAATGATAACAACATCAACGATCGACGTAAGATTTATACCTACAATCAGGTCCTCTTTATAGTTGCAGTGCCTTTACACAGTAAAGTAAAGCTGGCAAACTCGTTTAAACCCCAGTTTGATGACAATTCTTCCCAAAGTTATAACGTTATAAGTAACAAGACAAGTTTGACATGACCCTTAATGCTTCACGTCTAATGTTAGTCTGAGAAGACAGAAACGATCATGATATAAGAAGTTGACAAGAAGAGAGACTAGCTCCATTTTAAGCCAATAGTCTGTCAACGGGACAAAGAATTGAGAAAGCTATAATTTTAAAAAGCTATGAATTTAAACCTCGATAAACAACCACGTCTTTATGTCAACATGTTTGTCAAATGTTGTTTCGACAGTTGTATACTTTTGCCAAGACAAGTTTGCACGTTTAGTTTACCGCGTAAAGAAGCCTTTTGGGCTAAACCATCAACAACAACAACAACAACATCCACTAAGATTCAAGAGTTTACTCTCGACAATGACTAGTTTGTCCAAGAGAACAAGGCAGTTTACCGTATTTACTCGAATAAGCGCCGCCCCCAAATAAGCGCCGCCCTTGAATAAGCGCCCCATTTGGGACAAACAAGTTAATAAGCGCCGCCCCCGAATAAACGCCGCGGTCTCGATGCGGCGCTTATTCGAGGAATTCCGTATAATTAAAGAACCACTACAAAGCAACTTTAAAACAGCATTGGAAATTTCATTTCATCAAAAGCGATGTTCTTCAGTTCAAAGTGATTATATTTCACCGCTCGCCCATTGTAGTTCTCTATCCAGAATTTTAGGGACATTTTGTTAAAGTGCCGGAAGAGACGAATGGTGACAATCAAAAGACGCTTCTGTTAGTTACTGTAAAATTTTCGTACAGATAGAAAATATACCGTTTAAGGGCCAGTCTCATGGCGATTTTCCTATCTTCTTTGTCACAATTTTGATTAATTTATATCAAAGTACCTTTCTCACACATGGATTCTTTTAGCCCACCAAGGGGACAATATTAAATAAATTTTCAAAACAAAAACAAGCCAAAATTAGTTTTTAGAGATTTTATCTGAAACTCAAGGGCAGAAACTTGAAAAATTCTGCCAGAAGTTTTCAAGTCGGACGCCATTTCCATCCTGGCCATCCCTATCCAGACATACTTATTATAGTTTCCATGTACTGAAATACCCATTTTATTACTACTGGACCATTATTTTTAGGCTTACATAGATAAAAATTTGTCTTTTGGCTTTTCACAGTGATACTAAGAATTGATGAGACTGCCCCTTTAAATTAAAAGAAAAGATTTCTTTGTCGCGTCCAATTTCTAAATAAGCGCCGCATTTTAAGCGCGAAAAATTTAATAAGCACTGCGGCGCTTATTTGAGTATATACGGTAGCCCTTTCAATTCCAGAGTCAATTACAGAAACTTCTAATGCAGGTTTAAGTTTTGAGTCCATGAACGAAATCCTATGGTGTGACCATTCAAAGGAAACCTCTTCGGCAGTACTTTCACTTGATACTATTTGTTTTTCAATATTTTGCAAAATGAAATTTGGGATTTTTCTTGGCATTTAGTTTTGGACACTCTTGGGAGATAAAGGTTCAACAGTACGTACCTCAATTTCGGGTCTGGAATGATACATGCTTTCCTTATCCTTGCTTGGTTTCACCAGGTCTTCACTAAATGTCAATGAAAGCACGCCCTGGAGAACAAAGTCATAAAAAACTTCAGTTACGTTGCAGTCAGAACTTTCTTGGACAGAAGCTCAAATTCATATTGCTGCTAAGGAACGCAATTCAGTTCTGGGGACTAAAAAGTTAGCTAAGACATATCAAGGACCTATACCTTATCAAGTTGCGTATTAGCAATTTCACTCCGTTGACATGTTCACTTCGCTCCTTACTAAAATAACACTTAGAAAATACTTCATCTTAAATAAATCGCCGCATTTTAACTTGAGGGAAGCGGTAGTTACTCAGTTATCATTACTTCATCACTCTGCAAAACACAGAAAGGAATCCATGACTACTGTATGACACCTACCACGTTCCATTCGAATGGATTCTGAATCACAGCATCGCCAACGATAAGGTCCTTTACAGAAGAAAAGATAATAATGATGAAATTCAGACGTGTACTATAAATTAAACTCAGGAAAGAAAATCAAACATGCAAACTCTTAAAAATACCCAGCTTCACTTTTTCAATGTCTAGAAGTGCTACACAGCAAAAATACACGCCCACATGTTAACATGTTTTATTTCGACTAGTTTTAGAATTTGCAAGAATTGTGAGAAATTAGCCAACAGAATGTTTGCAGGTAAAGTTTTTTTTAGCAATTTTCAATGAGCCACAAGAAAAAATGCAAAGCTTCCAGATAGAAAAAAGTTTTCTTGTCAACAACAAAAAACAAGTCTTTTTCGGCTGTCGTAACTACTTTATACAGCCCACCCAAGTTGTATGTTGAATAAAACGCATCTTTATCTCACCCTTGACGGGACGATACGACGAAAACAGACGGACGACAACGTACAACCAAGCCAAATTAATTTCAACTAGAAAAACTACAACACGACGAGACGGGCAACGAGCGAAGATTCTAGCGAACACAGTTCAAAGCTCAGCCTCGGTCCTATTCGGTACTTAGTAACAGAACAATCTACACTGTCACGCGAGCGTCAAGCACACCGGCGGGTTGACGCGAACACTCACCATCTTGTATTTTCCAGATAGAGAACCAAAAGAGTCCTTTGCAGTGGCACCGACATCCTATGAAATAAAACAACACAAACATACAATCAGTACTAAGTTCTTTGTTGATTTGCACACAACCAAATTTCCTCTATAAAACCCTAGGGGACTTCAAATTTTTTGGCCACATGAAGTGGGGGGAGGGGGGATTATTGAAAGGGGAGAGGACGGTTAATAAAGAGAGGAGGGTTAATAAATTTGTGGCCCTGGGGAGAGGAGGGCAGGTTTTTTGGAAGGACCCAAGGTTAACAGAGGGGAGGGCTTTGTAATCTTTGAATCCAATATGGCACAACCTAAGATTTGTCGTTTTTGTCCGTGTAAAACATCTCAGTAATTTGAAAACAGAAATGTCATCTTATGTTTAGTCAAGAAATCTCACTAAATGGAGAGAAGCCTTGGTGGAGATGAGATGATCTATGTAGCATCTTTCTGGAATCGTTAGCTACGTTAAGGCAAAAACCTCACAGACTAACGACAAATTCAAAAAGAATGATGCAAATGGTTTTATCTTTGATCACTTTCAAAAAAGAGATGTTACGTAAGAAGATTTTAACGTACCATTGTTGGGTTAGAAGTCAATACTGGACATAACTTAATGCAACATTGCATCACGTTGCAGGAAGGGCTTTGTAATCTTTTTAAATTCCATATATCTTTGACAGATATTTCTAAAAAAACAGCAAAACGGACATTTCCACAACTAAATGAATCAAGTTTGTTTTAATACTCGTAGCATTAGCCAAGGCACTCCAGAAGCGTGAGACTAAATAAGGGAAAATGGTTCAGAGATACAGGATAAAAGAAACAATGTGGGTCTGTTTAGAAAACAAAAAAGTGACAGATGGGGTGGAGCTTATGCTTTGGGAGTGGGTTACTAGAAGAGGGGTTAATCAGAGGAAAAACAGCAACTGAATGCTGCAACTCACCAAATCAAACTTGAACACTTTGCTTGGCTCAGGTTCAGCGACAAAGAAGATTTCTTGTTTTGTCTTCTCATTTGTGAGTCTGACGAATGCCTGATGAGGGGTAAAAAGATCCCCAGAGGAGGTACTCTTCAATGAGAATTTCATCACCACTTTCTGATGGTAATCAGCTTCTATCACAGAGGTAATGGCCCCTGGGTACTTGACGCTGGAATAAATAAATATAACAAATCATTGCTTCCTGTTTAACAAGCTTCGCATGACACAACTATTTAGATTTATCAATTGAGATGATAAGCCAAATTAGCCACTGTAAAAAAATTCAAAACCTGATGTCCTTCCTGAGCATCATCAACCCTTCATTGGATTCACTCTGTCGAAAAGCTAAAGCTTAAAACATCAATTTTTAAGTTTCTCCATGGTGGCTAATTGACCTTCTCAACTCAGTTGAGGAATCCAAATTTCTGTGTTCTAATTCCTCACCGATGCAGCATCAGAGTTTCTTTAGAAAATGACCGCTTTATACACAGCACAACATAGGTTGGTAAAGTTGCACATAAGCCAAGGAGGCCCACACGGCCGGAGCTTATCCCGGTTTCTGTAGCATAAACTGAGAGTATTGCTACCCCCCCCCCCTGGATGGAATGCTAGTCCATCACATGGTTAACCCCAGCAGTATGTCACTTGTACCCATTTACACACCCAGAGCTGCAAATAACTGTCAGTCATTGGACAATGTCCGACTAAAATCGCCCCATGTCCGACGAAATCTTAACTTTGGTCGGACATTATGCCCGGACAAATTTTGTTACCAAATAATAAGTAAAAAATGATAAAAAATAATTATTTCAAAAAATACCCACCTTAAAATAATAATTAAAAAAACATCTGATGCTTTTATTATCAGTGGTTACAATAGAGGGTCGGTTAAACGTATTTTGAACAAGATAGCCTCCAAACCCCGGGTTCTGTCGTATAACAAGAGAAATCAAGAGAACAAAAACATAGTACCTTGGGTTATTACGTATGGTCCGGGTGCTAAGCAAACCAGGGAATTTGTTCTACAGGGCTCCAAGATCTTGGACAAATCACCCATTTGGAGGGATTTAGGAGCTCGTGTTATGATTTGTACACGCAGGGCATCCAATTTAAGAGACCTTTTGTACAAACGTAAGGCTATTTCTTTGTCTATTCTGGGTGAGAGCAAAGGGACAATTCCATGTGGGGTAAAACGATGTTTATCCTGTAATTTAATTAATCCCATCAACACCGTAAATAGTACCACTACAGGGAATGCTTTTCGTATTAATTGCAAATCTTCATGTACTTCTAGATGTTTAGTTTATATGGCAGAATGTATATTTTGTAAAAAACAATATGTAGGTAACACAACCCAAAAGTTGCGTGACCGCATAACTGGGCATAGAAACAGCAAGGAGTCTGCCCTTAAAATTCATTTAGATTCCCATAATTCCACTTTTAACCAAACATTTAAGTTTGTAGTATTAAGCCATTCTTCTCCTGAGAAGTTAAATGAGTTAGAGTCCATTTGGATAAGTAAGTTGCGCACTAGTGAACCTGATGGCCTTAATAGGGTTGATCCGTGTGCATTACGCACTGGCGTTACTTAAGTTTATAAATATCTCGACGCACCCTACCTGTAATGTAATATCATGTTACTGGTCGTTGCCATTTCAAATGTTACTACACTGAAGAGGACCGTTAAGGTCGAAAGGCCTATGTAGTTTATTAAAATTGTAGCTGTATGACGATACACAACTTGTTCTTTTTAGTACATTTTTGTTTTGTCTGACCAAAATGGAGACTTGGTTGGACATATGTCCTTTCAAGAAAGAAAAATTATTTGCAGCCCTGTACACCTGGGTGGAGACAGACAATGTGTGGCAAAATTTCTTGTCTAAGGAAACAACGTGATGGCAGGGACTGGATGTTGAACCACCAACCTTCAGATCTAAAGTCCAATGTGCTAACCACTGTACACCACCATGCCCCCACATAGTATAACCTACCTTACCACAAAATTGAGCTGTCTGTGAGTCATAACCAGAGGTGTACAGACTATGAAAAATGTTGTCCACCTCCAAAAGTTAAACAAGGCATGCTTTTTCCCCATCTTATTTGCATGACTCCTCTACTTCCAGGATATTAGCTGATCAGATAACATACTATTATAGGAGCCATTCAGAGTGATACTTGCTCATATCCAGAGGCTGTCTATATGATAACTGCACAGTCATATAAGTTTTTATTATCTCATAAATTCTTCTGGCAGCTACGGTAATTTCTTTTAATTGGTTTAAGGGAGAAATCATTTTGTGGCTGACACCCCTTGTCTCTAGCTTTCTAAACTTGTATGCACCTAGGCATAAGTGCAAATCCAAGTTATATAGTAGAGGACCTAATTCAACACAATAAAATTAAATCGTGCTTCTGGTATTTGCCTTACAAGACAGAAAGAGTTCATTATTAATAAAACTACAGCACTCACCTGACAGTTTTAGATTTAATGTTTTGTTCTTTATCAACAACTGACAACTCCACGTCTTCTACATTCACCTTGGTGACAACTTTCACTTTAACCTGGCCAGAAGTGGTGCCAATAAGCCGCTTGTCCTCCTTGTGTGGCTTGACACTGAAATTTAATGACAGCAAGAAGTAAAACACATGATCTACTAGAAACCTCTAGGTTCACTATGATCTTTGCAAGCTTTGATACTTGTGACACCTTCACTCTGACGACAATGATGATGATGATGTTGATGATGATGAACACGGTGATGACAATGATGATGATAATAACAACAGAAGTGATAACGATGGTGATGACGATGATGATAATGATGAGAAAGAAAGAAGCTTTTCAGTTGTGCTTCCAATAATCTTTTTATGTGTATGTAAGCAAGACAGGACATTTGCACGATGGCATTATTTGACTACTTCTACCAGAATTCATTTTGTTTCTCCTTTGTCATAAAAATTTTGTAATCCCAGGCATGTATTAACAACAACGGAACTAGCTTGCATTAGAAAAGAACAAACTGAAGTATTCTGGTAGTTGCATATTACAAAATAAATACAGTATTAAACTGACCTGACACTGACAGTGTAAACTCCTGGTCCAGGCTTGGAAGTCATGAAATTCAACTCATAACTGAAAAAAAAAACAAAAAAAACACTAACAATGTGAATTGTTCCATTAACCAACTTACACTGCAACAATAAACAAGAACTTATCAAGCTTACTCATCAACTTATTTACTTAGTTTACGCAGTTTATGTTTAATGAGTTCACTTCTTTAAAGCAGGATTAATAACTTCATTTACATTAATTTACACACACTCAAAAGCTGAAAAGCAAACTTTTTCAAGGTTAGACATTCTGAAGTTTATGTTTAAAATTACCATTTAGTATTAGTTGTCCTCATGGTTTGAAAAGCTTAAGTTTTCATGTAGATTGTTCATTACCTATGTGCTGCATACATGCCACGCCCAAGATCGGTCTCAATAATTATGAAGTCACTGCAGCAGAATATTTTATGAAGTTAAAGACAACATTTGAGAGTTAATTAATTCATTAATATATTTAACTTTTAATTTACATACAAATGGATCTGTTCTGCTTTATCTTATGACAAAGTCTTGTGACAAGATGGGAACCAAGCTATCTTTGAGTGGTACTGTTTTAATTCATATTTTTTAAAGAAGATTTTTAATATTTAAGATCAGTTTTCTTTTGTTTACAGTTTTATGAAAAGTATGGGGACAATCAAGAACCCTGTTTTATTTATAGACATTAATTATTTTTATTGTTTTTCTAGTCAAAAGTTTAGCCTTCATGGGAATGAGAGGTTATCAAAAAGTATCAGGGAAAAGAATATAGTACCGGTACCTTTGTTTATTGCTTGTCTCGATAATTATTCAGACTTAAATGTGGAATGGTCCATTTCAACTGCTTGATGCAGATCTTAATCAGGTGGAGTCAACTGGCTGCATAGCAATATACTGTGTTTACTCCAATAAGCACCGCCCCCCAAATAAGCGCCGCATTTGGGACAAAAAAAGTTAATAAGCGCAGCTCCCGATTCATAATGCAAGGCTGATAAATAATCTGCAAAGTTTGTGACTGGTTTGCAAGGCTTCTTTGGGAATCTGAATTCATGGGAAATTCAGTCTAAAAATAAACTGGTCTGTGAAAACAACGTGACAAGAAAATATGGTAGTTGTGCACTCCAGGATATGGGCTCCTGATGACACCATGCAGCCAGACCACAATACTGACTAATAAAACCAGCAATAAACTGTTGAGTGTGATCTACTTGAAAGTGACAACAGAGACACTTTCAAAAATCCTTCATTTCTCTTTTCTGAAAAAACTTCTGAGCTTGACTTGTAGCCAAGTCTAATGATCATGCAGCATCTATCACACGATAAAGAAAGCTATCACAACACTTCAACATTATGTATGGCAGCCACATTCTTTCAGGAAAAATGTCGACTTACTCTTCTGGCCCATCAGTGAAGACTTTGTTGCTCAGAACTGTTGTTCCTTCAGTGTCCTCAGCAGATGTGGCAGTCACAGTCATTTTACCAAAAGGCCTATCCAACACATTAGTCACACGGACCTGCAGTACATGTATATCCACAAATGAATTAGACATCTTTTTTTTTTCACCCGTTGGCCAAGTTTGTAGGTTGTAATGGACCACACCTTGGGAGCTACTGTAGGCTTATTTTCACATTCATCCAGTGACAAAGGTAAATACATTTTGAAAGAGTGATTTTAGAAGCCCTAGTAACATTGACAGGGTTGCAACCTTAAACATATCAGGATGAAACAAATTCCCTGACCTTTCACTGACCACAAACCAATTTTCACTGAACATGCATGATGAATTCTTTGGCGGTATAGCCACAAGAACAACCAGTTGACTTCTGTAGTACTACTTCTGTAGTGCAGGGAATTATCTTATCTCAAATGAACCACTCTCATACCTTAATCATCTTTTTATCTTCAGAAACAACTGGTGAACCATGTAGTTGCACAACAACAGGGACGTGGAACTGAAAAAAAAAGAAAAGTGAACAGAACATTTAAGATCTTGAAAGGCTTGATTGATTGACTAATTGGTTGATGGATGGATCAACCCTACTCAGTCTGGGATTTTTTTGGTCTTGTGGGAGGGGGGGATTCCGCCCCCACCTCTTAACTCCGAGAATATTAAAGCTATGACAACGAAACTTAAACGACAGATAGCACGTCCAAAAATGTTTCCATTGAGGTCTGCAACCTCGGCTGATGATGTCATATGTCACAATAACGTTTTGTTCTCAAACGGTGGCCATCGTGGATCTGCCATCTTGGATTTCTTAAATTTCCAAAAACTTTCAAAAACCGCCAAAATTGATCAGGAAGTGATCAAAATCAATAAATTAACATGGAAATGATCTAAAAATGTAAAATTTGCTTCAGAAAAGTAATGATTTCTGATTTAAAAGTTTAGAAATTCAAAATTCTGAAAAAACGACTTACCAAAAAGTGGTTGCCATGGTAACGTCAAACTTAATAGACAAAACTTACTACACCACATTGTTCCCAGATAAATTTTAGGAAAAGTCACCAAGTTCGGTGGCTTTAGCTTGCTTATTAAAAAAGTTATAAATGTCCAAAGTCTGTGCGGGCAGAATCTGCCCCCCCCCCCCCAGTCTGACTAGGGTTAATTGATCAATCAGTCGATAGATTTACAAGAGACAGGTTGAATGTTTCCCTGTACTCAAGTTGTAGTAAAGTATCTCAACTTTAAATTTCATTGCTGAATGAAAATTGTCACTCACTGGATTGTTGCCAAGTTTGTCAAGAGCATACAGCAGAGCAGTAGTGTCCTTAACAGACTGAACATGTTTCCTTGTAAGAAGATAATTTGCAAACTTGATCACTTGTTCCTGAAAGGATAACAAGAAGAGCAAATGAAGAACATTTACTGTAATAGCCTTGCCTTGCACCCTGTGATTACCCTGAGATTGCACAGGGAGGCATGGGTTTGTATAACACCCCTGACACCATGCTGTGGTTTGTGAGGGATAAAGTACCTTAGAACAGGGCTGACTCTGTTCAGTAAAACGAACTTTGATCAAGATAACAAACCACTTGCAGGGTTCTCATTAAGTGCCTGCAGCCGGCTAAAAAACCGGCTACTTCGAATTTCGAGCCGCCTACTTTTCGGGGAAATAGAGGAAGGTTTGAAAGTGAAAGCCTGAAATCACTGGATGCTGTGGAAAATTTAAAAGTTTTACTCACACTTAACTTATAAACAGACAACTTTCTTGCTCAGTGTTTTCTCACTGCACAAAATTTAACTGTCACATTGTCTCCCTGTAGCTTATTACGCTCTCAGGTCTGTACTTTTTGTATCTAAAAATAAGTGCTTCTTTTATTACGTTCTCAGGTCTGTACTTTTGTATCTAAAAATACGTGCTTCTTTTATCTTGCTTACAAGTAACTTTTGTGAAAAACCCTCACCAAAATGCATGAAATAGCATCTCTGAGGCTCCAGTTTTTCAAAATTTTCTGGGGCAGCATGCCCCCGACCCCCCTAGAAGCTCGTGCCTTTGGCACGCGATTGCTAAGCCGCCTACTTTTAGATCCTAGCCATTTACTTCACAACTTAATGAGAACCCTGCACTTGAGCACATGTGATAAAATACAGAAACTGCACATGCATGCAGGAAACCAGAAACTCAGTTAAGAAATATAAACTACTACACAGGATACTTAACCCTTTAAGCCCGAATGTCAATATGCATATTCCCCTTAGTGTTATCCATATATTTCTTATGGTACTAGTTGGAAGAATTTGTACAAATATCAAGACATTTCATTTTTGGTGAACATTTCCTGTATTCTCCTGACCTGTATGTTTGATCAAGTAGTGATATTGTAGGGAGAAATTAGATGCTTGATCAACATCACTTTTGGGGCTTAAAGTATTAATTTGGCTCCTCACCCAGAAGTTTCAGTAACTTTTGACGTACCGGTAGGTGTCAGAGCTACGTAAAGTAGGTACCCATCTGGGCAGTTGCTCATAGAGTATTTGACTGAATTTCAATACAAAGAAGGAAGCTGCTTATACTTAAATAAACATCAAAATCTTCCTGTTGCCACCTTCTGATGAAGCCACTGCTTACCTCAGTGATTGCTGGAGCCTTGCCCAAGAACTCTGACAATGCATAAGAAGCGTAGACCACTTTTGAAGTAGCATATAATCCACCTTCAAACTGAAAAGAAATGGAAAAGAAACTGAGCAAAGTAAAATTAGACATACACTGTAACTGAACTTTCTGTCAATATTTCACAACACTTGCGCTGGCAATTGCGTATAAGAACCTGCAAACAACAGAAGAAAGATCACCTGTAAATATTTGTTATCAACTTCATCAGCCTGGGCCACTGTGTCCTATGAACAGAGAAATGAATTAACCAGTACACATGAACTTTGTTCAAATAATGAAGTGATTTGAAAGATGTTATGGTCAAACCTCAATTATCCAGATCTTAAGAGAACTACACATGTGTGTCAAAGGTTCTAGATAAAATTATTCAGTTTACCTCGATCATTTCAGTGATGAAAGAAACATCAGTATCTTTGGGTAACTTTGTAGCAATAGCCATGGCATATGCTGCCCTGAAATGCCAACACAGACAAAAATTAATAATGCAATGATGAGTGCTACCCAGTTTAAGGCAGAGTGATCCTATAAGCTGAGGTTGAGTGCCTCAGTCCATCAGTCACAATTCCCAACAGTAGGCAAATAGGCTCATTTGATTGGTTCACCGACCAGATAGGAACCCATTACGACAAGCTCTGGATTCGCTTCCAACATTTTAGCGACTACCTCACTTAAATGGAAGGTGGGTGCATGGGGTATCAAGGGGCTTCCTCTGTATCCAGCCAGCCCCTAAATAGAATATCACTCCCATGGCTGGCAAATCCCCACAACCTGGCCATGAGCCCTCATTCCAGGCACTGATTGATTGAGTCAGTGGAAGGAAAAATTGAGGGTGGGGTGGGTGGGGGAACTCTAAAAACAACTGCTACAAAAAAAAACCGCTCAGGACTGCTGAGAGACAACTGCCACACAACTGCTACAAAACCACTTGAGGACTAGAAGAAGGTCCCCAGGGTGGTGAAGCAACAGCGATCCACATGAGCCAGCACTTGTGAGCATGACCGCTGACCTGAAGAGACTGCTAAGCTCATGGCAGTTAACTTTGTTAAATTGACATTTAACTAAATTCTTGCAAGATGTCTTCTCTGTAAATAATTGGTTTTACCTTGCAAAATGAACAGCAGCCACGTAATAATGATAATAATAATAATAATAATAACAATAATAATAATAATAATCTTAATGGGGGAAGCTCCCATCACATTGAGTGGTTTTCAGGGAGGTCCTCCAAAGACAAAATAAATATAAAAATTCACTGAAAAAACAGTAGATGGATAATTTCAGATTAATGTGTGAATTGGTAAGACAGACTATGTTTTTATCCTTCGATTTTTGCAATGAGAAGTTTTAAAAGTAGGAAATCCTTGACGGGCAAAACACCTGCCACAAATGCCAACTGAAGCACAGTCAGAAAAAATATCAATCAAGCAAGATGGAGATGTCATGTAATCAGTGATAAGCAACTTTATTTAACGTACAATGAATTTTCTTCTTACCCTAAGATGCTGTCTTCATCTGAGTTTATGGCTGCCTTCACTGCCTTAATCACTTCACCAGAATTAACTAACACAAGGGAAGATAAAGAGTTCATGTAAATGAATGAAACTGTAACTGTTTCACAATACTGATCTATCTGAGACATTATCAGGGCTCAACAAGAGTCTCCCCCCACTGGATCTGCCCCTGGGTCTCCAATGATGCTTTGTAAGCAAAATACTTGATTCTTCATGAATTTTTCTGTTGCCTCTGTTACATTTGACCTTCCAAGATGGTCTATACGTATGTGTTTAGCAAGAAGTTGTTTTCTGAAATCATAGTAACACATCATACATGTAGTTCCAGAATGTCTTACTACTATCACAATAAAGCACTCATAGCTCCAGAAAACTAATAGATTGATTTTAGACAAAACAATTATTTTGAGGGTTTCTTTGATTCCTGTACATCTTTTTTTTTCTAGTGACATAGCCCCTTAAAGTATGGTTCACCACTTTCTAACCTTTGATTCCTAAAAAATCCTGTGCTGCTATGGCATAAAACAGTGTAAACATGTCAGTTCCTTCTTTGATGGCATCTGATAGAGTAGCCTTGGCTGCGTCACTAAAGGTGAGCTAGATATTAAGGCAAAATTGTTTAACAAACTTGGTGTCCTTTGCTTGACAAAGCAGACAACTATGAGAATTTTGCAATAAAGTTTCTTTAGAGTGACAACACCAAGGAGTCTACTTTAAATAATAATTGACAAAGACCTTAACTGACATTTCTATTCCTATGCACAATAGGAAATCAAAACGATCCTTGCAGAATTTTTTTCACTTGAAGGTACATAAAGTGATTGAGTAAGATTTGCTCATGGGTTAACAAAAACATACAACATTCAAGATTTGACACACACCTTACAATTTCCAAGAGAGACGCTAACAGCTGATGCATAAAATATTGACATCACACTGCCACTGTCAACATTGTCCTTAGCAAACTTACAAACATCCTGTCGAAAAATATTAAGAAATAAGACAATTTCACCCAACATTTCTTAAGCATTTCTTCAACATTTCTTTGTTGCAGTTGCAAGAAAAACGTGGAAACTTAACATTTTGTGCAACTTGCCTGAAAATAGGAGACCACTAAGGAGTGAGATAGACTGATGCATGCATACGGTCACCAAAGGAAGGAAATTGTGAGGCAAGTTGCAGAATGGGGTGTTACAGAGTGCAATTCTATATTCTGCAACTGTTGCAGCAGAAGAAACAATGCAGTGTAGCACTTTTAGAAGAGGCATGTCATCTACATCAAAGTTAAATATACTGATCCTGGCTACTCTTGTTCACCTTTTAACAAGCATCTTAATTCTCCTTACAATATCACTACTTGATCAAACATACAGGTCATGAGAATAAAGAAGGTGATCACCAAAGATAAATTGTCTTGATGTTTACTCAAATTCTCCTAATTCCTACCAGAAGAAATACACGGCAAACAGTGAGGAGAATATACATGTTGATACTGGGGCTCAAAGGAGTATGCAATTCTATACAGATCCTCCTTACTGGGCTTCGTACTTTTTGTTGAGTACTAAAGTAGTTGAGAGAACTTGATTAAACATCAAGACAATGTGTATTTGTTGATCATTTCCTCAATTCTCATGACCTATATGTGTTATAATTAACTTACAAGACAAGAAAACATTTGATACTTATTAATATTGCAGCATCGAGGGTTAAAGTGTGAATCACAAAATTGTGAACAACATACATGAAACTTGCACCACCAATAATCAGACAAAGAACCAAACCAAAAGGAAAGTTAACATGATTTATAGCTTGTCATTAAGTCATAATTCTGGTGTTTATGCTTTTTCTGATTCACATTGCAAAGTTTGTTACTGTTGCTGCAGGCTGAGAAAACAGACAATGCTTCACATACACCACCACCAGTGCCCTGTAATATACCATCTGAAGAGTCAATTCAAAAATGCCACACTGATGATGTAGTACAACTCAGATCTGGCCTGGTGGTGGTGTGCAGAAAACGGCATCTGTTTTCTCAGGCTACAGTTACTGAAAAGCCACGAAATGTCATCTAATGTTTAGTCAAGAAATCTCACTGAATTAAGAGAAGTCTTGGTGGAGATAAGATGGTCTCTCTCGCATCTTCTGATATTATTAGCTCAACTGAGGAAAACCTCACAAACTAACAATAACATCAAACAGATTGATGCAAATGTGTACATGTTACATAACATTATTAATAAACCTTACAATAATCGGAATAAAATGGTACCCTTCTGTGGTGCTGTTTATTACGCTGCTCAAGGTGGTTCTACAGTAACTTTAGAGTCTGTGGATGAAAACCTAACGTGAGACCATTCGAATGAAAGCTACTGAGCAGTACTTTCCTGTGGTACTGTTTATTATGCTGTACAAGGCGGTTCTAACATTTGAGCCTGTGGATGAGACCCTAAAGTATGATCATTCAAATGAGAGCGACTGAGCTGTACTTACCTGTGGTGCCGTTTATTACCCTGTACAAGGTGATTCTAACTTTTGAGTTTGTGGATGAAATCCTAAAGTGTGACCATTCGAATGAAAGCTACTGAGCAGTACTTTCCTGTGGTGCTGTTTATTGAGCTGTACGAGGTGGTTCTACCTTAATTTGATTCTTTGGATGAAACCCTATTAACCCTTTAAGCCCCAACAGTGACAAGCCCTAATTTCTCCTTACCATATCACTACTTGATGAAACATACAGGAAGATGAAATGTCTTCATGTTTAAACAAACTCTCCTACCTTGTACCATAAGAAATATATGGAGAACAGTGAGGAGAATGTGAATGTTGATACTGGGGCTTAAAGGGCTAAAGAATATGTATTATTATTCCAGTGAAAGCTCTTGAACAAATACTTTCATAAATTGACATTTGTTTTCGGTATCTTTTTCCACTTTTTTAGTTTTCCACTATTTACCTGCGTAGGGGGAACTTCAGCCTTCATGAGCTTTAAACTTAACACTGAGTAGCATGCTGTCTCCAGGTCTTTAAATGGCATGGCATCATAAAAGGTTTGTTTAAATCTAACTTGGTCATCAAGGCTCAACACATTGGACAGCGTGACAGCATTAGCAAAGATTGTGAAGGACAACAGTAACAGTAGACAGGCACCTAATGACACAAATAATCACAGATCAGAATCAAGGTCAAGGAACTAATGAAGCAAAGACATGTGAAGTGTCAAGAAACACAAATATTCCTGATACACAGTTACTAAAGCCAGTGACACAACCGATTTTATACAGTTTTTGCAGCAAATTTTGACCGCCAGCGAAAATCACCAAGTGTGCCCATTCCTGGTGATCAAATTTGCCACGACCAGGTTATAAAATCGGCTTAGTAGGGTACCAACATTATGTTAAATAGTAACTTTCTCTTTGAAAGATCCAACAATGTATCAGTTAAATGGTGAGCTGATACTATAAGTTAATTACTTTGTTGATCTTAATTTTTATACTAACCGAACTTTTTCATTACAATTTCCTGCGCGATTTTTTTCCCCCAAAAGTGGCTGAAAAGTCTTAAAAACTAAATCGCCTAAACTAGACTTTTCATTCTATGATTTCAAGATAAAGAATTTGTAAAAGGAGAATGACTCTAAGTTTAGGTGGGGTGGCTTTTCCTTTATTTGACCCTAGTTATTTTACAAGTGAACTAGACAAAACATGGGAAAACAAAGACCTCGAGATAAATACAAACTGCACTAAAAGTGCAACAACAAAACAGTCAAGGAAATTTAACATCGAAAGATACATCAATCATCCAATAAAACCCATTTAGTTAATGCTACGTTCTACTATAGATATAAACACGCTCTAAAAGAATTTAAATTTCAGCTAATGGCAAAATCTCGTAATGAAATCAACTTTGATCCAAATCGAACAGATGATCAACACGCGAGACACAGTGTAAACCACCCTTATCGATTTGCAACAGATGAGCTCATTTTATCTAAACGCAGCTCAAATATAATCAAATGGACAGTTAAACAATTCTATTAGGTATTTCCGAAGCAAATTTTCGATGAATTGTCTTTCTTACCTCGTGCGGCCGCCATCTTGAAGACGTGTCGTGCAAAGAGAGAGAGAGAGAGAATCAAAAGGCACAGGTGACCACGTGACAGCAAAAAGTTCTTTTCCAGGCCCTGCAGTCTGCTCGGCTGGCTTGCAATCAGCTCTGGTTGAAAATACGCAAAGATTTCTTTGATTTCCTAAAATTTCTCAAAACGATGCTCAATATTAAATCTGAAGTGCCGTTTGTTTAGCATACTAGTACTTAAGTTTCAAAAACTTATGTTTTCGAAAATTTGCTTTAAAATTTCCCAAAAGTATCCGAATTGTTTTCCTAGTTCCCAGTGTTCTTCGTGGTCTCTTTTCGCGCCTGGCGAAAAAAGTCATAGAGAGGTTTGCTTCTTCGAAAACTGAAGATGTTGTCGCGTTTATTCGGTATTAACCAACCCTTTGAACCCACAGAAAATGCAAAGGAAAGTACGTCATCTTTACTCTTTGATTCAAGAAAAACGTCCGGGTTTGATAAAATTTTGTTGTGTGGGCCAGCTTCGAGCGGGAGAACATCACTTCTCTTCGAACTTGCGCTGACCTTTGCAGACGATGAAAAACATGTCTTGTTTATCTGCCCCAAAAAGTTCTCCAAGCTTCCTTTGCTTGCCCATGGAAGAACTCAGCCTACGAGTGGCACTCTGAACTATATTCAAATGGTGTATTTGGAAACCAGGGAAGAGTTTTTAAATTATATGGCATCTATTCATTTCTCCACATCTCGACTGTTCAGTGCAGTGATTGTAGATGACATTAGTGCTTATTTGCCCGCAACAATCAGGAATGAAGATTTGTCAGTAGTTGCAAAGGTTTTTGCTTTGACGGTGGATGCTTTTCTCTTTCAAAGGTCAAAACAAAGGTGGGAAAGGAATTCAGTATTGTGAAATGTATAACCATAAGGCCTCAGATTCAACACTATTCAACATTTTTCAACTTTTCTTTTATTGTGAGGTGTTCAAGTCTTTTGACCACCCTTCTCAGCATTGTACAATAAACAAAACCAGGACAACAAAGTTAGACCCACCAACTACATTTCTTATATTACATCAGATAACCATTCTTTATGCCTAAGTACATGCAGAGCTAATTTTGGAGCAATTTGGAGTGTACAGTAAAACTAAGAAAACCATGAACCCTAGAATTATCTCTGGAATATTATTGCATTGAAAAAGAAAAACAACCAGTTTATATGCTTATTGACTGAGTAGGAGGGCTAGATGGGAAAATATTTGGCTTGAGGTCATGGCATACAGACTGAGCGTAGCAAGGTCCGTGCACCATAACAGAGAGCCAAATACTTTCCCCTCCAGTCTGACCTAATTCAGTCAATAAGTATTTTATTATACTGACTTTATTACACTTAATCTTATTTGAAAAATTTTAATAAGGTACTTTTGAATGCTTAAAGAAAATTCAACTGTGCACGTTAAATGAACAAACAACATGTGTAGGGCTGGATGGCTTTTTGTGGACCAGCTCGCGTCAACCCTTCCACTCCTGCACACGTTATATTGCCAATGCATTTTCGATAGGATTGTATCAGTGGGGCTGACATGGTGGTATAGTAAAAAAGATGAATAAACCCCAAGCCGTAACATTGATCGATTTTGTGGAGTTTTTTTTCTCATGGTTTGATCCTGAGGTCTGATTAGTGGCGACACTATGAACATTCCAAAAATAATTCTTGGCGTTCATGGATTTTCTAGTCACACAGTAAGTCCCAAATCATCTATTTGCACAATTTTCTGCCATGATTATACCAGTTTGTTTTTTTAGTGACCAAGCCATGGAAGAACATTCCAGTATGCTGATGATGTCAATTACAGTCCCCAGTGGCACAACCTCTGTTCCAAGGCAATCATTTTATGAGCGCTGGGTCCAGTGTTTTCTTGTAATCCAAGAGAAGAAAGCAGGTCTCTTTGAGCTGTCTGTGTTGCCTTCTAACACCCGGGATGACTCTTCTCTGGCAAATGTTGTTTACAGAATAACTGATCAGAGCTTCCTAGTTCAGGAGATTGAATATTCTTCACAATCTACCAGGAGCAGTGCTTCCTCAACACAATGAGTTGCCATGACAACTACAAGGTGTGTGATATTCTTAAGTAAGAGATTGTTTTTTTTAAATTTAGTTATTAGGGAGATGAGTTTGCAGTACATCTTCAGAAATGGAAATAGTTTGCAAATGGAACGCAAATTTCGATTGCAACCATTTGGAAAACAAAAAGTGGAGTACCTCCAAAGGTCATACACTTGTTCTGGCTCTGTGCATTACATTTGCATTTCAACCAGTTTAACCAAAAATTGGGGCCAAATGGAAAGCACCCCGGTCTCAAACCACCAGCTTTGGATTGAACATTCATTGAGTTGTGCAACCTAAATTAGAGAGTTAGGATAAGCTTTAACCCATCATTTCCTACTAAGATTTTAGTCCAGTAAGAGAGCAGCAGGAGAGTGTGGTAGTACTCGAAAGCAGGGTAGAGAGTAAGTGGACAGGGATTAAAAACGCTTTCTGCAAAACCGCTAAGGAAGTACTGGGCTACAGGACAAAGAGCGGCAAGAGTTGAATCAGCTCCGATAGCTGGAAGGGGATTGAGGAAAGGAGACAGCTAAAACGAAGAGTACTGAGCGCAAAGTCAGAGAGAATTAGAGCGAAGCTGCAAGAGGATTACAGAAAGAAAGATCGGGAGGTTAAGAGAAGCCTAAAGAGGGACATGAGAGAATGGGCTAACGGTATCGCCCAAGAAGAGGAAAATGCTGGGAAGCTTGGGCAGATGAAGGGTGTTTACGATGCCACACGGAAGCTATGTAATGAACCACCAAAGAAAATTGATCTGGTGAGAAACAAGGACGGAACGATGTTGACGAATGAGGACGAGGTGCGGCAAAGGTGGAAAGAACATTTTGCAGCGGTACTGAACAGACCACACCCTGAACAAGTGGCTGATGTGCTTCCTGAAGCGGAGACGATAGAGGAAATACCTTCAGGCCCCATCACTAAAGCAGAGATCAGGAGCGCTATCATCAGCATGAGCGCAGGAAAAGCACCTGGAGTAGATGGTATAACAACAGAACTCCTTAAAGCTGACATGACATCAACGGTTAATGTACTTTATGACCTTTTCGGTACGATATGGTATAGCGAGACTGTCCCAGCGGACTGGAGTAAAAACCTTATTGTTAGACTGGCGAAAAAGGGTGACCTTACCAAGTGTGGGAACTGGAGAGGAATTACGTTGATGCCTGTTGTTGCAAAAGTGATGGGCAAGGTACTGATTAGAAGAATAGCTGATGGTGTCGACGAAAAGTTAAGGAAGGAGCAGGCGGGTTTTCGGAAAGGAAGAAGTACGGTGGAGCAAATCTTTGTTCTCAGGAACATTTTGGAGCAAGCCCTTGAATGGAATGCCATCCTGTACGTATGCTTCTTCGATTATGAAAAAGCATTTGACAGTGTACACACTCGGGAAACCCTGTGGAAAATTATGGCGAGTTATGGGATCCCACGGAAACTTGTTAAGATGGTTAAGGCAATATATGCTGGAAACCAGTGTGCAGTGATCGATAGCTCAGGTCAAACTGACTGGTTTACTGTAGCGTCTGGTGTTAAGCGAGGGTGCAACATGTCGGGGTTTCTGTTCCTGCTTGTGATTGATTGGATCATGAGAGCAACAGTCGAAGGTAGTAACACCGCTATCAGATGGAACATGTGTTCCAAGTTAGACGACTTGGACTTTGGAGACGACATTGCACTTATTTCCAGCACAAGAGAGCAGATCAAGCAGAAAGTTAGAAGCCTAAGTACCAACAGTAAGGGAATTGGGTTGAAGATCAATGCTGAGAAGACCAAACTTCTCAGGTTGAATACATCCAACACAGAGAAAGTACAAGTAGATGGCCAGGACATCGAGGAAGTGGAAAGTTTCGTGTATTTAGGTGCAAATCTCAGCGACGAAGGTGGTACGGAGGACGATATCAAAGCAAGGCTTGGGAAAGCAAGAGTAGCATACAACAAGCTGGACAAATTTTGGAAGATTTGCCAGTTTACCATCAAGACCAAGGTCAACATTTTTAAGTCCAATGTTATCTCACTGTTATTGTACGGGTGCGAAACCTGGAGAACGACTAAAGCGGATGTGAAGAAATTGGACGCTTTCCTTCACGAGAGCCTAAGAAGGATATTAAAGATCTATTGGCCAATGCGCATTACAAACGAGGAAGTTAGACGAAGGGCAGGCATTAGGGAGACTATAAGCGACCAGGTGACAAGGCGAAGGTGGGCGTGGTTAGGCCATGTGCTCAGAATGGACCATCATTCACACCCACGCATTGCACTCACCTGGGTTCCAGAAGGGAAACGGAAGCGAGGTCGACCACGAGAAACATGGAGAAAGACAGTGGAAAGGGAGATCAAGGACAGAGGGTTAAGGTCATGGGCAGAGGCGGCGACAGCAGCGAAGGACAGAACAACATGGAAGGAGAGAGCGTGCAGCCCAATTCCCCACTTGGGGAAGCATGGAAACTGATGATGATGATGATGATGATGAAGAAATTAAATAGAACCGTGTGAGGCAAAGAAGAAACCTTTGACCTCTTCAGGATTTGAACGTTTGACAGAACAGATTAACTGTTTCTGTAGTCTCTGCTGTGAGATGGGAGACAGCTGTTGCTTAGAGTATGCAAAAACTGATCATATGACTAGTTGTGTATAAATTCAGCCGATGCCCAGCCACTATTCTAATTTTTCACCTTCGCCTTGCATGTTGCGATTAAACAGTTTTGGTTATAGCCTTACATTTTTCTTTCTGCTACGACCAGCCCCTCCATCTTCTGCTTTTTTAAATATGTGATAATTTGCTTGAGTGCTGTAGGTCAATCGTGT
Organism: Siderastrea radians; assembly: GCA_964017195.1. Classification (NCBI taxonomy): domain Eukaryota; kingdom Metazoa; phylum Cnidaria; class Anthozoa; order Scleractinia; family Rhizangiidae; genus Siderastrea; species Siderastrea radians. Next base: position 30,888,296 of record OZ024898.1, read on the forward strand.
AGCTTACAGTGTTCATACAATTAGCCTTGGATACACAAACCGAAAACAAATTAAAGTTTTTGGCCCAGTAAATAAATTCTTGTTAGTTGCTTCACTGATCAAAAAGCGGCCCGTCGCTAATTTGTGAAAGTTGCCAAATTTTGAGGTAAACTAGCAACAGAGTTATTTCCGTAGAGTTAAGGCATAGAGTTAGAGTTAAGCTTTAAGCCAAAATCCTTAATGCAAGATTTTGGATAGCTAAACTCCTGCATTCAAGAGTTTGGATAGCTAAAATCCTGAATTCAAGAGTTTGGACATAGGAAGCCCAAGCATAATATTTGAATATCATTAAAAATGGCGTTTCAAAATATAAGACTTTGTATGGGATTTCGAAGCGAACATTTCGAGCAATACATAACAACGAACTAACTGAATAAAGTTCATGAAACATTACATGGTGTTGTTTGCTATCCTTGCAAAGCATTTTGAGCAATTTTAGGTCCACTTACTTAACTGTGTTAGTACGTGTATAATACATTGACAAGGAAGGAGTCATTTGGCCCGACTAAGCCACTATCACGGCTCGACACGTTTCGGAATTCGCTCGAATTTACCCACAAATATAGTTCAGGCTCCCATTCTGACTTAGCGACTTGACAAAAGGAAGACATACAAGTGTTTTTCTCAAAACCAATTGCACATACCTCGTGTCCCAAAAGAATTATCCACTGCACAAAATCGTAATAGCATCTCAAAATAGGCCGCCATGGATCCGTGAGGATCCCGATAGCCCCGTTTGACCGCGGTCGGCACTGGACACCAGTCAAATCATGCCCTTATGGGGAGGGCCACGCTCGTTTTGGTCGTGTTACAATTGTAGTAACTATGACCCGGTACGGACACAAAATTGTCGCTCCAACGTAGTCTGGTTCGCGTGAGAAAATCGCTGCGTGTTACAAGCGGATAGCAAAAATAAATCATTCCCATTTCTGAATTTATATCCATTTTCAGGGTGTATATTTTCTTGTTTTTTTAATAAGTAGGTTACCTGACCGGGTTCATGCAAATATAGAAATAGATATTGTATATACAATTATAACAATTTTAAAATAAAACATTTTCACGCGCGTGAGGATATGAAGTTAAATGAATTTGCCGACTTCGGTTCGAAAAAATATACCTGGTATATAAAACCTATCGAGGATTCCAAAAAATTGAACACATTCAATTCACGCAGAGTACGTATTTAAAATTAACGCAGTAGACTGACCTGTATTACAAACGTTTTGTACACCAACGCAAATATGTTCAATTTACCACGCAGGAATAGAAACATAGGAGGAAGGAGAAACACGGTTCACTTTCTCTTTTTCTTGACTCGTTTTCAGTTCTAACGGCCAAGACCGTTTTAATTTCTTTCGATAACTTAATTCTCTCCATAAGGTCACGGAGTCTCGCGCAGCGATTCCACCTTTCTCGCGCGAACCAGACTACGTTGGAGCGACAATTTTGTGTCCGTACCGGGTCATAGTTACTACAATTGTAACACGACCAAAACGAGCGTGGCCCTCCCCATAAGGGCATGATTTGACTGGTGTCCAGTGCCGACCGCGGTCAAACGGGGCTATCGGGATCCTCACGGATCCATGGCGGCCTATTTTGAGATGCTATTATGATTTTGTGCAGTGGATAATTCTTTTGGGACACGAGGTATGTGCAATTGGTTTTGAGAAAAACACTTGTATGTCTTCCTTTTGTCAAGTCGCTAAGTCAGAATGGGAGCCTGAACTATATTTGTGGGTAAATTCGAGAGTAGTTTATAAGATGGGGGTACGAGCGCAGCTGTCAAAATCTTCAGTCAAATTAAAGAGAAATTATTTCCAGTCAAAGTATACGAGCGCAGCTGTCAAAATCTTCAGTCAAATTAAAGAGAAATTATTTCCAGTCAAAGTATACGAGCGCAGCTGTCAAAATCTTCAGTCAAATTAAAGAGAAATTATTTCCAGTCAAAGTATACGAGCGCAGCTGTCAAAATCTTCAGTCAAATTAAAGAGAAATTATTTCCAGTCAAAGTATACGAGCGCAGCTGGTGAAATATACCCACAATTTCATATAAAATTTTATATGAAATCTCCAAGAAAGTTTACCTAAATTTGACAGAAGATTTGAGTGATAAAAGCACGCGAGCGCACCCAGTCAAATTCTCACCAAATTTTGGCTGAAATTTTACGTAGTCTATTATGACCGTAAGCATAACTTGTTACACCATTTTTATGAATATATCTTTTATCATCGAAGCAGCTGAGTGATGTTTTATTCACCACATAGCTACCAATTCGATGTTTTTCACTTTTGATTAGTCTCATCTCATGACGCATCTGTTTTTGGTTGAAAAGCGTATCTTTGTAATTGTCGTGTTGTATTTTTTGTTTTATCACATTCTTTTTTATTCCCTTTGCTGTGCGACTACCCTGTTTATTGTCTTTCATGTAAGAATACATTTTTGACCTCAAACCAACAAACTCCACGATTGGGATTCCTGCTGCTTCGTCCTTGAATTTTCCAATGACTTTCTTGTTTGAGTCATCAAAAAACGGGCTATTCTTTGGATAATCACTGTTATCAAAAAGATGTTTGTCTTTCCAAAAATCTTGATAAACATCATCTGCTTCAATTTCATAGGTCAGACTGTCAGTATCTGTGAACAGCAACCGAGCTTTGTCACCGTACTGACTTTTGATGTAATTGTAATGAAAATCATACATCAATGTTTTTGATAAGTCTAGGATGCACATTCCAACATATGCCGGTCTGTTCAATTTCAAAGTTAGTTTGATTTTATGAACGGCAACTAAATCCTCATTAAATATTTTGCTGCTTATAAAACTCGGTCTGCTGGCCCACTTCAAAAGTTTTTCTTCATCAGTTACAAGTTTGATGTCCTGTCGCTTTCTCAGATTCTCCATCGTCTTTCCAAACACCGAATTGTTCATCAACTTGAAAAAATCCTTTTCAAAAGAGTTCTTTGCCTCTGCTCTCTTTTTTGTGTTAAAATCGATGTAAGGTTTCAACCATGGACTCTGATCGAATTCGAGAGCTCTATGAATCTTTGTTAGTTTCAACCCCAAAGACATATAGAGTTGCAAGTTGCGATAATGTAAAACATATCTCTCTTTATTTGACAACGTCGGCATCAACTTTCCAACCAGTCCAACCTTTACTTTAAATTTTTCAGCAATTTCTCGAGAATAAGGTGACAACATATCTTCAGTTACTTTGATTTTTTCTGCTGCCAGCGGATAGTCGTTGTGGAGATCATGCAACTCCTTTGGATATTCCAAATCGACCTCCAATATCAATCCTTTTTCAGACTCATCATTATACTTGGATAAATCCACCTCTTCTTCAGTCAACCATTCAAACCCACCTGTTGGAAGATATTGAATCATTGCCCAACCATAAAGATTATTTGCATCCAGATAGACGATGTATTTTGATGCCTCCTCCGGATTGTAGTTTTCCATATACTTGTTGTTTGCCTTTCCATATCTATTGGCGATGTAACTGATTCCACCACGCATACCTTTTTCAATGAATTGAAACATATCAACATCACTAATCAACTCCAATTCAGTTTTTGTCATTTTCAACATTGCATCCCAACTCAGACCGGGTGATGTGAAATAATGAGCAGGATCCAATCCATAGTATTGTTGACATGCTTTGCGGAAATTTTCAAAAACATCAGTCAGCAACAAAATATCCGATTTGAGATATAGATCGTGATACTCTCCCATTGTCTTCAAGTTGAAGGTTTTCCAAACATTCTGTGCATGTTGATACTCTTCATCTGTGATATGTTCATTATTCATAATACTGAAAAAATCTTCTTTCTTCGGCAACCTACTGTCCTCAAACTTTTCAAAACTATTCATATAGTCATAAGGATAGACACCTTTCTTTGTCATCAAACTCAATTTTTCACCTTGAAATACTTGTCCCGTGTGTTTGAACGCTTCAGCAGGAAGATTATTCACCAAATTACTCAATGACGAGCTCATGAATTGAAAGCTGTCGATGAACACAAGGTTTTGACCCAACATGAAGGCCATGTATTTCTCCATGTTACAGGGAATGACATTTATGCTCATTTCATAAACTTTCTTTCCTTCTTTATCAAAAATTGCATTCTTTTTCACAATATTACCAATCTCTTGCATTATAAAGTGACTGTCATACCCCTTGAGATTGTGAAACACCACAGGTATTTTATTAGTTAATGTGAAATTTAGATTACAACCTTCATGAGCTGAGCCTCTGTATTTGCCTGTGGCATGACAGTGATCTCTTACTCTTTTATCACCTGTGATATAAGGTATCTTGCAGATGTGGCATTCTTTAGCTCTTTTAAAACTTTCCTTATCCTCGTCTGTCATTTTGAGAGGTTTTGTGAAGTGGGTTTCTACAACCTTTTGACAGTATTTAACTTCAGCCAACATGTCATTCATGAACTTGTTAATGGTCATTTTTCCTCTGTGAATTTTGATTGGTTTTGAAAATTTATCGTCATAATAGCAAACAACTTTATAACCATATCCACAAGCCGTATGTTTTTGATATTGTTCAGTGCGGGATTTTTGCGGAGCTTTTTCATTAACTTTTTCGGTGATAGCTTCGAAATCAGCATAAATCACGAAAGGTGCCGGTAACTGTTTACGATAATTTCTGAATGCAATTTTTGATTCAGGTTCTGGCATTTCAATGGCTTGTTTTCCATTAATTTGAAGACAATCGACTTTGTGTTTTTCAAGATGCTCTTTTGAGCTTAAACATTGAAGACAGTACATACAGAAATGCTTTCTTTCTTTATGCTCCGTTTGATTGTACATAAATTTATTGAAATCCTTTAATAAACAATAATGTTTTACCTCTCCTTCGGTTATTAAGAGCAGATTCAAACAAGAGTTGAACTTTTCTTTTGAAACGTAAATTACATACGGTTGCCTTTCTTCATAACCGAAGACATTAACACGAATATTATTTTGTTTCTCTATTTTGTTGTATTGTTTCACAGAAACGGGAAACTCAATTCCCGAGTAATCCAATTTTTCTACATATTTTTTATCACACTCTTTTATTCTCTGTGGATCTTTATTCTGTGGCAAGAGGTGACGAATGTGACACCAACGAAAACATTCATTGTCATTATTTTTCATGTTTATAATCCCTTTAGCTGAGTTCCGCAGCTCTTCGGGTAATGGAATATATGAAGAACCTCTGAGTGGTCTGTACATTACAACATTGATGAAATGACCATCAACCGATTGGATAGTCCATCCTGAGCCTTCTGAAATCCATTGCTGAATCATATTTACAATTTGTTGTTGTGTTATTTGCAACAACTTTGCAATCTCTGTCTCGTTTGTTACTGTTTGTGGCTTTGCATTGAAATAAGCTGTCTTTTCAATCAACTCATCTCCTTTCTGTTTTTCAAACGTAATCTTCAACGTTTCAACGTATTTCAAGCCTTTCATCTCATTCAACAAAGCTATTACATGATGTTCTATAAACTTTCTCGTGTTTTGCATTTGGGCTAAGGGGTCTTTATTGTTTTTGATGCTGATTTCATAAGACTTAGTGTAACCTTTTAAAGCTTTGTCTGTTTGTTCTATTTTGGTTCTAGGTGCTGGAACTGGTTTATCCAATAGTTTCTTAGTTCTAGGCGCTGGAACTGGTTTGTAATCATCCCTGAATTCTGGAGGCGGTAGAATGATGTTTTCTTCATATTCTTTAGCCATCTGTTTGGCACTCTTATGAGGTGTTGGTACAAGTGGTCTTGGTTTATAAGTCCTTTGTGTTGGAACTGGTCTGTAATCATCCCTGAATTCTTTAGGTGGTAGAATGATGTTTTCTTCATATTCTTTGGCCATCTGTTTGACACTCTTGCGAGGTGTTGGTATTAAAACTGGCTTCTTCTTCTCCTGCTTCAGAAGCAATTTGATAAGTTTTGATTTGCTAAGTTTCTTCAAACTAGCTTTGTTCATTTCTATTTGTGAATCCATTCTTCTTTTTCTTTTATTTATTATATATAATATTTTTTTAAATTTTTTTCATTTCACGTTTCACGAAATGAAAAAGTTCAAGCAAAAGACAATCTGACCTTATTTCCATCCTTATCCACAAATGCATTTCCACAATTTATGAAATAATGGGTTGAACCATAACTTTTACCCACCACTTTCGAACACTGATAAATGCTTTTGCATTTTGTGACGACCTGTGTTTCAACATTGGTAATCAACACCTCCCTTGCGTTACTTGGTTTGTTATACACTTCTTCGTCAAGATTTAACGCTTTTGCCAGCTCTACTTTTGAGAACTTATGCGCGTTTTTGATTTTTTTTCCAACAGCCATTTTTCGAAGCTCTTGAAAAGTCATATATGTTACCATTTTATTATAATATAATATTTTTTAAAAAAAAATCATTTTTACATCAGATCGTTAATATCTACCCAGGAATTGAATTTTTCTGGGTAACCGCTCCACTTCACCAAAGCTTTACCTTTTCGAGCGTCTCGTCGAATCACTTTCTCAATACGGTAAACGTCTTGAACAACCTTCTGCATCTCCTGTTCATAAAAAGAACCTGATATCTCCTCACCACTGAGATCTTTGAGTCTGTAAGTGATCGGATTGGTGTATTGTATCTTGTCGACTGTAAAAACTTCTTCTGTCCAATTGGCTGTGTATCCTTTGTCAAAGACAGGACGTTTGTACTTAGATATTCTGACCTTATCACCGACTTTGAACTTTAGTTTTTGTCTTGATGTTTCCATATCACCGTACAGATTAAAGTAAACAACTCCTTCATTTTTCTTTTTACTTGCTTCTGTAGGTGTCATCTTTGTGCTTGAATGTCTGGTATTGTTATACTGTTTCACTAATTTGGGTAACATTTCAAGATACTGTGTATTACCTTGAACAGTAAACTGCTTCCACATCTTGGTTTTGATTGTACGGTTCCATCTTTCACAAACTGACGACTTTTCCTCATTCTCAGTTGAGTACAAGGTTATTTTATTCTTATCCAGTAGTTCCTTAACATGTTTATTATAATACTCTTTTCCTTTATCTGTCCAAAGATATTCCGGTTTTCTGCCTTCTTTTAAAATGGTTTTCAATGCTTCAGCAACGGTTTCACCTTTTTTATCCTTCAAAGGAATGATCCAACCGTATTTAGAGAATACATCTAAAACCATAAGAAGATATCTGTAGCCAGCGTTCCATCGACTGAATTTTTGCATCTCAACGATATCTGAACACCATGTCTCGTCAATATGGTTTACAATTACTCGCCGCCGGGTGAAGTTACGCTTTATCGGTTTATGAAGCTCATCAGCTAATTTTTCTTGCCAGTTTTCTTCACTCGACGGCCTTTTCAGTTTAAACCAAGACCAAGTTTTTGCTTTTTATCAATAATATTTCGTGCCATCCAATGACCCCATTGTCTCTCATTATAAGGAACAGAATCCAACGCTTTGACCATTTTCCTGTCGGCTTTGTTCTTACATTTTTTATCATCTTTACAAACTGAATAATCAACGTCATGTTGCATCGCTATAGCATCGGTCCTACCAGTTGGTTTGTCATATATCTCTAGTATCTCTCCTGTTTTTGGATCCCATCTCACCTGATTTTCAAGGTCATTGTAGGGGCCTGTGTATTTATGCCCTGGAAGAGTCCAACCCCCTTTTGGTTTAGGGAGTTTTCCAATGGCTTTATGTATATCTAAACTTCCACCATCCAAATCCTTTCTGTCGGTTTTATACTTTCTATTTGGTCTGATTTTAGTGGATAATTCATCAAGCATCTCTGATCCTGTTTTTTGAATGAAAGGAGTTGCTCTTTCCAGAGCATAATCGAGAGCCTTTTTCTGCAGTTTTGGGTTTCTCAAGGCTTCTGATCCATAATATCTTCCCATTTCAACTGCTTTTTTTCCAAGCCAAGGAATACCGTGTTGAATTAACATATCAGTACCAGTGGATGTTATTGTATTTAGAATGCCCGCCCCTTCAGACGGGCTAATTAGTTTCCCGTTTGTTTCACGAATCTAGTTTTAGTTATTCCACATTCAGCACATGTGCAAAAAAACATGAGTCGACCGTTCTTTGCATATTTATAGCCCAAAGGCTCAACACACTCAGTTTCTTTTCTTTGTTTCACGCAATACGTTTTCATTTACAATATGGTTACATATTAATTTTTCAAAACTTTTGAAATATCTTTCAATGAATCTCTCATTTTTCGTGGTATCATGAACATCAAAGACTTGCAAAAGGTCAAAATATGACGAACCTTTATTCATCTCATTCAAAAAGTATAAACAAAAATATCCACAAGTCGTTGTATTCAAGGCTTGTATCTGGTTATTTTGATGAATTAGAGTAAGATTTTTTTTCTTTGCGTGATTTACAATCTCTTGAAATGGTGGCAACCCAAAACTGTCGAAATAATTGATTTTCCCATTCTTGACATGTGTTGCAACCCAATGACTTCCACTCATGTATGACGGCTCAAGATTGAAAATGAATAGCGCCATTTTGTGGTTGTGTGGAGCAGTTTGGTCTCTTGACAAGACACCACCTTTGTCTATTGGTATTTTAAGATGACGACACCATTTCAACAAATCGTGATTGCTCAAGGGTATTTCTTTGTGAAATTTTAAAGAATTGTTCCGAGGAGTGGAATCCCATTGAATGGACTGTTTTTCCCTAGAAGCAACCCATTTCCCAACTTTTTTTTTTTTCCTCCACCTGAAAAAGAGTTTTCTTCCCATGTTCCATAAAATGGAGGCGGTGGTTGATATATTCCAATTCTAGGAGCCGATCCACCATCTTTTTTAGGAGGTTTTCCAATTCTTGGAACTCCTCCTGAACCACCTGTCATCTTTTTGAAAGCTTCAAGAGCGAGTGGAACACCGATTGATGCGAGAAGGGTGCCAAGAAAACCGCCAGTTTGGTTTTTTGTGGGTTTTATATGAACACCAGAACCAGTTTGTATGGCATTGATAATATCTTTTTTCTGTTTATCACTCAAAAGATGTTTATATGAGATGAGTTGATCTATTTTAGAATTTGGAATGAGAAAACCGCCTGTCTGCTCACCCCCTCCAGATATCTTTTTTACAATCTGAGATGCTCCTTCAGAAGCGACACCGGCTAGAGCTGATAATCCCAGAGTTTTTGCCAATGTTGGTCCAAAAGTTCGACCAAGTGTCAATATTGAACTCAAAAGTGAACCGCCGACCTGTTTTCTAATATTTGTCTTGGCCAGTTTTATTTCCATTCCTTTATTCATCATTCGGTTTTTTTCCAACCTTTTAACGGTCATTGAAGGAACAAGAAGAGTATCACTTCCGTTGAGGGCATCTTTTGTTAACCTCAGAGTGATTGTTTCACGGTTATGAAAAGCTTTACTTAGTTTCATTTTCTGATTCTCAGAAAGAGTAACGTTGATTTCATATAGATTTGTCATTTATTTTATTAACGAAATAAAATAAATTCAGGAAATATTTTTTGAATTAGACAATCATAAGTTCATTTCCAACCTTGTTGACAATAACCTCATTTTCGTAAAATACAATGGCATGAGCTCTCACATCGGCCGTCGGTGCTGTATTCAATCTATAGTTCAAAATCAGTTGTTTTGGATCCCTAGTAACAGCCTCTTTTTGGTAAGTTAGATTGAAATAAACAAGACCGTAAATAGATGTGAAATTGTGAATATTTAACTGCGTTCCTGTATTCAGATCATTCTTTCGGAAAGCATAAGACATCAAATCGTTAAAAATTCTTGCTTTCGAATCAGCATCATACTCTAATTCAGGATAAAAAGTACTGTTTCCATACTCCAAACGACATGACGCAAGAGAGCTATTAGTATCTGCAGAATTCAGCTTGAAAGTATCAAAAATGTAAGGAGTTCTTTCAGATTCCTCATTGTTTGGACCATTAGTTCTCTGCAGATAAATAAATACATGTTTAACATTGTCAATGGTTGGGCTAATTTGAAACATGTTTTGAACCGCTTTTGTATTCGCACTCTGAATATACATATCTTTCATATACATCCATTTGGTCGGTTTGAGAAAATCTTCCACGAATTCACCATATACACTATCTTTCGGAACTATTCTTGGAAGCCAAAGATGAAATCGAGTTACAACCACTCGTCCATCATCAGCACCGGCCGCTTTGTGAATCAATTCATCATCATCATTCAAGTCCAGTTCGAATGTAAGCTGCATTGGAGGAAGCATCTTATCTTCCAATTCCTCAAAAAAACTATATCTATTCAATGGTATGATCTCATTTATACTTCTCGGTCCACCACCACCATTATTCTGTTTCGCCTGAGTTAAAACTCGCCTTTGTTCAAAACCTAAATTCGTATTTGCTGTTGAATTTTCTGTGTCAAGATACCAAAAACTATTTTTAGCGACCGATCTGCTAAAATCATCGCCATATTCCAACAAATTTTTAGCATTTACAATTCTATGAATGTTATCACTATCATACACTATTTTACCAGCAGATTTGATAACCATATGTTTAATGAGAGAATGTGACCCATTAATCATTGAAATTCGATCGGCGGCCGCAAAACCTGATCCATCAGCTTTCTTTTGAAGCTCTTTTGTTACCTCAAAATACCCGTTGAAATAATCGAAAAGGGTGGATCTGTCTGTTATTGTGAATTTATATCCTGTTTTCTTCTGGTAAGTGTTGTTTCCAGGTTGTTCAATAATATTATCAAGAGAGAATCTAACCATTTCATATCTCTGCAGTTTATCACTTATTCTGAAAGTCATTTATTTATATGTTTAAAACTTTTTTATTTTTTTGTTTTTTTTTATACCCCTCTCCAGAAATCATTCTATTCAATATCACGTTGTAATCTTCTTCTTTTGGAATTTTTTCCACTGAAACCAATCTATTTAATATTTCGTCGTAATCTTCTTTTTGTTTCTTTGATGCTTTTGGAACTTTTTTCCCCAAAGATTGAAGGTCTTTTATAAAAAGATGGCCTGATTTTTCAGCAATTTTTTCAACAACTTTTTTACCAAGTTTATCACCAGCACTTTCTATTCCCGATTTTAAAGCTTTTTTAGCGACGGGTTTTAAAACTTTATTCACAATCATTTTAATTGGTTTGAAAATATTATCCACAATTAAACCGGATCCTTTGTGTTTGTAAACAAATCTCCCAAGACTTGGGTGATAAATTCTTTTGTAATCGTACGTCAGCATTTTATAATTATCTTTTATTTTTTTTTTCTCTCAAAATCAGAGAAAATGATGTATCTGCGTCATTTAAATCTATTATTCGTCGTTTACCATCAGTAATGTATATCCGCAGGGTGTTTATGATATACTTATTCACTGGATAATATTGAACTCTTAAAGGCTCTTTAGTGAAAGCATAAGATGGTTGTAAATCATTTGTTCCAAAGGTGTAAATAATATCTGTCTCATCTCCATCAACAAGACTCTCTGAAATAAGATCACAATGTATATTCAAAATCTCTGTATCTTGACTGAGATTTGGTGTGTAGTCGCCAACATTTACAGAACTGGTTAAAATTCGTTTGTTGAAGCCAATCAGATCTCCAAAATTTGATGTTGTGAGGTCTAGTTGGTAGTTTGTTGCCAGATTTACTGTTGTTTTAAAAGTAGTGTTGTTAAATTCCAATGTTATTGGATACGAAGTCTCGCTTGAAGTCTTTATTTTTGTATTTTCCTTGATGAAATCATTGAAACTAACGTAATTCCATGTGCCCGGTGGGAAGGTTATATCTTTCCAAGTTTTTCCACCATCAGAAGAGTATTTTATTTTTTGGTTGTCCAACTCTGATGTTATATTAAACCATGTGAAAGACATGGATATAATTCGGCCTAAACCAAGTTCATATTGTCTGTTTGGATCAAGTATTATTGGTTGATTATATCTGATTGTGAAATCACTAGGCTTATTTTTTGTTTGTTTCTTAACGTTATGAGAAGATAATACCAATGTTGTTTGCATTTTTAATATATTCACATGAAAAAGTTTTTGTAAATTTTGTTGTATTTATCTTTATTAATTATGTAATTTCTCAATAAAATATCAAGAATAGCAACACCTGTGTTTCTGAGCTCTATGCTATTATTGCCAGCATCAATCGATCCAACTATCAATCCTAACTTCTTGATGGCTTCTTCAGGGTTGATGAAAACAGCGACCGCATTTCCACCTCGTTTTGTTGTTTTTCTTTTGAGACCAGAACCTTTGATGCTCTTCAACTTATTTTTGTTGAAATTGATATAATCGTTGAGAACTTTTCGAGCGTCGTCGATTACCTTTCTTCTGATTTGTGCTTGAGATTGACTTATCAAACCTTTGTTCAACTGCTTTGTAATTTGTGTTTTGTAACCTGGAAGTTGTTGTCTTTTCTTAACCGCATGTTCTATTTTCTTTGACAAGAAAGAATGTCTTGTTTTTTCTGTCATATCTTTTCTTTCGAGTTGTGCTTCAATATCATCGTAGTTGGTTATTCCAAGTTCATCTAAAGTCTCATTAATTCTATCTTCTTCAAAAATCTCATAATCTGGAACTTCATCTTCTTCATATTCCGGTGGGTCTTCAAGTTGTTGCATATACTCAGGATTGACATATATTTTCTTTTCCCCTGTTTCCAATTCTTTTAGAACATCACCATAAGAGGGTGGTTTTTGGACAAGCTGTTTAGTATTTTCTGGTTCATGAAACAAATCTTCGAGATTGTAATCTGGTATTCCTTCGTCATCTAAATTTATACCATAATCTGGAACCTCTGCTTTTTTCCTTTGTAAACGTCTTTTAAAAGGTTGAGGTTGTGTCAACTCCTTCAAACTGGATGTTATCGGTTTAAAAAGCTTCTCTGCTTCAACATCACTCATTGTATCGGTTATTTTCTTTTGTTTCAACGTTTCTCTGATAGCATTAACATTTTGACCTATTTTCGATCTTTTATCTGCCATTTCTTTCCACTTGAGGAGACTCATTTTATTTAATTGAAACAAAAAATATTATTTTTCTTCCAATTAAATATAAAAAAACTCGCATAGCAACACGCTATGCGAGTTGTGTAGCGTGTCGTATAAAATTATTGAGAAAAAAAATCTGTTGTGAATCAATAAATGGAAATACCAAACTATGATGTGAAAGGTGATGAAGACAGTAATTTCACCCAATTATATCCTTACATGCCAGATAGATGCTTCAGAATGTTAATCTGCGCTCCTAGTGGAAGTGGTAAAACCAATCTTTTACTTCACATGATAAACAAACCCCTATTATTTTTTGATAAGATTTATCTATATGCTAAAAACTTACAGCAAAACAAGTATCAATATTTGTTGAAAAAATTTGAACCTCTTTCGAAAAAATATGGTTATAATATCATTGAAGCTAGCAATGGTGAGATAATTCCTTTACCTGACATGGATGATGGAAACCAAAAGTTAATCATTTTCGATGATTACTTGAACACTGGAGTGAAAAATGATCGAGAAATACGAAACTATTTCACGAACTCTCGAAATAAAAATTGCAGCTGTATCTATCTGTCTCAGTCTTTTTACAATACAGACAAAACCATCAGATTAAACTGTTCCCATCACTGCATTTTCGATTTTCCAAGCAAGAATGAACAGAGTAGGATATGTCAAGAATTGAACGTTAAGAAAGACGACTATCTCTTAGCAACAAATGAACCATATACTTTTCTATATGTTGATAAGCCACGAAAATTCAACGCAAAAAATTTTACTGAAATAATCTGAAGAGTTAATAAATGAGTTTTTACAATGGAGTATTGAATTTTAATCATTTTATGAATTCGAGAGGCCTCAGAGGTTTACCTGGTATTGGATTCAAATTAGATGTTAATAATGATTATGATATGCAGAATAAAAAATTAGTGAATGTAAAACAAGGAACCAATAATAATGATGTGGTTACAAAAAGCCAGTTAGATAGTGAAATAGCTAAGATTCCAAGTGTGGATACAACTCAGTTTGTGAAAAAGACAGGAGCAACTATGAACGGAGACCTAATTTTACAACCACAGCCGTACCCAATTCATGGAAACACGAATAAAGCTATCTCTTATAATGCAGCCCGGAATATATTCTTGAGTAAAAAAGAAGGCGGGTCTATGCTACAATCTTTAGACATGAACAACCATTTCATAACAAATATTAAAGACCCAGTTAATTCAGACCATGGAGTAAATAAAAAATATGTCGATAATCAGCTTGCGAAAAAATTAGATAAAGGATCTGATATTGATATGAAAGATAATGCGATCACCAATGTCAAATTTCCAGTAAACCAAAAAGACGTTGCTACTGTAGAATATATCACTCAGAGAATCACTAACTCGCAAAAAAATTATCTCAAACTTGATGGCACAACAAGTATGTCGGGAGACTTGAATTTAAATAACAATAAAATTGTTAACTTACAAACCGATTCAAAAAATTCGAAATCCGCAGTTAATGTTGAGTTAATGGAAAATGAAATAACAGATTTGAGAAATCTTGTCACTCAAAAAATTCATGAATCTCAGATTATTAATTCAGGACAAAAAAAAGACGCCTTCAGATACTTGATGGAAAACGACGACGAATCTTCAAGTGAATCAAATATTCAGGTTTTGGGTATTGTTGATTTTTCCAATTCTCCACATCAAATTAATAAAAAAGCTTACCAACTTAAACTCTTGTTTCAAAAAAGCTCACCAAACCAGTACCAATCACGCCTCGGTTTTAACCTTTTTAAACTTCCAGTTGGTTACTATACTTTGGTAGTTGAATGGTTTCCGCCGGAAATGAGTGAGTTGAGTGTTGCAGTGCAAGGCACTACGATTTCAATTTCTAATTATGCAACAAAAACATTCGAAAACTATACCAAAACAGTTATCAATTTTCACCGATGGGGTAGCTCGCCTCCACAATTTATTTATCTCGATCTACAAGGTACAGTTACTTTTCCATCACTTTTAACAATTGGACATCTTATTGTTTATGGTGTAAAAGAAACAATTTCAAACGTTGACCCAAGTGTCTATGACACCGCTTTTGTAATTGAGAATGGAAAATTGGTGATGGAAACAGATTTATCTTTAAACGGGCATAATTTGAGTGGTTCCGTTCATTACATAAATGGGATTTTGAATACAAAAAATGGGAACACATTTTTATTAAATGGTTGTGATAAAATAATTATTCCAAATCATAGCCACATATTAACTATAACAGTGCTCTATTTCAAAGTCAAAAGACGATATACGCCTATTTCTTTAAAAGTAAAACACAGTGACCATTTAACTCAATCAATCACTTACACTTCAACCAAAGCAACTCGAACGCAGACAATAAATATTAATTTAGTACTAGCGTTTGGTCATATGGGTGTGGAACTGGCTTCGGTTATAAAAAATGTGGAACTCTTACTGTTAATTGAATATAGAGCGCCATAAACATTTTACATTTATAATATATTATCCCAAAAGAAATAAGCGTTGAGGTTTCCGATGAAAAACATAATATATATGAGAACAGCTATTTTAATCAATGAAATTCTCGAAAGCATGACAATCTGATGACTCATCGGGAAAGTCCCTGTGGTTTTCAAGACAAAAAGAACTGTCTAACGCGTTAGAAAAACAATTGCTTTCGTGAAACATCAGAACATTATACTCCAATATTAAAGAGTCATTCAAAAAGAAAAAAAAATGTAACCATATAATATATATGGATAAACATAATATATTCAATTGGAACCATGTTTCAGAAAAATTAACGGAAAATCAAATATCTGAGTTGAAAGCATTATACAAATTCTATCATAAGAAATACTGGCTTGCCAAAATGGCTTACAAATATTTCAAAAAAACAGAGCTTGCATGTAATATTGGATCCGCTTTATTGGTAGCTACAGGAACAATAGTTGGTGGTGTAACACTAAACCCTATTCCTCTTGGAATGATATCTGGTACTGGGCTCTTACTTAAAACATATTCAGAGGTTAAAAATTACAAAAGGAAGATTGAGATGTCTAAATTCGCCTATACATCTTATTCAAAGGTTTTAACAGATTTACGATCCTTTATGAGAGGACTGAAGTATGATGAAAAAGAATTTCTTGATTATGTCAAAGTTATAGATGAAATAATCATTGATATGTGTCCATTAACTGACAAATTTGAAAAAAAATACAATAAGGTATTCATCCAAGAATAGATCTTATTTTTTCTGTTCACTACAAACTTCACCAATAAACTTTACCAACAAACTTTACTTCAAATACAAGTTCATCTGATATTACATGACAATCTGATAACTCATCAGGAAAGTCCCTGTGGTTTTCAAGACAAAAAAACTGTCTAACGCGCTAGACAGACAATTGAAAGACTTAATGACTCATTTCCTCGGGAAAGTCCCTATAGTATTACATCATAGACTTCCTGTTTTCCGAGAATTTTAAAACTTCCTGCTTTTCCGAGAAAAAGGGGCCATACCAATACTTCGATGGATGGGTCGCATTAAAGCAAGTGTGTATGTGAATATTTGACTAGGTTTGCATCTAGTCAAATTTAAGTGAAGATTTGACTAGATGCGCTGAAATGCTCCGTGTTTTTATCAGTAAAGTGTGTGGGAAGATTTAAGTAGGTTTGCACCAGGTCAAATTTAAGTGAAGATTTGACTACTGCGCTCGTACTCTCTGTCAATAAAACAGGCACGACATCTTCTCTCTACCATTTTGATTGCAATCGTATTCAAGGCGATCACGGTAAACGACATTGATTACAGTAATGGTCGTATAAACAAAATTGATGGAATTAATTTTATGAAAAAACAAGTAATAATAACCCGAAATTTATGGGATATAAATCCAAGTTTTACATCATGTATTTTTGTTGATAAAAAATTTATGGCTAATAATTGGGAAAAATATTTAGAAAGTTTACGTAAAATTTCAGCCAAAATTTGGTGAGAATTTGACTGGGTGCGCTCGCGTGCTTTTATCACTCAAATCTTCTGTCAAATTTAGGTAAACTTTCTTAGAGATTTCATATAAAATTTTATATGAAATTGTGGGTATATTTCACCAGCTGCGCTCGTATACTTTGACTGGAAATAATTTCTCTTTAATTTGACTGAAGATTTTGACAGCTGCGCTCGTATACTTTGACTGGAAATAATTTCTCTTTAATTTGACTGAAGATTTTGACAGCTGCGCTCGTATACTTTGACTGGAAATAATTTCTCTTTAATTTGACTGAAGATTTTGACAGCTGCGCTCGTATACTTTGACTGGAAATAATTTCTCTTTAATTTGACTGAAGATTTTGACAGCTGCGCTCGTACCCCCATCTTATAAACTACTTTCGAGCGAATTCCGAAACGTGTCGAGCGGTGATAGTGGCTAAACTGGGCCAAATGACTCCTTCCTTGTCAATGTATTATACACGTACTAACACAGTTAAGTAAATGGACCTAAAACTGCTCAAAATGCTTTGTAAGGATAGCAAACAACACCATGTAATGTTTCATGAACTTTATTCAGTTAGTTCGTTGTTATGTATTGCTCAAACTGTTCGCTTCGAAATCCCATACAAAGTCTTATATTTTGAAACGCCATTTTTAATAATATTCAAATATTATGCTTGGGTGTCCTGTGGTTTGGATAGCTAAAATCCTGAATTCAAGATTTTGGATAGCCAAAGTCCTGAATTCAAGATTTAACCCTAACGCTAACCCCAAACCCTAACCCTAACTCTAACTCTACGCCCTAACTCTACAAAAATAACTCTGGAAATAGCCGTCCCCCCAAATTTTTGTAAAAACCTTGTACAATGTGGTCATTTCACTTTGTTATTTTGAGGGTACAGCAAAGAAATGTACATAAATTAATAACGCACGTGCAGAACTAGTGTTTTGCTAATTAAAGTTTTTTTTGTACAAAACGACGTAACGCATGTGCAGAATTATTGCCTGGATAATCAAGCTTTTTGCTAGTTTGCTGATGTTCTCCTTGCCTTTGCAAAAGCGATTTTTTACGGACAAAAAAGCGCAAAAGCAGAGATAAATACAATTACTTTTGATAGTGGACCGAAAACCACTGAAGTTGAACTTACAAGACAGTTTATTTCTTTCCTTCACTCACATAAACTGGCAAGAGATGCTGAATTTCACTTGGCAAAATATCGAAAAAACAAACGGTAATCACTAGAAAGTACTGGCCAAAAGGTTACTTTTCTTTCCAAAAGTCAAAATTGCGTGACGCAACTCCAATTGGTAGAGAAAGAAGTTTAATTGGAGTTGCGTCACGCAATTTTAACTTTTGGAAAGAAAAGTAATCTTTTGGCCAGTACCTTGGAGTGAGGCGCTAGGGCGCGTTTCTCGAAAGTCTCGAAAACATTTCGGCCCCGAAAAGCCATTTGTAAAAATATGAAGAACTCATTCTACAAAGATGTTATTTCAACATAGCCGTAAGATAAGAAATATTTAACTTCTAGCAAAGTTTCTTGCTTTAAAACTTCTTTGTTACGAGATACAGTTTGAGTTATCGTGCCTGAATCCGGCCCGAAAAGTTTGGGGCTCTCGAGAAACGTACGCCTGGTTTACTTAGTTCAATGTTGAAAAAATTCTTGGTAGTGAAGACGTTTTTCATATGCGTACTTCCAATCCAGTTAGAGACCGGATTTATAGATAATAGTGGCGGTCACACGGAGCCTTTTTACTACGGTAAAAGAGCTCTAAAATCAAATTGTGCGTATAACCGCTTTTTAGCCGTTCGAAGTCAATTACTTTGAAGAAGTAACCTCGGCTGCAACTGCTTAAATATTTTCCACGCCAGCTAAGTGAAAAAAGCGCGTTTTGCCACCTGAAGGGAACGAGATACTCGCTTTTGCCTGAAATAAAATTACAAAGAATTCTCCTTCTGAAACTGATTTTGTTATTTTGCAGTCTGTAGAGATGCAGTTAATTAGAATTCTAGAATGCGAAAAACCTTGCGCGATTATTGCTTTTTCTTCAAGACACTTTTAATTAGAATTTAGACGTAATAAAAGCCGATAGGCTCGAGCTTGAGGTAATTTGACGAGCACATTTAATATCGCTACATTTATTTAATACTGCCACAGGTGGCAAAGGAGAAAATTTGATTGGTAAGACCTATTTCTAATTCAGATTCAGTTTCGCCTGTGTTAAAACTACTTTAAATTCAAATTGATACGCAGCTTTCCATTTTCAGATTTTTGCATGTAATCCTAAACTAATGCGCTTGGATGAGAGGATGAAAACGCTGGATTGCAGCCAAGAAAGGGAAAGCGTTGAATCGTGGTCTGTATTCTTGACGCTGTTGTTAGGTCGTGTGGAGACGCAAGCGATTAAGGGACTACAACATCATGACACATATTACGATAAGGTTGGCTTCACCTCCGGCTGGGAGCAAGAGTTTTAAAGAAACCATTAGAATCAAGACTCCAGAAAAGATGTTTGCGCTTGGGGATAGCGTTTTAGTCGAAACAGAGGAAGAAAATTTGAACATTGCTGATACCTGTTCTGAAGACAATAAGGTACAGGTGAAAACTTGCAGTTCGCGAGATTTACTCGCTTCTGAATTGGAAAGATCGCACTCAAATGCCGAAGATGTTTACACAAATAGTGATGCCAGGATAGAAGAATTAAATCACTCGAACACACATTTAATCATAGGAAATGAAAACAGAAGAGGTAACACTGATATGAAGGATTTAGAAAATACCGAGTTTAAAACTCACGGGAATTCTTGTTCGCAAACGCAGTGCGACAGTTGTGGACGACCTGTTGAAAGAGATGAGTTTGAATCAGAGTTGTACATAACTCGCAAAGATTTAGCTGCGGTGCAGAACCAGTTGGAAACGTTCAAGTCGCGGCTTGAAGAAGAACTTATTGAGAGGTTTAAATTAAAAGAAGAGCTAAAATCCGAATCTGAAGCACACGAAAGTGAAATGAAGATTTTGAAGGAGAAAATTGAAAGTTTGGAGGAGAATGAATGCGAGAAAGCGAGACGAATCGAAGAATTGGAAAATACGATCTCGGTTTACAAAGAGGAATATGAGAAGGGTTTGCTGGAAGTGGAGGAGTTAAAGAATTTTGTTGGTAAATACCAGAACGAGGTTTGTAAGTTGAGAGCCGAGGCAAACACTGCAAATGATCAAGCGGTTGAAGCGATCAATGAAATGGAAATATTGACAAAGAAAACCGAGAAAAGCGAACATGAGAAGGAGAAGATTAGGAAACAGTTGAAGTCTGAAATGGAAGGATATTGGAAGGAGGTTCGCGAGCTGGGAATTGCTTTGGAAAACTGGGAAAAATTGGACGCCGAAAGGAAGAATCGCGTTCAAACATTAGAGAGCGAAGTTTCTTCTTATAGAGACCTGGTAAATAAACTTAGAGAAGAGCTGACAGAATGCAGTAACAAAACAAACGGAGATAGCTCTAAGAAGGACTCGAACAAAAGCGAACATCTCTTTATGCTTTGTCATGAGCTAAACGAGATTTTTAGAGAACATCTTCACAGCCAAGGAAAATTTTCCGAATTATCGTTCGTTCTGACAGCTACTCAGAAAGAACTGGAGGAAGCGAGGAATCGAAGCCAGTTCCAAAATCTTGCCCTTCAGGAATACAAACAAAAATACAACGATTTACACGACAATATGATAGCATTAGCAGAAGAAAATCGACATTTGAGGAATAATTTAGAGAAAAAATGCGCAGATTTTAGGGATATTCGAAGAAAGTTTCTCGTATCAGAAACAGAGGTATCTTGGCTTAAAGAAGCGTTAAATATCGTTGACAATGCCAAGAAAGAGTCCGTTTGTAGTAATGTGATGGAAACCATAAGTTAACTCTTTAAAATTTAACTCCACTGTGACGTTTTGCGGCTTTGTTGCTACAGAATTTTTGCGAACCTTTTTCGTATTTTTTGGGGAGAGAAAAAGAAACACGTTGTTACATATTTTTGTCAAAATATTTTACCTTGAAGCATTTCAAATATTCGTTATACGCGACTCTCTTTCATAATTAATGTGAAAAGGCATTAAAATAGAATTCCTAAAATTCAGACATTTTATCTTGTCAGTCGAAAGTGCAAGACTTTGTATAGAGTTTTCGATTTCAAAAAATAAAGATATTCTTTTACCGTTATTTCAAACTTTTCTCGATTTTATTCTAAGAGTCTTTGCTAAATTTCGAGAAGTTTTTGAGATTTAAAACAGCTTTTGAATTTTTGCTAATTTATCTTCTTAGCGTCAGTTGCGGTAGCACACCACGCTGTGTCAGATCACTAATGAAATGTCCTTTACGCTGTTTAAAGTGATTTTGACTCAGAAAGTCGCGCGCACTGCTGTAGATAATTCTGTGACACTTGTTAAGGTCACGCTATATCGGAAAAAAAGTTCAGTCAGTTTGCATCTAAACGGACTCTAAAATGTTGGGAAATCTCGTAACTGCCAGTACGGGAGTTTCTCTAGTAATGCGAGAGTTAACGCTCTGAAGTTATGACTTGCCAGTTATAAAATGCTAGTTATCCATTTCCAGTAAAAGCTAATCATTACTTGAAATCGCTGTTTATTTCTGAAAATGGCCAAGTCGCAGATTCCGTAAAGGCGACCCACGAAGACGATTTCAAGTTATTTTATTTCGATCTTATTTTATTGATTTTTATTTGTTTATTTTAACTTGTTTCTTACCCATTCCCTTCGCAGCTTTTCTTTTTTGTCCGAGTAACATCAGCAGAATATTAACTTGCGCGTTTAGATTTGATTGATCTCTGCAATAGTTAATTGCTTCTTTTCCCGACGGATGTTTTACATTTTTTATATTTAAAAATTCTCTCTTGTAATACATCCGTTCGTTTACGTTGTTATGGCAACTGTGGTCTGCAACACGTGATTTTATTTTCGCAATGATGTGAGCTCTCTCTCGGCGCCAGTGGTGAAAAACATGTCGGTTCCTTATACGGAACAGTTTGCTTGTTATTTTATTATTTTGAAGCCCGATTTATTCAAATGAAGGGAAGATTTTTTCTGTAATTTACTCGCCGAAACGACTCGACATGACAAAAGGGCAATTGAAGTTTGTCATTGCCACGGGAGGTGACTTACGCCTGGAGTCAAACAAGGTAAATATTCAGAAAAATATAAAATTTCCATGTTTTTGCTGCACTCTTTGTTTGTATTATACCTATCGCTTCGGTAACTAATTTTGGCCGTCGTGTTTACGTGCTTAAATTATTAGTATTTTTTTTACGTTTTTCAAACTGAGGTGAATAAATCTCTGCTGCAATTATGAGTATAGGCAGGTTGATTTTCCATAATCATTTAATACATAGAAATTGAAATTTCATTGTTAAATGAAAAATTGCACCCAAAACAGTTGCTCTCCGTTTAATTTTCAACTTAAATTTTCGTTTTACATCTAACTTCGAATATGGAATTAATGGTGGTCATTTTTGCTTGTCTTGTTTAACACCTTTGCTATTGAGCCAATGGTTTGCAAGGAACCTTGTCATAAAAGCCAATATTTGCTAACGATCCAAAAAACAGAATTCTATTTTGTTTCTGACACCGGTAATTTCGCAGTTACAAGAAAAGCGATAAAACTTAAACGAGAAGTTGTCAAAATAACATTGACATTTTTCGTTTTCAAGCGATACGGGGAAACCGCATTTTATCTTGGTTGCTAGTACATTGTTATCGATTTTTCTACCTAACCTAAACCGGCGCACTAAAAACACGAAACATGATAAATATCACGGTAGAAAAACCTCATTTAACGCGTCGCTGGAAATAAGTAGTCTTACTTGCAGCACAATTTGCAAATACCCTTTCGCTATTCATAAACACTCGTTTTGGGGCTGAGGGGTCAATAGTTAATATACAACATGCGTGTTATAGTTTTGAGAATTTAGATCTGAAGAGAGCAAAATATTTGATAACAGGGTAGCAAAGGAGCTTTCGCTTCAGTTTCCTCCTCCCAATACTACGAAAAACATGATGTTTTTCAAGTCCAAAAATAACTTATATTTTTCAATTGACATTGACACAACAAATTGTTTTTATAGGTGTGGGCGAAATTTATAAATATTTGCAACCCGGTTGATCAGAAACTAATTATTAATTATTGAAGGAGGTGACGGTGAATATCTTCCGATATTCATCGATACTGAGATGGATAACTGTTCACTAAATACTGATCGCAAAACAGTGATTTTTGTTTCAAAATTTTATGTTAGCCGAACAAAGTGTTTTGACAACCAGGCCCTGATCACAGCAATGCTTTTTCGTTTAAAGAAACACACTTTTACACGCTTTCACCCCTCATCTACGTATACACTGAAACGATCAAACGCTGATGAGAACGGAGACTTCCGAAAATCCATCTTTTGCAGCGTAGACGAATTGAAACGTAACTAGTAACGTTACTGAAAACTCATTACTGTATGGACGGATGAACACAATAGACTTTACCGACGACATCCGTGTGAAAAATGTTGAAAAGTTCACTGAACATTTTATGTTAACTAGGTATGGATTTTTTCTCCTGTGTTTGGCCTCCATTTTTCGTAGAACTAGTGACATGAAAAATTCTGTTAGCATAAAAAAGGAAACAAAACTTATGGCATGGAAATGGCGTCAAAAATGTTTTTTTTTTGCAGCGAGCGTTTTTCCATATAGATGTACTGTGCCTTGGAAAGAATTTGTAAAAGAGTCATATTCATCAAAAACCATTAGAACCATTTTGTTTGCACCGTGTCGTGGAATATTGGATCGACAAGTTCTTTCTTTGCAAGTTTTTCGACCTCGCCGCCGTTGCGGTCCATAAAGTTACAAGACAAGAACTCAATCAATATTTGCCTAGTGGGTAATTCATGTTGGCTCAGTAACATCCATACATTCCGAGGTTACATGGCCAAACAGGGCCATGGCATGAAAAACGATCACTAGTTTGGAAAATACCACTGAATACCATAGACGAATCAAAAGGTCCTTTGGGCAATCTCGTGTAACGAACTTCACGGTTACGCGTCTTTGAAGATGTGTAACCAACTGATTTTGCTCCAAACTCAGAGTGCTTTTCTTTTTCGTCCTCTTTATCTTTACACAAGCCACCTCATAATGCGAGACGCAAGCATTTCCGAATACATTGGCCGGAAGCAAGCTGTTCAGTTTACTTCTTCTTTATGCACGACCAAAACATGCAGTTTGCATACATATGCGGTGAACAAAATTTTGGTCAATTCGCCACTGGAGAGAGTGAGGGACTTGAAAATAAACACTCGTTAAATAAACTTTTTTACTTCCAGCAGTGCCCAAGACCACGTGGAAAATCAAAATTCATATTTCGCAAAAGCAAAAACAGCCAGTGTAACAGTTCACTAGCATTCAATTGAATGGTCGCACTATAAAATTTCTTCCACAGACGCAATAGTATGAACCTCCCTGCACGGCATAATAACAGTACTACAGAAAAGTACCTCAGTGGCTTTACATCTACATGTTCACACTTAAAAACTTCACACCCAGACTCAAAATTTAGACCCCTTACTCTCAAGCTGTATACTTTGCAGTTTTCGGGAAGCATGGTTTCATTCTGAATCGTGGTTCGTTTTCCAATATTCATCCTCCTTAATTTACTAACACCAGCAGATGTGTTTTCAAAACAACAATAGTTTCTCTCCGCATTTTCAATCTGCGCAGTAAGGCTCCTTTTATCCAGATCTCACTGAAAGTGCACTTGTTCGGAGCAGTACCGTACTTAATCCCCAAAAGCAGCTGAGGACGCGTTTTTGGTATTGTTTCGAGTATTTAAAAAAGTTACATTGAAAACTAAACACAGTTAAACGATAGTTCAATTGTCAAACACAGACAAAATTCTAGACTAGATGAAGTAAATTCTCCTTAGATTTTAGGAGAAGTATAAATACAACATGTCGAAAAATTGTGATTTCTGAATTTGTCCTCAAAAACGCGCCCTATTGGCCACAGTCCCATTACATTTTGTCCAAACTATTTAATTGTGCAACAAATTTGTATGGCTCATTTAAATGTTTACTTTTTGGCAACTATTATTTCTCAAGTCTTAGTTTAGAACTGTTTTAGCGAACGGTTTTTCATCAGCCATAAGTACAGTTCTTGGATTTAGTTCCATTGGATTTTACAGTAAGCCAAAAAAACAGTAGGAAAATCAAAATTTCCGTCGCTGGTATCAAGCTAATTACACAGGTGCCGTGTGATTAACATTAGTTTGAATAGCTCTGAGTAGCGCTGTTTATAAATATGGCGGGAAAATGTACTTCGCTGATTGGACAGCTGCAATATTGGGAAACCCACTAAAAGCGACATGATTCGATAAGAGACTTTTCAACTGGTTCTGTTTACCTTGCGGTTAATTAGACCTGGCAAAAATGGAAATAACGAATTTATTTCATGCGGTAGATAAGGCGAGCGATTCAATTTCTGTTTCAAGGAAAGTAGAGACGTCTGCACCGTTTGAGGTGTTTGTTGATCCTAATATCACTATGTGATAAACTGGAAAGGTTTTCCCAAGGAACTATTAGGTAGGTTGGTTGTTCTTTCGCATATCTCCAATGTTTAAAATCTATATTTCGAGTGTGACAATTTCATATAAACCGAGTAGCACCCTGTTTAGAAAACAAAATTCAGTTAA
The DNA here is from genome assembly GCA_964017195.1 of Siderastrea radians. Classification (NCBI taxonomy): domain Eukaryota; kingdom Metazoa; phylum Cnidaria; class Anthozoa; order Scleractinia; family Rhizangiidae; genus Siderastrea; species Siderastrea radians. The sequence continues at coordinate 30,914,078 of OZ024898.1, forward strand.
ATAATTGTCTTGGTATTTTTTACTTGTTAGTTTCTCTATTTTGGCCACTCTAATTGCAGCATTATTTCAGGGGATATACCATTAAGCTTTTCAGTTTTTATGTAAATATCGTTCAGAATAAATATTTCAGACTCGATGGTCTTGTTTTCTATTGCAATTACACACTTAAATTTTGAAGATCGATGAGCAAATCGAAATTTTATTTTCTTCTTTTATAGCTTTTTCTTATATTTTCCTTAGAAATAATATCAAATTAAAGACCAATTATAGTTTTTAAGTTTTTATGTATAGTTGAGAAAAAACCTACAACGAGTGTATGTGGCAACATTCAAAATAAAATTAATTACCGTAAGATTAAATCCAATATCTTTTACGGTAGTTAAGGAGAGAAACTATTTATTGCTAAGTATAGCCCGAAAGTATAGCAAGTTTTCACGTTTTTAGGAGGCTGGTTTGAGCTAAAAGAAAGGAGAAACCTATACCTTATATATGAGATTACATAAGATTTCCAGGAGGTAAATTTCCATATCACATAACTTAGCGGTGTTTAGTTAGTCCTAGGATTTGTCCATTTCGAAGAACGCGGGAGTTAAACGGTTGTGTTGTTAATTCGTGCACTAACGAATCTCTTCCGCGTTTTCAAGTTTCATGTGATACCGTAGTTACACGAATTGCTTTCGTGTGGACTTAACGATAAATAAACTTTATCCCCAGACAATTGCACTTGCAAAAGCATTCTTTTATTCACTCCACAAATTAGATAACCTCAAAGTATGGACATAAGAAATTAGTAAAACAGGTCTCCTAATTGAATTAAACGTCCCCAGCCTATCATATCACTTAATTATGTTCCTTCTCGGTGCAAATATTGATACCTTGGAGGGCAGACACGGGAAATTTCAAGCGGTTGAAACTATTTTTTTTCTGCTTTGTTCAGTCACTGTGTTGAATCACAGGCGATTTGTTAAATTACAACACGACGGAAAATGGTTTTAAACCGTTTTTCCAACCTGCTAAAAATGATGTTACGATACCGGTTTTGACTAAATGGCTATAAAGTTGGTCTCATTTTACTATCACAAGCGGAATAATTTCGCTTTATTCACGAAAACTGCGGCTTGTAAACAAAGCCCCTTAGGCCGAAAATCCCAGACGCTTTTGGGTTTCCATGAAAACTCAAAATATGTGGTTTCTGTTCCAAATAATTAGTGGCTTGTCTCAATCAGTTTAACCGCAAACTAAAACACGAATAAAAAATAAATAGTTTGTCACCTTTCGATACTAAGTGATATTTGTTTTCTTGGCAAAATGGCTCAATTTTTTTGGTTTTACACCTTTTGATTTCAGAGTTGACGCTATGTTCTTGGCAAAATGGTCGACTAAAGTCTAATTGTATCGTATATTTTTAGGTTGAATGTTATCCCAAGGAAATTAAAATCTTGGTTTATAATGGACGACAACAGACCGAAAGATAAAGTAAACAACTTACGGCTTGAATTAGAAAACTTAGAGTTGAAAGCTGCAGTTGAAGGTAAAGAAAATATAATTCAGCTCCTTCGCGAGGAAGTTAAGACGGTTCGCGAGTCAAAAGAGACAAGATTTGTTTCAACCGAACGCGTTTATCGTGAAAATGAAGTACAGGAACTTCAAAACACGGTGCAAGATAAAGAAATTGCTGTTAAACAACTTCGAGAGGAACTAACCAACGTACATCAAAACATTGAGCAGGTGCATCAACAGTACGCACGCGCAAAAGGAACGCTTGAAGCGAAGGACGCCACTATCAGCAGGTTGCACAAAGAAAATGACAGACTGCAAGATATTCTGGAGACAACCCAAAATGACCGACTGCAGACACTCGATAAGTTAAGCGTTGTGCAAGCTGAGTTGTCCGCGGTTCGTGTTGATAAGAACTGGATAGAAAGCCAGTTTAAGCTGTTGCAAGAAAGCCAATCTAGTGCCCTCACGGGAAGCAAGGCACGTGAAACTGAGCGGGGTAGACACGGGCTTGTGTTTACTATGGAAAGTGTTGCGAAAGACAAGCAAACCTTGCAGGAATTGATAAACACTGCTTCCCATTATGAGGAAATTATACGCAGTCTGGAAACTGGAAAACGTAGCGAATCACTCAACACACAAGAATCGTATCGATTCACGTCGGTTTCGAGCCCACGGCACGGCGAAGCGTCACCGAGAGTTGATGAGAATTACGTGATTGAGCTTGGGAATAAGATGTCGGAGGTTGAAGAAAGATTGAAGAAAGCTGTTGTGTCACAGAGGTACCAGCTTCAGGCTGAACGAGAACAGTTGATTCAAGAGTTTAAAAACATGCAAACGCAGCTTTTGCAGCACCAGAGACATCATGAAGTTCAAAAGAATGAAATATCATCGAAGGAGACGCTAATACAGAGGCTTAAAGCTGCAAAAGCGACTCTGGAGACTGAAGTTGAAGCACTTAAAAGCGACCTGGCTGCTAGCCGAGCCGAGAGCGATAAATATTTACAGGAGCAGAGAAAAGTCCAACACGAGCTGACATCATACAGGAGTAACGTCTCCAAACTTGAAGCTGAATTGGAAAATGAGAGACGACAAAGAGGACTGGAAAAGCAAAGGATTGATGAAATTGGTTCGCATAGTCACGCAGAAAGAGACGAATTATCGAAGCTAAAAATTCAGCTCCGTGAGCACTTCCTGTTGAATGAGAACCACACGAGAGAACTTGCTGCCAAAGATAACTTGATTAGGCAGATCCGAGAGAGATTGGAAGCTAGCGAAATTGAACTCGACAAATTCAAATCCATGCGTACCGCTGTACAAGTATCGCAGACGGAAATTGGTCGGGAAAGAGAAGATCTACAGGAAAAGCTCTTCGCCTCGGAACGAAAATATGCCGAGTTACAAGCTGCTTACGAAGATTGCCGATTTAAGAACGAGAAATTACAGCGTGAATTACAGGAGTACAGGCAGACCAATGCAAGAGTGGACGCGGTTGAACAATCGCTTGAACAGAAGAGATTCGACCTTGAAAATGATCTGCTGGTTGCTCGGAAGAAGTTGTCAAAACTTGAAAGCGCCTATGAAAGCTGTCAAAAAGAGAAGCTACAACTACAACAAGCGTTACTCCCAGCAAACACTAAAATGGCGCAGTTGAAGAACGCGTATGAAAATTGTCAACAGCAGAAAGCACAACTTCAACAGGATGTGCTGGCATCGCACAAGAAGCTTGGTGAGTTCGAAGCGAAAGTTGAGAGGCAGAAACAAGAAAAAGCAGATGTTCAGCGGGACATGAAAATTCTAGAAAACAAATGTAATAAAGTTGAACAGCAGCTGCAGCGCACGTTAAGCGAGAAGCAAAGTCTGTTAGAGAAGCTAAAGGAAGCGAACAGAAGAGTGATGAATGTGGCTGATGATGGGAAACGACGAGACAATCAGTGGCATGATCAACAGAAGAAATACGAAGAACTGAGCTCCGAAATCCACAAGAAAGACAAAACAATGCATCAACTAAGAGAAGAAAAAGAACTACTGGAAGCTGAAATTCAACGTTTCAAGCACGATTTCGAAACGTTAAATAAGGAACTCGCCGCTTGTCAACGAGAGAAAGGTAGTTTGCAAAGTGAGCTTGCGAGTGAGCGACAGAAGAACTCCGAGGTGGAAAAAGATCATGCGCGGCTGCGACAAGAACGGGAAAAACTACAGCACGAGTTAAATACGATGAAGGGTAACAATACTCAATGGAAAGAGATGTGTGATAAGATTCAACACGACAAGGAGCGCTTACACCAGGAACTTCTAGCAGCACAGAGGAACATTTCTAGGTACGAGTCGAGTCATGACAACGAGAAGCGCTCCACACAGCAGGACACCCTGTTGTTGAGGACCAAGATAAGCGGGCTTGAAAGTGAAGTTCAGGAACTAAGGGAGCACGATGAGAACTTGAAAATTAGGACCATAGAGCTTCAAAAGTGCAAAGCAGATTTAAGCAAAGTAGAAAGAGAGCTAGAAGACAAAGAAAAGAAGCTTGAACGACTCACAAAAGACAGCGACATGAAAGATAGTCTCATCCAGCAGCTCAAAAGAGAAAACGTAGCACTCAAAAGGGAACTGGAATCGGCCATGAACGAATCTGAAGAGTTTTCTTCCAGCTATGTCCCTCAAACAAAATCTGTTGAAGTTGAGTTTGAGTTAGTTCAAAGTCAACTGTCAGAAATGGGTTCCCACATGAAAGGCCTTGAAGAAGACCGTGAGTCGTGCAGGCAGAAAAATCTTGAGCTTCAAAAGGAAGTCGTTGCACTGGAAGCGAAGAACACGGAAACGGAAAGGGCGTATGGAAGGCTACAAGAACATGAAAGGAAACTTCACCACGAGCTCGAAACCTGTAGGAGTACCATTGACAAGCTTGAAAAAGAGTTGGTCGCTCATCAGGACAACAAAAGCAGAAATGAAAGCGCGTTTGAGAGTTCTGAAGCCAAGAAGGAAGAATTGTCCAGGGAAATTCTGGATGCGCGGAAGAAGCTTTCCGAGCTCGAGAATTTGTACAAAGCAACGAAATATGATGGCGAGTCTAGGAGAGAAGCGGATCGAGTTAGGATCACAAAGCTAGAAAATCAAGTTGAGAGTTCATCGAAGCAGAAGCAACAGATGCAACAACTGTTGGAAGAAACAAGGGACGCAGCAAGAAGATACCAGGATGAGCTGCACAAGACTCAAACAAAGCTACAAGATGTACAGCGGGACTCTGAAGTTTATCATAAAGATATTCACTCGAAAGAGAGTCAGAATAAAAGGATTCGCTTGGAGAAAGAAAGCATCGAGAGGGAACTGGAGAGTATACAGGTACAACTGGCCAACACGACCTCTAATGTGGAGTCTTTTGATATGGAAAGATATGAGCTGATGCAGGAGGTGCGAGCGACAAAAGACAAGGTTAAGGAATGGGAAAATGCTTATAAGATTCTTCAACAAGAGCACGAGAGTTTGGAGAAAGAACTGCGAAATGCTCAAAAGATGGTTAATGAAGTGGAAAAGGAGTTCAACAAAAGTCAAAAGGAACACCAGAATGAAGTCCGTACGAATCAACTCAAGGTCAGCAAGTTCGAATCGCAGGTACAAGTGGTTATGAAACAGCGCGATTCGTTGAAAGACCAACTGGATGAGGTGCGCGAAGAGTTGAGGAGAACCAAGGACGAGTACACGCATCTACAGAAGGAGTTCATCCAACACCAGCAGCGATGTGAAGCTTATCGTAAGGAGCTTTTGGCCAAGAGTCATTTGATAGAGAAGCTTGAAGAGGAAAAGAGGGTCTTGCAGAGGAAGATGGAACAGATGAGGATAGAGCTCGGGCAAAACGAGTTTACGGGTCAAGTTGTGAAGCAGAAGCGAGACATCTTAGAAGGTGATTTGCAGTCTTTTGATATTGCATAACGCACACTAATCCTGTCGTGGTCTCCCTATTTCTGTGTCTAGGGGAAGGGAGTTTGCTGGTGGATCACTCTTCACCCCAAGCCACTCCCCCCAGAGACACAACACAAAAAATGCGGCGGTCGTCAAATCTGAAGGCCGTTGGATCGACCTCTGGTCTCTGCTATCACGTTGGGTCCTTAACCCTTTAAGCTCTGATATAAAAATGCATATTCTCAATACTGATCTCCATACATTTCTTATGGAACTAGTAAGGAGAATTTGTCTAAATATCAAGACATCCTGTCCTCAGTGATCAGTTCCTTTATTCTTGTCACTTGCATATTCAAACAAGTAGTCATCATGTAGAGAGAAATTTCAATTTCATCAGGGCTTAGGGCTTAAAGGGTTAAATAAAGCACTTGAATACATGTTATTTCTCTCCACGCTGTTGTCTAAATGGCTACTGGTGAGTTATGAGAGAAAATTCTAAAATTATAGAGCGAGGGGCGGAGATGAGGGGTTAAATGAGATAGAAAGTCATCCTCTCCATGGCAGTACTACTTGTCCATTTGGGCCAGTCGCAGTAGTAGCAAGATGCAATTTGTGAGGCTTTTTCTACTGTGAAATTTAATCTCTTCGTTTTTGGTTTTAGGTGATTTGCAATCTGCTGGCGATAAGATAACAGAGCTGGAGTACACCTTAACTGCACTGAAAACGGAGAAGGATGACATCCAAAGAGAGCTGTACCGGGTGACCAACAAGCTTACGACTGTAGAAGACTCATACGCTAGAGCTCAAGAAAAAGTCAAGGACCTAGAAATACAGCTAAACGCGGCTCGTAAGGTCATCGCTGATCTAGAGGACGAGCTTATAGTGATCAAGAACAAGGCAACCCAGCTAGAGGCGGATGATGGCTACAGGCTAGGACAGATTGATGCGCTCGAGGAGAAATTGGATGCGGCACACAGGAGTTTATCCGAAATTGAGTCGGCGTATGAGTGTAGCGAGCGAGAGAAGGAAGATCTGAAGCAACAACTGAGCCATGCGGAGAGGAAGGTAGCGGAGCTGAGACAGACCATTCAGAGGAATGAGGAAGAAAATGATGATTTGGAAAGGCAACTGGATAGCACTCGGCACCGGACAACCAAACTTGAAGGTCAACTGAGCAACGTGCAGAGACAAAAAACGCAGTACAAGGAACAACTGGAAGACGTCAGGGCAAAACTGTTGAAGTGCAAAGAAGAGCTAGGAACGGTGCAAAATCAGCTGTACGACTGCCAAAGAAGCTTGGATGTCCTAAGGAAAGATGCAACGAACAAGGACAGTACTATTGCAGAGCTTCGAGAAAAGTGTTCCACGCTAGAGTCTGCATTAGGACAAACAAGCGAAGAACTCGCGAGACACCAAACACAGAACGATTTGCTTCAGCAAGATAAACGAGATCTCCAGGAAGAGCTTCTGGAAAACCAGGAGAAGTTCCAAGAACTCGAGGCTATCTACAAGCTGTGTGAACACGAGAAACAGCGACTTGAGGAAGAGATACACTCGTTTTACAAGCGACTTGCCGAGCTGCAAGCATCCTATCAAACGTGTGAACACGATAAATTGGACGCGCAACGCCAGGTAATGATTCTGGAACAGAAAGTGAACAAGCTTGAGGTTGTATTAGAGCAAACACAACGAGAGAAGGCAACTTTGGAGTTCCACTCGGGAGACCTGAGCGTTTCAAACAAGAAGACAGTTGAGGAACTGTCCGTGGTCAAAATGCGCTTGGAGAAGAACGAGAAAGCATTCAGTGAGTTTTCAAACCAGTTGCTGGAGAAAGAGAAAATCATCGAGGAGTACAAGGCGAAGATTACTAAGCTGGCGACTGAAAACGATTATTTGAACTCTGACGTTAACAGGAAGAAGGAAGCGCTACGGCAACTAGAGAATGACCGACGTAAACTGCAAGACAAGTGGAGGGAAACGAGCGATGAGGTGATTCGGATGAAACCAATATGGGAGACCGCGCAACGAAAGAAGGAACAGATAGAATCTGAACTGCAAACCAACCGTAAGAAAGTATCAACACTGGAGACTCTTTTGAAGAAAAATGAAGAGCGAACCACTCTGACAGACAAGGAGCTCAGTCTTTGTAAGAATAAAATGTCTGATCTCGAGACGGAGTTGAATGCCTTGCGGAAGAAAGTCTCTGTGATGGAGTCGCATTATGAAGAAGCAAGGAAAGAGTTGGAAGATGTTAGGGACCAGCTGAGAGAAGCCCAAGAGAAGAACACGAGTTACTCCATTCAGCTGGATACAGCCCAGAGTGAGCAGTTAGATCTAAAAAAACAGATAACGATTTTGGAGAAAAACACCGCACAGCATGACGAAGAGATCTCAAGTCTCCGTGAGAAGAAAGAGACCTTGGAAGAGGATCTGTTTGCCAGCCGCAACAAACTGACAAAGTTAGAATCGACGATTAATGCTCTGGAGACGCAGAGAGCAAACTTTAAGGAGCAACTTAACGACTCGAGGAACAAGACCATTGAACTTAAAGAGGAAAACTTGAAGATTACAAGCCAGTTGAAGGAGCAACAAGGTTTGGCGGAGTCTCTGAAAAAATCCCTCGTAAAGAAAGAGAAAACAATGGAAGAATTACACGAAAGGATTAGTGAATTGGTAACAGAGTTGGAATCTCTGCGACAAGAAGGGATGACAATAAAAGTTTCCTGTGAAGGTCTTCAGGGAGCACAAGAAGACATGAGATTGAAGCTGTTTGAGTATGAGAGTAAGGAGGAGAAGGCAAGGCGTGAACTTCAAGATGTTCGCGACTCGAGGGATGAAATGGAACATGAGTTAAAAATTGCCATACAAAGAAACACGGAGCAAGAACAACAGCTGAAGAGCACACAGCGGGAAAACGATCGGCTTAAGCTGAGTTTGGACGAAACTGTCAGAAAACTTACCAAAGAAACTGAAGACGGATCAAGGGCTGAGAAAGAATTAAAAGAGAATCAGAGGATCATTGAGCAACTTACAAACGAAAATACAGCGTTGGATTCTCAAATCGAGGAGCTAAGAGCCTTAAAAGCAGCTGTTGAAAGTGAGTTGGATAACATGAGGTCCGAGTATGAAGAGAGTAAATCAAAGAACGATCTTATCGAGAAAAATATTCAAGATTCTGAAGGTGAATTAAGGCGTTGCAAAGGTGACATTTCTCGCTTAGAAGATTTGGTAGCTGGCTTAGAGAAGGAGAAATTGGCCTTGGAAAAAGACATCCAAGTTTCCAATTCAAAATGTCTGGAATATGAAGGGTTGGTCAGGAGAACTACGCAAGTGGAAAGCGATCTTAAACACGAACTCCAAAGTGCGAGCAGCAAGATCCTTGCATGGGAATCAGAATGTAAATTGTCCAAACAACAAGGAAATGAAATTAGACGCGAAAATGAATTCTTAGGAAAGAAAGTTCGAGATCTTGATGATTTGTTCAAGAAAAGCGACCGAGAAAGGAGAGAAGCCAGGCAAGAATTAATTGTAGTACAGAGCAAGCTAGCTGACCTAGAATACAAGTATGATTATGAATGCAACGAGAGGGGAACGCTGGGTACCCAGCTGGAAGATGCTAACACTCAAGTATCTGCGGCTCTTGACAAAGCACTTAATCTGGAACAAAAAGTTGTAGAGCAGAAACTCCTTCTAGACATGGCTAACAAAGAAGTTGAAGAGAAAGAAGAAGTTATACGACAACTGAAAAACAGCAAAATGTTTCTTGAAGGGCAAAGGGATAGCTTGAGGCAGAATATCGCGTCTTCGAAGGAAGAATGTGAACGTCTGCAAGACGAGATCGCTCGCCTTCAGCGTGAAAACTTTGAACAACACAAGAAAACAACTGAACTAGATTCCAAGCTGACAAAAGCAGTGGCTGAGAAAGAACGCGCTCAAGACGAGGCAAGTAAGTGTAAAGACGATCTGTTTACACTCAAAAACCAACTGGATGAGGCCCAAGGTGCAAACGATAATCTTGAATTCCAGCTTGAAGAGTACAAACGAAACGCGCTGAAGTACAAAAATGATGTGATAGCATTCCAGAGGCAAGTCACCGAGCTGACCGGACAGTGTGACGTGTTCAAGGAAACACTGGACGCAAGAGAAGGTTCTATTGGACAGTTAAGAAAAGCTAAGCGAATTTTCGAAGAGGAGAACGAACGCCTGCAAAAGTCTCTTAAGGAAAAGGAAACGGAGAACGATTTGTTGATGACCAAGAGGAAGGAACTTGAAACTAGCTTGGGCTCCGCACTGCAACAGTTAGCTGAGGCAGAAGGCGCCTTGAAGGTAACAGAACAGTGAATTACGGTCACACAGACTCAACAACTAGAACCACCTTATACCACATAATAAACAGAACCTCATGAAGTACTGCTCCCTAGCTTTCTATTGAGGGTCACACTTCGGGATTTCATCCAGAGAATCAAAAGTTAGAACCATCTTGCACACCTTAATAAATTGCACTAAAGCATAATATTGTTTCATTGGGTAGTCGCACTACAGTATTTCATCCACAGACTTGAACGTTTGGACTGCATGACATGGCGTGATGTTTAACTCTGCAGTGTTTCCAACAACAACAATAAAAGAGGAACAAGAGTAGAGAATGGATAGCTGAATCACGTTACCAAAATAATTGAGAAGTGATTCGATTTGATTCTCGCATTGCCCGCGGATCATATTTTTGGGATTACTGATTCTTAATTTGACTTACGTTTTTCTCTCATTTCTCTCTTTCCTGATAAAGGTGAACAAAGAAGCTGTTAGGAGAGGCGAAGGCGATGCCGATTCCTTGAGAAGTAAACTCAGTGATATGGAAAGAAGAATGCTGGAACTCAAAGATAGAGAGAGTGAACTGCAACAGAAAAACATCGTTCTGCAATCGCAAATCTCAAGCCTAGAGAATGTTTACAGCGCAAGCCAAGAGGATCGTGACGACCTGGAACGAGAGGTCCAGTCCCTCCAAGCCGAGCTGGAAATCACGAGGGCATCACATGATGAGGATCGTGAAGAGCGTGAGAGTTTACGATCTGAGGCTCAAGTGAACAGAAACAAAGTGTTTGCTCTAGAAACACAACTTCAACGAGCGGAGAAGATTAAGGACGGCTTGGAGCAACAGGTTAACGTGTTCACATCAAGAGGCAGTGACAGCGATGGCGAGTTAATCAGTCTTCAACGAAGAGTTCAGGAACAAGATATTCTTCTTGAGTCGCACAGCAAGGACTTGACAAGCAAAGAGGAGACTATTGAAATGTTTAAGTTGGAGAACAGGAACCTGCAAAACGACCTCGCTAGTCTGCAAGAGGAAATGACCAGAATAAGATCGAATATGGAGACATTCCAACAGAGGAAAGATGCGGTCGATAAAGAATTGTTTGATGCCTTAAAGCAAAGCTCAGAGTTTGAACTTCGACTTGGCACAGCACTGGAGGATAACGAAGAGTTAAACAAAGAGCTAGTGGAAAAGCAAGGCAAGGTTTTAAGCCTCGAGCAAGAATTGTATCAAGCGCTGAAAGACCTGGCAAGCGTACGACACGAGCTTGAAGATGCAAAATTGCGAGCGACAAAGAGCAGAGAGGACATCGTTGAATTGCAGAGGCAGGTGAGCGAAAAGGAAGCCAGTTTCGAGGCATACAGAAGTAGTGATGAAGAGAAATACCTCAAAATTGAATCGTTGAATTCTGATGTAACTACGTTGGAGCAAGAGCTGAAGTCTTTGACTGGAGAGCTGTTCAACGAAAAGGAAAACCATAGCCATGCTCAAGAGGAAATTAGTAAATTACAAACGGAGTTAGAAGCACAAGAAGCGAGTGTGGTGGAGTTGGAACGCACCACCAAGCGGCTCAGAAATGAAAACGAAAAGCTCAAGAAAGATGGCTCAACCAACAAAGACTTGGCTGATGATCTTAGAGAAGGGTATCAAACCTTGCAACGAGAGCATGAGAACCAGCAATATGAGCTAACATCGCTTCAACAAAAGCTCACATACCTGGAATCGCGGTATAGCAGCATTGCTGACGACAAGGAAAAGTTGAAGGAGGAGTGTATTGCCTTGAAACGAGATAACTCCGAGATGAAGATCACTCTGGATGGAGCACAGCGCGAGAAAAGTAGAGTCGAAGGCGAATTGACAGCTTTCAAGCAACAGAGCACTGACTTGCAGACCAGGATAAGTAACATTCTTCGAGAGAAAGACAAATCTACTGAAGAAGTGTCCTCTATGAACAGCTCATTGACAGCGTTACAAGTCGACTACAAGATGGTTTTGTCACAAATGGAAGACAAGGACAAGGAAATAATGGATCTCAACAATAAGCTGTCCAAGAATGAGCTGGAGCACAGAGATTGCGACAGAACAAAAGCAACTTTACAAGGAGAGGTCCAAGGCCTGCAACGAAAGGTTGAAGAACTGGAACACACGATTGCTTATCTTGAACAAAAAGACAAAGAACTTCAAATGGAATCTATCGATTCACACAAGAAAATAACGGGTCTCGACCAAGAGTTGATTGTGTACAAGAACAAGATTACAAGGATGGAAGCATTTGTCGGCGTGAACGAGAGTAAGATAAAGATTCTAAGCGACGATCTGCTCACTGCGGAACAGAAAGTCTCGCAGCTGGAATTAGCATTGACTGCGAGTCGAGAAAAGGAGTCCCAACAACAGAAAGAGCTCTTGGATGCACACAAGAAAGCAATGGACTTCGAGGTCGCATATCAAACAAGCCAGTCTGTGAAAAACCAACTACAACAGGAAATTAATTCGTACAAAAGCAAATTAACGACGATTGAGCGTAAATTGCAGAAAGAGGCCAAAGAGAGATCTCAGCTCGAGGCCCAACTTCAGGAGACAATACTGAAGTTGGAAAATCTTAAGGCTGAGTCGATGAGAAATCAGAGAAAACTGACCGAACAGCAACAGGAAAGCGACTTCAAGCACAGAGACAATGAAAGCAAGATGGCCGCAATTGAGAAGCTTCAAGCAGAGAAGAAGAACCTCGAAAACAAAGTTGAAAATCTAAGGACAAATCTCGCTAACGTGAAGTTTAACGCAGAGAAGCTTGACCACGAAAACAAAGATCTCAAACACCAGTTAGAGGCAGGTAAAGAGCGCCTGGCAGACGTGGAGTCTGCCGCTGACCTAAACAGAAGCGAATGTGACAAACTTAAAAGCGAAATACTGCAACTGGAGACATCCTATCAGGAGACTCAGCTCATCTGTGAGATGTTAAGAAAAGAAAAGGAACGTCTCAACTCTCAACTTCTGGAATCATCGGTTCCTGAAATGGACTTTGGATCCGAGGAGGACGCTTTGAAGAAGGAAAAAGATGAGCTTGAAAGCCAGCTTTTTAAAGTCAAACGCGAACTAGATACATTGAAGTCAATCCACGAGGAAACGGTCACAGGGAAGGCGAAAGCTGAAGAGCAGCTTTCTGCGGCAAGAAGGGAACTTCTGGATATACAAGGGGAACATCAGGCAGCTCGCCGTGATAGCACTAGACTCTCACTGGAGCTTGAGAGTGCGAAACTGCGGCTAAGTGAGTTGGAGATGTCTTACGAACAGGTGCAAATATCCAAGGAAACGTTTCAAGCAGAGGCCAGTGAGGCGCAGAGGAAGTTAGCGTCGGTCGAGGCGAGCTATGAATTGAGTGAAAGCCAGAAGAGTGATTTAAACAGGGAATTACTGAATTACGAAAAGAAGCTTGCATTAATGGAATGCTCGTATAATAGAATTCGTGAAAGAGAGACAGAATTGGAGCGAGAAAATCTCGAATCTCACAGAAGGGTGACAGAGTTGGAATACGAGCTGCAGGCTAAGAAAGAGCTTTTGGATGAAGTGCAAAACATGGTTCGGGACATGGAGGAGAAACACGATGTCTTTCAAGTCGAAGTTCTGGAGTTTCAAAGTAAGATTACGGAGCTGGAAGCAACGTGTGAAATGTGGAAAGACAAGGCACGAACCTGGGAAGAGGAAACACAAGCTGCGGAACGTCGAGCCAGGGAGACAGAGGAGTCTTACAGATTTGGTCAACTTGAGAAGTCTGAACAACAGAAGGAACTTGCGGCGTTAAGAGATAATATTTCCGCTTTGGAGCGTGAGCTCAGAGACAGTAGAAAAGAGAAAGAGGATTTGCTAAGCCAAGTGGACGACTTGAGAAATGCCAGCTTTAACGATCGTGATAATGCTAACAGCTTAAAGAGGCGAGTCATTGAGTTAGAAAATAGCATCGCTGATGCAAACAGAGAAGCTGAGGAGAAGGAAAGCATCGTGGAGGATCTCAGAAGACAGAAGACATTCCTTGGGGATGAGGTGGAAACGCTCAAGAGGGAGCTGCAAGAGAAAGAGAGATTCCAGGAGGATTTTGAAAGAGAAAAAGAAAGAATCAGCCACGAGCTAGAAATGATAACAGAGGAACTAGAGGAAAAGAAGAGAAAACTAAAAGCTTGTGAAGAAGACAAAGAAAAGATGCGAAATGAGAAGATATCAGCGCACAATCTCATGTGTACACTACAGGATAAAGATCAAATGAGTGATGTCCACAATGGGTTGGTGCAACAAGAGCTGGAGTACCTGAGAAATAGAGTGTCGGACGTTGAACAAGAGTTACAAACATGTAGGGTGAAGAACGAGACACTGAAAGAGGATCTTCGGAATTACCAGGATGGAAGTTTTGGGAGTCGAGATTGGAACTCAAACCAGCAAGAGATTAGAAAGTTGCAGCTTGACCTCCAAGCGAGCTTGGACAAGTGTCGCGAGCTAGAACGATTTTGCAAAGACAGCGAAGATGAGAAGATACGATTACAGCGCGAGCTCTTGGAAACGCACAAGAAGGCTTCGGAGATGGTGTTAGCGCACCAGTATTGTCACCAGGAAAAAGAAGCTCTGCAAAAAGAGATCGCTTCTCTGAAACTAAGACTGAGAGAACTGGAGAGCAGACGAGAGGATACCCAAGAGAAAACAAACGATTTACAACAAGAAATTCTGGATTTGCAGAGGAAATTCGCAGACGTGCAAAACAAGTACCAACACGCTCAGGACGACAACAAAAGTCTAAGTTCGCAGTTAGAGGAAGCAGAAAAGAAGATACGTGGTCTTGAAGATGAGCTATTGAGCACACGCCATGAGATTAACAAGCTTAAGGGTGTGTCCTTCAGCGCTGAAGAGAAGGTTCATCTTGAACAGAAGCTGTTCTCTATCGAGACAAAGTATACGGAGCTAGAAAAGACCTACTACAGCCTCACTCAAGAGAAGAAAGAAATGCTTGATGAGGAACAAGCGAAGAGTCAGGAACTGCTACGTATTCAGAGGTTACTGGACGAGAAAGCAAGAGACGCTGAGTGCTTACAAAGGCAACTTGATGAGTATACCAACAGCTCCTCGTTGGAGAAGAATCGCCTACGAGAAGAGCTGGAGGAAGCTCTTGTGAGACTTCACAAAAGTGAAGCTGAACTATCTGAGAAAGTCTTCGAGCACGAGCGCTCTATCGATGAACATCAGCGAAGCATGTTTGAGAAAGACAGTCTTATCAGCGAGCTGAACGTCCAGATCAGCTCACTCAACTTTGAGGTTTCCACGTTGAAGAGAGAGCTGGCTTACAACAAGGATGACAAAGACAGTTGGAATGAAGAGAGGGAGAATTATAGAGAAGAAGCGTTTAACTTAAGAAAGGACAAGACACGAGCCGAAGAACAGCTGCGGCTTATCAAGGACGAGTACGAAGGGCTTAAAGATAAGTTGACGGCCATGAAAACGGAAAAATCCTATTGCGAAGACGAGAATGGAAAGTTAAAGGAAGAAATGTCTGAAATCAGGCGAGGAATGGAAACTACTCAGGGCGAACTGCGAGCTGCAAACCTAGAGATTGAGAGACTGAAGCGAGAGTTGTCCATACATAAGTATGAGTATGATTCATTTGAAAGTGAAAAGATAAGCCTCAAGGAAGAACTATCCGCAGTTAAACAAAGCAAGTCTGAGGTTCAAGACGAACTGCGGCGAGTGAAGCGAGAGTTGGAGAAACTACAGCGGGAAGCTGGTGCGAGGGAACGAGAACTCAACGCATGGGAAAGAGAGAAAGCCATTATGGAAGAAGAGATCAAGAATTCCAGAGCTGATAAATTTAATCTCAACGAAGAAAACCGAGACCTTATGCGAGAAATTGAAAAGTTAAAAGCGCAATTGGCGTTGAAGGAAGACGTCGCTGATGAAGCTGGACAGGCGCGAAGAGAAAAGGAAGAGATTTATTATGAATACACCATCATCAAGGAGAAGTACACTAGGATTGAAGTAGAGAAACAGACCTTGATTCACGAGAAGCAGACTCTGGAGTTTGACCTCAGTGATTGCAAGAGCAAGCTACGAAGGTACTCGCCTTAGAGTGCTTTTCCATTGAGTGTCGAAAGTAATTTACGCTTTGCTTTGGTTTTGCCTTACTGCACTCTGTGATTGGTTAAAAAAAATCTGGCGCCATTTTCTAGACCAATCAGAAGTAAAACTCAAACCAATCGTGAATTGCTCGCACGCGTTTACATGTATTTGCTTCGAGTTCTGATTGGTTCATTGGGTAATTTGTGTTTGTTGTGATTGGCTGGTGTATTTACTTTGGTTTGGGTTTTGCAACACCCATTTGAAAAGCGCTCTATCATGCTTGAATTACGTTTATTAGTTTGCAGAATTCGAACTCTGCATAGAACTACGCTCACACGCTGTACTCGCCAGATTGGTGATGTCTACGTCTTTGGATTTTTTCGTTGTTCCAGCTGTTAGATTAGGGAGTTTAAGCAAATCGCTATGGCTGGCGCTACTACGGCTGCCGTTACTGAAAAGGTCTGGGGAGAGTACGTCTCGACAGTCCGCCAAATTTAAGTTAAAGCAAAGCGAAATACAAAGTAGCTGGGCTAAGGAGTTGAAAATCTCTTTTCTTTTATTTAACTTTTCAAAGGCAAATGGCTTCGTTCAAAGAAAGATAGCTGTTATTTCCTTTGCTAGGACCAAGTTATTTCCTTTGCTAGGTCCAGCTTTCTGAACGAAAGCGTATGCCGTACACTTTGTAAAATGACAACAATTTAATCGATCAAATATAATAATTTCAAAGAGACGAATATCTCAAAGATTATCGACTGAAGAATAGAAATATTTCATTACTCAACGAAGCAAGATAGTATCGTATACGTATCCAGTTATAAAGCATCTTCACTAAACACTCAAACCAAACTTTACCGCAAAAACAACCTCGCGTTTAACATGAATGTTTCTCTTCTTAAAATGCTGCGACTTCCGTAGGAAAAGGTCAGAGAAGCGAAATAAACCCGACGCAGTAGCCACTACGGCAAGACCTCCCGACTTGGGTAGTCACATTTCACGCTACGGCTGGACGTAACCGACCGACATGCGCAGTGTCTCATTTTTTGAGAAATTTACTTCCGGCAGCCGTATTACCGCCAGCCGTAGCGATTTGCTTAAACTCCCTATTAGCAAAAACGTACGGTCAAGGGGCTGATTTTCTGTGGCAAAGCCGGGCTTTGGAATCAAATTCCATGTGTTGTGTTTGTGGCTTATACAAAGGGCAATTAGAAGGCATTTGGGGTGTTTACATGAGAGGTCTGAAACCGGTACGACTCAGTTTTATTCCAGTATGAGAAGAAACCTTATACCAAGTTTGCATAAGCTGAATTCATGGCGTTATCAGTTACATTCTGTAAAGAAATGGTTATTTTTACACACTGAATGCTGTTTGTCTTCCACACAAGAAATGGTTAAAACTAACAGGAGGTCGAAATGAACGTACCGCCCTTTCATGATAGCGGGAAGTTTTTTACCGAATTGAGAATCTCGCGGATCCGGTACAGCAAACGGGATGAACTCGTACAGAGATTTTGATCAGTATTATAGAAAAGAATACAGAGTACATTGGGAAATTGGGATGAACTTTCACTGGGACGGTCAAACTGTTATCAGGTAAAAACCCACCAAAGCAACTCGCCTTTTTGACACGGGTGTTTACTGGCTAGCTTCTTTTAGTTTAAGGGAACCTCCACTGTTACAACACATTGACGTTAAATTGTTGGAAATAGAGTCTAACTTTCAATTCTTTAAGCTAACAGGTGGAAAGAAAGTTTTAGTGTACCAAAAAGGTAGATATGAATATCTCCTATTTTCGCTTGTGAATTTCCAGCGTGCTGCCATTTTGAATTTTTATGACGTTATACGGTTGCCACTATTGTTAAGAAGCATTTTTCTTTTGTATGCAACGATATGGGCAACTGTCTGACGTCATAAAGATTCAAAATGGTAGTGCGCGGGAAATTAAAAAGCGAAAATAAGTGATAGTCATGTCCAGGTCATGTCCAGTTTTTTGGTGCACCCAAACTTTTTCTCCACTTGCTAACTTAAAGAATTGGAATTTAGGCTTTATCTCCAAAATTTAACATTCTTATTTTTATTTAAGGTTCGAGGACTCTAACAGACACTTGGAAGAAGAAAAACGTCGATTGGAATACGAACTGAGGACAGCGAAAGAAAGACTGTTGATTGTGGAACGAGAGTTTGATTCCAGAGCACACGAAAAAGAGCAAATAACTCAGGAATTCAGCACCACACGTATTGAACTTAGAAAACTCGAGAATGATCTACAAAACGCCCTCAGGAAGCTAAACGATGCCAACGATGACATCAAAGCCAAACAAAATCGAGTGGAGAGACTGGAACGAGAGCTTGAAGATCAACGAAGGGCGAGTAGGTCACATGACCTGGATCGAGAACAGAAGACCAATCAGGTTAGCTTGTTTTCATCATTGTATTGATGTCTTAAGGCAAAGGGTCTTTTTTGACCATTTCATTTGTTTAGTTACATCTTACTATCTTTGGCCTCTTATACCATTCTTCTGGCAACAACTTGCTTTCTTTTAGCCGGAATCGTAATCCAGCCAGTCGAGCACTGGATCATCTGTTCCAGCGTTTGCTTCTTCCAACTCAACAAGATCAAAGGTTTTTGTAAGTCTAGCGTTCATCTCTGCATCACTAAAAGGACAGGTCCTTGGTGCAGACTACAGTCTTCAGTTACAACGGCCAACTTTAGGGCTTCGTTTTCATTTCCTGATAACTGCTGCCGGCTTTGTTGTCGTCTGATTTTGCCCTTTTAATGAAACATGTAGAGTGTGTCTCAAGCAGTCACTGAAACCGTAAGAAGCACACCCTTTTTCGCCTGTAACAATAACATTCATGAAGTCACACCTCTCACTAATCACTGTGAAGACTTCTCCATTTCCTTTGTTCTCTGTCAAGCTGAGGGTCTCCAATTTTCTCCCCCACACAGTTGCTTGCCTAAATGTTCACATCTGAGATACATGTAAGGCTACACTCCGTATCGGCCATTTTGCTGCCCTAAGGTGTAGTTGAGTGTAGCCACCTTCTGTCGTGCCATTCCTGAGCTTTACCTTTTCGGCCGTTCTATTACCTGAAGAATATTGAACATTGGCACGCCAATTTTTTCAGATTGAAATCCAATTCCATCCTAGATGACCGCATCCAAACACACTTATTTAAAGGAACCATGTCACGGCGTTTTCATTCATTTTTCTGATCTGACAAAATTATTTTCTCATTAACGGAAACCTCAAAATAATAGTTTCCTGAGGTAGAAAAACACCAAAGAAGTAATAATTAACCAAAACTAAACAGGGATGGTTACGACTGAGGGAGATTAAGACGGATTACGAATGACAAACTTGAAAAAACTTGCCAGCTTTTTCAAGTTGCATTGAACCACTGTTTTGGGTTTCCGCTGATTCCCACGTCTTTAACTCTTTGAGCCTTAATATCAACATGCATATTCTCCTCAGTGTTCTCCATATATTTCTAATGGTATTAGTTGGGAGAATTTGATTAAACATCAAAACAGTTCATCTTTGGTGATCATTTCCTTTGTTTGATAAAGAAGTTATACTGTGAGGAGAAATTGGGTGCTAGTCACTATTTAAAGCTTTTCACTCCCCCGTTCCTAGGACTTTTTCCCTTTTTTTAAATTTAGAGAGGCGGGAAAAAGGCCCTGCAGTGGCTCCAAATTTAAAAAAAGGGAAAAGTCCTAGGAACGAGGTTGAGCTTTTTAAAGTAATACTACGAATAAGTGACATCCCCCTTAAACTTTTTTGTCATTCAGGTGAGCAACTTACAGCGTAAGATAGAAGAGCTTGAGAGCGAGATTCAGAGCTTACAAGATGACTTGATACTCAGCCACAGAGCGTACGAACAGTGCAAGAAACAACTGGAAGAGAGAGAATCGTCAGACGATCAAATGGAGACGTCCACGCTGAGTTTCCAGGTTAAGGAACGCCCACAACAAATAACAACACTGGACATCGATGTCAAACCGCAAGTCACAGAACTGGAGATCAATGTGAGTCCCCAGCAAAGTTTTGACTATGGTTTTACACCTCAGACAACTACAACGGAGTTTGAGATTCAGCCGCAGAAACCACAGACAACAGTAGAATACATACCACAGCAGAGCATCGCAACGGAATTTGATATTATTCCGCAAACGACCACCACTTTGGACATTGACGTGCAACAACGTCACGCAACGACAGAACTGGAGATTGATATCGAACGAAGACCCCGACCCATCCCTGTGACGTCATGGACAACCGGAACTGCGCAATCTTACCAGGTTTACAGGGACCGAAAGTACGAGCCGGTACAGTTTACTCTTGAAGAGGAGGAAGACGGAGAGTATGAGATTGCACAGATTGAGAGTAGGAGCAGCTCCAGAAGGAGATGGAAATATTAATTAATGTTATATATTTCCAGTAAAAAGCACTGATAACATTATTACCAGATTATATCTTGCGTCCATTCTCGTCCCCAGAGCCGCTTGGCCCTCTTAGCTGCCGGCGACTGGGCACGAGGAGCTGGTCCTCGTGCCCAGTCGCTAGCGGCTAAGACGGCCAAGCGGCTCTGGGAACGAGAATGATCTTACGTCTTAAAGAACATGACAAAGGCGTTCACCAGTTTTCTTTCCAGTCCCTTAGCTTCCACTCCCTGTTGCTGACCAGAAAGAGCGAGGGCTCAGATGAGGGAGCTGGCCGCTTACAGTAAAGTATAAATACAAGAGTTCGACTGGAATTAGCACATATTATTTGGTAATCTTCTTTAGGTGTAAGAGGAAAAAAAATTAAACCAAGTTATTCCGGTCATTTGTAGCAAGAAGTTTGAAAATGTGAATGCTAACTTGAGTTTCAATTAAATTAATTCAACATGCAAAATTTTAAAGTATGTGGAATAAAATTACATATCACTGTATCATTTTGAAATCAAAATGAAGTGCATAATGCTTCTGCAGTAAACCACTGATAATAGGGCTGAAGTCACCCATGTCTGACTAGGTTATTATGCACTATTGCGTTGTGCAAAAAGTATATATTTCATAGGGCACATTTTTGTCTAATATGGTCTCAACACTTTACTATACGTTTCTATACTGAAACTCTTTCCGTCAGTTCTTTCAGAACAAAAAGTCTTTTTTTCAAATGTAAAACGTGGACGACTTTTCTTGGAAAAATTTCATCGTTAATAAAATCATTTCATGAGTGGCATTAAGTGTAATTTTTGAAGAGACCACGAGACTACTTGTATCAATTCAAGAGGAAATGTAGACTACGTATTTTTACCGTTAGTATGCTTATATTTTATATAAGGGGGAGCAAAATAGCTTTTATTTACGCACTTGAGGCGTTAAACATTAACATCATATTTCATAGGTAGGGTAATTGTATAAGAAATGTTTTGCGATTGAATTTCTTTTTACAGTATTTTTATCGCTTTAGTTGGCATGAAAGTTTAATTCTCCAGTATTTATGCCATATTATTGAAATATATCTTAAATGTATTCAGCTGCTTTTTTAAACCTAAGAATAACCTAAAGAAAACGTAAAAATAAAAGAACTTCCTGATCAGCAAAGTGGCTTATACCAAAGAAAAACAAAGATAATCTTCTTCTGAAAAACTGGCGACCAATTTCTTTGTTAAATACAGATTACAAAATTGCAACCAAATGCATTGCAAATCGACTAGAGAAAGTTCTTCCGACTTTAATAAATAGTGATCAAACTGGATACGTAAAAAATCGCTTTATTGGAGAAAATATCCGCTTAATCTCCGATGTTATCGATGTGTACGAGAAACAAAATCTGCCTGGCATGCTTCTATTGATAGATTTCGAAAAAGCTTTTGATTCCCTCGAATGGAAGTTCTTATTCGAGGCTATTGACGCTATGAACTTTGGGCCAATGTTCCAGAACTGGATTCACGTCTTTTATTCTAACATCTCCAGCTGCGTACTTAATAATGGTTTTGCTTCGAATTTCTTCTCCCTTCATAGAGGAGTCAGGCAAGGGTGTCCCCTATCAGGGCTGCTATTTATCTTGGCTGTTGAAACGCTGGCCCAATCCATCAGGCAGAATAATAGCATATGTGGCCTGAAACTTAATGACACTGAAATAAAACTAAGTCTGTATGCTGATGACATCACAGCCTTCATACTTAACGACTCTTCTGCGGACCACCTATTTAACCTCCTAAGTGAATTTGGAGAGTGTTCAGGTCTTAAAATAAACATTTCTAAAACAGAAGGAATGTGGCTTGGCAGCCTTAAACAAAACAAGGGCAAGCGATCCCCCTTTAGTATCTCGTGGCCAGAGAAATACGTAATTGCTCTCGGTGTTGCTTTCGCTTACGACCCGGCGGTTAGCTGCAGAATCAATTTCGAAGAAAAAATTGTATCACTGAAAAAGACTTTAAACCGGTGGTCAGCGAGAAATCTAACTTTAATAGGAAGGATATGCATTGTCAAGACTCTCGCCATCTCCAAACTAGTCTATAACACATCTGTTCTCTCAGTTTCATCCAACATATGTAAACAAGTCAACGATATTTGCTTCAGGTTCGTATGGAAAATGAAGCCGGATAAAATTAAACGGCACACTCTTATTGGTCCTCTTGATAAAGGCGGTCTTAACATGGTTGACTTTGTTATGATGGATAAATCTCTTAAGGCTGCGTGGCCACAACCCACCTCGGTGGCACTTTCCTTTTCGAATGTAACTTTGATATACATGACTTAAATCTGTCTTCAGAATTACCCTCCTTCTACAAAGAAATACTTTCGGCCTGGCAGGAGATACACTCCACAGACCCCTCATCTGCTGACGAATACGGAAATGTATTCATTTGGAACAACCGTTTTATTAGAATAGATGGAAAACCGATCTTTTTTCTGTCATGGTATCAAAAAGGTGTGATTAAAATACGCGACCTTCTGGTAGATGGTAGGTTCTTGTCCATAACCGAATTTCAAGATAAATATGGTCTAAAAGTAAATTTCTTAAAATATTACGGCCTCCTCTCTGCAATCCCTAGTGGGTGGAAAAACTCCCTTTTAAATCCTAAGCAAATACCCTCCAATATGGCTGTCAGAGATAACCTAACCCCCTCTAATGTCACTGCCAAAATTGCTCGCGAACTTTTTGTTTTGAAAGTTCTTAAATCCCCAAAAATAGAACTAGAACTAGTCGGAAAAAACTTATCCCCGAAAGCTATCTACCAATTGCCTTTTAAAGTCACAGTAGAAAACAAACTAAGATGTTTCCAATACAAAATCATTCATGGTATTCTTCCTACAAACAAACGCCTTTTTAAAATGGGACTGAAAACGTCACCTCGCTGTGAGCGCTGCAACTTTCCCAACGAAACTTTGGTTCATCTTTTGTATGAATGCCTCATTACGCAAAGTTTTTGGCGTGAAATTGTTAATTGGTGGAATGAGAAACGATCGGAGAATCGTTCCTTAAGCGTGACGGATATTCTGTACGGCTATAAACCAGACTGTACTAAGTTTTACGCCTTAAACCATGTTCTAATCATCGCAAAATATCACATTTTCCAGGCTTGGTTGGATAACAGCCCCCCAAGCTTTGAAATGTTTCATCTCGTTCTCAAAGACAAGATCCTTTGTGAAAGCAGAATCGCTTTTAAAAACAACACCTTGTCGAAATTTAGATCAAAATGGACAACATTATGCGCTTTAGCCCCTCAAAATGTTTCCACATAGAATGTGCCACCTGCTTTTTTTTTTTTTCCTATTTCTTTTTTTTCTTGTTTTCGTTAAAATTGTAATTAAATTAATCTGTTGTAAACTAACTCTGTACTTGTACTTATATGTAGTGAAACGGTGTAATTTTTTCTCTGTATTATCAATATTGTATCTGTTTTTTGTACGTCTTTTTTTTTTCCAACATTCAATATTGTAAAGTCTTATTTTCTTCAATAAAAAAATTAAAAAAAAAAAAAGTGGGAGTGATGGTGTTAATACCGTTAAGGTATAGTAAACTTCCGGTGGGGAGGGGTGGGGCTTATTTCGTTTTCCCCTGACCCTGAACAAAACTAGTTGAACTAGTTGAAATGTCAGCCAATAAATCTTCCCTTTGTGCCGTGATGCGAGCCTTGCAAGGACTGTTCAGCTGTTGGCCTCAAGAAGTGGAAAGGGAACTTAACCCTTTAAGCCCTGATATGAAAATGCATATTCTCCTTACTATCCTCCATACATTTCTTATGGAACTAGTAAGGAGAATTTGTCTAAATATCAAGACATCTTTTCCTTGGCAATCACTTCCTTTATTCTCATCACTTGAATGTTTGAACAAGTAGTGATGATGAAAGAGAAATTTCATTTTCATCACTGTTAGGGAGAAGGAATCTTATTCGGAATGATAAACTTCCAAAAGTTTATTACACCACCTCAGAACGTAACTCATAACGGGTTGTGTCAGCGTTTTATAAATATAGCATTTTGCGTAACATGTCAACTAAACGACGCTTCCTACGAAACCACTGAAACTCCATGAACATCGGCCCGCGGACGAAAATTAAGTATTGCTGTTTTGTTTTGTCCTTCTCTTCGGTTGCATACGTTTTCTTCTGTTTTTCTAATAGTTTAAATAGCCTCCACTTTTTATCAACTGGTTGTGGCGTTTCCTTTACCTGAATTCCTTGTGAGGTTATCATAGTTTCATCATTGACTACCTGTTGCAATTTCAAATTCTCCCGATAGGGCATTTATAAAAGTCAGCTATCGTGCCAACCTCAAAAATGGCCTTTCGGTTGGCAATTCCCCCGTAAGCCTTAAGTCGTTTTGTAAAACGAAATGTACCTTATTGTATCAAAATGGTTACTGTCATGCGGTATAAAGTTACTGTCATAAAGAATACCGTGTGGTACTAAATGTTTGCGGGTTCTAATTTTTGCGATTTTTGCGGTTTTTTTCACGGTCCGCAAAAAAAAAGTTCCCGCGAAAAAAAATACCCGCGAAAAATTTCCCCACAAAAATTTACTCCACTGTCGAAATTATACACAAGTAACGTCTTTGCTTCAAAGAAAACGATCGTCTGAAGGTACTCCGTTGATTAACTGATTAACGTGTTCTACATCTGCACGTTGTTCACCTGCATTCGATTGTTTATACCAAAAAACAGGAATTTTATAATTCCGAATTGAAGGCGACCTCCTGAAAATCGCAAAAAATAATTCCCAGCAAGAAAAACAGTTTTTCCCAATCGCAAAAATTAGTTCCCGCAAAACACAAAAATTCGCCCATCCGCAAAATTAAACTCCCGCAAAAATTTTGTGCCACACGGTACACTGCGTTATGCAAGGTGACAGTCACTATTAGCTTACCGTGTATTTACGTTTGTCAGACCTGTCAGGTCTTAAACATAGCTAACAAGTTTCCTCGACTAATAAGCGCCTCCTAGGTATCCTCAAGGAGAACCGGTTAGAAAGAATGCAATCATTCCCCTATTTATTCACGTTGAAAAGCACAACGAAATTGGAAATAAGCGCTCCGGCCGTGCGCCTTTGCTAATCGATAACTTATGCTAATATTCCATAACTCTTGCTTAATTTATGCTAATATGAGAAAATTAGTTTAACAAAGATACCCTGAATACAAACAAAGGTAAAAGGTTTCTGACTTTATAGCTCACTTTTTCGTGTCCCAATCAGTTTCACAAGAAACATTTCATAACCTTTTTCGAATTTGAAACAGTTTGTAATTTAATTGTCTTTTTGTTTATCTTCATTCGTTTTGACAGGATGTAATGTTTGTTCTTTTCCAAATTGAATATTGAAATATAATAAAATAAAGCTACAATAATCGAATTTTAGTTTATTTTAATCGTACTTTATATGGCGCAATACAGTATAGTTGCACGGATGACCGACTGACCGGAAATCCCGTGTACTTCAGACGCGAAAGTCCTTTTAGTTATTTACCCGAGAAACGTGCAACAACTTCCCGTAAAAACCACAATCAACTGGTACTGACCTAGTTTCCGAATGGCAACATTTATTTGCGGTTGAAATAAAAACAATCATTTGTAGTGCGAAGTACAGTTCGTTTTACACGTTTTTGCAATTGTTAGAAAAGAAAAAGGTCAACGAAAGAGAAAAACTGGCTGAAAAGCGTCTTGTCAGACTAGCCGGTTTTGTGCAAACGTTTCATTGAACGGCAAAAAACGTTATCCATTGATGAGCCTAAACAAACTGCCAAGTTGTATTCAAAAACAAATTTGAGTAGGCGGATTGAATTACCATGTATTTTATGAAACTCTAAATTTTGGGAACTGTGAATCTTGAGATTGCCAAAGGAGGTAAAAATGTAGTATATGTTTATACAAATCTGACGCTTCAAAAACCGTTACAAGCTTTCTTTGTTGAACTATCTCTTCAGTTTCTTCAGAAATTGATAAGTCAATATTACAGGTGCTAAAATATGCAAAGAAATATCAAAACTGACGTACAGGGAAGAATAAAAACATCTCATCTTCCACTATTTGATAAACAGGAATATTTAACTTTCCAAAGGAAATTAATTTCGTGCGTTTTTATAAATTAAACCATTCAAATGCGAAGCGTATTTCCTAATATCCAGCCATCATAAACGCTAAACAGCCAATCAGAAGCCGCGGAAAGACATCCGTTTCCATAGTCACAGAATCTGACGGGAACACCTGCCGTAAATATTAAACTGGCGAATCACAAAGAAGTGAGAAAAAACGGAAAAAGGAAAACATTAGCTTTTTTGCATAATAAATATCACTCGCTTTTCCACAAGGTTAAATGGTCTTTTACAGCGAACAATCCACCGTATATTTATCAAATACGGTTCACACAACGCGAAAAATCAAGAAAATCATATTTAGAAGGAGGTGGGATTTTTTGAAACCTGGATGAATATTTTATCTCGCTCCAGCGGCAGAAAAAGACCGAGTCTGTATAAAATCTCGGCGTTATAATTACAGTATCATAGTGCTGCGGTGTGTATTTTTCATCACAGGTAAAAATAACTATACGCGCTGAACAAGAGCCATTGGATTGTCAAAACGTCCTTATGTGCAAGGTTGAAAGTACGGTGAACACCTTTGTCGAAAAGTCAGAACCTCGTCCAAGAGGTTGCCTGCCAGATGATTCAACGAATCTTATGATACAGTGGTTTGTTTCTGCACCGTGATTCAGTTACAATACCTTGGTTTTATAGACAAGAGTGAGATCTGATTTACTCGACGCACGAATTATAAGAGGAATTTTTAACATGACGAATTACGCTCGAGATAAAGATTATATTCTCAAGCAGCTAGCAATGGCAAAAGAAACGCTGACAAAATTACGAGCCCTCACTGATCCGAAGAATACAACAGAGAGTCAGTTCAATGGACACAATGGTAGTTTTTCGGGGATGGAAAGAGTCGATGGATGGGATGATTATAGACATGACAGTGATGACAGAAGTTCTGGATTAGGAATGGAATCGCCACATTATGACTCTCGCATACAAGGCACTATCCTAGCGAGTGATAAAGCAATGGCTGCGCGTAACAGTTTAGCCAAAGTACTGGGTCTGCAGGTGTCTCAATTGGAAGACGATTTGAAAGCCTCTTTACTCGCGTATTTTGAACAAATGGAGGAAGAGAAGGAGGAATTAATCGCCAGCTTTGAAACAATGCATGCACAACTCTCAAAACATCATGAAATTTGTCAGGAACATTACAAAGAGACGGCAGAAAAAGACCTTTGCATCGAGCGACTAAAAGTCGATAAACAAACATTGGAAATGGATGTGGAAAAATTAAGACGAGAAAATATGCAGCTGAAATCAGCGAGAGGTCGCACACGTGAAAACGGTTACCGGCTTTCTCCAGGTTATGTCGAACATGATGAACTGAGCGAAACGCTCATGAAGGAAAATTCACGTTTGAGAGAAATGCTTCGAAAGTACGAGTCAAATGACTGTGCTAGGCTCGAAAGAAAAGTAGGTCTTCAAGAAAAATTGTGCGAATCTTATAAAAAAGACGTCATGTCTAAAGATAGTTTGCTTAAGCGCTTGAAAGCTGAAAACCGGGGTCTTCATGAGGATGTTAAAAATTTGCAAGACGAGATCCTACGAGTGAATGCTAACCGGCTTAATGCGGAACACGATAAAACGAGACTGCAACAAGAATTGCAGTTTAGCGAAGAGCAAATAAGCACGCTTAGGGAGAAGGTGAGCAGCTCTGCAGATGAGAGCAGGTATTTGCAAAGATGTATAAGCGACGCAAACTCAAAAGCGAACATTTCTGGTGGCAATTTGTCGGAACTGGAGAAAGAGACTTTGGCGTTGCGCGGGAAATGCGAAAGCTACAGAGACAAATTGAATGACAAAGAAAGATTCCTCGCTTCTGTAACTAAAGAAAACGAAGGTTTAAAAAGAGCTGTTGAAGCCATGACAAGAGAGCTGGCACAAGTAAGAGGCGAAGAACGCTCACTTAAGGTTGAAAACGAAAGGTTACAAAGAGAGAACGCAGACAGAGAGATTGATCTTTTAAGTTCTGAAACTGCAACTGAAGTGAACGGCAATAAGATCTCTAAAATGAAGCAACAGGTAGTAGATTTGCAGAGCAAAGTGAGGGACATGGAACTACAGCGACAAGAACACGAAGGCAGGGAGAATGAGTTGAGCCAAGACGTCCTGGCGAACTTGGAAAAGTACACGCAAGTAGAGCAACAGTTGTATCTTACGAAGAAAGAGCTGGCACAGCTACAAGGGTTTTACGACTCTAGTGAAGAGAAAAGGAAAGATCTACAAGCGGAGGCTGAGAATTGCAGACAAAGAATTGTTTCTTTGGAGAAGCAATTAAAAGAAAGGCAAATGGATGAAGCAGGGGAGAAAAGCGTGAGTGATGTAATAAAAGAGAATGAAGGATTAAACGAAGAAAACCAAAGATTGAGGGAAGAATACGAAATGAGTAAAACCGAAATTGCGGAGTTGGAGGAAGCTCTGCAAAGCGCTCGCGAGCAGAACTCTTTACAAAGAATGAGACTGGATGCACATGATACGTTGATGAAGAGAAAGGATGAAAGGATTAAGGAATTACAAAACGAGCTGGCAGAACTCCATAATCAAATGGAAACTTTGACTGACGAAATTCTCAAGAAGAATAGAGAGATGGAGGGCCTGCGAATGTCGAAAAGGCTACTTGACCAGGAATTGGGATTGCTAAAATCTGGAAAACTAGCCGCTAAAACGCTTTACAGAGAAGGTATGACAAAAGACAACTCGCCATTTTATCACACAACGGACCCAGCTAGTCCGGATAGTGGCTTCTCTGACACAGAAAGGGAAAGAGCCATCGACAGATTAAGGAGAGAAATTCTCTCTCATCCCCAACACCCCGTTCTGTATGAGGAAAACTTTGCACCGAACAAGGAGGAGAAATCCCCCGCGGATCTAGCTCTTGCAGCTAGCAGACTCAAAGAGACGGAGAAGAGATTAGCAGAGGTAATTGCTGAGAATGAGAATCTTAAAGATCAAGAACATGAGGCGAGGAGTTCACAGCTTCAAATGGATGAAGAGCTTCGAAAAGTAATCGAAGAAAACAAGGAGTTAAAAGAAAAAGAGAAAATACTTTTGCAGGCATTGGAAGAAAACCAAAGTTTTGTCACTCAAAATGAAAGCGCAGAAACGTTAGAATCCCCGTTGAAAGTAGAGGATCTGTTCGCTATCGATGAACCACTGGTAGAAAAAACCATTCTACAACCTGTTCTGGAAACAATCCCAGAGAACGCAGCAGATTGCTTGGAAAACGAACCTGAGGAAAGACTTATAAATTTCTTGGATGCACCAGACGGGCTAAACTCGCGACCTGCTCAAGATGAAATGACTCAAATTCAAAACAAAAATGAGGCATTAGAAAGAAAATTACAAGATTATGAAACACATTTGGCCAAGTTAAGCGCAGATAACGAACAGCTGTTATCGGAGCTGACACAAACTCGAGAAAGCCTAAAAAAGTTGCAGAATGACGGTAAAGCGGTTCAGGAAAACAGAAAAGAACTTCAAAATAAAACTGATGAATTAGAAGAAAAAATTCAAGACTACGAGACACGTTTGGCGAAAGTGAACGCTGAGAACGACAAGCTATTATCAGAGTTAGCACACACTCGAGAAAACCTCGAAGAGGAAACGAAAGATGGCAAAGCTGTTCAGAAAAATAAGAAAGCTCTTGAGGACAAAACACAAGAACTAGAAGAAAAAATCCTCCATTATGAGAAGAATCTGGGGAAGATGAATTCGGAAAATAAGCAACTGTTAGCGGAGCTTGCACACACACAAGAAAATCTCAGCGTGATGGAAAGAGAGTGTAAAGCTGAACAAGACAACAGAGTAGAACTCCAGAAAATTATGCAAGAAGAGCTGTCTGCAAAAGATGACGAGGTTGCCAAGTTACAGAAAGAACTGTCAGTGATATGCGAGGAACGAGAGCGTTTGGAATCAATTGTAAATAGCTCAAGGGAGACGAGTTCTCACGCTGAAGAACAGTTGCTCAGAGCGCAGAACATCATTCTCGATTTGGAGAAACAGCAGAACAGCTTGCACGCGAAAGAGAAATCTCTACAACATCTTTTGCACCAGTCGGAAGAAAGCAATGCAAGTTTGCAAGTACAGCTTGGCGAAACGGAGCAGGTATATAGAAAAATGGAGAAAGAAGCGAAAGCTTTACGGCAGCAGATACAACTCGCACAAGAAGAGTCTGCGGAAGTGCAACGCGAAGTTGTGGAGTTGAAAGAAAAGGTAGCTGTGGAAGAGCAAAAACGGAAGAAAGCTGATGAAAGTTTGCATGATTTGCAAACACGAAATGAACGTTTAAGACAACAGTTACAAGATGCTGAAGATGCATTGGCAAAATCGCATCAGGAGAACGAAAGGACGGTTTTGCAGCTTGAAGAGGCAATTCGAGAAAAAGAAAACGATATAGAAGAACTTCATGAAGAGCTGTCGCTTTCAGAACAACGCTACACCGAAATCAAGTCTTTATCGAGCAACAATCAAACTGAGATGTCCAATGTACAAGCTGAACTGATTGAAAGTAAAGAACAGTTTTACACTGTTTCACAAGAAAAGGCAAGACTTGTGCACGATAAAAAAGAATTGGAGCACGATATTGGTGAAAAGGATGAGAAAATCGCAGCTTTAGAAAAGGAGAAAAGCGAGCAGAAAAGAACAATATCGGCGCAAAAGGAAAAAGTGGAGGAACTTGTTGATAAACTTGAAGAGTACGAAAATGAGGCTATCAAATTGAGCCAAGAAAATATAAGTTTGAGGGAAAGTCTAGAACAGGTAGCTAACAACAAAAGAGAACTGGAAAATTCATTAGCGGAGTCTAACGAAGAGAAGAAAGCTCTTGAACAACAGTTGTTAGCAGCTCATGAAAGCATAACAGATTTAGAAACGGCGTTTGAGAGGGGAGAAGATAAAAATTCGCAAACCGAAGAAAACTTGCGCGAAGCCAAAGAACAAATCGCCAAGTTGCAGACGCAACTCGAAGCACGACAAAGCGAGTATCGTGCCTTAGAGAGAGACTACAACGAAACAGAAAAAGAGCTTGAAAAAGCACAAGAAACTTTGGATTCATTCCAAGGCAAAATTGCGACTTTGGAGAAGAAACTACGAGATGCGGAAGAAAATATTTCTGATCTTGAGATGGCGAGGGATAATGGACTTTCGAACGAACAATTGCTTCAACAGAGATTTGCAAATGCACGCGAAAATATTGAGAAAACGGAGGCAGAAAACGAAGAATTAAAAGAAAAACTAACGAAGTTAGAGAGAAAAATGACAGATGTGCTGTCGAAACAGGGAGCGTTAGAAGACAGGAAAGACGAACTTAACAAGGTCAATAAAGAGCTCCGTAAAGAACTTGATTACGAAAGGGAGAAGCGTTTGGCTTTGAAACAAAAGGTGGAGTCAAAAGACAAGGAGAATGACGTTATTCAAAGAAAAGTTCAGCTTTTGGAAAAGAATATGGCAGAGCACGAAGATCTGCAGAACAAAGGAATGGAAGAAAAAGCGAAGTTACGAGAAGAATTAGCCCGCGCCAAGAAAAATCTCTCCGAGTTAGAAACAACCAAAGAGAATCAAGAAGAAAGCATACATGAAATGGAAGAAATGTTAAGAGAAACGCGCGGTAAGATTGCAACTCTTGAACAAAACCTAGAGGATTCGCTGAGAGATAATGCTGATTTGCATGAGGAACTTGAAGAACTAAACAGAAAGCTGAAGTATACAAAAGAAGAGAATTCTGAGTTAGAGAAAAATCTGCAAAAACAAAAGGAGGTCAGTGATGGCTTAAGGAGTAACCTGGCGGATCGAGAAGACAGCGTAATGAACTCGAATTACAACCGCGACATCGCGGAAAGAAGTTTGCAGTCAATGAAAAAAGAACTCGCACGAAAAGACGCGAAACTGAAAATGCAAAAAGAGCAAATAGAAGATATGGAAGGTGAGACTGAAAAGTCCAGCAAAAAACTCAAAGAAACCGAGTCCTCAAAGAAGAAGCTTTCCAGTGAGAATGAAAGGCTGTTGAAGGAACTGGCTGACAACAAAGCGAAGCTGGCAAAGTTACAAGCCATGTTTAAAGAGAGGAGGGATGCAGTATCTGAGTCCGACGTTCCTGTGGTTCGCGTATCAGAAGTCCAGTCCGATCCAATAAAATCAGAGAAGTTAATTCGCGACTGGTCCGACAAGTTGAGCACCGCTCAAATTAAAGTAACTGACCTGGAAAACGAGCTCTTGAGAGAAATAAAAAAGCACGAAGCGAGAGTTCATCGAACACGACCGGTTTCCCACGATTTACGGAGAAGAAGTGCAGATAATGTATTAACAGACCATACAAGGCCGAGTCGGTTCCGATCCCGTCAACGACCGAACACAAGTCGGGACAGCTCGGTAGATTCCCTCCGATCAACACAGTCTATGCTGGATTACCTGGACGAAAGGATCGTTGATGAAAAGTTTGTTTCTACTGGTTCACCTGTGGCTTCGGGTACTAGTGTCCAAGTGGCTTCAGAACCTGGCACACCTGTGCCCTCAGAAACTGCTACTCCTGTGCCTTCAGAGACCAGTACTCCTGTAGCAGCAGGCAATGGTAGTCCTGTGGATTCCGATACTGAAGGTGCGTCTGGTCTCCCTGTGATGACAACAGATGGTGCAAAACCTGAGACCAAAGGAACAAGCAAGGACAGAGAATTCACAAAACAGGATGAAAAGCGGAGGGAGACCTCCGAAAGAAAACCAAGTTCAGCCGGCAACGATGAAAAACCTGTTGACTGGAAGCTGGAAGAATTACTAAAGCCTCGTTTCGAAAATCAGCAACCACTATTCGCAGAAACACAACCACTCTTTTCAGGTCGAACAAATTCACCAAACAAAGCAGAGGAACTTGGCGACATAAGAATAGAGAATTTGCCTGAACTACAGATAGATTACAATAGACCAGTATTGATTGAAGACCCAGAGAAACGCCTTAATGTGACGACAGAGGCCGTTCCAGATCTACAGGACAACTACCAGCAGTCACAGTTAGATGAACCGCATTCAGGAGCACAAACGTCCTCGGAAAAAGTGGAGGATGTTGTTGATCCAAGAACCCCAGATCCGCAAGGCATCTATCAACAGCCAACTTCGAGTACAGGGATCGTACCAGATATTTACCAGAAGTCGAGTTCCCCGGACAAAGAAGAAAATCTTGCTCATGCAAGAAGCACAGATCTGATGAGCATCTACCAACAGCCAACAGAGGTGGTAACTGACCTGCAGAACATTCCCCAGCATCAGAGCTTCCCAGACAGACCAGAACATCTTTTTGACATAAAATCCGAGGAGGTTCCCGCATTCCACTCGGATTACCAGCAGCCTCTCTTGATTGAACCCCCTGCAGATGACCTGTTCCAGTTCGAGTCTCTCCCATCTGACAATTCCTCCTCGCTCACGAACGTCACAGATCTCACATTCCATTCTGCGTCTCCAGTCTTTCCAGAACACATGCTGCTTGTCACGATTGACCCTAAGAACGCCCCTGAGCCTCAACCATACGACAAGGACGACGAAGAAATGCTCGATCCTTTTGAACAACTGATGAGAGATGCCCAACGTGGGGAGAGCACAGAATTCGACATAAACGACATTGATGACGTGATTATCGACGTCACTGATGACGTCGCCACTCATGATGGCGACCTCTCTAGAAATTTGATCTATGACCTTCGAGAAACAAATGAAAGGAATAATGAGAGTCATACCAAGAGTGAACCAATGAGCATCACCGACATTGATCACGTGACAGATGGGATTAGTATTGACGTCACCGATTCACCACAAACTGAAACAGTCCCTCACGACCGTAAAAGGACAACTCCGACTAGTAACCTGGGATATGGCAGTCCTCAACCAATGAACGCTTCCAGTATCGATCAGGTGACAGATGAAGCTGGCCTTGACGTCATTGATTCTCAAGATGGGTCTCATATTGACGTCATCGACCAACCAATACCATTAGAACCTGTCCCTCCACCGAGAAAGTTGAAAGAAAAAATGACACCAGTTTTGTTTTCTCGAGGAGACAAGAAAAAGAGCAAAGAAAATGAGAGCAAAAGGAATGAGAAATCGGACACTCAGCCGTATAGTGTCATGATTATGGACGACAATGAAATTGACACTCAGCCGTATAGTGTCATGATTATGGACGACGATGAAACCGTTCAAACGTCATCTCCCGAAAAACTGATAAATCCTGCTGACAGGGCAAAGAAAAAGCCTAAACGTCCTCCAAAGCCGGCGGTTCCCCCGGCATTCAGCGACGCGGAGGGGGGTGTTTATAAAACCCCAAGTCAAATAAGGAAGGAGTTGGAAGATGAAAACGTTCAGACTATATTAGAGAAAAGCTTGAACCCTGCTGAAGGGAAAGAAAGGCCCACAAGACCAGCAAGGCCTGTGGTCCCTGAAACATTCGCTAACATGGAGGATGAAGAGACTTATAAGACACCAGCTCAGATAAGAAAAGAATTGGAACAGAACAAAAAGAAACAAAAAGAATTGGAAGACAACAAAAACTCAAATCGTGGCGACAAAGGGAAGAAGAAACCTGAACGGCCTCCCAAACCTGCGGTTCCGGCAGCATTTGCAAACGATGAGGATGAAGACACTTACAAGTCACCAAGTCAAATAAGAAAAGAGTTAGAAGAGGCGAGCAAGAGAGGCCGGCGTACGGTTATTGCAGCTAAGCCAATGGGAAAACAGCAAAAAGCGCAGGTCTCCGAGCACAGGTCCTCCCAGTATCACATTGAGGAAAAGGGGAAAGAGAGTGGCGTGAATGGTGTCGACCACGCCCAAAGGACAGAGGAGGGGGAACAGGAAGAAGAAATGGGAAGAGGACGATTACTAAAGTTAATCGCCGCTTTTGAGAATAATTAGGTCTAACGCATTACAACGCTGATCTATTGAATACAAATGACCTCGGGATATAACCAATATTTGTTTGGAATCGGTTACTCTTTTTGTAGAATATACTTTAATATAACTTTGTTATCGGTAAAGAACATAGGATATAACGAGCAAAATGTTGGCACTGAGAATGATGACGGTTATCTCGGGATTGCATACACTTTATACATAGACAATGATTAAAGATAGAACTGAGAGAGTTCAATACTAAAGTAGTTGGCAAGAGCAGGCTGCAACAGTTAAGTTTTTCAAAACCAAGGGTTGGTATAGCTCCATAGAGAGTTTGCACGCAGGTTAGTGTTAATAAAATAGTATCCTATAGTAGAATACATATGGTGTCATCCATCTGTGAGGAGACTCATTTTTAACCACTGAAGCTGATGGACACTCTTTGCCTTACACAAGTACATTATGGTTAAGACCCAAGGGCCGCAAAATTCAAGACAGCAGCGAGTTTTGAGTTTTTAAAAAAACAAGTCTTTGCATGATTCGTTTTGCTTTTGTTTTATTGGTGTCAGTTTTAAAAAGTTTATGTTACAAATCTCTTCAGCTTGCACACTTCAAAGTCGTTAAGTAAGCTCTTCAAATGATCCATCATTTTTCCACATGCACAAAAGTGATATGCGAAATTCAGCCATCGGATTTCCAAAGAGTTTCTGTTTAATAAAGAATAAAACCACATAAGAATATAGTCTTTAGTATCGGTCGACTCTTCACTATGACCCCCTTGGGAACACAAGAGAAAGCCTGCGCCTACAGGGAGTTGATGCGGAGAATTGGCGCATATTTTGGAAGAATAAAAAATAAAGAGGAGATCTTTCTTTTTTGTACAGTGTATTTAGGTTTGTAGTGTTTTCCAGTGCTTTTTACATATGAGCATTAACATGAACATGTACCTGTAGTTAGCTGAAAGGAAGACATCAACAGATTAATGTGTTGAGAGTTGTGTAGCAAAATACATTTACATCCAGTTGAATTCGTTTCAGTTTTGAGCATGATAACAACAGATTAAGATATTGTATATACAACACAAGCATGTTTACATTACTTAGGAATGAATTATTATCACAAAAAGTTTACATACAGTTTTAGACAGTTTTATAAGAAAGTTAAATGGCCTTGAGCCTCTGTTGAATTTGAGAGAAATGAACTGAACCTAGGTAAAAATGTTAAGAACTATACAGTTACGCGTACAATAAATATAAATATATTCATTTATAACACCTGCTGCTCGTAAGAACAGTGCAATGTGAGGGCAATTTAAATGCCAAGAACATAATGTAATAAAAGCTAGCACATTGTTTCAAGTCCACTTTCTACTAGCCTGTGAACAGGCTCCACGGCAGGGGAAATGATGCCAAAAAAATCGGCAAGAGAAGCCAGCCATTGGCCATTCTCTCCCCCTATCTGCCAATGGCTCACAATTTTTTTGGCATTATTTCCCCCACCGCAGGGCTTGTTCACAGACTGCTTTCTACAGTCACCAATTTGAATTATGCTGTAAAGTTCTGAAAGTTATGATTTTTGTATTTTTTAGATCTAGTTGTTGCCTTTTTCTATTGCTATTTCCTGGGTTTCTTATTTTCAGGGTTCCCCATTTCCCCCCCTAAATATGTGTACTGCATATGGGCATCTAAAAGTAAAGTAATATGGGTAACATTTCTGTCAACTTGCAACAATGTTGCATTGCAAGTTGAGACTGCACATTTTACCACCTCCCTGCACAATAAACTTTCATGTTGTAAAAGGTAGAAGCGACACCTATTTTCTGCAATGGGAAAATTTATTGTGTGAGGAGAAGATTATGTGCATGTAATGAACAATCTCGTTTTGCAATTAACATTGACACACAGCAGATTGCACAAATGCCACCTGTGTTACTTGCCCTTTAAATTTGGACAGTAATAGTCTTCCAGGTAAAACAGTGTTTGCCATTTATCATCTTCACTCTATGCATTATCATTGGTGCTGCCTACTGTTTTAGAGGAATAAACCTGTTAACTTATTTCTTGTGAATTTTCATAGAGAGAGTTAAGTTACTTTTGAGGTTGTTATTTTCAGAGGGTTGTCACATCCAGTAGTATCCTACTCAGACACTTTTTGGCTCATCAAGCAATGAGTTACAAAAAAAAAAAAACAGCTGTACAGGGAACTATACATTCAGGGGGTGTCTACTTTTGAAATTGCCAATACCCACCAAATTTAATTGATATTGTGAAGGGTGCATACTATCTGAACTTATAATTCCAGACACCTCTGTTCCTGTCCTGAGGGAAGAGATGCCCTTCTCTGAATTTATGGTGGGAGAGATGATGAATGGTGAGCTTCCCATCAGATTTTTCACCAGCCACTTTGTGTCCTATTCTATTTTTCCTAATAATTATCTTAACATAAAATACTTACAGTCTTCAGGGAACTGCACACAATCTAAAATGACCACATGATTATTAACAATAACATAATTGTTACTTACCAGAAGTCTGGCTTGCTCCGGGGTTAGTACGTCACCTTCTTTACAGATTTGAAAATCACTTTGTAGTGTTACAACACCTGAAGATCAAAATGGCATGCATTAAATCTCATATATGCCTTAAGAGGCATCATAACTACCACAAAGGAGACTGGCTTTTCACCAAAACACACTAACATTACCTTTCTTAAGAGTTGTGTTGAGTCCCAGCTGCCTGAGCTGTGGCTCCATTGAGTGCTGAAACTGATCAAGAGGACCTGGAATTGAAAACAACAACAATTCAATCTTCACTACAGGACCCTTCCCACGTGCAATTCACCCTCCACCCCAGATAAAGCTTCAAGAATATATCACAAACCAAGAAAACTGGTGTCAGAAACAAAGTTTATGAGAAGTATAAGAGAAGCGATCTTTTTTTGGGCACACAGCACCTTCCCTTGATTGTAGCGGGTGGGTGCCCACTATAATCAGGTCTGAGACAGACTTATTGGGGCATGACCATTTAGCTTCGCACTTATGTGACTCTAGTTTGAGCCAAGAGGATAGTTTTTCAACATTCACAGTGTCTAAACTTTATATACCATATTTACCCGTGTGTAACGCGCTCGTGTATAATATGCACCCACATTTCCGACCAGTTTACGAAAAAAAAAAGTTTTCCTGACCAAATGCAAATGTCAATTCTCTCTAAAATTATTTATTGATTTAACAAGAAATGGGAATTTGCAAAAGCGATTACAGTTATAATAAATATTGTCTTCTAGAAGAGTCATAGTTTCCTATTTAAACTTAAGCTTGTTTACAAACACTTATGTGCACTCTACCTATATCCTACATAATTATCTTACAACCATAATAACTCTAAATTTTACCTTGAATAACAACCAATTTCGCTAAATGTTACGGTATGTTAATGAGAACGTGGCTAAACAATGGGATCCATGTATAATATGCAGCATGAATTTTAAGGTTACCACGGGAAAAAGTGCGCATTATACATGGGTAAATACGGTAATATTATATTTTTTTTTCATGTAACTGAAATTACTGTTGAGAAGAGTGGCTTACTCTCCCAGTTTCATGTCAAGTCTGATTGGTTACAACTGCATAGTATTACACCTCAGGCATTCATGGTTTTCATGTTTGATTGTAAAAATCTCAACAATACCTGCATCTATTGTGACATCAGAGGTTGCTTCGTTGCCTGATCTGGCATAGTCAAGCTCACTGTAATCTTTAAACCATCTAAAAATAACAAATTGATTTAGTTTGATGTAGAAACGGACATTGCAAACACATAACAATTGTAAATTAAATACACGTAGAGGAAAAGAAGAGAACAGCATTTGGGTGGAAGACCTGGGCCTGAGGTTACAAGGCAGAAAGAAAAAAAAATGTCTCACCTGACTACATCCTCTTTTGCTTGATTTGTAAACATTAATCCACATTGCCCTTTTAGTTTCTGAAAAAAGTCATGTTGCATGCTTACTAAATGAGTAGCTGATGTGAGAGGGGCAACAGGGTACAGTGTACTTGGCTTCTTTGGTTGATCTCCACAATCACTAAGAAAACCAGACTTTACGTTGAAGAGTTTACAAGGGTTTGAATCATTTGAAGGGCTCGCTGGAAAAGGGGCATAAGTGCTATTCAGCTGAACATTGGCACACAGGCTGGTTTTCTTGTAAGGAACATTGTTCTACATTTATTTCTTGACCTGAGATCTTAAATTCGAAGAATTAGTGTATTATGTTTGCTTAAAAGTTTTTATTGATCTGAACTCGCTCAAGTGAAGTGTGAATGATTTCTTTTGTTCTCTGCCTGAACTAAAACAAAGGAATTCAACCTAGAATCCACGGTCCTGTTGTTTTCTTTGTGTCAGTTTAAAGCAAAAGCAATATGCTAATTCTTCAAATTTAAGATCTCAGGTCAAGAAATAAATGCACAACGATGTTCCCTACAGGAAAACCAGCCTGTGTGCCAATGTTCAGCTAAATAGTACCAATTTAGATTTCAACCTCAAATCATCACTTACGCCCTTTTTCCACTGAGCCCTTCATTTCTTGGTTAGCCATGCTCAAATCATTGTTTTATACACAGTACCTGTAAGATTTTAATGTGTTATTTTACACACTTGTTAGCCCGTGGATAGTCGTCTAGCTTTAATCCTTTATATAACAGTTAAAAACTGTACACTCACATTAGTAATCTTGTGTAAGTTTTCTTTGTATTCAGCTTCCTTGTCTCTGCCAAGTGCAATGATCATTACCTTGTTTTTACCAAAGAAAAATCTACAGGTTCAGAAGGAAAAAGAGAATGGAAAGTGTTTGAATTTTTCAGAAAACCAAAATTACTGTGAAACATCCCATGTGACAACCCTGATCAAAACCCCATGATTGCATTCACTTTCATGCCTAGAAACTCTGTAACATCTGACCATGCTGCAAACATAAAGAACTTCATATGGCTTCTACATGATTGTATTTAAACCCTTTGAGCCCCAAAAGTGATGAGCATCTACTTTCTTCTTACAATATCACTTGTCTACTTGTTGAAATACACCGATCATAAGAATAAACAAAATGTCTGCCAAAGATTAAATGTCTCAATGTTTAACCAACTTCTCCCAACTAGCACCATAAGACGTACAGGGAGACCAGTGAAGAGAATAAAGATGTCGATACTGGGGCTGCTAGGGTTAATAGGGCAGCAGGGCAGTAGTAATGAGATCATTTGCAAGCAGATTTAGTGTGGCATAAGTTTGTTGTTGCTCCAAGGATTTTTCTTCAGGTCCTCCAGGTATCTCTCCCACAGAACACAAACACAAACACAAACACTTCTAAATTCTGATTCAAGATGGTTGCCACAGACCTTGTGGAAAACATTTGACTGTGAGTGGTGTTTCTAAATTGCATTTTTGAGAGTCTCTTACCTGCTGTGCTTCCACTCATTCCTGACTTCTTTTAACTTACTATTCCTCATATTCTCAACTGAGAATACATAAATGAAGGCATAGTTATCCACACATTCTTGAATCTAGACAACAAACAGAGATGATTGTTATTTTCCATGAAATAACTGAGGATAAAGAGTGAGATTGAGTGTAATGCATACCATTTGAAAGTCAGGAAACAATAATGGCATGAACACAATTTTGTTAATCACTAGGTGAACATGAAAGCGATTCTGATTAATGATTGTTTAATGCAGCCACTTCTCATGTCCTTAGATGCCCAAGGGCAGGGGGGATACTCCTAGATATAATCTATATAGGTATGTGCTGTTGTAGAAGGTATGGTTTTTAAGCAGTTTGGTGTGCAATAGGGTATAGAAATCAGAGAATTTGGGTCTACAAAAGGGTAAAATTTTTCAGGAAGCTGGTGATTGACAGGCATACTAAATGATACCTTTCCTGGATTTAACCCTGGCCTCAACAGTGACCATTATCTAACTTTGCCTTGCACTGCATGATGAAAAATACAGGTAATGAGAATGGAGAAAATGAGCACAGGAGATTACATGTATTGAGGTTACAAATTCTCCTGACTTATTCCATAAGAGATACACGAGGCCAGACAGGAGAATATGCATGTTGACATGGGGGCTTAAGGGCTCAAGGAACATATGAGGGAATAACAGTAAATGTAAAGCAAAACCTTTACCTCTGTCACCAGTCCTTTTTTCAAATCTAATCCCTTTTTCTTTGTCTTTGTAAGTGAAACTATAAAAATAGAAAAATCCCAACATGGCAGCTTAAGAAATAAGCATTGACCTGCCTTGTTCAACAACCAGTTTTAAATTATTGGGTAAACTAAAGAATACAAGGCCATTTTTCTGGGTATTCTGCTACCCAATGGACACTTTATTCGTGTTTAATTACGTTTTGACTAGCTTTGTTTCCGGTGTTTGATTGACATGTAATAGCTTCAGGGGGACAACAGCGCTTTATAAGATGTGGAGACATCTGTGCCAGCCATAGAATTGTTGCACGCGTAGCGAGTAGTTCGCGCGGATTTATTATGGCGAAAAAATTTAGTTTCAACGAGTGGATTGAGAGCAATCATCTAAAATCGGAGACGGCGGAAGAGTTAAAGAAACAGGATTTTGACGGTGAGGAGGCACTCCGGTTGTTGGACCCAAGCGATTTGGCCGCGCTGGAGATAACCAGAGGGCAGCGTAAGCTACTGGAGAAGGCCATCCACGATTTGACCGGAGTTTCCACAAAGACGACGATGAAGGACCATCAGCAACCAATCACAACCTCATCCCTAGCAAAAGATACAGGCCTTAATAGTCTCCTTCAGCAACTTGAAACTGACGGCGGGTTGGACGCAATCATAAACGGATCCATAGAGGACCACGGAGCAGCCAAACAGAAAACACACGAGATGGGGGCGACGGCGCGACTTGACACGGACCCTCAGGTTTTTTTGGGCCCCAACAAACCAAAAGGTACGACAGATCCACCACTCCTTATCCCTGATTATGTCCAGTCTTATAGGTATGGGCAGGACGACTTCGAGGAGCACGAATTAACCAGCGCTCCACAACAGCGGGTTGTTGTGCGAACAGCAAGGGCAAAACCCAAGTTAGAGAAAATAACACTAGCCATGTGGGTTGGGGCTAACTCGAAAATTATGCACAAGTTGATCCAGAAAGGAACCCTGTCATCCCCTAGCGACATACAAGATTATCTCTCATACACGGTAAAGGTTTCGGAGCTGCTAGAATCATATACCCTTATTTCGGTCCTCCATTACGATGATCAGTATCGCAAATTGCAACACGAGTACAAATTTCGCTGGGGAAGCGATTCTCAACACTTGCACACAAGATTTCTGAAGCGACGGGAACGACCAAACCTCTCCAATCTTACTAGTGCGTCCGGTACAGCCACTCATTCATCGTTTGTGAGCCCAACAGCCGCTCCTATCTGTAGGCAATTCAATTCAGCATTGGGATGCCAGTGGCCCAACTGTAGATTTGCCCATATTTGCATCGTGAAAGGATGTGGGAAACCCCACTCGCAAACCAAACATACACCTAGCCCTCCCTCTCCTTTGGGGAACATGTATGCACCTACTTTCTGACCCCCAGATACTAAACCTACATCACCACTGAACCTGGACGTATGGACAACGGAACTAGCAAACGATTTGGATAAAGACTTTCTTTTAGAGGGAATTGAACATGGTTTTAAAGTTATATATTGATATTTCAAGCGACAATTTAA
Organism: Siderastrea radians; assembly: GCA_964017195.1. Lineage (NCBI taxonomy): Eukaryota > Metazoa > Cnidaria > Anthozoa > Scleractinia > Rhizangiidae > Siderastrea > Siderastrea radians. The sequence continues at coordinate 30,957,075 of OZ024898.1, forward strand.
AGCGAGCGGAAATGCACAATTACAAGTCTGCGACGGACAATCCCTACAGGGAGAAAGTAGAAGGCCAAATCAAACACGAAATTTCTGCGGGAAACTATGTAATTACAAGTTCAAAACCGACTATTATCAGTGCGCTCGGCGCAATCCCAAAAGGAGACAGTGATGATATTCGATTGATTCACAATTGTAGTCGACCAGTGGGCGCTGGGGTTAATGCATACGCGACATGTGATCATTATGAATATGAAAGCGTTCAACGTGCAACTAAGCTGATCAAACCGGGAGCTTTTCTGGCCAAGATTGATTTAAAGAGCGCGTATAGACATGTACCCATTCATCCTTCCAATTATCACGCTACGGGCCTAAAATGGACATTCACTGGTTGCACAAAGCCAACATATTTGTTTGACACTAAGTTACCTCTTGGCGCCCGTCGCTCGCCGGGGATCTTTCACAGGCTAACGCAATCTGTCACACGCATGATGGCGCGCAGGGGTTTTACAGTCCTCGCATATCTAGACGATTTCTTAATAATTGCAGATACCGAACAAACATGTTGGGCGGCCTTCCGAGAACTTTGTACTCTTCTTACAAACTTAGGTTTCACCATCAACTGGACCAAAGTTAATCAACCCACGCAGTCCCTCACCTATTTAGGAATTCACATTGACAGCGTACGTAGGCAAGTGACTTTGCCCGAAAGTAAACTTAGCGAAATTAAAGAAGCCTTACAGGCAGCAATCAACAAGACAAAACTGACAAAGCGTGAATTACAATGCCTGGCGGGCAGGCTTAATTTTGCAGCAAGAGTTATTTATGGCGGGAGGACTTTTCTTCGCAGATTGATTGATTCCATTAACACTCTTAAGCGACCGCATCACCATACGCGACTGACCCAGACATTGCGCAAAGATCTCTACTGGTGGATCGAATTTATGGACACCTTTAATGGTATTACTTTCTTTGTGGACTCGGAGCCACAACCACTTGATCAATTTTCTACTGATGCATGCTTAACCGGTGGTGCTGGACATTTCCATCAAGACTGGTTTTACGTTAATTGGGCGCTCGATCATCCACAGGTTCAAGAGTATCATATTAACAAACTCGAATTGTACACTGTTTTACTTTCCCTTCGGCGATGGCAGCACCAAATGCGCAACAAATGGATGGTGGTTTACACCGATAATACAGTTACCTTATATGCGCTCAATAAGGGTTCAAGTCGCTGTCCTGAAACTATGGCTTGGTTGCGAGAAATGTTTTGGATCTCAGCACGCAATAATTTCCGGTTGACCGCGCGTTATGTGACATCACGTACCAATGTTGTGGCGGACACGCTCTCGCGCCTGCATGATCCTCAAAACCACTGCAAATTCCTCGACTTACTAAACACCGGCACCATTCAGTGCTATTCACCGCACTCACACGTCTCGTCTAATGCCTTGTCTGCTTTCCCTCTCCAGGACCTGCTGCAGAACAAGAATCTCTTCTAGACAAAGAACTCTGCGACTACCGCAGTCAAGCATTCGCACGGTCAACAAAAGCAACATATAAGTCCCAGCTCAGGGCATTTCTTCGGTTTTGTCTATACTTTGGCTACTCTGCAGTTCCTTGCACCTCTGCAACAGTACTCCGATACATTGCCTTCCTCGCGAGATCACTCTCACCGAACAGCATTCCAAACTACCTCAATGTCATTCGGATACTTCACCTTCAAAACGGCTTGCCTAACCCCCTTCAGGACCCATTGCTTAACTGGCGCTACCACATGATTCTACGCGGTATACAATGTGAACATGGTCAACCAACTCGACAAAAGCTTCCCATCACACCACACATTTTACGCTCTATTAAAACCCAACTCAATCTGAACTTATCTGCTGATATAACTTTCTGGGCAGCTTGTTTGGTTGCATTCTTCAGTTTCTTTAGGAAATCGAACCTTCTCCCACCCTCAGCAGCGGGTTTCGACAAAAACTGTCACTTAAGACGGAAAGATGTTATTCTCTGCAGTTGGGGAGTTGTCCTGGTTGTTCGCTGGTCGAAAACAATTCAGTTTCGTCAAAAACGTCTATTAATTCCTCTGCCAAAACTACCCAATTCAGATCTATGTCCGTTGTCAGCCTTGCACCAAGCCTTCCAGCAAGCCTCATCCGCAGATCCCGAGGGCCCAGCGTTTATGTACGTTAAGGGAACTCAACTTTTTCCGTACACATACAGCTCATTTACAACGAAGCTAAAGAGTGCGTTAGAGAATTGCGGCTTTGCTGCCGAGCAGTATTCAGGCCACTCTTTCCGGCGAGGTGGCGCAACTTTTGCTATGAAAGCGGGCGTCCCTTATAACCTCATTCAAGCGCAAGGTGATTGGAAATCATCCGCCTACGAATGATATCTGGACAAATCCTTTGTATATAGACTGCAAACAGTCGCCACAATGGCAGCGAATATTACCTAAGCCTAGATAGTTGCGACTTCCAAATCAGACATAAGGCGTCCTGTTGCTTTTTTTTTTTTTGTTTTTGTTTACTTTACTGATCACACACACTTCTGTTTGGAGGGGTTGGGAGCATGATTGGTCTTTGTGCGCTATGTGCATGGTTAATAAAGCCCTTTACCCCCCATAACAGATGTGTTGTGTGATCTTTGAGTTAGTAATTTTTGATTTTCCCGGAATTAAGATTAGAATAATGGACACTTTATTCGTGTTTAATTACGTTTCGACTAGCTTTGTTTCCGGTGTTTGATTGACATGTAATAGCTTCAGGGGGACAACAGCGCTTTATAAGATGTGGAGACATCTGTGCCAGCCATAGAATTGTTGCACGCGTAGCGAGTAGTTCGCGCGGATTTCCCACCCTCCCTCTCCTATGGAGCATGATTGGTCTTTGTGCGCTATGTGCATGGTTAATAAAGCCCTTTACCCCCCATAACAGATGTGTTGTGTGATCTTTGAGTTAGTAATTTTGATTGAGTTGATAAGGTAAATTGGCCACCGTAAAGAGATTGAAAGCTGACGTTTCGAACGTTAGCCCTTCGTCAGAGCAAATTGACAAAGGGCTAATGCTCGAAACGTCAGCTTTCAATCTCTTTATGGTGGCCAATTTACCTTATCAACTCAGTTGATAAATCCAAAATGTTGTGTTTCACTGAATATATACCTTCCTTGTTCTACAAAGAGTTTGGTCAACTGCCGAGCTGGTGAATGAGGAGCTGGCAAGCTGCTGAGCCACTAAAATATATGCCTCCTCGTTCAATAATTTTATAAGGCTTGAGTTGATTGAAGAGCTGGTAAGCGGCCATGCAAGAAACTAAAATAATTATATATCCAACATACATTCTATAACTCAGACTTAAATATTGTGTTTCACTTTGCCTTTAACTCAGAGTTGTTTTTCAACTTGAACAAGTTTTCCTTTCACTGATGACACGCTGGGCCACTTCAGTAGTAACGCTTCGAATATGGCTCTCTATTCTGTTGTTGCTCCAAATAAATTGTCCCAACATTGGGTAAACTTTTTAAGTTCTAACCACTGAATTTGAGGAAGAAATCCAAAGTTCACACTCAAGCTTTTGAACAGTGACTTCATGGAAAACCCTTTGTTTTAAAATGTTAAATTAAAGGAAACAAAGACAGCTAAAAGGGTCATTTAAAAATTAAAGAAAGATAAAACGGTGCATAAGTAATTTTAACTTGTGTTAACCAATGAGTTCTGAGTGCAACAGACACTTGGTTACTTTTGCCGCAAAAAGGACTCCACAAATAAAAATGTCTACCCTAAATACGTTTAAAACATAATTACCTGCTCTGTTTCGTTTTGATTTTGGCATTCTGACGAGTAAAACCTTCTAAATTCTTAATAAAAAGTTCAAACAACTTGCAAGCAATCAACTCCACGTGAAAATTTCCTTATATTTCATGGGGTTATCCGCTGTACATAATAAACAAAAGTTCGTGTCCAGTCGCAATGTTCTCCTCCCCAATTGACTCATTCTTCCGCCCCCCTATAGGCAATTGCACCACCACGTTCTTCCCTTTCAATCGCCGCCATTATGAGGTAGGGGAAGACTTGGAAGCCTGTTGAAAAATTACGCATTACAACGCTTTAAAATCACTTTAGGTGCATTAAAAACACTTACACTTAGAGCATAGGCATTGCCCTTCACGTTGGAAACGTTATACAGAGTCAAATGCTTGGCAAACAGAAAAATCCTGTTTAAAATCCTTGCACGTGTATCTATGGATAGCAAAGTAAAGATATATTTTCTGAAGTATTTTCCTTTGGGTACCATGTGAGGTTGGTTTATACCAAGCTTTATTAGCTCTAATTCAGTATTACCTCAAACTGTAGTATTTTCAGACATTCACTATGCTTCTAGGGTAGTAGAAGTTGTATACAGGAGTATACAGACGAAAAAGTTACCCCAAGCTAATTGTTGACATCAGTTTAGAGTTTCTAACTAGTTGGGAGTTAATAAGCTTAGAAGCAGCATTTGAGTACTTGAATGCATGCTATTTATATCTCCAAGTCCTGAAATCTACAGATAAATGACAGTGTTTTGATCACTTCTTTTGATCTTGCAAATCTTCAAATGATTGTCCATTAGGCAACTCTCAATCTGATTGGCTACAAATGGTCATTCTAATTTTTGATGAACTTCTGTGGGGATGCTTTTGTCCAGAAAATTGCCAAAATCAAATGACATACCAAAACTGTAAAATAGCAACTGTTACTGTCACTGTCCGGGTTACTATGCTTTATCCTAGACTGCTTGCTGTTGTTTTCCTGTTGACTAACAATTGCAGTAGACCATACTATCTCAAACTCCCAGCCATTAATGAGTAAATGCTATGTTTTCATTTCAGTACTTTGCGACTTCAGAAGCGGCTGGCAGCCAGTGTTCTTAAATGTGGAAAAAAGAAGATTTGGTTGGATCCTAACGAAACTAATGAAATTGCAAATGCCAACTCACGTAAGTAACTGCAGATCTGTTTAGCATGCAAAGTGTTGATTTTAAAACAATTGTAAATCTTCAGTTAAATCCCAAAAATTTGAATCATCAGATCAAACTGTTTGTTTGTGGAAACAAGAGTTGAAATTTGTGGGTTAAAGTTGACAGGGAGTGAACCAAGGTAAAGTATTTTTGCCATGTCAGTGAGATTCTGAGTTAAAAGAAACTGAAGTTAAGATTCTACTGTATTTTCAGCATCTCCAACAAGGAGTTATTGTAGCTACCATGGCAACCAATGCATAGTTTCGTGATGTTTAATTGGCAAATTTTAGTGGAATTTCAAGAGTGAGCAAGGATTGTGACAATGAGTTAAAGTGGTCGCCAGGGTTAACCGATAATTAAAATAAATAATAACTAAAATTAATAAATAGTTTTAATAATTATTATTTAATTTGCTGATGTGTGTAGGTCAAAATATCCGTAAACTCGTCAAAGATGGCTTGATCATCAAGAAGCCACAAATCATCCACAGTCGCGCCCGTGTTCGCAAGGCTGATGAAGCCAGGAGGAAGGGACGACACAGTGGCCATGGAAAGCGTAAAGGTACTGCCAATGCGCGTATGCCCGAGAAAGTCATCTGGATGAGACGTATGCGAGTGCTCAGAAGGTTGCTTCGAAAATACAGAGAAGCAAAGAAGATCGATAACCACATGTACCACAACCTTTACATGAAGGCCAAGGGTAATGTGTTTAAAAACAAGAGAGTGTTGATGGAGTACATCCACAAGAAGAAGGCTGAGAAACAACGTGCTAAACTCCTCAGGTGGGTCATTCTACACAGTATTTTTACATAGCCTGACAAGTCAACAGACAATTTTTTGTAGCCTTACCATGCTTCTCTGCAAAATTACATCTCGGGTACCTACGCAAAGGTTTCTCTACAGATAAGTTAACTAGCTTTCAGCGGGCAAGTTTGACATAGGCTATATTTTCTCATAACTCCTTGGCCCGAAAAACCCTTTTATTAGCAGTCTGGTCATAAAGAGATGGTCAACTCTTGTTGATTTTGGTAGCTTAATACTTGCACCCTCTTGCTTTGTGAAAAATAATTGGCTAGTTGGCAAGCTGGTTTAAAACAAAAATATATAAATATGTGTACATTCTAAGATGGAGTTAAAGAGAAAGTAGGCAGCCTGTTTGTGAACAGCCAATCAACTTCTGCTGAGTTTAATAGTGCTCCAAACTTGCTTTTAGCTGTTTCAAATTTGTTTAGGCAGGTATGGTTAGCAGAGTATTTAGTAACAGCAAAATAAGTGTATATTCAAGTCAGATCTGTTTGCACATATTACTGAAGTTTTAACAACTGCTGTAAATTCAAGAGGTTGACGTAAGAATGTCTTGAGCAGTGATTAAATTGTTATGCAAAAACACTGTGAATTCTGAAGAAATTCCAAATGGAACAGTCCAAATGGTCTTTTTCTCACTTCAAGTCATTTCATAATCAGCATGTGATGGGCTGGGCTTTTAAGCATGACATCTAAAATATATATTTGACATGCACTAGCACTCAAACATAATACTCTATCCTGCACACTATTAAGCCGGCCTGGCCTTCATCTCATGAGGGATGGGTGACTAAGTGTGCAAACAGCAACAGAGGAGTTTTCTGACTGAACAGAGATTGTTTAATCTGTGACTGACTTTGGTCCTGGGCTCCTTTCACATAATTCTGTCTTACAAGTCTGAGAAAACATGTTAATTTAAAACTCTTTTTATAACTTGTACATTTTCATGCATTCGTTTCCTTTATTGTTCATGTTACTTTTTTCATAAGCAATGCTAATTATTGCTTTATATTTATTGCAATTTGATTCTGTACCTTATTTTGTACTGATGATGGCAGTTGTACCACCGAAACGTGTCTAAGAATAAAAAATGTTGTGTGTTTTCTCAGACTTGTAATTTGTTTCCTGTTATCAAGACCTTTTGGTAGTTGTCTTAATTCAATCAAAACAGTTGAGCTACTCTCAGCCATTACATAGTGTCTTGTAGGAGGTAGTATTTCATGGCAATCGGCAGCAAGGGCTCTGAACCCATGCTGGTATGGGTGTCCACTGTGTAGTAAACAGCTAATAATTATCTGAGGGCAGCAAAATTGCCTGCTGCTGGGAGAGGGGCTGAATATGCTTTATTGTTGATGCAATGTCTCAGATTCTGCAGGAAGTTGTCACTATATCTTCACTGAGTAACCGTTTTGTTTGTTCTATAGTGACCAAGCTGAGGCTCGCCGACAGAAGAACAAGGCAGCAAAACAAAGGCGAGAAGAGCGCCAGGATCAGAAAAGAAAGGAATTGATCCAACAAATCGCCAAAGAGGAGGAGGCAGCGAAATAAATAAACCTTCTGCAATGCGTGTTTGAATAAAACTAATTTTGTGAGGGCAATGTGTGGTTTCATTTGAGAACTGTGTAAAGATTTTTTTTCTCACCAAAACAGTGAACACTCGCTGTTTCCTTAGCTTCTGGATGGTACAAAACTTTTATCAACTTAGTTGATAAGGTAAATTTGCCATTGTATAGAAATTCAAAAGCTGACGTTTCAAGTGTTAGTCCTTCAGCGGAGTGAAGGGCTAACGTCCAAAACGAAACATTACAAAGGGGCTAATGCTCTAAGAAAGGGCTAACATCAAAGGGAAACATCGGCTTTTGAATTTCATTATGGTGGCCAATTCACCATATCATTTCAGTTGATAAATCCAATTTTTTGTGTTTCAATTCCCCACTAATGTAGCTCTACACTTTCTTTAGAACTTAACCCCTTTATTCATTTGTTGTGGGTGGCAACCACTCTACAAGAGGTGAAGTGTTTCCCTTTTCGGGATGTTTTGACGTTGTGACACCAACTACAAGCTACAAAGGCAAAAACAAGAACTCTTCCATCTGTGATTACTGATGAACAGCAAAAATGTGCTAACCAGGGAACCAGTTGTCTTCAGGTTACATGTAATGTGTGCAACTTACAAACACCGTTTTTTGGGTTGTAGGCATTTTCAAGTTCAGGTATTGCCTTGTCTTGCAGACATCTTGTCAGCTGGGTCCCAGAGCCTCAACAATGGCAAATTGGATAGGCTGCTGAAATACTCCAAGAATCGTGGAGTATTTTGTCATGTGACACATGATGAAATGGCTTTTTTGGAGGTTGTTTGCAGCATCTGGTGGCCCTGTTTGTTTTCTGCAATCTGAAACTGTTATTTAAACTAAACGACATTTCATTGTGTTTACATGACAAAATTCTAACAAATTTTTGGAGCCATTTTGGCCAGGGGTTTCTCTGATGCGCCATTTTCAACGAGGAGAACGCCCTGGGGACGAGGTTGACATTTTGTGGTCAGTATCATTGGCCCCTCTTCTAGGAGCTCACAGTTGTCTGAGTGTAATGTAGTTTATAGTTTCCTTTCCAGCCATATTTCAACAAGCGAAAAGGATTGTTCCATGGCAGCAAAGCAAACTAAATGCAAATGTCAGATATGAAAATTTGAGTAGTACTTTTTAGCCTTAACAGATGCAAATTGACATGACACAGACAACCTTGTTTGCAGGATACATATCCTCCCCCAAGGATATACCCCAAATGCATGAGTTCACTGGACTAAACAACCTCATCAGGAGTGTATCATAAGGTGTGTAACATCTTATTCTGTAGCCTGAGAAAACAGCCGACGTCTCGTAAGGTCGCCACTTGAGCCCTCGCAAAACGACGTCTGAGTAACGAGCGCAGCAATTGCATACTGATGACGTGTCGCTACCTGTATCTAGGTAGTGCTTCTGATTGGTTGGAACCAATCAGAAGCACGAAGCACTACCTAGATCTGGGAAGTGACGCGTCATCAGTATGGAATTTCTGGGCTCATTACTCAGACGTCGTTTGCGAGGGCTCAAGTGGCAACCTCGTGAAACGTCGGCTGTTTTCTCAGGCTACTTATTCTGCAAACATGGCCCCATTTTAGCTTCAATCAAGTATTTCACACAAGCATCCATACAGTGAGTTAAGGAGGTTGCTTGCTGGTGAGAGACTGCATTTGCCACTTGCTGTAGACTCTTTAGAACCAAGCAAAGCAACCTTCTTGCACGTTGTGCTTAGTGATAAACCTGCTGGATGTAACCAGGGTTCTTTCAAGGGTAGGAAAGGACCCTAGGTATGTTGTTGAAAAGGAGTTGCTCATTGGTGAATCAACAAATAACAAGTGATGTGTTTCAATATGATTTATTTGACTAAGAGAGTATGTGCTCAGTGTGTCAAACTATTTTGCCGAGTGGAGTTCATAAAGGCTGGCACATGTGGAAGTACTTGCTGGAGGGATGAGTTCCTTGTGACTACTGGGGCTTTTTGGAACACATGCCAGGACAGGTTGCAGAGATGGATTTGATCTCAACTTGTCTGGCCAACGAACAGTATGCATGTTGGGACAACCCCCACATAAACAACTTGAGGGGACTTTGAATTTATGATACACATCACAGACATCCCTGTGACAGTGACCAAACTTTTTTTTTTTACCTGTAACTGGATTTTTTGGCATAAATGAATAGTACACACAAAGGGAATTGTTCCAGGGACTAGGCCCTCAGACCTGTCTCCTTGGGCATGCCAATCTTTGGATGGTTCTGAGAAGCACCATTATATCCACTCAGCTGCGAGTGAGTTGTGTTTGTTGTCATCCTTGAGTTTGCTTGTTCTTTTTCTTTTGCTTTGGGAGTGTACCCTATTGGCTGTTCATAACACATACCAGTTTCTCTTCTTCCCGCATGGCTGCATTGTAAATAAACTTGAAGTTCCCACATTACTTATCAATATAATAAATAGGTGGAAATGAGAAGTGTTCAGCAGATACTTAATTTAGGTGCATACAAGGCTCGAATTTTCCTTCGATTCCTTCTGTCCAGAACTGACATTTTACAGCTGTCAACCAAAACCTGGTTCTTGTGTTTTCCCCTGTTGCTTAACTAACTTAGAAAAAAGGTGAGAGTTCCTAACAGACGTTTCCACATGGTGCGTACTTCACATTGAAGTTGTGCTTCTGTAACACATCTTCCCTCACTCTTTGTTTTTTCCACTCATCTGAACCATCGCAACAGTCACATATTCCATCATTAATGCGAGAAGAAGGCAAATACTGTTGTTGACCTAAACAGTAAAATCTAAGAAAACAACTAGTATAAGCAATGATAGTACTGGATGAAATCTGACCATGGAATGCAACATTTTAAAGCTTCATCTTGGAAGTCTCAACCAATAGGATATGAACCATTGTAACCAGGAGCCCATTAAGATAACCAGGAGCCCATGGGCTCCTGTTATAACCCACTGATTAATTTTGGAACACGATCACGTAGAAACACACCACGTGGCACAAATTCAGATGGCAGGGATTGCCGATATTTTGATATCCCTCGTCCAATATTATTCTGACCACAACAAAACAAACAAGACAATTGCAGGTCAAACTTTTCAATTTTTCATGGAAGAAAAAAATCATTTCGCTGAAGCCAGTGTCAGCCAAAACATCCATAATCACACCAAAATCTTTCTTCTTTAGCACAAGTGAATTATGAAAATTGATTGGAGGGAAAATGAATAAACCCCTTGCTGGTATATCAGAGGATAATGCTATTGGCCAAAAGATTACGCCCTTAAAATTTCACACTTTTGTCCGTAAATTTCACACTGTTAGTTTTTCGGACAATCTTTCAGCCTCAGGCATTATGCTCCAATATACCAGCTGCCAGGAGGGATTTATTTACGATAAATCTTTGTAGAAGGGAACCAGTCATAACAGATCAATAACCATACCCCTTGGGGCTATATAAAGGGAGTACCAGAACCCCCCCCCCCCCCCCCAGGTAGAGTCTCACCTTGTGTTTGGACATGCCCCTGTTCCTGGCTCATCACTGCCGTCGTTACAATCACAATAATCGTCATTCACTGAACTCCAGGTTATACTCAGTTCTCCATCGAAGCAGGCAAAGAGACCCATTTCGTTGGGTTGATAATTTGTCATTTCAGATGGTGCGACTCCCAAAACACCTGCAAATAAAAGGTCCAGTTAATAATCAGCTTGGTATCAGTAACTGTTTGTAGTAGAACATAACACCTACTCTTGTCTTTACTAAGAGTCACGTGACCACCTCTAAAATTTGCATGAATTAGATTGTTTACAGTTGAGATAAATTAAACCACATTTTTTTTTATAATCACCTTTATTCATGCAATGACCAGATATTTGCACGCCATTTTCCGATCTACATTTTTCCTCTCTTGTCTTTTCGTCATTTCCACTTTCCCTTTTTCGCAGGTTCATCTCTTGAATGAACAGGGATTGTTTTTCATTATCTTGATCCAGGATCTTGAACGTTCTCCAGTGGGAGAAGAAGAACAGAATTAGCACAAAGCCAAAACTGAATAAAATGTAAAATTTCCTTGATCTGCCGAATTTCATGAAAGTGAGTCGTTAACTCAACATACATGACATTGAATGTGTAAACTATGTATCGATCACGGACGACAAATGATCGCGTGCTCCAAGAGAGAGAAGACAAAATAAAAGTGTGTACATCCTTGTTTCCAGATTCCTCTCTCTTGAAAACGAGGCTGATAAATGCGTGACGTCAAGTTTGACGGCCCTTTAGTTGTCACATGACCTGAAGCAAAACAATCGAAGTTGTGTTGGGAAAGATCTCAAAGGAAGACCGTTTATTTTGCCGATATTTGTATGTGAAATCTTCCACCATTTTGTTCCGTTTCCTCGCTTAAATTTCGTAGGGTTTACTAGCTGCCGCAGGAGATTATCTGGTTTGCGGCCAGTCTGATAGATACGCCTTGCGACCTAGTTTTGCTCGACTGGAATCTACTAGACTTTTCTGTGCGTGTGCAAGGTCCAAGTAGAAATTCAAATATAGTTCGGCTGGTTTTAAAGGGAAATGCAGTTCGAGTGAAGGCTTTCCGTTTATGTGATTACATAAGCGAGCTATCCGAGAAACGTTTCTGTAACGTAAAGGATTTCAATTAAAATACAAACTGAATTTGTCGCCAAAAATCTCCCCTAATACTCGAGGTCGGTATAGGCGTTGCAGAAGTGGAATGTTTGACATAATTATCTAAATTTGGAAAAAAGAATTGCATATCTGCTACACAGGCACAGAAAGGTAAGTCAGTGTTTTTTGTGAATACTTTTTTTACGCCGTAATCTTTAGTTTTTATGTGCGATAATCTCTAAACAAGACGGGTTACATGAGTGTTTGTCAAACTCGGAGACGTGCATGTAGATTTTTGTTGTGATTACACGGCTGTCGCCAACGGAAGTTTCAAGAAAATTTGGCAGCACGAATGTAAACTATTGCATTGTCTTCTTTCCGAGAGATTTTTAGTGAAAGGTTTGTGGTTTGGATTACCTCTTACACAAAATTTCTCGTACGCAAAAAAGGGGAAAAGATGAATTCGACAGTTTAATTGGCAGATCACACAAAAACGTTCATAGAAAGGTGATTTCGTGTTTTATGCGTTCGTGTATTGATTATATATCTGCCCAGTATTGCTTGTCATTGCTCTTTGCCAATCGATTTCCTTGTATAAGCAATATATGTTGGTCTTCAAGTGTTGTGAGTGTGTTCTTAAAGCTAATCCCACAAAATAGACGTGCACGCCTCGATCGAATCTTAATTTGGTTTGCATGTTTGTGTGTTATTGGCAGGATTTTAATTCAACATGGCAAAAGACAGAGGAGTTAAAGAGGAAAGAACAAAGGGTACGATCTCGGAGGAATCTTCCTCGAAACAGAATCGCAATGACGATCGACGTTTCTCTCTTAGAAGAATTTTTGGGCGTTCGAAAAGCTACAAGGGGGAGAACTCATCTGACAAGTTTACACGTAAAAGCAGCACAGACTCACTAGCAGTGTGCCCAGTATGCTATGCTATGAGATCGAAATCTCTATTTCCTGAAATCTCAACTTGTGAACACAGGTCCTGTTTTGAGTGCTTGAGACAATACATGACAATTGAGATCAATGAATCAAGGGTCAATTTAACTTGTCCTGAATGTTCAGAACGATTTCATCCCAATGACATCAAAGTTATTTTGAACGATGATGCACTGATGGCCAAATATGATGAATTTACTTTGCGCAGAACACTAGTTGCAGACCCTGATTGTCGTTGGTGCCCTGCCCCAGATTGCGGGTTTGCTGTTATTGCGTCAGGGTGTGCGAGTTGTCCAAAACTGCAATGTGAACGACCTGGTTGCAACACTGAGTTTTGTTACCATTGCAAACAAATCTGGCATCCTAACTTAACCTGTGATTCTGCAAGAATGCGGCGTGCCACTCACATTAAGTCAATTTCTGGATCTGAGGGCCGCAATTCAAACGGATCAGATGACATGAAACCATGCCCGCGATGCGGTGCATTTATTATCAAGATGGACGATGGGTCTTGTAACCATATGACTTGCGCAGTGTGCGGTGCAGAGTTTTGTTGGCTTTGCATGAAGGAAATTTCAGATTTGCATTACTTAAGGTAAGTCAAGGAGCTGGGGAATCCTGAAAAACTGCTTTAGTGAAGAAATAAGTTCCGTCGTCATTGTATGGTGGAATAATGTGCTGTATCAGGGTTTTTTGAGAAAATTATTGGCTTATTAGAATTCAGTGGGTCCTTTTGAGAGATGTCACCAAGCTCCATTTCAGGATTGGGAACCTAGGATGTTTGAATCTCTTAGACAACCTTTTATTTCAAGCAAATGGGGGTAGTTAGTAAAGTTGTTTTACACAGAAATGTTGCAATGTATTGAATCAAACTCTACTATAGACTTTAATTTATGTTGTTAGACAATGTAGGTGAGGGTAGGTAAATAATTTCTGTTGGTCGGTTGGCTCAAAATAATTGGGAAGCTAATGTTTTCATAGTTCAACGATTTATGCTCCAAACGGATGTGCATTTAGCTGTATTTTATCAGTTTGCTATTTTCTGGTTTCATAACCTTTTAAAGTAAATCTTTTAAAGTAGGCCTGGGCAGCTTTTCATATATTTTATTTGGAATTAAGGCAAAGTGGGCAGCTGCTTGTGTTCAAATTGTGACAAACAAATGACGAAATCTGTCAGTTGCAACCTTTTAATGAAAGCCCTGCTCAGGCACTTGACAGAATAACACAGCGTGGGAGCAAAGAAGTCTGTCTCTTTTGTCCATTAATAGATGTCCCCAGGCCATATATTGGCATCTTGCAGTGACACATTCCTATTATAAATCCAAACAAAAAAAGAAACTGTTAGTGCTAAATTAGCCATTTTTGTTCATTTTGTATTGTCATAAGATACCAAATGTATCAACATCCTCAGTATTTACAAATCTGTTTTTTATTTACAAAAAAAAAAACAGATTTTAATTTAAAAGGATAATCCTTTGATCATTTCTAGCCCTTCTGGTTGCACCTTTTGGGGAAAAAAGCCTTGGAGTCGTAAGAAGAAAATCCTGTGGCAGATGGGTACACTCATTGGTGCACCCCTAGGAATTGCTCTTGCAGCAGGGGTGGTACTTCCTGCCATGGTGATTGGTATTCCTGTGTATGTTGGGCGACAGGTAAGGATTTATTGCCACCTGTTTTCACTCTTTAATGGTCAAGAGTGCCATATGGCACAAGATGCAATTATGTGCTCAATATTTGGTCAATTTGTGTGAAATTTGCACAACCAAAAGGTCTTGGAAAGATCTGCACACTGAAGGCATAAAATTGAGCCCCCCTCCTATATGAGACTTGACTTACCATCCCTGCAACTTTTGGAACATTTTCCCTTTGAAATTTTAGGCTCAAGCAGGGTTTTCAATAAGGGCCGGCAGTTGGCGAAACTCGCCGGCTATTCTACATTAACTCGCTGCCTATTTGATTGAGAAATTACCTCATAATTTACGACTAACATGAGAAACATTCGCCACAAAATATGGGCCCTGGATCGGCCAAGATTTGTTCATGAAAAACAGAAGAATCTTGCCTGAATTCTGAGTAATTTCAGCAGTGATTTACATTTCCTGTTCTGTTCAAATACCCTAATTCTTGCTCTAGAATGGAGGAAATGCATTCTAAGAGGCCCAAATTTTCGAAATTTTACGGGGGAGAATACCCCCAGACCCCCCTAGAATCTTGCGCCTTCGGCACGAGTATTTCATTCTCCGCCTACTCCTAAAGTTTTGCCACGTACTCAGATTCTTATTGAAAACCCTGCTCAAGTATCTGAAAACAAGCAGTGCACCAAGAGCTACAAATTTAGCTATACTTTAGGGCTATACCCAATATGTATGAGGAATAGGAAAATTTTAAACGTTTCATTTTTTTCATTTTGGACACTTCTCAGTCTACTCTGAGACATCCTCCATCCCTGTTAAAGTGATTTACAGCATACCCTAGTGAGAAATTACCTTTCAAATGGTATATCACATGGGGTCTACCAGTTCATCATTGCCAATTTAGAAAAACTTGGCATTTACCTTGGACAGGAAAGGGTTAAATCATCATTTACATGTTAGATTTGAATCTTTGTGAATCAGGGTAATAATCTTCAGCTGCTATATTTGAGGTGAAAACTGGTGAATCTGGCTAGTATGAACATGAATTTGCTGGACACTTCTAGATTTTGTTCACTCCTTTTCTCAAAAAGATTAAAGATCTCATCCTCAGACTAAAACGTTAGAGCCATATGGAATGGCAAAAAATAGAGTACTACACCAAAGAGCTGCTCAATGTATTTCATTTGAATGATCACACTCTAGGATATCAACACTGGAAGCTAAGGTAATTGCCACATTGCATAATAAACAATACCACAGGAAAGTATCACTCGGTAGCTTTAATTTGAATGGTCACATTTAAGTATTGCATCGCAGACTCAAAACTTAGAACCACATTACCTGATTCAATACTTGCCTCTGGGAGTTAAAGGGTCAAACTGCTTTCTTTATTTTGCATCTAGGTTCATGATAAGTATGATAAACCATATCAGTCAAGACGGAAACGCAACTTGGCCATCACAGGAGCAGTGACGTTATCAGTCCTTGCATCACCCATACTAGCTGCACTAACAGTTGGCGTAGGAGTGCCAATTGCTCTTGGCTACATCTACGGCGTGGTGCCTGTGTCTCTTTGTCGCAGCGGCGGCTGTGCTACTGTAACAAACATCAAGAATGGGAAAGGAGTAAATCTTGATTTTGACGAGGATGGAGACCCTGCTGTGGGTACCCCTGGAACTGCGGGAGCATTTGGTCCGTCACGGTCAAGCAGCAGGAGCAGTATGCGAGGAGGAGACAAGGGCTCAACAACTGGAGTGGTGACTGTTGTGGCTACTGTTAACAACAGAGGAGCAGGTACTGTCATCATGTGTCAACAACATCTAATTTTTCCTTCCATTGTTCATGGATTTCTACCCAGACAACTAATGTGAATATCTAGTAGCAAAAATTGTTGAAAGGGACAGTGTACTGCTAAAATAAGATTTAACAAATTGACCCTATTTTTTCATGGTCTACACTCCTATGGACCATAAAAATGATATCTTAAAATGTTCAAGACTCAAGTGGGACAATGAGCTGAAGGCAAGTTGTTTCACTCCATAGTTCACTGCTAAATTTATTTGCTGGCAGCCTTTGCCTCAAGACTGCAAATATGTCTTCCATTCTTGAAAGGACATGTTCAATTATTTTCAATTTAGTCAGACAAAATGTTGTATTTAAGGGAGATTTTAATGCTTTTACAACTGTACAAAACAATAGTCCAAGGTATTTGAAACAGTTGTTTGGGCATTATGTCCAATCAAAGAGGGGATTTCGTTGGACTTGGGCTATGTTTTAGGCAGCAATTTGGGTGATGGACTGTTGAGGTTGTTGTCTTCTAATTCAGAGGTATTTTTGCACAGTTTTTTACATAGAAATATGTGGCATTTTCTTTCCAAATTTAAGCTCAATTATCTCTTAAAAATGTGTGGTTACCCCCAGTTTTCCATTTGGATTCCAAGAGCCCTTGCAAAGATCAACTTTCCTGCGTAGTTGTAAGCCACGTAAAAATACCATTGCATTATTAGTAGGATAGGTAAAGTCACACACAAGCCAAGGATCCTCGGTTTCTGTAACATGAAGCAACTGAGAGTATTGTTACTCCCCTGTGGATGGGATGCTGGTCCATCGCATGGTTACCCCCCAGCAGTATGTCACCGGTACCCATTTTGTACACCTGGGTGGAGAGAGACAATGGGGGGTAAAGTTTCTTGTCTAAGGAAACAACACGATGGCAGGGACTGGGCCTCGAACTAGTAGGTACCATCCTAAAGAAATCCCAGTATCTCAGACCATCTCCAGATGTGCAGAATGTATGTGCAGTAACAAAATGAGGCACCGTCCTTAAAGGAACTATGTCACGGCATTTTCATTCATTTTTCTAATCTGACAAAATTATTTTCTCATTAACGGAAACCTCAAAATAATAGTTTCCTAAGGTAGAAAAACACCAAAGAAGTAATAATTAACCAAAACTAAACAAGGATGGTTACAACTGAGGGAGATTAAGACGGATTACGAATGACAAACTTGAAAAAACTTGCCAGCTTTTTCAAGTTGCGTTATCCGTGACGTAGCTCCTTTAATTGCAGTTCATGTAACATGTTTTAGAACAATATTATTCTTATTCTGTCGCAGATACTGAAAGCGGGAAACAGCCCAGCATCAGCATGAGCCAAGACTGTTCCAGTTTAGACAGCAGCACCATGGGTCCGCGAGGGGTCAGTGATGGTGATAGCCATGCCTCGCTTATCCCTGGACCCAGGAGCTGTACTGTTAGTATCGCAAGTAGCTTTGACAATTTCAATATAAATGCATGCGACAGCATAGCAACAACGTCTTCTTCAATTGCGGAGGCAATGGTGGTAGATGACATAGTGGATCGAACATCGGTGACCAACATTTCACATCACGGCAGTACAGTGGATAAGGACAGTTTATCAGTGTTGGAAAGTGTTGGAAGTAGTGAGGATGATTAATCTGGTGTTTTCTGTCCATGATGTAACAAAGTTGGTTTTGTCTAAACTTGTAGGTGTGACACAGTAACATGATCAAGGGCTTAGCAGAAAAAATGGCACATTGAATTATGCACATTGAATTTTGCTTGGAATCACATCAATGTCCATCCATGTTGTGTATTTGTTTTCTTGACAAAACCTAATTTGAAGAATTTGCCCATACATGTAGATATGCCATTAGTATTCAGGTAGCAACTGAAACAAAGCACTGCTTTGCTAATTTTTCTTTTGGTTTCTAGGTTAACACTAGAAATTGTAAATTAATGTCCTTCACTTGTTCGTAAGGAGAAGGAGTCAGTATAACTATGCACAATTCTTTGAAATTTTTTTAATGTGTTTTTTTAAATGGTAAGTCAAATGTGGCATTCATGCGATTCCAAGCCAGTTTCAACATCGACAAAAATTTTCACCATGGTAAGATGAAACCCAACATAATGCCCAGCATTTAAATTATTTTGCTGCTTATCAAAAAGTTTAATGTAGCTATTGTAATAGGACACAGTAAAAAAGTGTTAACTAACCAGTAAAGATAAATATTTTTTCATAATTCATGATTGTACAGTAATTGCTTTTTATTTAATAGTTTATTTCTTTAAAAATGATTATTTCTCTAAATGAAATTAAAATAGTATAATAGAAGAAAATATTGTTTGGCACTTAGAGGAAAAATGGTCTTTACCACATTTCTTGTTTTTGTTGTTGTTTTTAAGAATGCATGAGTGTTTTTTTTCTTTTCGTTAAGTTTGTTTGCGGCTCATAGCACTTCAACATGACTAATTTTGTCTAATTGAAGGCTTTGAGTTTCTGTCATTAATTATCAGGATTGATCAGTGTTGAAAATGCTGATTATTTCTTGAAGGTATTTTGTCCCCTTTGAGTAACAAATACATTTTTGACAACCCAATAGTCCACCATTCGTAAAACTAAGAAGATAATAAATATATAGTAATATCATGTATTAAAATAACTACGACTTGCCACCAGAAACTGAATAACATACCATGGTGCATCTGAGCATGTTATGTTGTAGGGAAGGAATTCAGAGTCCCAGTGCACCTCTCTCCCCAGCAAAAAAAATACAAAGTACTCTTCCCCAGGAGATTTTGCCCTTAATAACATTGTTGTTTTGTATGGAGTGCATGTATTTGCAACTGCTGTTTCTTCTGTTTCAAAACTGTATATATTTCTGCAATTTTAAAACCATAATACCTTGTCTTAGTTTGTCAGAATCAGAAAGTTCGTATCTCTAGCTACATGTGGTGCATTTGATTTTGAACTCAGTATTATTTTGTTAGCATTAACGTACCACGAACAAAATTACTTTGTTTGTCGCATGTTTATGCTTCAAGAAAGGAATACCAAGTGGTTTTCCACTGGCCTTTAAAACCTTGGACATGAAAATGGTGAATAATTTATTATATTTTCAAACCTTTTTTAATTGAGTGGAGTTTTGAAGATCAAGGGATACAAAGTAAAATTTCATTATGTGTTCTTCCAAGGTGGTTACAAAACAGTGTCTACAAGTGTATTTTCATTGTTAACCCCAACTCTTGAAAATGTGCAAACTTAGAAGTTCAAAACATATCTTATAGCAAACAGTTGCATTGTACACTTCTGGCCAATCATAATTAAGACGAACACAAAAACAAAACAAAGTGGTTCGAAGTCCTTGAATCAGAGATCACAAAAGTGACCAAACATTTTTGTTTCCTTTGTAACCATTCATTGAGTTCTGAACCTTAAAGTTTGCAGATTATTAAAAGGTAGTTTGGAAACCAGAGTTTGACGTTGAAATTTAAGTTATAGTTTGCCTGGTGACGAGGGTTGCTGGGGACCCTTCCAGGAAAAAAACACAAGGCCTGTCAAATAGCTGATGAGGAATTTATGCATCAACAACCACCCAGTCTGCTCCAACTAACACCTCTTGTACATAATGTGAGTTTGAATAACTATTCAAATGTGTGTAAAGTAAATACATGTAAATAGTATAATTACTCTTGTATTATAGAATTCTGTAGATACATTTAAAAAATATTGTCATAATATGTCTTGACATTGATTAAAACAATGTGATAATCATTGCAGGCTTTTGTATATCTGAAAGACAGTCTTGAATTTAAGTAATTGATCGGCAGGGACAAATCTAGGTTTTTCTGTAAGGCGTGGGAAGGTTTTATAGAAGGTGCAAAGGAGAAAGTGATTGGAGTCTTCAGGCAGGTACCTGAGTACATTATGCTTCTTTTTGTTTGTGAGGTATTGGGTTTTGGTTCTGATTTGGAGTTGCATATCATTTTGAGTCTTTTGTTTCTTTTGTTTGATGTCATTTGTGATCCACTATTTACAGAAGGAACAAAGAATCTACTCTTCCTGTGCTCCCACTGCCACTACCTTCCTTTTTCAAATGCTTTTGTTTTCAATCATCCCCTCTGGGCATCCCCTCCACCAAGGATCCACACTACCCCTTACAACCATGGTCCTAGGAGCTGCTCTTATGCTACAAAACCTGTCTTGGTCGTTCAAATCTAAATGGAGCTTCTCATTGGCTAAAATGCATTAAAACTGCATTTCAGGGTTTTCTGCATGTAACATTCCATAGGTCACAAGTGCAGGTCACTGCTGTCAGACCTGTCAATATATGGAAAAAACTGGATAGTCTCCCCTGGTACATTGGATGATATTTTAGCCTGATTTAGTGCTAGAGACACTGTCCAGCTTGTTTTAATACACATCAATAGCACAATGACCTGTACTTGTGAAGGGCCACCTAGCCAATTTGCATCTGCAGGGTATAGGGGTACTCCCTTTAGTGTGCTATATATGGGGAGGCTCCGCCCAAATGGGTTAAAGGAAATTGCAATTTTAGTACATGAAAGGGTCACAAAATCGGCTGCAAAGTGGAAGAAATGGTGGCTAAAGCGAAGTATATTAAAGGGTGCCAAAGTTTGGCAGAAATAACACGAAACAAAAAAAAGCTTGCACCCTTTGAGCAACTGAACCAGAACGACTGAAAGCCCGGGTAAAACGTGGTGATTTTTGGAAATTCCATTGTTTTGGCTTATCCTTGAGGTATAAAAAGGGGTACCATTTTTCTCTAGGTATTTGAAAGCAGACCTGCCAATTCTCACGGTTTCGCCGTGAGACTCACGGTTTGGGGTATCAACTCACGGTCTCACGATTTGGCCTCCAAATCTCACGGTGAATGAGAAATCTCGAAATTGCCAAACAATTCAGATAGTATGAAGCAATGGTGAAAAATCCGTGTTGAAAATGGCCAAATTTGTCACATCTAATGTTTGAGGGAAACCTGGGTACAATTCCAAACTCATTACCGTGAAACATAGGTGTGCTTAGGTCTCTGGGAAAGCTAGAGCTGTGACTGTGTGACTGGCGCCTTGCGTCGACAGCGAAACAGAATCTGACTCTTCAAAAAATGCTGCAAAAGAAAACAATAGGTAGCGCAAATAAGGTAAAGAATACTTGAAACAAGAAATCTCCCATTTTAATTTTCATTTTACACATATTTTGGAAATGTCCAGGTTTGAGATCCCAATCTCCAGGTTTTTCTGTTTTTTTGTGTGCAAAGTCTCCAGATTTGCATGTTTTGGAGGTTGGCAGGTCTGTGAAAGGGATATCATTTTCGTAAAAATTAGTAGATTAAAGGGTAAGGTTTGAACCTCCAGTCGGAACCTCCCTGTATAAAACTTTATGGAGTACCCCCCCCCCCCCGACCAATTTCTGTGGCTCATCCAGACGGATTTTCACTTTCTAAGCGGCCATGGTTAATTTCAGAAGTCAAACTGTAAGAATTATGTCGACCAATCAGCCTGTTTCTCAGACTAGTTGATACAGCCTGCTACATGCTGAATACAGTGTATATACCTAATTCAATGAAGGTTGCTTTGGCAATTGGTCATTGGCAATTGGGCGTTGGGCATTTGGGCATGCGGAACACAATGCAATGCTGTGCTTGAGTGACTGCCAAACAATAGCTTCCCAATGCGCAATTGCCCAATGCCCAAATTAAAGCAACCTTTATTGAATTAGGTATGTCAGTTTAACAGAGGACAAAGAAGGTTATAGTAAGCAAAGGTTTATCAAGCCATTTTCGTACATTAAGAGCGGGGGAATGGGTGGAGACAGGGCTAGGGAGGGTTTAAAATTCCCACTTTCCGTACCTTTTAATGCCGGTTCCCGCCCTAATTTTGTTGGCTCCCGCCTCTTTGCACTTTTTCGATTGCGAAATATCATCATTGCAACGTTGCAATTTTTCCTGCTTCCCGCCACGAGAATCCTGCTTCCTCCCCCCTCTACTACCGCCATCCGTTCACCTTCACTCCCCCCCCCCCCCAACTTGTCCCTTGGGAAGAGAAAATGTCTAGCCTCATCCTGGGATTGAGGCAAACCAGGACCGGGCACACTTGGGGACTGGGGTGAGTTTGCTCGGGACAAAAAACTGTGGCATATATCAAGTAGTGAAACGCAAAAACTCTTCTTACTTTTTTGTGAATTCAAAACACATCACGTTACAGGTATTGAGCTTGTACGATTTGTGGTTTTTAGCGCTAACTACTGGGTTTGAAGACAAGAAAAGTGTCCAAAGATGTCAAATAGAAAGAGGAAGCAGAAGCCGCCAGAGAGGTTCAGCGAGGAAAAGCGAGCGAAAATGACTTGGAGCATGTATGACATGGCGACTTGCATCGATGATGAATCGTCCACTACATCATCATTTTCTTCGGCCTCTCCAGAATCATGCGATGAGGCTGAAAGTATTCGGACAGGATTAAATTCCGCGAAAAGGAAGAAACAGGCTGGTCATCGAAGGAACTTGGAATTAAATCTTGAGAATAATTATCCTCAACACTGCATTTGTCAACTCGGTGTGTTTGGTATCAGTTTATGTACAAGCAAAATGCAAGAAGATGAAGTAAGAATCAATGGAGCAAACAATGGATTAAACTTACCTTCGGTTTCCCTTACTGATGAGCAGCAGAAGGATGAGGAGCATTCTTGTGTTATTATAAAGTTATCGTTCGATTCTCAATGCTCTACAACATCGTCCGAGAATATCAACTTTGGTGATGTAAATAACATCAATCATGAACTGGACTCCTTGAGGCAAGTTTCATTTAGGGCTGTAGTTCCCTCTGTATCTAAGGAGAAACTAGAAGCCCTAGTGTACCTGCAAAACAAAGGAGTTGTTTCCCTGGTTTTGAAACCAGAACAACGCATTTTAAAGGACTGTTGGGAAGTTGTAGTTTGTTTAAATGAGAGTGGTCTCACCAAGTTGTCCTTTGCTAGTATTGATTCAAGAAACAGACAAATAGACAAGATGATGAAGATCCTAATGGCTTGGTTTTATAAGTTTTCGTTTGAGACTGATGTGCCTTCTCAAGACTGTGACGTTCCAGCAGTAGATAAAGGTTTTGATGAACTGTATGATGCCATTAAGGCTACCCGGGAGAAGGCTTCCTCTGCTGATTCAGCGATACAGAAAACTTCTAAGCTGCCACACAGCTCTACTCTTAATGATCCTGTCCTTAGCCATACATGCAACAGCCACGATAAGCCACAGTGTAATAATTCTTGCAATAAGGAACCCGACAGACCAAATGGACTGATTATTTCTGATGTGCAGCACCCTGATCTGAAACCTACGTTGAGAGGTTATCAGAGAAAAGCAGTTAAATGGATCCTTAGAAGAGAGCAAGGCTGTCAACTGAGTTCTCATGATGACCAGCTAAGTGGTAAGGCTTGCAGTCATCTGAAATGTGCTAGCAGTCAGCCCTGGGGGAGGGGGGGGGACTCTCTATGGTGGGCCAAACACGGAGGCTCCGCCTAAAAGAGGTGTCTTTTTTAAGCTTGCAGCCTACTTAAGAGTTGGGAAAACTGTTATTTAAGTATATTAAAGGGTCACCAAAATGTGCAGTAAAGTGATAGAGATATGGTATCTAAAATTAAGTATATAAATGGGTGCCAAATTTTGGCAGAAATAACAACGGGAACAGACACGAACAGACAGGGTAACTGGATGTCAAGGAAAAAACAGCCACTATAGGATATCTTATTGTTTTGGCTTATCCTTGAGTTATAGGAAAGGCGTGCAAGATTTGCTGTGGCAGTGTTCCAGATAAGAGAGGGGTCTCGGGTCAAAAACCCGACAAAGCTGGCAACATGACCCGACAAAATAAATGGTCAACTTGGGAAGATTTGAAGAGATCCACATCTATTGACCTCTCAAAATTCCTTATTGACCCTCTGCCTTTATAAGTAATCTGGAACACTGTCTAGGTATATGAAAGGGGTGCCATTTTGATAAAAAGGATAAGGGTTTGAACCTTGGGACAGAGTCTCCCAGTATAAAACTTTATTGAGTGTCACTCCTCCCCCCTCAACCCAGGCAGCCACAACCTTGCCCCCAGCGTAAGAATATTGCCCACTCACTTCACACTGCAATCTCTATGGTAAAAAACCATGATCCCCCACCCCCTTCATCCACGTCAGGAAAGGGGACCTGCCCCTTGCCATCTACTGCTACAAAACATTTTGATAGGGACCTTTTAACAGGCATACAAGGCTGATGTGCACTCCACACCTCACATATTAGAGTTTTTCTCTTCCATTTTGCACAGTCACTTCCTTCAAGGGAAAAAAAAACAACTGATTTGCAGTCTAAATGTGAAGTTTTATTTTTTGCCCCCTGCAGGTTCCTAATTGTACCAAATAAAAGAGTTATCTTTTATCCACTAGCTTTAGCCCAATGAAGGTGCAAGAAACTTAAATTTTATACCTCAATGTCCTTCTTTCCTTAGCGGAGTCTGATGGGATCCACCCATTATGGAAAGAGGTCCACACATTGGATGGAAAGCTGATATACTTTAATCCTTACACGGGAAGGTAAAACAAAATAATGTAACTTGTGCAGTTCCAGAAAATGTCCATACCCACCCCATAGATATCACTGGAAATTCTGAGAGGGTGGGGGCCCTCAAAGGGCAAAATTTTTAAAGCAAACTATGAAGCTAAACTGGAATTTCTGGAGCAGTGGTTGTGGTGGTAGGGGGGGGGAGGGTGGGGGTTAGCTTCAAGCTAAAAAAGAAACATCTGTGGGAGAGGTATGGATATTTTCTGGAACCACACATTACAATTAGTAACAAGTGTAATTTCAACCAAATGTCTATTTATCTTTGTTTGAATTATTTGTAGGCTTACCAGGGAAAGGTTTCCTTTACCACTACTTCCTCTTGGAGGAATCTTAGCTGATGAAATGGGGCTTGGAAAGACAGTTGAAGTGATTGCATGTATCTTATGCCATCCGAAACCATCCTCTGAACCCAAGCTGCTCAATGACACTGAAACGTTTTCTCAAACCTCAAGTATCAACCAAACTAGTAAAGCAAATCCTCTTTTTACAACTAATGACCGAGTCATTAAGTCTGCACAGTGTCAAATTTGCAGTAAAGAAGAAGAACACAGTAGTACATTTAAAGCAGATCACAAGTCACCTTATGGCAGTGAAGTGGTTCATCTGTATTCAAGAGTTGATCAAGCCAACACAGGAGATACACTAACAGAAGATGTCCAAGGATGCTCTGGCTCTAACCCTGCAGAATGTGAAGTGTGCACTCAAGAAGGAACAAATAGTCGTACAGTTAAACCAGATCAGAAGCCACTGGAAGATAAAAGAACAGAGTTTATGTCATTGAGTGATGACCAAATAAACATTGAAAAAGCACTTGCTCATAATGTCGAAGGATGTTATGACTCCAAGCCTGCAGAATATGAAATTTACAGTAAAGAAGGTTCAAATCACAGTACAATTATAATTAAACCAGATCACAATTGTGGTGAAAATCTGCATGATTTAAGAGATATCAATCATGGGCAAGTTACAACATCTCTTAAAACAGTACACACATCAGTACATTGTGACAGTAGTTGTGGAGATGCAGAAACTGTTACTGGAGATGCTGTTCATAAAGAAATAAACTGTGATACAACTAAACCAAATCATGATTGTAGTAAAAATGATTGTGATTCAGGAGATGTCAGTTGCCACCAAAGTCAAATTTATTCTTTCAACTCTACATGCAAATTGGACGGTGACAGTAGCTGTGAAAATGTGGAAACAGTCAATGGAGAAAGAGATGGCTCTGAGTTCCTTCATCGTAAAAGCTCTTGTTCCAGTCAAGAGTCCATTTCTCCCATTGCTGTGTCATCTACACTACACAACAGCAGTAGTTGTGTCAGTCTAGAATCTGGAGAGGTATGCAGTATGAACTCATGCACTGATCAGTCCACAGAATTAGATTCAGCTCAAGGTGCTCCAGAAGTTCCCAGTTCACCTAACTCTTCATCTACATCAGTTGAACAAACTGCCACTGTTAAATGTCAGTGCATTTGTGGTAACACTGCAGGAAGCTATGAGGAAGCCCTATTGCAGTGTTGTGGGTGCCAAGTGGTTTTCCATGCTGAATGTCTCCAGTATGACTGCCCACAGGAGTTCTTATGTCCACAGTGTGCATTAAAGCAGGTAAGGTTAAAAGCTGAGGGGTTATAATAATATTGAAACTTTTCTAGTTTCCTGACCACTCAAAAAGTAATAAATCTATGTTGGTGTTTAAAGAATTTCTTACTCATTTTTCACAGTTTCACAGTTTGGATTTCAGTTCTACTAATATTTTTGTATTTCAGAATTTTACACTTGCAAAGTTTCACATAACCTCATGATTTCATTTTTCATAGTTCACATTTTACTTGCCGTAATTCATATTTCACATTTCATATTTTCCAAATTTCACAGATTGTTACAAATCTCAGAGAAGGAACAAATAGTCGTACAGTTAAACCAGCTCAGAAGCCACTGGAAGATAAAAGAACAGAGTTTATTTCATTGAGTGATGACCATGAAATGAACATTGAAAAAGCACTTGCTCATAATGTCGAGGAAGGTTATGACTCCAAGCCTGCAGAATATGAAATTTACAGTAAAGGAGGTTCAAATCACAGTACAATAATTAAACCAGATCGCAATTGTGGTGAAAATCTGCATGATTTAAGAGATGTCAATCACGGGCAAGTTACAACATCTCTTAAAACAGTATACACGTCAGTACATTGTGACAGTAGATTGTTACAGGTTGTTACAAATCTCAAAGCTTATTTTACATTTTACATTTCACACTTGTCTTCATATTTTGTATTTCACATTTCACATTTAATGGCTCATATTTTTCATTTCAAATTTCAAATTTCGTATTTTATATTTCACATCACGTTTCAGATTTCGTATTCCATATGAAATATAATATACAAGTTGCATTTCTCTTTTCATATCTCATAATTCAATGACATGTTCTTATTTCACATTTCATGTTTCATATTTTATATTAATTTTTATCTAAATCACATTTTATCTTTCATATTTCACATTTCTATTGCAGCCAGCTGTGTCATCTCGTGCTACTCTCATCATCTCTCCAGCTCCTATCGCTCAACAGTGGGTGGATGAGATCTCCAGGCACACTAAACCATCTTCTCTTGAATTACTGGTGAGAATGGGTAGTGTACAAAAAAATCTGCCAACTCTTAACTTACATTATGTGATTGCAGCTGAATAAAACTATAACAATTTAAATTGCATTAACCCTTTTAGCCGCAATAGTGATCAGCATCAAATATCAGTGGGTTAAGGATGGTGCCTCCTAATACAGATGTATTTTTGAAAAGGTTATGACTATGGGGAAAAAGTAGATCTTAGCAAGGGTTATTGGAATCCAAAAAGAACAATGTGGGTAACCATGAATTTTTTAGAGATAATTAAGCAACCATAATTCTAAAAAAGCATTAAAATACAAAGAATGTGTGGCAATTTCTTTCCAAAGTTAAGCCCAATTATCTCTGAAAAATGCATGGTTACACCCAATTTTCTTTTTGGATTCTGATAGCCCTTACTAAGATCTGCTTTTTTCACATAGTCATAAACCGCGCAAAAATATTGTTGTGTTAGTGGGCAATTTCCTTAAAGGGGCATTATAAGTCACGCTATTTAAGTTCACTTTAAAAATATAAAATATGTCCTCACATGAATGAACGCCCGCAAATAATGGTCTAGTTTTGTTACCAAAGACTATATTACTTCACTGAAACTATTTTCTGTTGTCTGTTGCTCCGGATGGCACGGATGGAAATGGATTGCATTTGAAAAAATTAGGCTAAACTTTTCAAATTCTTTCAGTGTGCTGACATTAAATCGATATTAAATGGCCGTGGTTTGTTTTCTATTTATAATTAAGTTAATATGTTCCTTTAAATGTTCAAACATAATGTTAGGCATGGATAAAGTTAGCTACCGATAATTTTAGCACAGTTTTGACCAGAAATCTGCGAAATCCTCGTGACTATGCCCCTTTAAGAAACCCGAATATCCCTGTGCAGAACATATGCGCCGTAACAAAAGGAGGGACCATCCTTAAAACACATTCAGGTCATGAGAATTTAGGAAATGATCACAAAAGATGAATTGTCTTGATGTTTCAACAAGTTCTCCTACCTAGTACCCAACAAAATGTGTGATGACCAGTAAGGAGAATTTTAATAATGATGCTGGGGCTTAATGGGCTAAAAGTTCTTTTGAATGAGGAGTAGCTAATGGGACACCAGTAAAGTGGGGATGGGGGCATGCAGTGAGAACTAGGAGATAAATATGTAGGAAATAAAAGAAAAGTAGCATTTATTAAATGACAGAAATTGGGAGAAAGTATGTGGACTTTTTTTAACCTGATCTTAATTAACACAAAATTTTGCAAACTTTTGCTTTGAATGTCTCCAGGAATTATGAATGGTTTGAGAAGCCATATCAAAACCTCGAAATAGTGTTTCATCAGGTATTCAAACACCTTGAAGTTGGTTAAAAAAAGTCAGCTGCGCCTCGTTTTTTCAACCCACTTCTCAGTGTTTGGATATCCTGATGGAACGCTCTTTCTTGTGTTTGATGTATTACAGAAATTGGGAGAAAGTATATGGACGTTTTTTAACCTGATCTTAATTAACATAAAATTTTGCAAACTTTTGCTTTGAATTTCTTCAGGAATTATGAATGGTTTGAGAAGCTATATATCAAAAACTTGAAAGAGTGTTTCATCAGGTATTCAAACGCCTTGAAGTCGGTTAAAAAAACTCAGCTGCGCATCATTTTTTCAACCCACTTCTCAGTGTTTGGATATCCTGATGGAACGCTCTTTCTTGTGTTTGATGTATTACATGAAACACTCCTTAATTCCTTTTCGTGTTAGAAGATGGCCGTTTCTTAATTTTGTCCATATTTTATGCAATTCTCTTGTGGTCAGGTCTATGAAGGTGTAGCAAAGTCAGGGTTTATTCTGCCTGAGGTCCTTGCAGATCATGATGTAATCTTGACAACTTATTCCACCCTGAGATCAGATTTTTATCATTTAGGATCTAAGCAAGGTCAGTAAAAATAATAGTGTCAAAATTATGATCTTTGTCTGTCTTTTGTTATTCTCTAAAATAGTTTAACCCTTTAAGCCCTAACAGTGATGGAACTGAAGTTTCTCTTAACAATATTAATACTTCAAGTGATGAGAATAAAGGAAGTGATCACCAAAGAAAAGAATGATGTCTTGATATTTAGACAAAATTAATTCTCCTTATTAGTTCTATAAGAAATTGTATTGAGAGCAGTAAGGAGAATATACATTTTCATATCAGGGCTTGAAGGGTTAATGTAGAGAGCTGGTTGTGATGCTGATTCAGATTTTGATGTTACAGTTTATTGTTACACTCTGAGACCTTCAGGGGGGCTGCAACATACTTGACACAGTGGCTTGGCCTGTGATATTTAATCTGATGAAGGCTCAGGGCTAAATTTCTGGTTCCCATGTTGAATGGCTTCAGCTTTTCTTTTCTTTTGTAGGAAATAGTGCAGGAAGGTCCATGCGATATGACAAACGATACATGGCATTACCAAGCCCACTGACAGGTGTTGTATTCTGGCGAATTTGTCTCGATGAGGCGCAGATGGTGGAGAGTACAACAGCCAAGGTCAGCGCTCAATTTTGAGTGTGCCATTTACTGGTACTTCGAATTCTCATTTTTTCACATTTTTGATAGTTTTCATCTTGACATGCATTTTGCTTTTCATGCTTCTTTTTTTACTTTTCAAAAATTTTCATTTTTCACACATACATGTAACAATTTTCACATTTTTTTCATCTTTGACATTTCTTCTCTTTTCAATCTCACTTTTCATATTCCTTGCTTTCACATTTTTTACATCTTACATTTTCACTTAATATCTCTCCTTGCAGGCAGCAGAAGTGGCTCTTCATCTGAATGGTGTCCACAGGTGGTGTGTCACAGGGACACCAATACAAAAAGGACTATCAGGTGATGCCAGATGCTCAATGGTTGCAAATTTCTTCTATTTTATTTTATTTTATTAGCTTCGCCAAAGAAAACAATACCTTATTCAGAGAATATGTGTGCTAAATGGCCAGGCATTCTAGCAGACAAACTGTGATGAGTGTGCAGGGCCAGATTCTCGTTCTCACTCTCCTCAAGGTCATATCCTTCAGCACAGCTTCACCACTTGCCTGCTATCCCGAGGGTGGGGGTACTCCCCAAAAATTTGGGTGGGGTGTGAGGCGTACTTCTTATTAAAGGGACAGGTCCACAGCTCGGTGCGTGTGCATTAATCAAATTATTTTTTCCGATTTATTAGCAATTCTATCCGTTAATAATCCTGCTCACATGTATCTCAGCGATCACATACTATTAATAGTAAGCCCAAGAAGAACGGTGGACAACTAAATTCGCAGGAAGTATTTATTTAGTGGATTGCACCAACACTGCCAATGTTGAATATATTGTTGACCAGAAGGTGTTATTTTATGGTTGATGAATTTACTGCTATTTGCATGCGCTTTGGTCAAATGGCTTCCAGGGGTGTGTGCAGATAGCTGAGAAATCATTGAATGCGAAACTTTGGCAAGAAAACTTCACACCCAAGCAATCTACTCACTTCTGATTGGTTCTTTAACTATGTTAAGAAATAGCATTGCTTGTGTACTCGCCACAACGTGCACAGGCAACAAAACAGCATTTGGATTCATGAGCAGGCGCTAAACCGTGAACCTTCCCTTTAAAACCCTTACCCTATTTCAGGCCAAAATATGTGTTTTCCTGCTCTATTTCAGACCTGGCCCAAAATTCAATATCCCACCTACCCAGGAACTGCTTTGGTTTGCACAAACAAGAAAAGAGCTTCTGTCAAATTCCCAATATTAATAAAATGCGCTTCTCAAGACACAATGAAAATAAAAAAGTAGCTTCTAAAAACCATACCCCATCCCAGACCAGAATGCACAAACCATGCCCTTTTTTAAACGAAAATGGTCAAAATCTATACCCTGTTCAGACCAAACTGTCTAGGAACCACACTCTTTGGTGTCGCACACACCTATCTAGCTTATCTAAGGGAGTACCCCACCACCCTTTCCCCTTGCCTGCCACAACCCCTGGTAATGAGGGAAGATGGTGACTAATGCCTGCTAGACCACTCTAATAACAGAGATGCAATGGACAAACTCAATGGTATAATCTTTATATTCCACATTAACAATCCTTCTACATAGGAATTGGTACTTAAGTGAACTTATGGTCACAAGTATTTTTAATTGTCCTTTTCTTTTATTTAGATATTTATGGTTTACTACTGTTCCTTGGTGTGGATCCATATTGCCATCAAAAATGGTGGAAAGCATTGCTATATGAGCCATACAAGAATGGCCAAAGGCAACCCTTGTGTGATGTTCTGGCCAAAATCATGTGGAGAAGTGCAAAAAAGGATGTCATTCATGAGGTACAGACTGGCAGGATTTGAAAATTTTGTGCCGAACATCAGGGCAGTGGACTTGCCATTTCACTTTTATTCTTGATAGTTAAATCCAACAAAAACTCTCATAAACAACTGTTTGAAATTAGAGAAAAACACCAAAATAAACTTGGGTGTGGTTGAGGAGTCCGAAAGGGGTGGAGCCTCGGATGGTTGTTGTTGAAATGAATGCGGAAAAGAATGTTAGGAGTAAGAAAAGCTTTTAGTGAATTTTCTGTTTCCCCCATTTCCTGGAGGCATACAGTGTACCTGCATTACTTGCTTAGCTATAAAGCTTTATTTAATGCATCATAACAGACACATTATTTAATTATCTAATGAGTGAAATTTTGATTGCTCTCTTATCTTTTAGATTCAGCTGCCAGACCAGGAAGAGAAGGTAAAGTGGCTGACGTTTTCTCCAGTAGAGCAGCACTTTTATCGCCGGCAGCACGAGGAGTGTGCTGGGACTGCTATGAAGGTTTGTATGTACGAGGTTAGACTTCTCACAAGTCACTTTATCAACATGTATCACCAAAACGTGAGCAGCAAAGTCATGAGAAATCAAGTTGTTCAATCTTACTTTGCAAAAAAAATTCAGGACAGTGAAAAATAACATAGAGCCATTTTTTCCTTGATGGTGCTCTTCAAAAACCACACAAGAATGTTTAATATATTGGTAAATTTAATTTTCTTGAAGATGTTATCTCAACTGTGTAGGCAGTGGAAGGTGAGTTTCTTGACCGTGTTCCATGCTATTTTTATAGATGTTGAGTCACTGGGAGAAGACTGATACCATGTTGAGCACCATAGACAGACACACTGTCCATCAGGTAACGCAGTCATGCTAATTAATGACCAGTCTTCTTCTGATACTAGAAGAAAGCTGATGATTTTACTGACACACTGGAGATGTTCATGTTGGGGGAAACTATAAAGTCACTTTTGTTCATTTGGTTTCTGATTTTGCTGTTATTGTTTTCTGCTCACCACTTTATTATATTCCCCTTCAGTTGTTGAACCCCTTGTTGCATCTGCGTCAGGCTTGTTGTCACCCTCAGGCTGTGAGAGGAGGGTATCTATCAATGCAGAAGAGGTATTTACTAAATAACTCATTCACTGCTTCAAGTTTTCCAAGTCAGAACTGTAGAAGGATCATTAATTTTATTATTTTGTAAATATCAAAAAACGAATGTCATCACAAATTAAAGAATATTTATTGCTTTTATTTGAATGTTCACACTTTCGGATTTCATCCATAGGCTCAAAAGTTAGAACCACCTGGAACAGAATAATAAACAGCACCACAGGAAAATATTGATCAATATCTTACACTTGAATGGTCACACTTAATTAGGCTTTCATCCATAGTCTAAAACGTTATAACCACCTTGTAATGCATAATAAACAGCACCACAGAAAACTATTGCTCAGTAGCTTTTGCTTAAGTAGTTACACTTGAAGGTTTCATCCACAGACTCAAAAGTTAGAGCCACCTTGTACAGCATAATAAACAGCACCACAGGAAAGTACTGCTCAGTAGCTTTCATTTGAATGGTCACACTATAGGATTTCATCCACAGACTCAGAAGTTAGAACCACCTTGTACAGCATAATAAACAGCACCACAGGAAAGTACTGCTCAATAGCTTTCACTTAAGTAGTTACACTTGAAGACTCAAAAGTTGGATCATCAATACATGAACAAGTGTATGAGTGTGAGGCTAAAGCATGGAACTGTTCTTATGTCCATTTTGGCCAGGTTAAGTTGGGGTCAGATGTTTGTTGATCTTGTTCTTTATTGTTGCAGTACTCTAACTATGGACAAACTACTGGAGAGCTTAATATCCAAAGCAAAGCTGGAATGTGAAGAAGCACACAGGCAGCTTTTGTTTGCTTTTAATGGTTTGTAGTTGTTATCTTCTGCTTTTGTAAAATTTTGCAGAACATCACTTTCACTGGTTGTGTAGCGGTCTAAGATGAGGTTAATGCAAAGACGGATATGATGTGACATAATATCTGCATTTTTCTTTATATACAACGTGCCCATTGTAATATTTCCTTATCACCTCCCCCTGATGAAGGCTAAAGTTTTAGCCGAAATGTTGGGATTTTTAACTTACATATTTTACATCTTCGAACACAAATTTTTAACCAGAGTAACGTTTTATAATAATTATAAGTATTAATTATTAATACTTGTTATTATGAAGTGACTATGATGCTTTCCTTTTTGGCAGGTCTTGCTGGCATTCATATTTTGAAAGATGAGGTTGGTGTAGTTTTATTAAATAAATCTACAAAATGTTATTTATTGAATATTTTTTCTCTGGTTATCTCTTCAGACCCAGTTTTGAGCTGCTTTGTCGATTAGCTACTGGTCAGTTATCATCTTTGTTCATGAAACCTTCAGTTTGTAATCAATGAAGTCTGTATGTTAACTTGCTTATAGTGGCCAGAGGCAGTTGAGATGTACAGAGAAGCCATGAGATCATGGACAGAGCATGAGGCAACCTTTAGAACTGATGCACTTCAAGTATGTCATAATGATTTATGGAGACATGTAATGTAGTTCTAGCTTTTGAGTCTGTGGATGAAATCCTGTGGTGTGACCATTCAAATGAAACCTCTTCAGCAGTACTTTCACATGGTACTAATTATATTTAAGTTTGAAACAAAATGAAATTTGAGATTTGTCTTGAATTTTGATTTATAGCACTCTTGGGAGTAAAAGGGTTTTAATGCTATTCCAAGGAGTTACTTGAGCCTAGTTTCTGCCTCAAGGGTTCCAGTAATCAGGATAATTGTTACAGAGCGGGGTGATTCGACCAACACCCAACCTTAACCTGAAGGCTTGGGGGCTTTCCTTTGTCAGCCTCTCCCCATGACCAATCCTGCATAGGCGAACTTACTCATCCATCTTCATTTTGTACTTGATTCTGGTCTGAGATCATTGCATTCTCAAAAAGTAATTATATGTAGTCACATTGCTTATTTTGTTTTGTACAGAAATTGCACACCTTATTTAACTTGTCTGATGTCCTCAGTCATCATCAAGAGGGCTGTTCTAGGACTTTGAGAGATGATAAACTCCAAGATGAAGTGAGTCTCTTTGTGTTGTGGATCAAGTTTAAATTATATTTGGTTACCTCAGGGGCACCCAACGGTTCGTTTTGGCAGAGTGCCTGTTTGGCAGGCCTAAATTGACTGAGATATTTGGGTTTAAGAAAGTGAAAACTAGAGATTTCTTCGGCGAAACATCACCTAAGACTTTTGCAACGAGGGGGCTTTTCACACCCTATTGTTTTCAGAGGGACAAATATGTTGTTTATAGAGTGTAAAATAAAGTCAGCTAGCATTTTTGGAGAGCCATTAGCAGCTCGGTAATTTGGCGGATAGGAATTCGTTTCCCAAAATTTTCTGTGGCCTAAATTTCCAGCTAAGAACCCCGAACAGATAAACTTTTATTATCTTACACAAATATGCCTCTAAAACAATCTAAGAAAGCAGAACAGGATGTCCAGTTAAAGTGTTTTGGTAAAATTTTCTCCTTGAGCTGCCCCTGTAACCTTTATTTAGATGTAACTATGATAGGGAGAGTCAAATTTGATTCAATTTGTGTGTTTGTGTGTTTGTTTTTAGGTGAAGGAACTACAGAACAACTACACAACACGAGTTAATGCCCAAGTAACTGCAGCACAGGAAAACCTGAATGTTGCTAAGTCAAGCATCACTGAGATAAGACAGAAGGTGACTTCTTGCATATTGGATCACAAGCGTTGACAGTATAAATTAAGTTAGTCACTCAGCCAACCATCCAATGGACCAATCCCTTAATCAATCGATCGATCAATCGAGCGATCGATCAATCAGTCAATGGGTCAATCAATCAATCAGTGGACCAGTTAGTCAGTCAGTTAACTGACCAACCAACTGGTTAATCTTTCATTCAGTCATTAAGTCAAACACAGTGAATCCATCAATCACCCCAGCAATCAATCAATCAATCAATCAATCAATCAATCAATCAACCAATCAATCAATCAATCAATCAATCAATCAATCAATCAATCAATCATGCAAACAAACATCAGTTACTAAGTCAGTCATCAGTCTGAAGGGTTGTTCCACTCTA
The DNA here is from genome assembly GCA_964017195.1 of Siderastrea radians. Classification (NCBI taxonomy): domain Eukaryota; kingdom Metazoa; phylum Cnidaria; class Anthozoa; order Scleractinia; family Rhizangiidae; genus Siderastrea; species Siderastrea radians. The sequence goes on from OZ024898.1 coordinate 30,993,159, forward strand.
GAGTATGCTTACCATCTGTTTCTCAGTGTAAAGCAACTAGGAACATTGCTGTTCCCCTCTCTCCACCGCTGGGTGGGATTTTTGTCAAACGCAGGGGCACCTTCCAGCCTTTTGGTAGGTTACACCAACAGTTAGTGAAAGATGTATTAATATCGACAAGAATGATCTGGTACAAAGAGGACATGAAGTGTTTGGTGAGTTAGTCATGTTGTGTAATTTTGTTTAGGTTGACTTCCAGTCTCCATGGTGGATGGAAGCTTTTCATTACACAACAGCAAGAAGATTGGAAGGCGATCTTTGTCAAAGAATCAAAGATGAACTGTCCTCTACAGACATGGACTTGGGGTCCATTGGCAGGTAGGTTAAGCTTTGTGAATAGCGACTTTACATAACAGGAGCTCTCTCCTCCGCAGAGGCTCCTTCAGTGGGGGAAGGCAAAAAACACGAAAAGTGAAAAATAGGGGGAGCGCGGCGGAGTGTCCCCCGCGCGCTTTGGTTTCGATTCTCTCCAGGCTCCGCGCGCTTACTTTTCACCTCTCCCCAATTCCCAGCCCGTACGAAAAAATGAGGCCTCTGCGGAGGAGAGAGTAACAGGAGGAACAGGAGACGAGCAAATTGTGAATAGTGATGTCACACAACAGGAAGACTGTCATAAAAGAGGAGCATATTGTCCTTGTGTGACCAACTTCCTTACTTACTTACTACCCATTATGTCCACTGGCATGTAGGGCAGCAACATAGGACTTCCACTTCTGTCTGTCATTGGCCAATTTCTCGATGGTGCCCCAGTTGTGGTTCCGGATCTTCATTTCTGTCTCCACTGCCATGTATTCTGGTCTTGTTCTTAACATTTAGGACTTCCATCTTCCTGTCAGTGGCTCTCTTGCGGCTTTCACCACTACTATACATACGAGCCTCTTGGAGAGACTCTCGAAGGCCATCACACACAGTTGTAGCTGATTCCTTTGTTGCCGTTTCCGTAACACAGGATGTTTTATGGGACAGGGTTGTTAGCCCTGTGCCCACCCCCAACCTGGAGGGCCAGTGGACTGCTCTTCGTCTGGTCCCTCCCTCTTGACCTGTCCGGCATGGGTGACCCTAGCAGGAGCTAAGCTCCAGCTGGCATAGCTATCGGGTTCAATGAGACACTCAAGCTCCCCGACCACGACAAGGTGGCGCTCCACCGGAGAGTTGTGTTACCAACGTGACATTTAACTGTACATATTTTCTGATTTTATCATTTGTTCTCTGCTTATTTTCATGTTGTTAATGACCAGAGGAGAGCAATTTAAGCCTAGTGTCACCTGCAGGGAAGGTTCAGTAAATTTGGCCATAACCTGACCACTGTCTTGATATTGCTACCTCGAGCAAGTCACTTAATGCTTACAATTCCTAACAACTCCACAAATTGTTTTTGGCAGATTTACTGATCTCCGTGGATTACAGTATCTTGTCTCATCTAAGCTTGACTTGATCGAGGTGAGTTTTAATTGTGTTGTGTCAACAGAAAGTTTTTACTTCTAATGTATCATGGGCATTGTTGTTTTAAGTAAAACAATCTGACTCGGTGTTCTTCTTTTCTTTCACAGTCCACTCATAATAACTTGCTGGTAGCCTTGGACAAACTTGCTGTACCTCCCTCTCGGCAAATGGTACAGGCCAGCGCTGAGTGCTGTTTGAGACCAGCAAAGGACAGTCATGCCAAAAGGTGCACTGCCTTTCTGAATGATTTATAACCCTTTGCCTCTTAACATCATACATACATGTCTCATCATTTCATCATTTCATAAATATGGTGCTTGTCTCTGTTCATGACATAACATTCTCTATTCAGGTGTGTCTTTTGCGAAGTGGATGATATTTTCACCGAATATGAGTCTCGTATATTTGGTCACCAAGGAATGAAGGGAGTCTATGATCAAGAGTAAGTATTCTTTGAAAAGTTAGCTGTGAGAATTTGATAGTAAACAGACTGTTGTGTCATTTTACCGCATAAGGGCAAGAGAACGCGCAAAGTATGCCGGCGTATTACACTGTACAATCCCGTTAGACCTGTGTTTTGCTAAAGTAGGACGAAGTAAAAACAAAATGCAGTAGATTATTCATTAATAAACTGCTTATTTGGTGTTTGGGTCGATAATACACGCTGACATTTTACTCATTGCTTGCATTTTTCCTCACCCCTGTGGGGTCTGGAAAAATACTACATGACTCGTGAAATACCCGCGCGTATTATTGACCAAAACACCGAATAAAGTGTGTATGTATACTGATATTGTAAGGAGAAATTAGGTGTTAAACACTACAGTAGTCCATCAAGATAATATTGTGCTGTTCCAGTAAATACCGTATGGCACTAAATTTATGCGGGTTCTAAGTTTTGCGATTTTTGCGGTCTTTTTCACGATCTGCAAAATAATTAAAAATTACTGCATTTTTTTTCCACAAAAATGTACTCCACTGTAGAGATTATATACAAAAATACTGGTTTGAAGGAGAAAATGCTACAGATAACTCGGTGGATGATACATCATGTGGTGCTCTAGTTATAATTGTTTATCCGTCTTTCTTTTGCATGTACTCAAAGAGAAACGTGACTTCCAGAAAATCGCAAAAATTAATTCCCAGCAAGAAAAACCAGTCTTTTCAAATCCAAAAATTAGTCCCCGCAAAACACAAGAAATTTAATGCCACACGGTAGCCATACTCCCCCCCCTCCCATGGAAAAAATCCTTGGTTTGAACTCCTCACCCCTTTGGAAATTCCCGTTTAGCTTCATATATGTTTACTAGCCTGCGTGCAGGAAATAGGAGACGTCTGCACGCAGGCTAGCTTCGTACATTTTTTTTTTAAATTGGGCTTTAGGTAATCCTCTCCCTTGGAAATTCTAATGATTTTCCTTGGGGTGGGTTTGAAAAATAATCTCATGGATCAGCACATTCCCAGCTTTATTACCATCTCATGTTCGCTTGATGAAAATACCGTCACGTTGTTTTTCTTGATTCACAGCTTGCAGCCTGATGAGTCTATTGACTGGCATCGTCATGGTAACACAGGAGGATTAAGAGCTGAATCTGAGGTTGAAAAAGTTCTGCGGGTGGTTCATAACTTCATCAAGACTAACAGTAAGCCAGCTATCTTGAACGCACCAATAGATTCTCTCAGTGTATTAATGTCTTGTTCCTAAGGGAAGCTGAGAGAAGCACAATGATCTTACAGCTAGCGTCAGTGTATTGTGTTCTTGAGCAAGCTTTTTGATCCACATTGTCTCTCTATACCATGGTTCTATCCTGATAAATCATCATCACCATCATCATTTTCATTGTCGTTGTTGTCATCATCGCCATCATTATTGTTGTCGTCCTCATCGTCATCATCATCATCACCACCATCACCATCACCATCATCACCATCATCATTATTGTCGTCGTCAACATCATCCCTATTGTCATTGTCATCATCATCATCATCATTTTCGTCGTTATTGTCGCCTTCATCATCATTATCGTCGTCGTCCTCATCGTCGTCGTCCTCATCGTCGTCATCATCATCATCATCACCATCACCATCATCATCATCATCATCATCATCATCTTCATCATCATCATCATCATTATTGTCATCATCAACATCATCGCTATTGTCATTGTCATCATCATCATCATTTTCGTCATTGTTGTAGCCTTCATCATCATTATCGTGGTCGTCCTCATTGTCCTCATCATCATCATCATCATCATTGTCGTCGTCAACATCATCACTATTGTCATTGTCATCATCATCATCATCATTTTTGTCGTTGTTGTCGCCTTCATCATCATTATCGTCGTCGTCCTCCTCATCATCATCATCATCATCATCATTATTGTCGTCATCATCATCACTATTGTCAATGTCATCATCATCATCATCATGATGCCTCTGGGTGGTGTATAAGGCCACAAAATAAATGTTGGGGTAGGGGGATAAACTTGCGCTTGACTAACATCCTATCAAGGAGGAGTTGCAATGTTCCAAGTCACTTTTTACTGGATTTACTTGAGATAAATACTGAGAAATAATGCGTATGAACAGAAGGTAGCCATGAAAGCTATTTCACTTATTTTCAATCGTGCAACGACGTGTTTAGGTAAAAAAAATTAAAAGATGTTATGATGAACCTCATTTGGAGTTTTTTCAACAGAAATTGCCCCAGATGCTCAACAAGAAGGCCGCCATCATTTGAGCTTGATCGAGGGTCTGAGAAAAGAATTTAAGGTGAGCTGTCGCATTAGTGTCTGTTTGGGTACACATGCATTCTATTTCTGTCTTTGTGTGGAAGGCAAAAAAATGACGTCTCTTTTTTACGAACATAGCTTTAAAAATGAAATATAACGATATTTGATTCCTATTTAAGAAAGCAAGCTTTAAGTGTGTGTTACCAGAGAAGATAGTAAATCTCTGCTTTCAAACAGCGCCTTTTATTTCGCCATCCACACTAGAAGAAGAAATTTTCTTTCTCTTTAGTCTGCATTATGGATCTAGCATTGAAATGAAAATTTGGCTATCGCAGTTGTAATCACAATTTAAGCAATTGCGAATTAAGCCCGAAAAAAAACATTTTCGGGACTTCAACGGGATTCGAACTCATGGCCTTTGCGTTTATGCTGCAGTGCTCTACCAACTGAGCTATGAATACCCATACATACAGCTTAACCCGTGAAAGTTCCATTTTCATTCTATGGATCTAGCATGAATGAATGAATGACAACTTTATTTACGTGTCAATGCCAGATAGCCTGGGAAATTCCCATACTAATTTGGGGACACAAAATTCATTGTTTGTCAATACCCATTTTGAAAAAAAAAGGCCAACAGCTATCGTATACCATTGTTTAAATTTGGATTACGTAGCCAAAATGTAGAAGAACAACTTTTTGGATTTCAGAGTCCTACTGCTACACTTGACTGTGTTTTGTTTTTGCAGTTTCTCAGAGCTTTGTGGTTTGCTCTTCATGAGCGTGTTTCTTGCCTTGATGAGCTGGATATGTGCACAACTCGTCTCCGACTCCAGCTTCCGGGCGAACCTGATACAGACAACATTCACGTAATTCATCCTTTACAGGTACAGATACATTTGTTACTACACCTTTTAGTGACACGCAAACTTTGAAGTTAAAGACTCAACCAATAACTGCATTTTTATGCATCCATCAATGTTAAACCCCAGGATTGGCCCCCCCCCCCCTGGGAAATTGACATTCAAGGCTGTCCCCTGGGTAGGGGCTTTGAACATACATGGTGCCCCAATTATTTAACTTTCAGAGAAAAAGTTGCTGTAGGGGCTGAAATTTGACATTCATTGGTTGCCTAGGGGTAGGGGATTTGACTCTGGCTTCCCTAAAAATGTCAAATACCCCGGGGGTAGCCCCCCCTCCACCCTGGGCTCAACATTGATAGGTGCATTATTGACATCAATCATCGTAGCAGAAGTCGAAAAGACAAAGTCGTTTAGTCGTTGTTTTAGTTGTTGTGGTACAGTGGAACCCCTAAATAACGAAGTCCTCGGTATAACGATCCATGTTCTTCAGCCCAGTAATAGTAAAATGTATGGAAAAAAACCCGATAAAACGAACCCCCGTAATAACGAACACATTTTGCCAATCCCTTGGTAATTCGTTAAATCCGGGTTCCACTGTAGTTATTATTGATGACAGTCTTCGAATATCAAAATTTCGTTGACCTAATTTCCATGTTATATTGCCAAATGCCATCAAATATATAACTAAACTGAATAACAAGATTCTACAGAGCAAAACAGAACACGTAATTTGAGGATAGCGTGTGGGGTTACAAGGATGGAAGTGGACTGCAATTCGTTGAATTGAATTTCGTGACCAATTTTCATAAATTAAAGTTGCTGTTCTTAATAGAACCCTGTTGTTTTTTGATATTTTAGCGATAATGCGATTTGTCTCTGAAGTTTATATCTTGTTCATTTCGTCACTTTTGGAAATTTTTGTACTCCTGCTTCAATATAATACGTTTACAGCATGTTCTTGGTCATACCTCAGAAAACACGATATATCAGCTGCGATACTGTCCCTTTTAATTGTTTGGGTAATATTAAAACTCGCAGTGAACTACAAGCACTCCCTTCCCTTTCAGAGATAGCCAATCTAAAATCTGGAGAAGTGAACCCTTCCAGTGTGCACTGCAGAAGCTTCTCATCATCTATTCGAGCACACTCCCATAGTTTCATTCCCCGCAGAACGTTGTAACATTTTCCAGACAAAACGTTGTCCCAGTCTCTAGATCTCCCAACTATCAACTCACGTTTCTTTGAGACTACAGAAACACGACAAATCTTTTCAATTTCGCAAGCATAAGAAATTAGCACTTGATTTTGTCTCTTGTATGTATTTGCTTACACTACGTTCTTAATTACCTTAGTTTGTTTGGTTGTTTTCTAGGTAGAACAACAGCGCCTCAAGTTTATGTCCGACAGAGTTGTTGCCCAAACGGAACTGAGGAAAAAACTTGGTCAGCTTCTTTACCTCAATAACTTGGCAAAGGTAAAAACATTTTTCCAAGGTGGCCATAAGTTGCAAACTAGGAAATGATTTTTGTTTAACATTGCTATTGTGATAAGCCTGTCTTGGTGTAATAAAAAATATAAATAGATAGATATTAAATGCTAAATTGACCAATGCCTGAGGGACTTTTCACGGGTAATGAAACAAATAATGCAAATGAACGTGATGAAGTTATGAAACCCAACTGGCGGGAGGCAGACCAGTTGGCTAATTAGAAGAGTGGCTGAAGAGTTGCACCTGGGTCTATCGTGAAACAACTCCACAGCAGGACCTGAACCTGGAACTTCCAGATTACAAACTCAGCGCCCACTTGGCCACGCTGCCTCCCCTAGTCGGAGTCAAGTTTGCCCCACCTCTCCTAAACGTTGTAAGGTTGTGTCCGAAATGCTAGGGGTCTGTCTGTGTTAGAGAGCACAAAATCAGAGAATTTCCCTGTGTTAGTTTAGAGGAACAATAAATCCAATCCAGATTCCAGTAACTAAAAGAACGTAGTGTACTTAATGTACTGATTTACTTTGGAGAGCTTGTTGTCTAAAATGTCGATTACTTGTTTACTTCAGACACAGACGTGCCATGATGGAAAGAATCCAGACCCTTGTCCAGTGTGCGTCAAACAACTGGGGGTGCAGGTAAAGACGTCCCTGATGTGAAAATGCATATTCTCCTTACTTTTCTTCATACATTTCACATGGAACTAGTAAGGAGAATTTGTCTAAATATCAAAACATCTTAACCTTTGTGATTGTTTCCTTTATTCTCATCACATGAGTGGTTGAATAGGCAGTGATGATGTAAAAAGAAATTTCATTTTCGTCACTGTTAGGGCTTAAAGGGTTAAAACAGTGTGAGTTAATGTGACAGTAACGCATAAAACAGTCTAACGTGGAGTTACAGCAACAACACGACTGTATTCACCTAACGTTTGAGTATCATGTAGAAGAGTGTGGGATGGCGTGACATAGTGTGACCGAATCTTCTAAATGACTTTGCGTGAAAGAATTACCTTTCTAAAATCGTGTGGGCTAGGTTGAGATGGTGTGCCAAAATCCTCTACAATAGCATGACCCTGTGTGGCAAAACACCTGAAATAGTGTGGGCTAGCGTGACATAGTGTAGCAGAATCCTCTACAATAGCGTGACCTAATAGTGTGGGCTAGCGTGACATAGTGTAGCAGAATCCTCTACAATAGCGTGACCTAATAGTGTGGGCTAGCGTGACATAGTGTAGCAGAATCCTCTACAATAGCGTGACCTAATAGTGTGGGCTAGCGTGACATAGTGCAGCAGAATCCTCTACAATAGCGTGACCTGATAGTGTGGGCTAGCGTGACATAGTGTAGCAGAATCCCGTACAATAACGTGAGCTTGAGCGAGAGAATCACTTACGATTGTGTGACAGTGCGACAGACCTCTGTAGACAGACAGTGCAAAAGAATCCTCCACAATGCCACGACCTTGTTTGACAGCATCATGTAAAATACTGTGATCTATCCACTCCAATACTCCCATGTATTCTGATGTTGTTTCAGTGGAGCGTTTTCTCTTGTGGTCACTGTATTTGCTGTCAGTGCGCCTGGGTGCTGTTGCGACAGGCTGGAGTTGGTCCCCGCCATAGGAACGTACATGTGAAGTGCCCCATGTGCCGCGTACCTACTATTGCACAAGAAATCTCCTACGTCAGCACTTCCAGGACACAGACAGAGGAAGTGGAGGAGAATATCTCTGTCAAGGTACTAGCTCCAAGTGTTTACTCTCCTAACTGACTGCTATGCGTTCCTCTTCATTAGGTTATGAGAGTAAGTTGGTACATCAAAGCGTTTTCCAGTTTATAATTTCCTTTTCTTCTGTTGATCAACATGGACTGAAAAAATCTTGGTCGCTTATGAAACTGAAAGATAGCATGTTAAAGCCACTTGTGGGAAGACCTTAAAGTTACCGAATAATTTCGTTTGTCTGTTGAGCTTTGTTTCTGTGAGAGCAAAACCGTTCGTGGCTTGACCTTTTGCGCGTTCTTCCCTACTTGGCTGTCTAGGGCTTTGGCCCCGTTCAATTTTATTTTGGCCGATTTTACGTGCTTAGCCCCAACTTGAAGTTTTCAACATTTGACGTCATTTGCACGGTTTTGCTGATCGACTTGTTCCTTTTAAAAAACTGCCCTAATAAACTAACTTCAATCGTTGGATCTTTGTTTTTCTGATTTTTGTTTTGTTTTATTTTGTTTTCCAGGGCAGCCACTCCACTAAAGTTGAAGCTATTGTTCGTACGTTGTTAACCATCAAGTTGGCAGATGGTGCAGCCAAGTGTCTTGTGTTCTCCACGGTAGTTTTCTAAAATTCCGTGCTATTAGTTGCCGTGAGCGAAATCTGAAGAGAGTACACACCATCTGAGGATGGTTGGTTGGACTCGCATTCAGGGGAGTAGTACTCTAAGTCGCTTTATGCTACAGAGGTAAGATAAAGTCGCACAAGAGCCAATGTGGCCAACACGGCGGGAGCTTATCCCGGTTTCTGTAGCATGAAGCAACTGAGAGTATTGCTACTCCCCCCCGGATGGGATGCTAGTCCATTGCAGTGTTACCCCCAGCAGTATGTCGCCGATACCCATTTATACACCTGGGTGGAGAGAGACAATGTGGGGTAAAGTTTCTTGTCTAAGGAAACAACACCATGGCAGAATGCAGAGTTAAATCCTTGCCTTTATGGGTGGAGCTCTAGTGGAGTGGCTTGTCAAGCTTTCAATCTGGTCGTGTCTTTAGGCAACAAACTTTGCTTCACTGTCTCTTTGCTTCATGCTGCAGACGATGGGTGACGTCCGGTCTCATGGGTTGCCTGTGGCTCAATTGATGTTTTACCAAGCTTACCAGGTTTATTCTTGAAAATTTGGATTTAGTTGGTAAGGTAAAAGAGTTGATATGGTAAATTGGCCACCGTAGAGATATTGAAAGGCGATTTTTCGAGCGTGAGCCCTTCGTCAGAGTGAATCAAGGAATTGTGGGTTGCGCTTGGCTTATATGGGGAAAGGTGGAGCTACGCTATTGGTAGAAACATAACGTTAAAAACAGGAATAGGCATTTGTTGATACCGCGGGGATTAAATGTGCCGATTTGAAAAAATAAATCTTGCTCTAGATTTTTACGGCTTTCTTGTTACCCTGATGTAGGGAAAGGCCACAGACTGTCATCTGCTGGCCAGAATGATCAGGGAGATTTAAGTGTCGAGCGACTTGTTTGGATTTGTGCTTGTTATTTCTTTCGACATCTCAGTAGGTGTTCGCGGAAACGGTCGCCTAGTCTCCCCCCTGTTTCGCCAATGTATATCTTTTTGCATAAAGTGCATGTTATGCAGTAGATAAAATTTGCGGAGGTGCCTGTAAAGCGATCAGTGATTTTAGTGGATCGCTTGGGTCCTGTTGTTTTGTCCGCATTGTGAATGAAAGGGCAAGTGTTGCCTTACCCGAGTGATGCCCAACCAGGCTTACCAGGTTACTCAGCTGTTTGTCTCTCTCTTTCATTTCCCTACAGTGGCAGGACGTGTTAGCTGTGATAGCAAAAGCTCTGGATGAAAATGGCATAAAATACAGGCACATCACTGGAAGCCGACATTTTCAAGTGAGTCTTGTCAAGCCAGTAGCTATAGTATATTATATAACATGCTGCATTCTACGCGCATTTTTGTTGGTTCTTAGCTTTGATCTATTAGAGGACAGACGCGCAGATGACGTCATCGTTGGCAACTTTTTTCTCTTTATTATATAAAACAAATAGATTCCATGTTGACGTACGTCTGTTCAGTAATAAATCACAAAATACGTCAAAACGTAATAAGAACATCAGTGACACTCGCCTGACGGCTCGTGTGTCACGTTTTTGTTCTTACCACATTTTGACGTCATCTGTGATCTTTTACTGAACAAACGCACGACAACGTGGAATTTATTTGTTAAATGTATGAACTGGGACGGTGGAAGCCGGGGGAGGGGCAACCTGTGAGAAAAATATGGCTAAGAAGGTTGTAGGAAGTGGGACTTTTCAGGTTTTCACGTAGGACACACCGCTGAGTCTCTTTAATAGTGTCTCTCTTTATTCTCAGACGAACCTCCAGACTTTCAAGCAGGACACAGTGGTAGGAGTGCTTCTTCTGCCGCTACAGACAGGATCTAACGGCCTGAACATCATTGAAGCAACACATGTGTTGTTAGTGGAACCAGCATTGAACCCCGCTCATGAACTGCAAGCTGTGGGGCGTGTCCATCGGATCGGACAAACAAAGTAAGGAAGTGCTGTTTATTTTTTTTTTTAGATTTTTTTTTAATTTGGTCATTCTATTTTAAGAAAAATTTAAACTTTGTAAACAAATGGAGAACAAAGAACACCATGAGAAAGTACTGCTTAATAGCTTTCATTTGAGTGGCCACACTTAAGGATTTTATCCACAGACTCAAAAGTTAGAACCACCTTGTATAGCATGATAAACAGCACCACAGGAAAGTACTGCTCAGTAGCTTTCATTTAAATGGTCACACTTTAGGATTTCATCCACAGACTGATCGGTTAGAAGCACCTTGTATAGCATAATGAACAGCACCACATGAAAGCACTGCTCAGTGGCTTTCATTTGAATGGTCACACTTTAGGATTCCATCCACAGACTCAAAAGTTAGAACCACCTTGTGCAGCATAGTAAACAGTTCCACAGGAAAGTACTGCTCAGTAGCTTTCATTTGAATGGTCACACTTTAGATTTCATACACAGACTGGAACGTTTTAACATTTTATGACTAAAAGTTCTCCATTAAGAACGACGTTTAACCTCCTCCCTCCAAATACACTGCAGAACAGTCGCTTCTTTCGTTTGAATTTCGAATGGGCAAAAACGAGCGTAATTGTAGGCCGCGAAACCTCGCCTGTAGGACGTCCCTCCCTAGTTTCACTCTCCGTATTCACACCTACAAGTTTCAGACTTTTTGTTCTTAGACCACGCAGTTCGTACGCCAGCTCTCATCAACTCACTTAAAAATATGGGCCGTGTTGCAGTCAACAACCAAGAGTGCCAAAAATTGTTTTAACCTATCTACTGAATTAGACGGTCAAACCTCCTTAATACGGACACCAAAACGACAAACTCCTGTGTCCGCATTGAGGAGGTGTCCTGCCTGTTATCCAGGCGCTTCTGGGGGGTTTGGGCACGAGCCCCACCCCTGTGGGAAGGCTTCACAGATATCGCAAGGCACCAAAAGATGTTTCAACAAACGAGGTGCCGTTTATTGGCTTTCCCCTTACACCTAAAATCCAGCGTAGAAAAAGAAGCACCTGGGTACGAGGCAGAGAGGTGTTCATAACACCGATGACTCCACATTATTTAAGGTAGAGTTTGACTGATTTTTTTTTTGGACCAGACAAACTGTCAATAATGAGGACACGTGTGTATTATAGAGGTGTCTGACAGAGGGAGAGAGTAAATTGGTTTAATTTACAGGTTGCGAGTAAGTCTTTTCACAAGTAGAGCCTTGTACCTTAAAGTGCTTACTTTAAGTTTTCTGAGTGTTTAAGGTTAATCTAATGCAACCTATCCGTAGGGCCACTCACGTGTACCGTTTCATTATACGGGGAACTGTTGAGTCCCGGATGTACTCGTTGCTTCAATCCAAGCCTTCTGGATGCGTCAGGTATGGTCGAGTTAATTGATCAATTTAAACCAGTCAGACTCGGAGAGAATTTACTGCTAAGCAGTGAACTTAAACAGGGCAGGCTTGGTTAGAGCACCATTGTGCTTATCCGGATTACCTACCACCTCATCGCTAACAATATTCGGGGTTCATCTGAGGTTACCCCAGAATTCCGGTTTTTGCTCGACCAAACAAATAGTAGTTGTAAACTTTCAGTTCCGGTCATAGTAACGAAAGGTGCCAAAACAAAATCAGGACGTCTTTGTTTAACCGCGTTCCTATAATATTCTTATAAATGGTTTGTACCCAGGGGTCATATCGTAAGTCGGTAAATTACGATCGTCCGGGTGAGTGTAGTCCTGAGAAGGACTGTTTGAGGTGACATTGACTGACGTTTCGACAACCTGAGCAGAAGTCATCAGACTCTGAAGCCTTGACTCTGATGATGACTTCCGCTCAGGTTGTCGAAACGTCAGTCAATGTCACCTCAAACAGTCCTTCTCAGAACTACACCCACCCGGACGATCGTAATTCACCGACTTACAATATTCTTGTCACAACATACTTATTCATCACAGACTAACCGCTGTTAACTTTGTGGCAGCCGAACACGTGTTACATAAAAAGCATGCGCAACAGTTAAGCTCCTCACGTGGGCTTTAGTGACGCTAGTACTTAATTACCCTGTTGTTCAATTTACCATACATTTTTCTCTATACATTTCCCGCGGTCTTCGACAGGATTATACTGACAGTTCAGTTTTTTGATTTTTTTTTTAGCTGTTTATTCTTAATAGAAAGCATTGTCCCATCACTAGGTTTTTTTCTCAGAATTTGAAAACTGTTCAGTTGTACTGTATTTTTAAAACGTATGGCGTTTTTTCACTCTTCAGAACCGGAGCTCGTGACAGCGAGAACTCTAGTCTGACGCTAGGTGACCTCGCCTCACTCTTCACCCAAGATGATGAACAGGATGACGAGCAGTGCATGACGGGAACCTTTGGCTTACAAGACGAATGCGAACACTCTGCTTAACAACACTGAATGAAACTGGATAAAATTAAACCAAACTTTCAATGAAGTTGTTTTTACTACCGCCAGCTACGAAAGCTATAATTGGGAACTGAAACAAATCAAGTTAACAATAACTGTGGTTTCTTCTGACCTCACTCCTTCGCCAGAACGCACTGTCTTTCCAGCATGTAACTCAGTTTAGGGCCATCAAGCATATAGTCTCCAGTAATGTCCTTATGCCCCCTTGACGGTAAGGAGACTACACAGAAGAGTATATAGTCGGTAACATGAATTACATGCCCTCTTTCCGACATTTCAGTGCCTCATCAACAGCTGTAACTTGCCAACTACACAGGAGACTATATGTTCGGTGACATGAATTACAGTTGTATATGCCGTCCTTGCGACATTTCAGTGACCCATACAACAGCTGTAACGGATCATTTTGGTTCCCAAGACGAATGTGAACAATCTTCCGGACAACGATGAAAACAGCCTAACTCCACTGATTTCTTGGGTAGTTTCCTTCGTGGGAAAACCTCTGTGACAGTATAGTGCCCCGTAGAACTACGCTTCCAAGAAAGTTGTAAACAGCCTGCGTCTTAATGATGAAGACAACTGCATATCGATATTCGTTATCGATATTATGACGTTGCAGTCAAGATTCACATTGTGACGTCATACTCAAGATCGAGTCCAGGTTTTCAAACGGTTGAAAACGCGCGAAGTACTGGGCTATCAATTACAATTAATTTCATGAATAAAACTACAAGAATTAAATCATATATTGAAAACATACAGGCTACAAGTGGTTTCATCATCTTTAATATACTTCGAGCCCAAATATCCACACACCCATCTTACGAACCGTATGCATGCCACGGCTTTTACATAACCTTCTGTAGATACAAATTTATCTTTCGCTTGTCCTTGTCTGCTTCACACTATTGAAAATTGTGTTCTGGGTGACGTCACATTCTTTAGGTTGATAGGAACTCACAGCGCTTGGCTCGAATTTGTTTTTGATATTTCCGGTTGTGTAGCCGGCCTCATTCTTACAAAACAGACGTTGCGTCTTGTTTCACGAACATGCTCTCTCCTCCAAAAGGAAACAAAGCTTTATAGTTAGTTTCAGACTGTCATGTCTTATTAATTCCTTTTTGCTAAATATGAAGCTCCGCGATAATTAACACCCCTAATAAAAAAACCCGAAAGATTTTTGGTGCCCCTTTGCAAGGAGATTGAGTAGTCCTTGTGGTACAACGATGTTCGAGTTTACATTCAAAGTTTTCAGGTAGGCTTGGAGTACTGACCGGAACAACTCAAATGTCACGCTCTTCCCAAAGAAAATTAATTAGCTAGCCATCGCCAGTATGGAGTCGACCGGGTCTAGTAATGCCCTTTTCTTTTTCGTTCGTGTTCTTCGCTTTTTAATAGGTTTCCTTCCACAGACTTCCGGTTTTCGCTCCGCAAAAGAAGTAATCGTCGGGAATTTCCGGTTCCAGTCATGATGTCATCTAGTTGTGATGTTAAAAAAATTCAGTGTAATGCAATGTGCCAAAGTAAAGTCGTGACGTTTTTCTACAACTGCGTCTCTATAATGTTTTTGTCACAATATATTTGTCCCTCATCGACTAAGCACTGTTATCTTTGTGGTAGCCGTACGTGTCTGACATAAAACACATGCGCAACTAAGTTAAGTTCCTTACGTAAGCTTGTGTCTGGAGTGACGCTAGTATCCTTTTAAGTAAAAAAATATACGGAACGACTGATCCTTATGGCAGTTAAAGAAACGAAGACACAAGACGAAATACGTAGAGCAAAAAAATGTATGAAACAAAAAATTGCCCGATATTTCGGTTTCCAAAACAAACCTTCTTCAGGGGCTACAAAAGTAGAGTGAGTAAATATGTTACAGAAGAAGGTTTGTTTTGCAAACCGAAATATCGGGCAATTTTTTGTTTCATACATTTTTTTGCTTTACGTATTTCGTCTTCTGTGTCTTCGTTTCTTTAACTGCCGTAAGGATCAGTCGTTCCGTATATTTTTTTACTTCAAATGTTTTACTGATCCAGGTCTACTTAAGATCCGGCAACTCTCAACGCCTTGTCGCTGTGGTCTTTCCAGTTTATAAACTTTGTATCTTTTTAACCCTGGGGATGGGGTTGGGTGCGGGATGATGGCCGAGTCTAACGCCTAGAGGGCTTTTCTCTTTTCTTGGCTGCCTACCCCAGACTTCTGCTTTCCGCTCCGCCTAAGGAATAATCGCGAAAACACTTCCGGTTCTCATCATGGTGTCTTGTTTTTATGACATCTGGAATTCAAAGCTAGTGGCAAAAGGTACCAAAACAAAATTTTGACGTCTTTATCTAACTGCTTTTCTGTAATATTTTCGTGGCGATATAGGCTAACCGTTTGTAGCTTTGTGGTAGCCATACCTGGCAAATAAAACGAAGTTATGTTCCTTACGAGGGCTGTTGGAGGATGACGGCCGGGTTTAATGCCCCTTAGGGTATTCTTGCTTAGTTCAGTTGGGTAACTTGATTCAGTTGGGTCAGTTGGTTTACCTGGGTCACTTGGTTGAGTTGGGTCACTTGAGGTCGTTTGAGCCAGTTAATACAGCTGGGTCACTTGGCTCAGCCAGTTCATTTAGTTTTCTCGTCTCATATGTCACTTAGGTCACTTTGGCGTTTTGGTCACCTGGTTCAATTAGGTCACTTGGCTGACTTGCTTGAGCATGGTCACTTGTATCAGCTGGGTCACTTGTTTTACTTGGTTAAGTTGAGTCAGTTTTCTCAGCTGGGTAACTTCGCTGAGTTGAGTCACTTGGTTGATTTCAGCAAGCTGGATCATTTGAGTCCCTTGATAAGGGCGGGTTAGTTGGGTCACTTCATTAGGTTAGGTCACTTGGGCCAGGTGGCTAAGCTGGGTCAATTGGGTCACTTCGTTCAGCTGGGTCGTCTGGTTCACTCGGGTTGCTAGTTCTGTTGGATAACTTGGTTCAACTAGGGTATTTGAATGAATTGATTCAGCTGGGTCGCTTTGGTCTCTTGGTTCAGCTGAGTCACTTGGCATACTTGGTTTTGCAGCGTCACTTGAGTCAGTTGAATGCGCCACTTGGTTCAATTTGCTAATTTGGTTTATTTCGTCAAGCTTGTCATTCGGGTCACTAAATTAGGCTGGTCCCTTAGGTCCGTTCGTTTAGATGGTTCACTTGATTAAGCTGAGTAACTTGGGTCACTTGCAATTGGGTCACTTGGCTCAGCTGGGTCACTTGGGTCACTTAGTGTAGCTGGGTAACTTGGTTTATTTTGTCGCTCGGTTTATTTTATTTTAGGCTGGGTCTCTTGGGTCACTTGG
This sequence comes from Siderastrea radians, assembly GCA_964017195.1. Classification (NCBI taxonomy): domain Eukaryota; kingdom Metazoa; phylum Cnidaria; class Anthozoa; order Scleractinia; family Rhizangiidae; genus Siderastrea; species Siderastrea radians. The sequence goes on from OZ024898.1 coordinate 31,009,771, forward strand.
TTCAGCTGGGTTATGTGGGTCCCTTTTTTCAACTGGATCACTTGGTTATATTTCGTCAAGCTGGGCAATTTGGGTAACTTGATTAGGATGGGTCACTTGATTCAACAGAGTCACTTGGTTCAGCTGAGTCGCTTGGGTTAGTTGATTGAGTTGTGTCACTTCAGTCACCTGGTTCAATTGGGTGAGTTGGTTTATTCCGTCAAAAGCTAGGTCATTTGGAACACTTGATTGGACTGGGGCACTTGGGTCAGCTGGGTCAATTAGGGCATTTTGGGGTAGGTTGCTTGATTTATTTCGTTCAGCTTGGTCATTTCGGTCCATTGATTAGGCTGGGTCACTGGGATCACTTGGCTCGGTTAGGTCGCTTGATTTGGTTGGGTCAGCTGGGTCACTTGGCTAAGGTCGGTCTTTTGGGTCAGTGAGCTCAGTTCACCTCAAGATTTGGTACAACAACAACAATAACCTTTATTTGCATGACTATAATTATTTACAGTATTGCAAAAGGTATGTAAAAACAAGAACAAAGAGAAAAAGAAATGATAATTATTATGATATTAACAACAGATAATCAAGTGACATCATTCTTAGATGACAGGATACTGTCACGCAAATTATTCAATAATGAAATATAATTGGTCAATCGTAAATTAAGATAAATATCTTCGAAGTTCATCAGCTTAATCACCAGGTCCGAGTAAGATAGCTGCTGAAAATCATGGAGATGACTTTGTATTTGAGCGAAAAAATCATTTCTAAGTTTGAAATATTTCGGGCAATAGCAGAGGAAGTGAATCTCATCTTCAATTTCATTGGAGTCACAAATTGGACATAACCTTTTGTCGTGAGGAGTTTGGTTATATCTTCCATTTTCGATCATAAGTTTATGATTGCTTACGCGTAATTATACCAAAACCTTTCTATTGATTGTTTCTCTAGTTAGCTTTAAATAACTTGAAATTTCATAACAGTGCTTAAACGTATTATAAAACTCAAATTTCCTTGTATAATTAACTGAATACCGCCACTGAGTAATATACTTCTGTTTCATTATATCTTTATATCTTGATATTTTGGTTTTAGCTAAATTGTTGGGAACAAACTTCGGTACATTATAAGATTTGGATAATTCCATAATATTACTATAAAAACTAGTATTGCCATTAGAATGAAGACTTATAGATAAACGTAATGCTTGTTTTACAATAGAGTCTTCATCCTTCTCAAAAAGATACATAATGTAGTTAAGAATTCTTTCATTAATACCAGCTATTGATGGAAATCTACCTAATTCACCTCTACATGCAGCGTTAGAAGCCTTATTACTTACTTCCAAGTATATCGCTTGCAGAAGTGTAAGTGGGTTTTTTCAATTGGAGAGCTATCCCACGTCTTAAAATCCTGTTTCTGGTAAGCTCCCCAAATTTCACAGTTGTAGGGTAGTATGGGCGTAATCATCGAATCGAATATTTTACAAGCCAAAGAAGGTTTTAATCTACTAATGTCTGTGTTTTTTCTTAAGCCGAAAAGAACGTGAAGGGCTTTCTCTTTCTTTCAAGTGTTCGAGAGACACATTAAAATTACCAGTTGAGGAGATTCGGGTTCCTAAATACAGGCCCGTAACCGGATTTTTTTTTTGTGGGGGGGGGGGGGGGGTGCTAACGAGGCCAAAGTGGACCAAACTACCGAAATTTATTTTGTTATTGTCTGATCCGTTTATTTAGGAAAGTAGCGATACATGAGAAATTGCAACGGCAAAGTACAGGGTAAGAACTGAATATTGTATTTGTCGAATACAATTGTTTCAATAAAGTTATAAACGACTAATTTTACGATGTAAAATGATACATCAAATACTGCTGGACTAATCCTTCAGGATTGTCCCGAGCTCCAGCCTCTGTGGGCGTTTGGTGGCAAACAGATTTACCACCTCATCCAAATCAATTTTAACTTGGTAACGGCTGTGCATTAGTGCGAGGGACGAACGCCTTTCCTGGCCCATGCAAATGTCTTCGTGGTTAGCTGCCGAGCCGCCAAGAAGTTGCCTGTATTGTCACGACTCTCATCGTTCAAGACTTCGTTATCTCCACGCAGGGCAATGCACTGTCGACCACAGAAAAGGATGGCTTCTGAAACACACTCTTCCTCTTCTTGTCATTTATTCGGTTGTTCACTCTGCGGCTTTTCAACAGAATTAGGAAAGGATTCAGTGACGATCATTGCGTCGTGATAGTACTTCATTTGCTTATGTTTTTTTGCCTTTTCTTGAAGCTTATGCCAGTTTATGAAAGGCTTGTTAACAAAAGCTCCTTGCGACTGCGACCAAATATTTCGTTCGTTGAATCAGTAAACCCAAAGTATTTAGCGTAAAAAATTTACATATTGCAAAGCGAATCCCAGGAAATAAAGTCTCATAAATGATTACAAAGGTAAGCTTAATAAAGAATTAGGATCGTACCACTAAAGATGTCCTTGAAGACCTTCATGTTGCCGATGGCGGATCATTCTATTCCTGGGAGGATCTGTACCCTGGATGTCAGAGGCTTTCCCGACAACTACTCCACGAGAACAGGCGAGAGAAAACCTCTAAAACTCGGAGAATCACGAAAGGAGAAAAGAAAGAACCGGTCCTGCAATGCATAGGTATCATCAAAGCACAGTGTTTACAGAATACTCCATCTACTGAAGGGCTGTAGACCACTGATGAAGAAATCGCATTGGACAATGTTGGAAACTTGTAGTTAATTGTAATCGATGGCACAAAATGACTTTTAATTAAGTGATATCTCTGACCAACTGGCAGCTTGTTTGCAAAAGAACCAGATTCCTCAAAGGTCGTCAAAAACTTCCCGATGTCATTTATTTCTTGTTACATCACTGGTTCTAAATGATGCCGCGTTAGATTGCCCTCAGTAATTCTTAGGTACTGGAGCTTGCGCAGTCTGTACAATTTTATTAACAGTGCGCAATTGTTAAGAAAGTTCTCATCGGCTTCTCATAGAATATTGACATCAGGAATATGACGATAAGAGACGCCTGTGGATTTCCAGAAGGATTACCCTTCCCCAAGTCCCTCTCCGAATTGTTACTTTGTGTTCCCTTGCTGGCTCTTTATTAAGCAATATAATTTTGTTTCATATTGAGGAATACTGAGTAAATCTCAGAGCATAATACTGGGAACAAGACTGGTGGACATCGCGAAATTAAGCGGGATGTACCTTTTATATCTCGCTGTAAAACTGTAGTTAACTGAAATAGATCTGAAGCCGTGGTCTCAGCCGGGCTGTTGTCGCAGACTGCACTGTCATTGTCAGTGTCTGAAAGCTCTTCACGGGGCACTTTACTGACCCATGTATGGAGAGACTGGCAAGATTTAGCTGAAGCCTTCCTCTTTCTATTTTCCTGTTCTCACCTACCCATAAGATATTACACAAAAAACTGATTTTGCATCTTCGGACGTTTGTGCGCTCGTACAAATAGAGAATACTACCCGACGCGTTAGCAGACGTGTCTGACAAAAATCGTGAGATCGCTCCTGTACCACTGTCTCGCTTGTCTAGACTCCCGTGTAAAGCGCGCAGCACGTTGATTTCATTATCCATTCAGATAAGCTCGGACATCTGCGCTCATTGAAATGTTCTGACTGGCTCGAGCTACTAGAGTGCAGCTGGTTTTAGTCTGCCAGTGAATACATTACTGCCATTTCCTCCGTTTGGTTTTGTTTAACTATCGCTGTAAAGTTTTAAAGATTTACTAGTATCCTTCAGTTTAACCGACTGTACTCCTTAGCTTGGACATCGAGTATCAAAATGTGGACCTTTGGGGCCTGTGGGGGGGGGGGGGGTGCGAACGCACCCCGTGCACCCCGCTGGTTACGGGCCTGAAATATGTGTATTCGTGTACAATATCAATGTTCTGTTTTCCTATGTGGAATTCTAGATGGAAATCACAAGACATCAGCCTAGCCAATAAAATTATTCCACGATTGATTACACAACTGCATTTTGCCATACTTGTAATTTAAGATAGCCTATAGACACGAATTCTAGGTGCTAAACTGTGGAACGTCATCTTACCGAAATTATAAACCTTAACAAAAGTGCTTTTAGAAGGAACTTCGAAATCTTGTCAATGAAATATTTTAAGCGAAGGTGAGTATATTAATGCACCCTTGATAACATACAGGCTTACCTCAATCACATTATAATACTATCCTGTATATACTGTAAATATGCTTGCACTCTTTCTGTTAGTTTATTATTAATTTTTCTGTGATTGTACTATTACTGTTTAGTTTCCTTTCGTTTTCAACAGAGTAATAGATAGCATATGTATAATTATAGTTATTCTTGTTGTAATGGTAATGATGTCATCTTAACACGTCTTAAATAAAGTTGCCTAAAGTGAAAGAATGGGTCATTTGGACTTTGACGTCTTTTAACCTAAACTACCAGAATCCTCTAAGATTTTCTCATGCTAATTGGTGCTCTTTTTCACTGTCGCGTCAATTAGTACGAAAACGTACGCAAGCAGTTTCCAGTGTTGCATAAAATGAAATACATAGCATTGCCTTTTTTTACCTACGTTAACGTCCTTGCTCCATGGGACCTCGAGTGGAGACAAAGAAGAGCACGTTAATTTGATTTGCACGGAAACAGTGAAAGCAGTAAACAAGCTTTTGCTGCTTCTTTTTTACGTTCGCCAAAGAGGAAAGAAAGGGAAAGATACTGTTGGTCTATAGGAGTCAATAAAGGCCAATATGGTCCATAGGAATGAATATAAGCCCACTATGGTCCATAGGAATCAAAATAGGCCAATAGTGGTCCATAGGACTTAATATAGGACAACATGGGTCCACAGGAATCAATATAGGCCAATATTGGTCCAAAGGAATCATTATAGTCCTATATTGGACCATAGGGATCAATGTAAGCCCAATATGATCCATGGGAATCAATATAGGCCCAATGTGGTCCATAGGAATTAATATAGTCCCATATCGAACCATTGGGATCAATATAGGCCAATATTAGTTAAAAGGGATCAGTAAAGGTCCAATATTGGTCCACAAGAATCAATATAGGGTATACTGGCCCATGGGATTCAATATAGGCCAATATGGGTCCATAGGAATCAATACAGGCCAATATTGGTTCATAGGAATGAATACAGTCCCATATTAGACCATATGGATCAATATAGGCCCAATATGATCCATGGAAATCAATATAAGACCAACATGGTCCATGGGAATCAATATAGGTCAATACTGGTCCATAGGAATCAGTATAGGCCAATATGGGTCCATAGGAATCAATATTGGCCATCAGTAGTTCATAGGAATGTGTATAGTGCCATATTGGACCACAGGAATCAATATAGGCCAGTATTGGTTCATAGGGATCAATATAGGCCAAATATTGGTCCATGGGAATCAACATAGGCCACTATGGGTCCATAGGAATCAATACAGGCCAACTTTGGTTCATAGGAATCAATATAGTCCCATATTGGTCCATAGGGATCAATATAGTCCCATATTGGACCATAGGAATCAATATAGGCCAATATTGGACCATAGGAGTCAATATAGGCTAATATTGGTTCATAGGATCAATATAGGTCCAATATGGTCCCCAAGAATCAATATAGGCCAACACTGGTCCATAGTGATCAATATAGGTTCAATATGGTTCATGGGAATCAATATAGGCCAATACTGGTCCATAGAAATTAATATTGGTCCATATGAGACCGTATAGGCCAGTATTGGTCCATATTTATATTTGATCTCTGTGTTGTAAAGCTAGACCACGAGCAATCTCTCCATCGGCTCAGGAATGGTTGGGTGAAAAAAACAAGCAAACGCGGGCGAAAGTCGGCTACATTTGCATGCTCTTTTTGCCAGATTAATTTTAAGCAGAATAGCTTGCGGTGGGTGTGCTTCTGCACCTATATTTTGAATTTTAATGGAGACTTGAATCCCATTCCTCCCCCAAAGTCGATGGGAGGCTGCAAGCAGTGGCGTTGGCATCTATTTATCGAGCAATCTTTCCTAGCAAAGTTTTCAGTTGGTAATTATCATCAAAGAGAAAGGCTACACTAACTTTCAAAAACAAACATTTCCCAGTCTTCGCAAAATTTCCCGTGGAAGAAATATTGTGAAAGATCCATTGAAGGCTCCTGAATGGATTGCTCGTAGTCGTAAACTCACAGTATGTCCTTTATAACCATGTCGATGAGATGTTCAAAGCACACCGGAGTAGGTTCGTTTCCTGTTTTCCTTGCTGTTTCCCACAACGCAAGAAAACTTAATTGTTGTTCGCACAGGCAAAATTAAACTCTCCAAGCCAATCCGTTGACGAAATGATGATTGCTCAAAAAACAAACTCAAACAAGTTTTTAGCGAAAAAGCTTCCCAAGGAAAACCTGCTCATTTGCATCACACTGATGGTAATTCCTGTAGACAAATGAAGAGACGCGATGCAGCCCTCTGGCTGCGTGTTTCCAGAACGTTTTATTTTTTCGTTAATTAACTGAAGTAAACTGAAGACTGCAGTAAGAAGATGGCGTATATCGTCTTGATTGGACTGATTGACTCAGAGAACACCAGAAATGCAACTGCTCCTCGGCTCAGTGTAACTCCCTGTAAAGAAACGAATTTGAAAGAGATAAGAATGAGCGATTTCAAGTGTGATTTACGAATTCTGTAGCTCCTGAACTGATTTTAGCTTGATGTGTTTTGATTGACCTAGGTGCGGAATGACATTTTCGTTCACTGCTTAGTTAGAAACTGATTCAATACCTTCCAAGCTGAACGGCCCATGGAAAGCTAGAATAAATGATACTTGCAAGTGACGGGTATAATTTTCAAGAAAACCGGTAGCGTTCAATATACATAACAGCTTACCTAAAGCGAAACCACGAAAGCTGGATAACAAAAGCTACTTACCGTTCTTTGAGAAGTAATCCGAAATTCACTGTGGAGACGGTCCTCTCGAGTCACCAAAGATAAAACGCCATCAGTGGATTCAGTTGTCTTTGAAACCGACCAAAGATTTGAACAAACCAAGCAGCTGGAGTAATAACTTGTCAAGAGCGAAACCTGCATAATTTAGATGTACGACATAATGCTCTACATTTTTCAAAAACATTTTTTGCCGACATTCCCGCTCGCCTCGCTTTTTTCTCTTTTTATTGGAGCAAGGACAATAGTGTTTGATCTCACAATAGATGTGAACAAAATTATTCAACTGATTAAAGATTCAACAAACCCTAGCGCAAGATTTTTTTGCGGAATAGCATGTGTTGAAGGCATCACGGTGGATTTAAAGGAAAGAATAGAGACAGCAGGTGACAACTGAACGCTGACGAAATGGATAAATTCATATTCATAACTGAAATAAATGATAATTAAAATAAATAAGGAATAGAATTAAACGTCGAATGTATTGTATTAAAGGCGCGTCTAAATTGTACGTTGTACCTTGCTTTCAGTGGTGGCCAAAAAGAAAACTGTTCTTCCTGTGCTATTTCCCGGACTGTTGTTCGGGGGAAGAAATAACCAGGTTAGGTCAGGTTAGAATATATGAGACAATATCGGATCACCGTATTACCTGTATTGGTATCCTGGACAGCAGGCGTAAACGGGGAAGGGGAAGTATTTTTTAATATTAGATTAATTAGGAACACGGCTAATTTGAATTAGGAATACGGTTATTTAATTAAGGAACACGGCTAATTTGAAAACCAATTTGTTGAAATTATTACCGTATATAAATAAAGTTGATTGATTCATTCATTCATTAGCCCCCAGTCCCCCATTTTCTCCCACGCTCTTGCAGGCTACTGGACGAAATCTTGTTCGATCAGTAGAATTTCATATGGACCAATCAATGACTTTTTTGACCCATGTTAAAAACATAGGGTCTTAGCCAGCGTGAAGTTTTTCGCTTTCTATGTTTGTTTGTTTGTTTGTTTGTTTGTTTGTATGTATGTATGTATTTTTGATCCGGGGGGAAATCTCATGTGAGACGGGCGGGAATGCTCGTCGGAAAATTTAAATTAAAGCTATGCTAAAACAGACGGAGAACGCGAGACGACGAGCATCCATGCACCTTTCACATGGAAGTACACCACCCGGAGAATTTCATGTGGCACTATGTGGCACCAATCAGATTGAGGCTACTAAGCTAAGAGTACATTCTATCAATGAAAGAGCTGGTTAGAATCCGCTTACTGAAGCTGAAGGTCAGACAAGGTTAAGCTTACCGACCATGTTGAATGTACATATGGGGACGAAAACGATCAGCGCAAATGTGCTTTTCTACTTTTTCCTCTCGAATATTATATTTTCAGTAAAGGCTTGGTGTGGTGGAATTGATGGTAATTTCCTAAAGCTATTGTAAGGGCAGGTAAAATTGAACTTTGTCGTGGTCAACGGTGGAACGTGAGTGCGTGACAAAAACAATTAACCTCGTTCCAAAAATAGACTTGTTGACGAGAAAATGTAATTTAATTTGTCCTTTTATGATTTGTGTTATGAAACAGCTGTTTTGGTTATGTATCTTTGAGCAAAATGTTGGTTGAAAAGATTGTATCTGTGCTTGATATGGATAATTTTGACTGTACTTTACAAGGTTTTTGAAACAGCCTTGGTTTGGTAATTTGAAATTTATAGGGACGTGTTTATAAGATTGCAATTTGCATAAATTAGCTTGTTTATTCAAGCGTGTCAGTAGGTTTTTAAACCTGTTTTCTCTTCCCATAACGTGGTTTAGTTTTAGTTTACGATGTTGTGTCCATGATTTATATCAGTCATATCCACAGATTTTCCAGCCGACATAGAAATGATTTCTTTCTTGGTTTTATCATATACGGGAACATATGGTTTTTGAAATGTTTTAGCGATTTGCATAAATTAGTTTGATCATTCAAGCGTGTCTGTAGGTTTTTAAGCCTGTAATGTATACGGTTAAGTTTTACTTTACGATGTTGTGTCCATGACTTATATCAGTCATATCCACAGATTTTCCAGCCGACATAGAAACGATTTCTTACTTGGTTTCATAATATACAGGAACATATGGCAAGAAAATTTGTTTGAAAAACAACCCTGGCCTTGCCCTCTTTCGGTCCTCAATTTTCATAAACAAGTTTGTGCAACAGGGAGTGCCAATGACTGTCCTCTCCTCGAATTATTATCTTCTACACTTGTTTCTTTCACATCTTGTTGTGACCTCGATTTATATTCTTCAGTAATATGCAGACAATCATTAGTTGACCTTAACTGAGGTTTCAGTTTTAGATTTAATTTGAAATTTTTATGCAGTCGTTTTGTTCTAGTGTTAGTTTGACTTTTTAGCCTGTAGCCTACTAGCCCGATGGTTGCTCTGTCTCCAATTTTGGTCCAACTGGGTTTTTAGCGGGATTTTGTTTTGCATTCCAAGGGTATTGCTGAGTAAACGAAAAAGCTGTATTAGGCCCAGTTCAGACGCCGTACCTCTCATGGGCCGTACCAAATACATTTTCGCTCCTAGGTCGTATTTAAGTGGCAAACTTTGCCGTACCCTAAGATTTTGGCTTGCCTAATTGAAATCTGTCGAAAAAACTCATTTGGACACCGTACAACTGCCAAAAAACTACGTACTACTTGGTACGGCACATGGGTGGTGCGGCGTCTGAGCTGGGCTTTATGCGCTCAGGTGCTATAGTGGAGGGGGAAGTATTTGCAAGAATAATCGCGTGTGTTGTTTTGTCCTCAGAGTATGTCTTAAAAATCGCAAATAAGCGAGGATGAGACTTGTCATTTCAACATAGGTCAAGCACGCAATGCGTGCCTATGGTTAATGTTGGAAGCCCTTTTTATGTCGTGGTCGCTGTATTAACTACTAGATTTTGTCCTGGAGTTGAGCACTGTCCGGTTGGCGTTTCAGGCCCAATTTGGGAACTTTTTGGCATAGCAAGGCCTGGTCCATCAAGTTTGGCAATACCATGGCAACCCCTTTTTGACAGGCCAGTTTTTCAGTTTTTCACCTTTTTACTGAAAAAAATATAACTTTCGTGAAATACTTTTACAGTTTTAGATCATTTTCGTGTTCTTTTATAATTTTTTTAAATTTCTTCTTGGTGAATTTTGGCGCTTTACAGTGCCGGTTTGAAGAGAAATCCAAGATGGCGGATCCAAGATGACCCAAGATGGCAGCCGTTTAAAAACATGACGCAATTTTTACATCATATGTCATGACGTCATCAGCTCATGTTGCGGACTTCAAAGGAAAGGGTTTTAGACGTATTATCCTTAATATTCTAGAAGTTAAGGGGCGGGAAGGGGCGGAATTCCTCCTGGTTCCAGGTGATTAAAAAAAGCCCGGTCTTAATATGTAAAATGTAATTTTTGTTACACTATCCGCCTCGAATAGCCTTGACTATAGGTGGGTAGTGTATGTTTTTTTGATTTTTTTTTTCAAGGAAACTTTACCAATAAATGTTGTGTTGTATTGTATTGTGTTATCAGTATTGCAATTTGTAACTGCATTTTACGGTGGACGTAGCTCTTTACCGGAAACAAAGCTGTGTGAAAAATTGGAAAGTTCAAGAGCTCCTGGAAAGTTTTAAAAACATTCTAGCCCCAAATTGTTCAAAAAATGAGAACGTTCAGCCCCCCCGTTCAGCCTCTGGAACTCGAGCGGGAAATCTATGGGAAAGTTAATAAGTTTTATATGAAGCAGGTAATGATTGCGCGTGTCCGTTGCGTTTGTTACCCATAATGCCTTGTATTTCTTTGAGACCATATCGTGGCTTTTGCGCTAATTTTTGTGGAAGACGAATGTTTGTTCGAATTTCTTGGCTCTTTTGAGCCCCAGACTACTTCTGAATGATTTATAATTGCAATAGAATCATTGGCTAGAGTACGCAGAAGAAAGAAATGTCATTAACGGGAGCTAACACGACGCCACTAGGACGACTTCATCCCATTTTGGCCGCGAAGCAACAAGGATCTGTAAGTCCTGGCGCGAAGAGAGAGGCCGGTAGTTTGGATTCAGGAGGTTAGCTGTTGCTCTGAAATAATGAATGATTATGCCGAGCTCTCTATATTATGTACTGGGTTTAGTTTTGGTGCATGTTGACATCTGGCGTCGGAGAAGTGGGTATTAAATTAACTGTACCGCATTGAAGAGAAATTACTACGCATTCGTAGACTTCAATTCATGATCAGCCTTTCATCTAATGGAAAGATCATTTTTAAACCTCACCGAACCAATAAGAAAGGCTTAAATTAGTGGATAATTCAGCAGTTTTATATTGTGAAAGCATTTATCGATGTAGGTTAGATATTCGAGCAAACTGGTTTTCAAGTTGATTAACTTTCTGGAGTCTATAATTACGTGTTGTCATTACCACAACTCGTGATCATAAATTTCTTTATTAGTGCATTGACAATGAGTTAACCTCATTACTCTAAATACCAAAAAATACATAATGCCGAGAAGAAAAGCGAAGACAAAAGGCAAAATAGCAAATGCAAAAAAATTCAATTATACTGAAGTTGTAAACGACAGCACATGGCAAATTACTAGAATGTGTTCAGACAGGGGTCATATGAAACAAAATCCTTAGACAAGTTTTCTTTCAAGGGCACTCCTGTTGCTTTCTAACTTCTTTATAATATCAAATTGAATTTAGGTACTTTAAGGATTTTATGAATATATCATCAAACATTATTCCATGGCTTCATTTTACATTAAAAAGTCAAGAGAGCATGCAAAATGTGAGAGGGTATTGCACCGTAGTATCCGGTTTTCTAAAACTCATTGAATAAAACAGCTAAAATCACTGGAATAGTTAGTCCTTTATCCGATAGTTTGACAGATGATACTTGAGGATACTTTACTCGCCGCTTGCATTTTGCAATAATATGCAAATTATAAAACATCTGCACGTATCAAACATCAAATTAAGTGTATTTGTTATATGTTTTTATTGTTATATGTTTATCCAGTTTTTGAAATGTCATTTCTTCAAGGGAATGAAAGAAAAAGAAAGAGGAAAAGCCGATGGGGAACAGAAGACAAAAGAACATTTATTCCTGGTATGCCCACCACCATGCCGCCAAATCTCTCTCCAGATCAACAACGAGCTTATATAGGTAAGAGTTAAAAGCTATCAACCTTTCGTTTTTCAACCATTTTGGGCACCATGGCAACATGGTAAAAATATAATGATCGTAATATTTATTATGGCCCACCAATAAATTTTTGTGTGAAACTTATCACCTGGTACAAAATGTGACAGTGGTGCCAGAAAATTTACCTTGTACATTTTGATACAGTAAAAATCTGCATATAAGAACCTAGATTTTTCCAACTTAGCCTAAATAGGTTCTTATAGAAATGGTATTTAGTGGGATTTTAGGTTACTTAGGTTCTTAAATAGATTCTTAATTTGATAGGGGCACTAGCGATCAGCACAGATAACTACAGGGCATGTGTGATATGGAATCTATTGCTGTATTAAATAATTATCTAGAATACAGTTTAGATGAAAACCATACAGTAAATTTATCTTTACAAAGAACTAGCATGCATGTCTTTCATGCTGCAGTGTCCATAAAATGCTGTGTTACATTTTGTGATGAATTCATTTTTGTAAAATAAGAACCTATTGAAAATTTTAGGCTAAATAGGTTCTTATGAAATGGGGGTTTAAAATGAAAATTTTAGCCTAACAGGTTCTTAAATTTTAGGTTCTTATATGCAGGTTTTTACTGTATCTTTTGTCCGATTTTATCTATTAGAACTAAACAATTTCAAAACAATTCTAATCAAAGTGTAATGAAATCAAGTAAACTACAACCAACTTGCATTTGTTTAGCCTCAGACATGCTGTTACACTCAAATTAAGAAAACCGTGAACACTGAAAATATTCATGGAATGTGTGTTTTGACCAATCACATGCGAGACCTTGTAACCGCCGAAAACAAATGGGTTCTCAGTCATGGAATCGAGTTGTTTCGAAAGACGACAAGGTTTAATCTTCACCAGTTTATCTTACAGAAATTAGAAGTGCTATTCCTTTCTATCTGAGAGCCCCACGCACTACGCAAGCGAAAATAGGTTTGAGCGCTTTTGCCGAATAAAATTTTTCGACAAAGCGACGCAACAATCATTGTTTCTGAAATTTCAAATAAAACCAACTCAAGCGGCAGTTATTTCACCTTGAAGTAAAAACTGCAATATTCTCTCTCCAAATTCGCCCATTGACAGCACAGCTGACTCGATTTATTTAGGCCGAATCATCCGTGCCTTCGAGCCGGGCTTACATCATATTTTATAACGTGTAGTTGCACATTTTGAACATGACATATTTTCAAATTTAGCAACGGTACACCAGGCTGTTGAAGAATAACGAACGCCGCTTTTGACACTCCGCGGTCGTTGCTACAATGCAGCCGCAACAAGTCAAAGACCACTCACACATTTTTCGCTCCCGTAGCGCATGTGGTTCTCAGATAAAAAGAAATGACAATTTAAATTCTTGTAAGTTAAGATGAAGGTCTTTCAAAACAACTGGAGAACCAACTCGATTTCGTGACTGAGAAACCCACTTGTTTTCTGCGGTTACAAGGCTTCGCATGTGATTGGTCAAAACACAATAAGCATTCCAGAAATATTTTCAGTGTTCACAGTTTTCTTCGTTTGAGTGTAACATGACTGGCTGTTTTCTCTTTACCACAATAATGCACATGTGCTACAGAATATAAGCTGAGGGGTCATAAAAACATGACACCCCCTTTCTGGCTTGCTGGTATATTGGATGATACACTGTAAGGCTGAAAGATTAGCTGAAAAGCAAAGCAAAGCTTTAAGGGTTGGGCAACATCAGGGCATGAAAATTGTGTCTAATTCAGGCGCCAATGAGCCTAAATTTTCCACGTTTGCGACCAGGTCTTGAAAATAAGTCACCAAATTGGCGACTAGAATTCTTCATCGCACCCTACCTGAAAAAAGTTGTTTTGGTAACTTAAGAACAAATCCCATAATGCAGAGGTTGTCTGTATAAATAAAAGAATTATTCCACTCTTAGCCACCTCGGTGCTGCACATCTAATGGGTTTTAAGTTCATGTACAACTCATTCAAGTCAATAGTGAACCTTAAGAGTTAGTTGTTAAGTGGTCAATAAAATTATTTGTTTAGCCATCTGTCTGCTTCCTTCCTTATTTCTTTTAGCCTGTGAGCAAGCTCTTGGGGGGCTGGGGAGAAAACAAGAGCTTGCAATGATGTCTCAGTAATTTGAATTTCTGCATCAAAAAAGTCAATGCAAAATGCTGATTGGTGGAGATTTAATTTGGTAATGATGTCATCAATCTTCTCGCGACAAGACAAAAATGTCTAGCGCACCAAATGTGAAATTGCCTTTGCCAAACCTACGGTCAAAAGCAAAACTGTTGAATGTAAGTCATACTTAAAATCGAAGGTTATGGTGTTGGAAAGAGAATTGGAGTAAAATAGAAAGCTTTATTCCTGGGATTATTTTTAGTTCACACTGCACTGAATTTGCATACTGTGAGTCTCAAAATAAATTGCACGAGCAATGTGGAAACAAATCGAACCTTTCTTTCGTGCACTCCATCCTTCCATTAAAAATTGAAATAGTAAATGAAGCTCGTATTGAAACTCAAAGTCAATGACAACTGTAAAAGAATTTGTAAGAAATGGCAATTATATTTCAAAATTAGTTTCAGTTAAAAAGCGCTTCAAATTTGCATAACGCATGAAATCTGACCTTCTTTCATGTGCTTAACATGTTTGTTTACATTGAAGCTTGTTTCTGGTTTGCGCTGATTGGCCAAAATCTGACAGCTGAGACAACAGGTTGCCACAGCGGCTCTGCGGGCGGAATTCAAATTCCTGAGACATCACTGCAAGTTCTTGCTTCCCCCCCCCCCCCCCCGAGAGCTTTCTCCCTTTTTATTATGTTAAATTATTATTAATTTTACCTTATCAGCCCAGCTGAAAATTGAAGAAATTACCAGAATGCTGCGGACAGGAGAGTTAGGAATACCTGAAAATCCCGATGAAAGGTAGATGCTGAACATACTGTCTGCTGATTTATGTTTTAATTCCTTACAATAATATTTACCCTCATGTAGAATTTGTTAGTCTTAGGTGCTTATAAACAGATATCAGAGAAATATTGTGATTGATTAAGGGCATTGCCTTATAGAAGCCAAGTAGGCCCAGAGTTGAGTTGAATAAGCAATGAAAACTGATAGAGAGCGGTTTCAAAAAAATGAAATCAAGCACATGGCTATTTAGGTGGTGGACGTGCGATAACGCACGTCACGTGGACTCGTAAAATGGTCATTTTTGTTTTTCATTTTTGTCACTATTAGTCGTCCGTCAGTTCACTTAGTCTTCTTGGAGTGGCGCAGCCTGTGAACAATGGGCTTGCTGTTGTAATGACGTAAATAATGACCTTTGAACGACAATTGGGGGCTGGTCATTTATTACCTGTGAGGGGGGCCGGCCCTTATGCTGGGTGTTCATTTTCAAAATCTTGTTGTCGCCGTCCGTCAGTTCACTTAGACCTCTTGGGCTCGCGTGGCCGGCTCTGAACAATGGACTTGCTGTTCTAGTGACGTAAAGAGATGGATTTTACCAGGTCTCTCAAATACCAGACATACTAGTGACATAACATGACCTTTACTGATAAGATCTTTTGAGTTGAATTTAATTTTCCATCTTTGATCGCAGAAAACTTCAGGGTAGTATTGACAAAATACATTAGAATCGCTGCAGATGTGTTTATAAAATGTGTTTTTAAAGGGAATACGGTGACAGATCGTAAAAGTGCGCCACATCGAACACGCAGATTGTAGGAGAACACAAATTTAAACAATTGTTATCGTTTTCGTGACCGTTTAACAGAACCCGTATTATATCAAGTTGCCTGTCAACAATTTGCTATCACTAGCCTTGTGTGGTCTTAACTGATACACTCTTTATTTTTATAAGAATATATTTTATAAGAATATCGAGGTTGAAATTTGCGAAGTTTTAAGAATATTTTAATAATAAACCTGAGGCTGAGATTTTGAAAAGGATATAATTTTGTGTGTTGAAAATCTGTAAATACGATACAATTATAATTTTTATGTTTTTAACTTAACCATATAAAATTATTCCTTTCTCTAAACGGCAAAACTAGCCAACAACCCCAATACATTCTCAAACGGAATGTCATAAGCTATAATTTAAGAATAACACAAGAATACTTTCAGCCTAAAATTGGCAGAAAAATAAGAATATTCAGCCTGGGCCCGAAAAAACAACATTCTTATTAAAAAAAAAGAGTGTATGTGATTTCAACAATAAGAGATTGTCGCTGTTGCTTTTTAAAAAAGAAACCTTTTTTTCTTTAGGAAAATGGGGGGGGGGGGGGGTGGGTGAGAGACTATCTGCCGCCTGTGTATTCTTCAGAATTTCTTGTTTAGGTATCTTTGAATACAGTTCCTCTAAAAAATACCTCGTTTGATGGTGTATCTGTTGTGGTTCAAAATTTTCTTTGGTTTAAAAATTTTCAAACGAGTTTAATTTTCATTTTCCCCCATTGGGGGAGGGGGGGGGTGGGTGAGAGACTATCTGCCGCCTGTATATTCTTCAGAATTTCTTGTTTAGGTATCTTTGAATACAGTTCCTCTAAAAAATACCTCGTTTGATGGTGTATCTGTTGTGGTTCAAAATTTTCTTTGGTTTAAAAATTTTCAAACGAGTTTAATTTTCATTTTCCTTTGTCTCGGATTCATTACCATAATCTAAGACAAAGGAAAATAAAAATTAATCTGGTTTGAAAATTTTCAAACCAAAGAAAAATTTGAACCACAACATATCCAGTTTCGAGTTTTTGTACTAGTTTTGGTTTTTTGATGTTCAGTTCAAAACCACACTAACATTTTTTGATCTACAAATCAGATCACCTTCTCCAGAACCAATTTACAATACAGAAGGCAAGAGGCTAAACACTCGTGAGTTCAGAATTAGGAAAAAGCTTGAAGAGGAGAGACATTCACTGATACAAGAAGCTATGAGTCTAAATGAAGATTACAAACCTCCTGCAGATTACAAGTAAGTACAGTATGGTGAAACACCCTGAATGACAATAGCAGGGGAACAAGTACAAGTGTCTGCATTACAAAATTAATCTAGACAAAGGTTAGGCGATGGAGGTGCAGTAGTCAGGATGTTTAACCCTTTAAGGCCCAACAGTGATCAGCATCAAGTGCATTATAACATATACAGGTCAGGAGAATTGAGGAAATGATCTCCAAAGATGAAACGTCTTGATGTTTAAGCTAATTCTCCCAGCTAATGCCATAAGAAATATATGGAGAACAATGAGGAGAATCTGCATGCTGATATTGGGGCTTAAAGGGTTGACTTTGAGCATGCTTTTGATCTGGGTACTGTTGTTTCCTTAGTTAAGAAACTGTTCTCCGTGTTGTCTCTCTCCACCCCGGTGTTTAACCCATTACCGACCGCATGTTTTTTGATCGCTTCGCTAAATTAGCAATTGGTAATAAACAACCCCATGTGCAGTACGAAACGACAATTTATAGGCTCGAAAAAACAACACTCACTTGATCTAGAATAGTTAAAATTTCTAACTTCCAAGTAATATACACCAGTTGTCAATTAAGAATTGGCCAAAAATACAATCTCAAAGTCAAAATTTTGAAAATTCTTGCAAGGGATTTCACATGTTGTCTCGCGCGTGAAATCAAACCACAACAGAGGATTTGTGTCTGTTTAGGTCAGATTACTATTTTTCTAAATTTCATGAATGAAGAGTCACAGAAGAGGAGACAGTAAGCTTTTCTAAATAATACATTTATTAATACACGCCTTTATTCGTTTCTGAAAACCAAATGCGTTCAATTCTTTCTTCGAGGGAAGCTATGCGAAAGCGATTTCGCTCGGTGTGCAAGTTATTTTGAAGAGCATTTACTGATGCGAACTGTGCACCTTTTTCAAAACTTTTACGACAATTTTAAGAAATACAAAGAATTCTTCAATTAAGAAGTTATTTCGGTAAAAATTTACGATCAAATGTGTAATTTACTCTACCGTAGACTCATAGAAGTGCTTGAGCATTTCCCAGAAAGTCCGCAGCTCGAAAAATCTCTTGCGATGGAAGATTGTCCTTTGCTTTGACAAAACAGCTGTTCATCCTCGAAAGATGTTTTCTTCGCTCTAAAAGCTCTAAATTCCATCCCTTAACTTGTCGAGTGTTCCTTAGAGCTTCTTCTTTCAATTTTTAAGTTCAAAAGGTAATCCTTCCTTCCGAGAGTGAGATATTGCCATGGCAGCCATTTTGAGTGAAATGTGATCTTCTTGGAGAGTGACAAGAAGTCTTCCCTTCTAGGACCCCCCTCAAGCCTTCAAATATATGCGCAGTAGGTGGATTCTGATTGGTTGAACATTCCCAAAGACAACTAGGACAAAAGGGAACCAAAAAAGCCTTTCTAGGGGAGACTGGGGCCAAAAGCGAACACGCGCAAAATCAAGGCCGGCTCAGGCCGGCACGGACGTTAATGGGTTAAGTGGGTACCAGAAAGCCAACCTATCAGCATGCATACTCTCCTCACTGTAAAATAAAAAATAAAATAAAAATAAACTGTTCTCCACATATTTCTTTTGGCATTAGCTGGGAGAATTTGCTTAAGCATCAAGACATTTCATCTTTGGTTATCACTTTCTTAATTCTCATGACCTGTATGTGTTACAATGCATTAATATGATGAGGTGAAATTTGATGCTGATCACTGTTGGGGCTGAAAGGGTTAACAACGGTAGCTTCCCATCAAGGGGGAGTAGTAATGCTCCTAATCCCTTCATGCTACAGAAACCAGACATAAGCACTGGTCTTGGTGAGCCATCTGGTTCATTTATTTCTGGAAATTGGACACAAGACTTAATACCAGTTTCTATTGCATGAAGTAACTAGGAGGACTGCCACTCCCCCTGGTAGGGATGCTAGTCCATCACAGGACCCCCAAAACATAAAGTAACTAGGAGTGTTGCTACTCCTCCTGGGTGGGGTGCTAGTCCATTACAGGACCCCCAAAACATAAAGTAACTAGGAGTGTTGCTACTCCTCCTGGGTGGGATGCTAGTCCATTACAGGACCCCCAAAACATAAAGTAACTAGGAGTGTTGCTACTCCTCCTGGGTGGGGTGCTAGTCCATTACAGGACCCCCAAAACATAAAGTAACTAGGAGTGTTGCTACTCCTCCTGGGTGGGATGCTAGTCCATTACAGGATGCCCAGCTTAAAGTGACTAGGAGTATTACTTCTTCCCCTGGATAGGATGCTAGTCCATGACAAGGTACCCAAACATGAAGTAACCAGGAGTATTACTACTCCCCCTAAATGGGATGCTAGTCCATCACAGGGTACCCAAACATGAAGTGACTTGGAGTATTACTACTCCCCCTAAATGGGATGCTAGTCCATCACAGGGTACCCAAACATGAAGTGACTTGGAGTATTACTACTCCCCCTAAATGGGATGCTAGTCCATCACAGGGTACCCACACATGAAGTGACTAGGAGTATTACTTCTCCCCCTAAATGGGATGCTAGTCCATCACAGGATACCCACACATGAAGTGACTAGGAGTATTACTACTCCCCCTAAATGGGATGCTAGTCCATGACAGGGTACCCAAACATGAAGTGACTAGGAGTATTACTACTCCCCCTAAATGGGATGCTAGTCCATCACAGGGTACCCAAACATGAAGTAACTAGGAGTGTTACTACTCCCCCTGAATGGGATGCTAATCCATCACAGGGTACCCACACATGAAGTGACTTGGAGTATTACTACTCCACCTAAATGGGATGCTAGTCCATGACAGGATACCCAAACATGAAGTAACTAGGAGTATTACTACTCCCCCTAAATGGGATGCTAGTCCATCACAGGGTACCCAAACATGAAGTAACTAGGAGTATTACTACTCCCCCTAAATGGGATGCTAGTCCATCACAGGGTACCCACACATGAAGTGACTAGGAGTATTACTTCTCCCCCTAAATGGGATGCTAGTCCATCACAGGATACCCACACATGAAGTGACTAGGAGTATTACTTCTCCCCCTAAATGGGATGCTAGTCCATCACAGGATACCCAAACATGAAGTGACTAGGAGTATTACTACTCCCCCTAAATGGGATGCTAGTCCATCACAGGGTACCCAAACATGAAGTAACTAGGAGTGTTACTACTCCCCCTGAATGGGATGCTAATCCATCACAGGGTACCCACACATGAAGTGACTTGGAGTATTACTACTCCACCTAAATGGGATGCTAGTCCGTCACAGGACACCCAAACATGAAGTGACTAGGAGTATTACTACTACCCCTGAATGGGATGCTAGTCCATCACAGGGTACCCAAACATGAAGTAACTAGGAGTATTACTACTCCCCTAAATGGGATGCTAGTCCATCACAGGATACCCAAACATGAAGTAACTAGGAGTATTACTACTCCTCCTAAATGGGATGCTAGTCCATCACAGGATACCCAAACATGAAGTAACTAGGAGTACTACTACTCCCCCTGGATGGGATGCTAGTCCATCACAGGATACCCAAACATGAAGTAACTAGGAGTACTACTACTCCCCCTAAATGGGATGCTAGTCCATAACAGGATACCCAAACATGAAGTAACTAGGAGTATTACTTCTCCCCCTAAATGGGATGCTAGTCCATCACAGGATACCCAAACATGAAGTAACTAGGAGTATTATTACTCCCCCTGGATGGGATACTAGTCCATCACAGGATACCCAAACATGAAGTAACTAGGAGTATTATTACTCCCCCTAAATGGGATGCTAGTCCATCACAGGGTTACTGCCAACACTTTTTCACCTACTAATACACCCAGGTAGAAAGAGTGGAGGAAAGTTGCTTGTCTAAGGAAATGCAGACACAACATGATGTTGAAACTAGAATAAAACCACTGATCTTCTCAAACCTTCAGTCAAAAGTCGGATGGAAAGTCCAATATAGTGAACATTATATCACTGCAATTTGTTGCAGAGCAGATGTAAAGTTTGTGATTTTTGCTTTTTCGAACAGTGTTCAATGGTGGTAATAGTGTCACATTCAAGTATATGTGTTTGCATTTTTGCAGAAATTTAAATTAAAGATTCCATCTTCTGCATTGCAGGCCACCAGTCATTAAAATCCAGGATAAAGTGATGATTCCACAAGACAATCACCCTGAAGTCAACTTTATCGGACTGCTAATTGGACCACGGTAAGCTCTTTGTTTCTTAAATACCGTATTTCCTCAAATAAGCGCCCGGGCGCTTATTTAAAATTTCGGCTAAAAGGAGGGGCGCTTATCGGAAGGAGGGCGCTTAATTGAGGGGGGCGCTTATTAAGATTTCCTTTCAATGAACTGTATCTTCATTTTGGATACATCTTTAATAGAAAAACAAACACTACAACATTATCCACGCAAACGTAACGTCAATATTAATGTTTTTCATTTGTCAAAACAGTGGTTGGTAATCAAACATACCATAGTCCCATTATACACTTAACACACAGATGTATCGGTATGCATGTTTATAAAATATCGGAAAGGAAACTGTTCTCCTGTACTGATGCCGTTGTAGTTGAAGCTTAAAAAGTTATAAATAAAGTGGCAACAGAAACAAGTTTTCCTTGTATCCCTACTATTTAAGAAAGTGAAGGGGTCGGGGAGGGGGCACTTATTTGAGAGGGGCGCTTGTTTGATATTATGGCCTAGGGGGTTGGGCGCTTATTCGGGGGAGGGTGCTTATTAGAGCGTGGGCGCTCATTTGAGGAAATACGGTAACAGCAAAACTTTCATCTATAGGTTAAGTCATACTACCTTAACGTCATGTTCCCAATGAATACAATTAATGGGAAACCTCTTACAATAATTATTTAAATAAAGTAAAACAAATGTCAAAGCAATGGTAACAAACCACAAAGAAACAAGAATGACTGAGACTGCAGAAGACAAAGGTGATGGATTATCTCTAATGAACCTGAAGTCTCATAAAGTTCCATGATACGTAAGTTGTTATTGTATAGTAGCTTCAATACTTCTGAGACGCCTTTACAGAAAAATCATGTTATTAACTGATTAAAATTTTCTTTTGCAGTGGCAATACATTAAAGAAAATGGAAAAGGAGGTACATTGCAGATATTTCACTCACTATTGTTTCATTTCCATTCTCACATCAAAAGCTTTTCAATGTGGAACTGTCTTTGATGATGATCATATAAATGAAGGGCCCGGTGGAAAAAGGGCGTAATTGACGATTTTGAGGTTAAAATCGAAATTGCTCCTATTTAGCTGAACATTGGCACACAAGCTGGTTTTCATGTGAGGAACGCCGTTGCGCACTTATTTCTTGACCTGAGATCTAAAATTTGAAGAATTAGCGTATTACTTTTGCTTAAAACTGACACAAAGAAAACAACAGGACCGCGGATTCTAGGTTGAATTCCTTTGTTTTAGTTCAGGCAGAGAACAAAAGAAATCTTTCACGCATCACTTGAGCGAGTTCAGTTCAACAACACTTTTCACGCAAAAGTAATACGCTAATTCTTCAAATTTTAGATCTCAGGTCAAGAAATAAGTGCGCAACAGCGTTCCTCACATGAAAACCAGCCTGTGTACCAATGTTCAGCTAAATAGGAGCAATTTCGATTTTAACCACAAATCGTCACTTACGCCCTTTTTCCACCGGGCCCTTCAAATATTTGACACTTTATGTTTCTTCTTTCAGAGTTGCGCTAAGATCATGATCAGAGGGAAAGGATCCATAAAGGAAGGAAAGATACACAATGTACAGTCAAATTCTTTTGTTTTGTTGTCATTTTATATGTATCCTAAGTGAAAAGTACCGTGTGAGCATGGCCACGTCAGGAAAAAACATGACTTACTTTGGTATCAAAGGTTACGTGTTTTGTCACTCAAATTAAGTTGTCTATCATGAACTTTGAGTAAAACTGTGCCTAACTGTTGGTAAGTTAACTGTTTTTTAGTGTTTAAATAAATGTACATGTAACCATGTGAGAACATGTCCGTAAAAACAAACTCATTTCTGGTCAACAGTTATGGGCAGATTCAAACTTCAAATGTTCAGTTCTAAAACATGCCATGTTTAATACAAAATTAAGCCATGTTTTTTGGTGGTGTGGCCACTTATAGATGCAACCAACTGCAAATAAATAACTAAATGTCGTTTTGTTACCCTTTCCAAGTGATTACAGCTCAAGGTGCTAGTGAGGCCAAGCATTCAAAAGTAAGAAACAAACATTTCGTATTGAGTGTAAAAAGGCTCAAAACTCCAGCTGGCAGGAGGTAGACCATTAACCCTTTAGCTCCAGTATCAACATACATATTCTCCTCACTGTTTTCCATGTATTTCTTATGGTACCAGTTGGGAGAATTCGCAAAAACATCAAGACATTTTGTGCTTGGTGATCATTTCCTTTATTCTCCTGGCCTGTCTGTTTGATCAAGTAGTGATATTGTAAGGAGAAATTAGATGCTTGTCACTATTGGGGCTTAAAGGGTTAAGCTATTTACAGTTGTGGCTAAGGAGTTGAACCCTTGACTACTTCAAAGTAACTTCAGTAAACAGCCAGAAATTTTTAAGTCAGATGTTTTAAGTCTGGTGCCCTATGCACTAGGCCACAAGGCCTTCCTATGAGTAAGTTTTCTTATACATTTAATATTATTTTCTGAACAGGGAAATAAAGGTGGCCAAGTGAATTCTGGTGAAGATGAAGAATTGCATGCTCTGGTTACCGGGCCAACAACTGAGTCAGTGCAGAAGGCTGTAGCAATGGTGGGTGGTTGTTATTCAGTTTTATTATTTTTCTCGTTGTGCATCTCTTTGTTTGCCACACACACTTATGAGATTTAACAGATAAAGGCAGTTCATGGATCTGCACATTATTTTATTGTTGACCATACATTTCTTAAATGTGTGTAGTCCTAGAGTTTTTTCCTTTTTTGGTACTTGCATTTTATCACTCTGTTCTCACCTAGATGTGTGTGGTGTTGTTCCAGAAAATACCCCCCCCCCCCCCGGAAAGGTTTTATTTGTATGAACCGCCTACCCCTCTGGAAACTCCAGTTTAGCATCCTTCTTTCTTCACCTCAGAAATTGCAGTGACCTTTCTTGGGGAGTGCATGGATATTTTGTGGAACCGCACATGTTTGTTAAGTGGAGTGTCAGTTTTCAAATTTAAAGTACTTTTTTGTGAATAGAATTTTCCAAACACATTATTTTTCAAATTATGCTTTTTTTTTAGATACGAGACATTTTACGGCAAGGTGTAGAAGCCCCTGAAGGACAGAACGATCTTAAGAGAATGCAACTTAGAGAATTAGCTGCTTTGAATGGTACACTTAGGGATGATGAGATTCTGAGGTAACTGTACATCTAAGTTATTTATGTATTTATTCATTTGCCATAAAACGATAAAATGTGGAAAGCAAGAAACAAATAAGTATTTACAGCGAGGAGACCTCATGAAATCACTAAGTTTATAGTAACAAAGTCACTCAATGACTGAAAATAGTGCTGCATTTGCATGGTACACAGTATGTGACTAATCCAGTGCAGTCTATTAGAGAAATTCCTTCTTTTTTTCTGCAAACGTACGAAAACTGGTTTCACTTGTAATTTTTGTTGATTTGATTGAAACAGAGAATAACCGGCTCTTTCAACCAATAACATCTCGAGATTTTTTATTTCTTGACATGCACCTCTTATTATTGTAAAAAAAATACCTTGTCTCCATAATGAAGTCTCAGTAGTACCCATGATGAAGTTAGCACTAACAATCATATAAAAATTACTTAAACATTTGGGTTGGAAATTAGTGTTCACCTGCTCACAAATGCGAGCAGGTAAGAGATTGCATGAATGCAGTCACTTAAGGTGGTACTGGAGGCTACAAATTTTCAGTTCAAGGGAATTTGTATTTGGTGAGATATAAGCAACTGAAGTTTCGTCTCCAAGGCAAATTTTGCGGGAAAGATACCACAACAAATGGCTCAAATTGTAATTGCGGTTTACGAAAACATTCCCTACAAAATGCGAATTTGACAGTTTGTGATCTCAAGTTTCGATTGCGAAATTATCACAATTCACATACTCTTTGCTTAGTGTGCCTTATTCATGCTAGTTTAAATGGAATATCACAAGTTACCTTTCTCTTATTAGATACCATAGTATTTCGCTGGTATCGACATACTGAAATGTCTCTTTTTGTACAAAGACAGAGCAATGTAAGTTTCGTTACGTGACATTGAAATACAAGCCATTGTCTGGAGTTATCGAACACAACTTCTTCTTACTGGTCT
This sequence comes from Siderastrea radians, assembly GCA_964017195.1. Lineage (NCBI taxonomy): Eukaryota > Metazoa > Cnidaria > Anthozoa > Scleractinia > Rhizangiidae > Siderastrea > Siderastrea radians. Next base: position 31,035,215 of record OZ024898.1, read on the forward strand.
TCGAAATCGTAATTTTGTGCTTTGCAGAATACAACTAGTGTTCACAAATATCTATGGAAGCTTCATTTCATCATAAAAAGCCACGGTTCTTTTCTATTTCGTAGAATAACTCTAAAGTTTACAACGCGAGTCAAATAAATCTGTCAGCGCTGCACTCCACGACATCAGTTGCCAAGGAAAGGTGTCATTGTTTATGCTGGCGCTTCTGATTGGTTTCGCGGGAAAGTAGACTCTCTTTATAAGGGCAGAAAGACCTTATATAGAGCAAAATTTTGGTATTTACCGCTGGAAATACGTATTACTGGCTTGTAAAACATGGCTGTAAGGCGAAGATCACGCTAGAATCGATCGGGAAAAGGAATTACGAAAAATTGTGACGTGTTTTGAACAATTTGGGTGCTTTTGGCATAAATATGCACTCATTGTAGTCAGAATATCTCCTGTACGATTTATTTATTTGCTACCAAACTTGGCAGGCTTCAAATACGTATAATTACGAAAGTTTTCATCGGAGTGCATCATGAGATCTTCAGTGCTGTTTGCGTGACAAGGTAATGTATTCACTACAAATCAAAATTTCATTTTTTGTTCCTAAAATCGTTACTTTTTAACTTCCTGTGACGCACTCCGGTGAAAAGTTTTGTTATAGTGTTTTATGTCTTTGATCAAATTCTTGCTACAAATGTTTAAAGTGCTACTACGATGAAAATTTCTTCTTTTGTTTTCAACTTTTTTAAACTTCAAACTGTTCAATAGATGCCATATTATATGAATCGCGATAAATAAGATCGATATATGCTTACACGGCCCAGGAATATATGTCCGAAAACCACGTTAAACCCGTCCGCCATTACTCAGTTCGCAAAAGAGAAGCCCGCGAATTTCATGGAAGCGGTCTTTATCTCTAACCACGTGAATTTTGCTCGTGACGTAGAAGTCTCAACCATCGCCACGAAGAGTATAATGAAGAGTCGAAAATAGAGAGCCAAACATTGCATTATATAGATGTGTTTTCCGTCGAATTGTCGTCTAGTTATTTTGAGAGCGATTTAGAACAAAGTTTTCTTTTTGGCGAAGTTGGCGAACTCGCAGAAGTGGCGCCATACGATGACAGTTTCGAGCCTCTCGCTACCGAAGAGGAAGCCGTCTCAAACAATGCAAGAATGGATCAAGAAGCTGAACAAATATCCCAATTATCCCAAATCACAAACGCTGAAATCCTTCCGATAATACAACAAATTTAACTGTTTCGCATGTCTGTCGTGTTGGGGTCCGTCAGCTGTTTCTTTTTTTCTTGCCGATACGGGTTGAGTTTGTTGTTGTTATGTTCACAGATTTGTTGCAGTATCCTGAGTTGCAGTTAATAAATAAATAATAAATCTGTTGATAATAAGCTCTCCCTTCTAAAAGAAAAACCCACGTAACGCTACATGAAAGTTTTTTGAATAAATATAGAGAGCCCCAAGCCTAACACACATTCAGAATTTTATAGATGAGACAAAAGGTCGAGGAAAATAAATTCACGTAAACAAAGTGATGTCGCGAATCGCCCGTGTAATTGTGCGAACACGGTAATCTTACTACCTAGTAAACAAGCAAATACGAATTAATAGAGATAATCTCTGATTTACCATCAGAAGTCTAGGTGTAAACTGTGGACTACGCCGTCACTTCGAAAGCGTTACTGAGAGAAGTGGTTACCCCGAACGCGGTGAAAGGCTCAAGAAATTATAGCTAATTATGTAAGACTTTGGCAGTTTGGGATTTCGCTACGCCGTACGCCAAGAGAAATTAATTGAAGTATAAAAGAGCTATATTATTAGGAGCTGGCTACGCGGTACGCGGAGAGAGATAAATTGAAATGTACGAGGGATGTTAGGACCTGGCTACACAGTAAAAAAGAACAAGCAATACACAGTAAGGTTTGTTATGGTCGATTAAGCTCGGTTGTTTATATTTTCACGTTATATGTGGCCAAGTAATTCAAGGAAATTTCGAGTAATATTTTCGTTTATAGAACGAGGAATACACGGTGATGTTCCGTTATCCAGGAACGTCTGTAGTACGCAGAATACACGGTAATGTTTCCCTATTTTCTGCTTTAATACCGCGTACAACATACCGAGTTGAATAAAAATAGTTTCTGCGTATCGCGGAGCCGGCTTGGCGGCGACAGGAAATAGTTCTTGTGAAGGGACATATATTACGCAGTTAAGCCGAAATCTGTTGGGACTTATACATGTATATGCACAAGACAACCGAGCGAAGTATCTCTAAGGTGTGTGAGGAAATGTGTATCTTACCGTACATGTGATGTTAGCACAAACGGCAAATAAATATTCGGTCACCATTTGACGATCCCGCTCAGATATGATTGCTGATATTTTTCTTCCTGATGGCTGGAACTGATCCCGGTTTTAAATATTTCCTTGTACATTTCTTATAAAATGCTTGAGTAAAACATTCAGCCGTAAAAATGCACAGCGCAAACAGTGACCAACAGGATTGACATCCTTCTGGTCAGCCACGCAAACGAAGCTTTTCCGCTTAAAATAAACGTACCCACTCGTCGGTGAACTGTGAATGGAAATTTCCGATTCATCGATGCTTTCTTTGCCGTAATCTTCAACAACAGAGCGCCGACCACGCATACTGCAGCTCAAAATCGAAGAAATGAATCTTGCAAACCCTCACACCTCTCCGAATGCATAAGAAAGTAGCCACGTTTGTTTTGTTGCGTTGAGACTTCTACGTCACTTCCTCTCTCGGCCATCTCGGCCCAACTCGTCCCGGTCATTTTTGAATTGAGTAATGGCGGCAAGCCGAATTCGAAAATTACAGTTAAAATAATCGGATTTCCCGTACGAATTTCGACTTAAAACTTTGCACGGTGAGTAATATGTACTTATATTTTCGAAATATGGAGAGAACAAAAAGTTCATATTTTTGATCATAGTAGCACTTTAAACCCCCTTTCAGTGACGTGTGATTTATGTTAAAATGGCAGTCTCAATAGCACCCTTAAATTCTTCAAATTCCACAAATTCCTTAAATTAAATGAAAAAACTGTTTTTGTTTTCAGAATCCTGATAAAATTTTACATAAGCTGTGGTAATTACATAGGTTTTGGACTAATATAAGTCACATTTTAGTCCCAGTGAAATGTCCGAAAAATCACTAAATTAAGGTCCAGGACCACCTTAAATGCATCTTGCATTTGAGAATGCATTTTGATGGCAAATGCCCTCAGAAAAGTTTCCAACCCTGTGACAGTAGTGTGTGACTGGATTTAGAACACATTTTTGTTGCAACTGTTTCTTGTAGATGCCGGAACTGTGGATCGGTAGAGCATCGTCATTGGGAGTGTCCAGAACAGAAAAATGTAACTAACAATGTGCTGTGCACGAGGTGTGGTGCTGCTGGTCATGTGGCCACAGACTGCATTCAGACAGAGTGAGTTATCATGAGCATTACATGTATTAGCATTCTTCTTTTTCCTTAATTTGCTGCCAGGAATCAAGACTAACTTTTGCTCTTGCTAGCCTAGTTTCTGGTGACATGTCTGATTTTACTAACCAAAATGTTATTTTTCATAGCCAACTAGAGTTTTTTCAAGTCTTTGCTAGTTAAATACCATTACTTAATAGAGGAATTTACAGTTATCACAGTTTATTTATTTTTATTTATTGTAGTCTTCCTCCAATCCCAGTTGTCCAAGTTGACAAAGCAAAAATGGACAGTGAGGTAGGTTTGATTTCACAGCTGATGTTTCCTGTTCTTTGACAAATAAATCCTTGTTGCCTTTGTATTCCAAGAGTAAATCAATCTTCTATGCTAATGGCAGTCTTTCTTCTGCATTCTTTTCAGTACATGTCACTTATGGCAGAACTTGGAGAAGGTCCACCACCAGAACCAAAGATGCAGCAACCAAGGCCCCCTGCACCACCAGTGGAGCAAAACAGACCTCCCCCACGACATCCTTCTGGTCCACTCCCGCCCCCTCCAATGCAGGTTTGTTTGCTGTTAATGTAACAAGGCATTTTAGCCTTTATAAATTGTTGCCTGGTTAGCTTAAAAGAGCTATGTCACGGTATTTTCATTAATTTTTCTGATTTGACAAAATTACTTTCACATTGAAGGAAACCTCAAATCCCCATTTTTTACTTGCCAAGGTTAAGAATCTCAAAAGCAATCATCAATTTGTAAGGAAAATGTAAAGGCTATCCTGCACTGTGATGGACCGGGTGACTGCTGATATGGATCCCTGTTATTCAAAAAGAGTAGGAGATGATTGTCTCTAGTGTTGTGCTCTAACTTGTGTGACATTTGTTCATGGGTTGGATGATTGGAGTAGAATGAGGTCTTGAATGGCACCTTAACTTGCTGACGTTTGATCCTATGTTTTGTGTTGTCATTGCAGAACACAAATCACGACCGGCCACCATCATCTGCTCCAGCCCCATCTTCTGTTCCTCCACCCTGGGCGGCTCCATCTGGTCCAAAGCCATTAATGAGCACACCAGTAGCCATGCCTGGAGGAGGGCCTCCCCCACCCCCACCCCCTAACAACTCTTCTGCGCCACCATGGGCAAAACCAGGACTGCTGCCTCCTCCTGGAGGACCAATGATGGGTAAGTTATGGCTTGCTTTGTATTTCTTTGCTTTGCTGTTTCAATGAACAATAATCTGTTACATTTTACCTTATTCAGGTACTTTATTGCATGTCTGACTTGTTCTTTGTGGTTTGTTTTGACAGGTCCCCCTCCCCCTCAGCAGCATGGTGGCCCTCCACCCCCTCCCCCTCCAGGTGGACCTGGACCGTACCCTCCTCCTGGTGGACATGGACCACCACCACCTCCCCCGCCATCCTCCAGTGCTCCACCACCCCCATGGCAAAGTAAGTACAGAAAATCAGGTTTAGGAATGTGTGTCTGAAAATCCATGTGTGGTTCAAAGTAGCCTGTTCCAGGCTCTCAGATAGTTGGGACGGCACAAAAATTAGAAAGGGAACGCGAAAATAAGACGCGTGGGATCTGGAAAAATGGGGGCGGTGGCGGGAAAGAGAAGGGAGAGAGCCTGTAAGCATTTTTTTAACGACACCCTTCCGCCCACTTTTAGCAAGTCTTTAGATAATTAGATTTTGGCTGTCAAGCTATCGAAATGTCAGTTTGTTGGGATCGTTCTCAAATTTCTCGCGCGAGTTTACGCGCAATCTCGCTATGCGAACGCGAGGAAATATTCCTGCCTTCCAGCACATCTGATTTTCAGATTTTGCGAAAACAAAATTCTAACATGTATTGGAACAAAGGTTCCTCGAATTTCCTTGCTCGATGTGGTGAAAAACAAGGAACTGCTGGTGTTTACGGGCACTGTTGGTGTTTACGTTGTCAAATCGATTGGACAGTGCTCCATAAGCACGAGTTAGCTGCTTAACTTGCTCGAAAATTTTAACCCGTATTTATGCAACAGCAACAACCATTTTATTTTGCCAAATAAAATAGAAAAAAATTACACTATAAACTAAATTAACTGAAATAGGCAAAAAAACTACCCAGAATAGAAATAAACTAAACAAGCTGCGATGTTCAGAAGCTTGTTGCTCAGTCAAACCGGCGGGATTTCTTCATGATGTGTAAAATTATAGGCCAAACACGACTTCCGCTAGTCGCTGAATTTATTCTATTGTGCCGGAAGGTTGTGTTGACTCTTTGATGTCTTTGATCGAGAAATGGAAGTCTCAAGCTGTGATGTACTGTCTGGAGGAGTTAACCGTTCTTAGAGCCGTTTAAAACTTTATTTATGCCATCGTTTGTGCTAACTCTTTGGCAATTACTTTGGTTTTCTGGCTCGCCTTTATTGCCAGATTCCTTTGGAGCCGCTTTAAAAAGTGAAGCTTTCTAAAAGGATCAGTGATTTCTCAGGCCGTGAATTGATGTTTATTGTTTGCGGTTAGTTTGCCATGGATATCTTAATTAAATGCGTAAAACGTCCAAGTTATTTTGAAACTGTTGTAGTCTCCTTTGATCGTATAGGAGCTAGGCTTTTTGCACTGTTGTTTTAACTCCCTCTTTGTAGTCGTGGTTGAATTTTGCCTTCTTGAAACTATAACATAGTACTTCCATCGTCCTATTGCGTTACTAGCATCCAACAGAGAAATCTCTGAAATCTCCAGCACTTTAATTGAGCTTTGCAATTCTCGCTTTTTTCTGCATGACCCTTTCTACGTCCTTAAATTTCCCAATCGCCGCTGCACTTGGTCTCGCATCACCGAAAACATTATCTATTATCGTAGCTTCTGAATTCAGAGCAGCTTTTGCCAGACGTATAAACAGCTAAAAAAACAAACTTTTGCCGAAACCCGTTGTCAGAACCGCAAAAACATCTTCCAAGAGCCAAGTTTAGTAGACAAGTCTTCTGCTCCTTCCTAATCTCCTTTAAGTTCGGAAAATTGCGCAGACAGTCCTCTTGAGCGGTAGATAACGTGGACTCATCTATATCACGCGCGCGCTTCGCAGTAACCATCTCTCTGATTGTCACAAATGACCCTCACTACGAGGTGTTGATGTCGGCTGTCAAAACTGACCAATCGGAGGGTATACCAGGAGCTGGTATACCGGAACAGGCCGTTAAAAAAATGCTTACAGGCTCCGCCGCCTTGTCTCTCCCCAGCCCCCGCTCCCCCCGCTCTTTTTCTCAATTCACGCTTTCCCCACCATCTCGGAGCCTGGAACAGGCTAGGTTCAACGCAACTTAGTGCCTGAAGTTTTTTGTAATATTTAAGACAATAGTTAGTGTTTCGTTGTGGCATCCTACATTGGGAAAAGAGTTCAAAAAGGGCAACAAACAACAACATTAAGCAGATGTTTTGGATCTTTAGTGTTTGTTATATCTCTTTGTAATGTTTAAAACGATAGCGATTAATTGTGACATCCTATGTGAAGTTCAGAGAGTTCAAAAAAAAGAAAGAAGGAAGAAAAGCATTAGGCTGGATCTGGGGTGTTTGTTGTATTTCCTAAACATTCATTCCATTGAATGAAGTCAAAAAAAGCAAATCACATTTTCAAAATTAATGGTAATTAAGAAGGGATGTGAAAACGTCTCTCAAAGTCAAGGTGTTGTCAAACAAATTCAACATCATCCAACTTGCTGTATACCACTCTGCTGTACAAATATTTGATGACAATCAAACTTTGTTGAACACCATTCAACATATTCAGTATAATTCAACGTAATTTTTGAGGGCCACCCTAGTTAACCTTGAGTTAGCTTGGCACTACCCTCTCTAAATATTATCATTATCATTATTAATTACCGTATTTACTCAAAAGACCGCCACAGGGCTTATCAAATTTTTCGAGCTGTGGTGTGGCGCTTATTTGAGGGCGGACCTTATTCGGAGGCGGTGCTGATTTAAAACTGTCTACTTGCAAATAACAGTCAGATGTAATCATTCTTAATCTTTGTCCTGTTCATACACAATAGCATAGGAAGGACACAATAGAAAGATAGTTTTAAAGGTCTATATCCCTTTCACATCCTAATAAATAAGAACAGCAATAACAGTATCAGCCATATTAGTACTTCGGCATCAGCCATGTCAAAAATCAATAGACGCCGCATTGCTGCTGGAAGCATGCGGCGCTTTTTCGGGGGCAGCGCTCTTTCAAGTAAATACGGTAATTACTTTAACATCATTCAACAGAGTGGCCAGATGCATTCCACATGGCCAATAAAGCAATGTTATAAACTAAGGAATGTAACACAAATTATTTGTACTTCTCTAGCAGGTCCTGCCCCACCCCCGCCGTGGCAAAATCAAGCACCAGGATTTGCTCCACCCCCACCCCCTGGGTTTCCACCATTTCATGGCCCACCACTGCCACCACCCTCAGAGAACCAGTGGGTAAGTTATAGACTATAACACACGGATCAAACATGAACAACAGCTCAAGAGAGCTCAAACTCTTGCTCTCTTTAAATAAATCCACCGAACGTTTTGCTCTTATTGAGTGCTCTCATTAGCTCTTGTTGCCATTAATTTTGATTCCAGTTTAGCTGTTTCTTGTAAGTTAAAGCGCTCTTTGTGCAGGACGGCCTTGTTTTGAAGGTCAGTGGTTGAAGCCTGTTCTGTGCTGGAAATTGTGTTATTTGCTTAGATAAGAAACTTTGCTTTACACTGTTGCTGTCAAACCAGGGCCCAGTTGTTCAAAGCAGGGTTAAACTAACCTAGGATTAGCATCACTTTTTAATCCACATTTTACCCATAATTACGTGGGTTCCACTTAACAATTTGACTTTGGCTTCTTTCAGATTGTCACATAAAAGTAGGTGCAGTAACACTTTTAAACAAGAGAATCTGAAACCTTGGACAACGTTGAACCCAGGGTTAAGGGTTTTGAACAACTGTGCTGAGGTGTGCATTTCTTGAAAGGTCTGAAACTTTTGGGCCAATTTCGGGCACGATAACTCACGCTGTATCTTGTTAAACAAAGAAGTTTCTAAGCATGAACCTTTGCTAGAAGTTAAAATAACAGCTTTGTAGAATGAGTTCTTCATATTTTTACAAATGGCTTTTTGGGGCTGAAATGTTTCGAAACGAGCCCCAGGAGTATAAATCGGTACAAGCAAGCCATAAGGGATAATTAACCTTGTGATAGACTCTTTAGGTTTCTGCAGGCTAATTTGCTAATGCATCGATGCAGTACTTCATTCCAGCGCCAACAGGAGTCTAGTGTATGCTGAATGTCAACCTCTTACGTATGCTCTACATTAGTGTACATTAGCATTAGCATACATTAGCATACACTAGCATACATTAGACTTTAAAAAGTGTAATTCCAGCAACCACCTCTAATTTATGTTAATGTATTTTTCCAGGCTCCCCCACCACTGATGGGTGCACCGCCACCTCCACCGCCCCCACCCCCACCAGGCCCACCACCGCCATCATCCTGAGTTATGTTCATCAACACACATCTTCGCAGTAACCCGTGTTGGATAGACTTGGTTGACAAGACTTCATGGATTTTTAATCTTCAATTGACCTTATTAACTTGATTTCAGTGAGGTAGCCATTGCAGTCCTTATTCAGAGAGCTCTTTGATTGGTGTTTTCTTATGAGCTGTTGCTGATGGATTGAGGGCTGGAAATAATTGATTTTTCTTGCTTTACGAGAGGTGTTTCCTTCGAGACCTAAAATAAGTAGACATGACTTTACAAAATTAGTTGAAGATCTCCCATTTTGGATTTTTTGAACTCGAAGACGTAACACAGCATGAACATACTCAGAGTACTCGAGGATTTACATTGCAAATTGCATTTCGTTTTTCACTTCCACAAGAGAGTATTTTATAGAAGAAAAGAAAAGATGGCTTGTTTTGAAAGCAGAATGTAGTAACTGAGCCCTATTTCCAGCTCTGAAAATTGTTCAAATATTTCCTTTGTTTGAAGCATCCTTTAAAGCTGACTTCCTGTAAACATATCTCTCTGCTATATTTAAAAGGACAGTGCCATGGGAAACGCATGCACTACTTCTTTTTTCCTGTTTGGTGGTCATTGCATTTAACTGGAATTTAGTCATTATAACCCTTTGCTTCCTTATAGTACCTAACAACATTCTTTTTTGTACCACATTTTGGAAATGTTCACAATAAAGAGAATTAAACCTATCCAGAACCACGGGACCTCACTGCTCGACAGTTTTTATTTGAATGGCCACACTTAAGTATTTCATCCATGGACTCAATAGTTAAAACCGTATCACCAAAGTTTCTCCTGGCAGTGAAAGGGTTGACTCATATGACACTTGCTCTTCAAAGAAATATAAATACATTTTTGGTTGGAATTTTCAATCTGTTGTAAACATATGTGTAACACAAAAGCTGAACTAGTGCAGTGCAATATTTTACTGCTATACCAAAACTGAGGGACAAATGACTTTTCATGGTGCCTCTACATTACAGGTTGATAACAACTGGTAAAACTTTATTCTCATAACATTATGCCACCCAGATCTGGCCCCGGTTCCTGGAAAGCGGATTAGCGTTAATCGAGGGTTAAATCTCGCTAATCCAGGATTAAAATTTATCCTACGGTTAGATTCTGCTCCTAAAAAGAACGATTAACACTAACCAAGTGATAAACGAGGCGTTAAATTTAATCCACTTAGCGAGGTCGATTAACAATACCCTGACTGGTGAACTCCAGATACAGATCGGCATCGCGTATGTCATCTTGAATTCTGTTGAGATACAGGGGCACTGTGAAAGGTTGTTTGTTCTTTCTGGTTACTGCTGTATCAGAGGTTGCCAATTTTTATTTGTCCTGCTTTTTCTGGGAAAAAAAGATTGCTCTTATTTATTAGTGCTTATTAAACCACATCATAAAAAATGCGCATGTTTGATAGTGGAGTACGGTACAATTTAAACACTCAGTAAAGTCTTTGCTTTTGGCTTCCTTTTATTGGTTTCCAAACTTCTCAGCCAATCAGAGAGAATAGCGACACGTGTTATTTCGGCGTAACCACTGTGACTTCCGTCTCTCAGATCAAGGGGGTGTTTATATGGTACCGGTAGGACTTTTCATGTGTTATAATCTCATCCCGGTTCCTTCTTCGATTGCACGTTACCTGTCTTAAATCGTTACTGTACCGGATCGAGATTCTCAATTCGGTTTAAAAAACACATACTGGTATTATGAAAATGTGGTAGGGCTTTTCATTCTGATTCTTCAAAAATTACAACCATGTCGTTTTAGAATAAAACTCGTACTGCCAAAAGGAAAAAAAATGATACTAAACAACAACAGGATCGGCCCAAGTCCACCACACTATTTTGTAGTTGCTATAGCAACTGTGAGATTAGAAATCCAACAAATAAACGAACAAAAAGAAAACAAAACAAAGTGCATGCAAAATTTCGCATCATACCAGAATGAAATTCGGACTGGTATCCTGTAACACACCCTATCCTGATTTTGATTGGCTATGGAATGGTTAAAACAATACATATACAGAGAGGCCAAACGTTTAACTGGAACTTTATTAAAGTAAAAATGTTTGATTGTCATTGTGCTCATTCTAACGTGCTTGTATTTTTGCTAATTGTTTAACTTTGTTCAAATAAACGTGTGTATGTTTTCTCGCTATTATTGTGCCCTCAGTTGAAAGATTAGTTGTAATTAGATCCGATGGATTTTAAACTGCTGGTTGTACGCCATAATAAATTCAAAATATAAGTCATGATTTTTAGTTCATTTGTTGTCATCGTTATGTTTCAGTTGTGCAAACACGCCCATCATGAATTATAATGCTGCTTCTCATGACAGCAATTTACAATGTCAAAGATATTTTATTGGTTTCTTTAATCATAGAATGAAAATGATGTGGGGACGGCTATTTCTAGAGTTATTTTTGTAGAGTTAGAGTTAGTGTTTAGGGTTAGGGTTAAATCTTGAATTTAGGATTTTGGCTATCCAAAATCTTGAATTCAGGATTTTAGCTATGCAAAATCTTGAATTCAGGATTTTCGCTTAAAGCTTGACTCTAACTCTGTCATAACTCTACGGAAATAACTCTGTTGCTAGTTTACCTCAAATGATGTGAACTGCGGAAATACAAATGAAATGAAGATGTGACCATCGCACGCGCCTATCAGAGAACCCCTTTCGCTGAGCTCATCTCCACGGTACCCATCTCCAGTGTAATAGCCATAGTTGAGCTTTAGTTCTCCTAATTCTGCGGTTGTGTGGTTCTGTTAGTTCTGTGGTTCTTGTGGTTCTCGTTCTTTGAATTCTTTCGTTCTCGTGGTTCCCTTAGTTCTTTGGTTCTGGTGGTTCTTCTGGTTGTCGTGGTTCTTCCGTTCTTCTGGTTCTTGTGGTTCTCGTGGTTTTTCTGGTTCTGGTAATTCTCGTGGTTCTCGCGGGTTTTGATTCTTCTGGTTCTTGTGGTTCTCGTGGTTCTTCTGGTTCTGGTAATTCTTGTGGTTCTCGCGGGTTTTGATTCTTCTGGTTCTCGTGGTTCTTCTGGTTCTCTTGGTTCTTGTGGTTATTTGGTTCTTCTGGTTCTTCTGGTTTTTGTGGTTATTTGGTTCTTCTGGTTCTCGTGGTTCTTGTGGTTATTTGGTTCTTCTGGTTTTTGTGGTTCTTCTGGTTCTTCTGGTTCTCGTGGTTCTTGTGGTTATTTGGTTCTTCTGGTTCTTCTGGTTATTTGGTTCTTCTGGTTCTTCTGGTTTTTGTGGTTCTCGTGGTTCCCCTGGTTCTCGTCGTTTGTGACTCTTTGGTCAAGACAAAGAACCACAAGAATCAGAAAAACCAAGGAACCACAAAAACCAGAAGAACCAAAGACCTCCGAGAACCACGAGAATTACGAGAACCAGGAGAACCAAAGAACTAAGAGAACCGCGAGAACCTCAAGAATCAAAGAACAAAGAGAACCCCAAAGAGCCACGAAAGCCAAAGAAATAAGGGAACTACACGAGAACCAAAGAGACGTCAGCTCTAACACCACAGTGTTAGCTGTGGCTACTACACTGAAGATGGGCCCTTCATTGGCGAACGGACTCTTCAAAATCCTGGGTTGTTTGTCGAGTTGTTTCCCTCTCTCCCCTCCCCTCTAAAAATAATAATAATAATAACTTTATTTAATGAGGGTAGCACGAAATAGTGCGAAGCACTAATAAACTTGTGGCCCTCCTAACTTTCTAAAATATTTACAATGAATTATCTAAAAATTATTACAATGAGTTATATAAAAATCTAAAGCCTACTATATAAATATAAATATATGCATGTAATGAAAAACAAAAAGAAAGAAAGAAATTAATTATTAAAAACTAATATAAAAATGAAATAAAATAATATAGAAAAATTAAAAATGAGGTAAAAATTCCTGATTTTTCAAAAATTTCTGGTGCAAAGGACGCCTGAACGATTTAATGGTGATTTCCTTTTTTAGGTCTGCTCCTAACATATTCCATTGTTCTATGGCGGTTACTAAAAACGTACTTCCTCCTTCAGTCTTTAATCTATAACGTGGTGTTAAAAAGTTCAACTTTTAAAATCTATTGTTTCTAGAGTGTAAAGAACTATTGAGCTTTAGCGCTTCTATAAGGTAGTCTGGAACAGACAACTGAATACGTTTAAACAATATCGCACACTTAGATATTAAAGTGTCAGTGTAAAAAGGAAGCCATTTCAGTTTGTTGAATAACGGTAGAGTAGGCGCCTGAGTTTCTATTTAAAATTACCCTAGCGGCTCTCCCCTCCATCCTCCTCCATCCATGTTTTTGCCCTTGCCCCAACTTTCGTACGGCCAAAAAGCGAAAAATGGTTTGGAAATGGGAAATGCGGAAAAACCAAAGTTTGGTTCCGTTTGCGGAGGATGCGTGGATTAGGATCTAGGTTGCCTACGTGCTTAAAACAAGTACATACCACCATCCTTTGTTGACGTCATAAGGGTTGTCCTTGATTTAAGCACGTATGCAGGGTAGACAGGGTGCATCATAAATTAAAGGATCTGGTTGGTAAGTCTTTATGTACTTGCATGGTTTCTAAATTGCTTTGCTTCTTTTAAAGCTAAACTGGTAATACTACTAAGGCTTTTACAGTTTTGAACTCCAAAGTTCAACTATGAAGATATCTGTTTAACTCACACTTCAAATGCAACATGCAGGGAAACTGTAAGAGACCATCAATGCAACGTGGTCAGCGAATGTATCGATTGCATTCAACGACCCGGGTTCAAAATATCAAATTTACTTGCTTTAATTATTTTAAACTTTGGCTTCAGTCTACACAGTAGCCCTTTTCGCAGTTCACTTTTTATCATTTGCATGACAATAGATTTGAATGTGGATGTGAGGCAATTTGAGGCAGTTTTGCTGTTTCTGCCCTAACATTTTCACATCCATGTTTGAATACATTGCAATGCAAGTAACAGAAGTAAGAAAAGTTAATTGTGAAAAGGGCTGTAGGATAGGTTAAGGTTTGGAAATGGCATTTGGGATGAGGGTGCTCGTGAGCACTAGTATCACCTTCATTGTCTTGCTACATGACATATGTCATAGGCTTACAAATTATGTGTGCAGAAGGCATGCAGTAAATAGCTTTTTAAGTCACACAATGGCCTTTACATTTCATGATCCAGAAGAAAATCCATACCCCCACCATGGAAGGTCCCGCCTTGGGGGAGGGGGAGTGCAAAACAAAAACCCTCCATGGGGGAGTATGGATATTTTCTGGAACTACACATGGGGGAGTATGGATATTTTCTGGAACTACACATTAGATAATTAGATTTGTTGACACGCTGCACAGATTCTCTAAGGTGACAATATTTTCAGAAAGCGGTTTTCTGGTGACATTTTGCTACAAATGTACAAAACTGTGACGAAAGATATCTACAAACCACAGTGGAGCTACCTGGGGGAAGGAGATATGGGAAGGGGTTATGTATTTCTTAGATCAAGGTGCAACATTTTCCGCTTTCCTTTGTCTTAGAATTGAAGAAAAATTAGAGTTTAAGTGTCATGGAAGGGGAGAATACCAAAATACCGCAAAAAGACAGATCAGACACATCTTTGTTGCAGAAGCAGGTAGGCAACAGGCTCATATTGTTTTGTTCCTTTGATCAGCAATAAGCCTTGCGTGACAGGCCAAAAGAACCTCTGTGTAGGAGGCTAATAATATTAGTAATAGGTAAGGTAAAAAAAAGTTTCACACGAGCCCAGGAGGCCCACACAGCCCGCCGGGAGCTTATCCCGGTTTCTGTAGCATGAAGCAACTGAGAGTATTGCTACTCCCCCCTGGATGGGATGCTAGACCATCACAGGGTTACCACCAAGAGAATGTCGCCAGTACCCACTCTATACACCTGGGTGAAGAGAGACAAAGTGGAGTGTAGTATCTTGTCTAGGGAAACAACACTATGGCAGGAACCGGGCCTCGAGCCACCGACCTTCAGATCTGAATATGGGGACCAGTAAGGAGAATTTGTATACTGAAGTTGGGGGTTAAAGGGTTAACAGCTTTTATTGGATGGTCACACTTTGTAATTAAGGTGGCTGGAAACAGATTGTGTGCACTTAATAGATTTATTTGCTGACGCTAGTCAGCGCTAATTATTGAAGGTCTGAGTCAGCTAGGCCATCATGATTTCATTTGATCAAATGAGACATCCATACATAAACTCATATCAAATACATGTAATATTAAGCTCAGTGATGGCAACATCATTCATCCCCCCCCCCCCCAATCAGGTTGGAAGTCCATCCATATCAGCCAGGAAAAATACCTTTTGGCATACTTTTTGGTCAAATAAGAAAACTGCCCCAAATCGTAACCTTTATAAAAATTATTAGCCTCATCATCAAACTTAGCCTGCGAATACAGCCGCCTCTCATTTCGCTCTTCGTTGCGGGACGTGAATGAGAGGCGGCTGTATTCGCAGGCTACATCAAACTCCAAATTCTCCTTGCTGGTGTCCATAATTATATTTCTTATACTAGTAGTTGAAAGGCCTTTGAATTCTCAAGAGATTATTCATAGTTTGTGAACATTTCCTTTATTCTCATGACCTGGTGTTTCATTATGTACTGATATTTGTCTTTCTGCTGTTGTGCATTTTGTTATTAGGTTGCTTTTTTGAGAGCTGCAAGAGGCGGGAATCTTGAAGTGGTTCAAAATTTTCTGAATGAAGAAGGAGATGTCCACACTTGCACTGTGGTAATAGCAACAATTCTACCTGTTTTGTACTATTCACTTCTTGAGTGGTGCAAAGTTTAAAATTTACCAAATGAATTGTTCATCCCAGTTAAAAATTGTTATAATTAAAAATGAAGAAAAGATTTGAAGGCCATCTATATTTTTCAACTGAATTTGTTTTCCTCACAACTCCTATACTTATATGTTCATACATTTAATTTTGATAAATGAATAAGCATATTAATAATTATATGAAATTATGGAGTTATATTTCTGCAAAACTGCCAATCTGCAGACTTGCGCACACCAGCTACGGCTACATGCAAGTAAACTAAAAAGCTACTGAGCACTGCCACTGCATGCACATATAAGTAAAATTTAATGTACATTTAATGTGCTTTTACTCACAACTAAATATGGACTTTGATCAGCAAGTATTTAACATGTGATAAGCTGTGTCACAATAGAATTCTACGCTACTCTTCCCCCAACATCTTTAGTAAGAGTGATTTAACTGTTGGGTAGTCCAAGAATGGCAAACTACCCTTGTGATATTGAGCAGTCAGAAGATGCATAATTATGAAAGAAGCATGCAAGTATTAATATACTCTCTCTGCAACTAAATAATTATTATATATTTAACATGGATAAAGATTCTCAAGTGAAAAGATTTGAAGGCTGGATCTGCATTTTTTAAATGAGTTTGTTTTCCACACTACTCCACATACTTATTCATGTATAATGAATAAATATATTAATAATATAATTATGAAATTATGGAGTTATATTTTATATGATCTGCAGACTTCACAGTTCGACTCTTGGGAATGTTACTCTACTGGTACTTTTTTAACCTTTGAATTGATGGGGAATGTAATTTTAAAATGCAGCTCCTAATGATGCTTAGCCTATAAATGCAATTTATTTAATATTAATTTTCCGTGTTGGTCTGTTTATTTATCGTTCAGAATGGCATGAATGCTCTGCACTTCGCGTCTAAAGAAGGCCATGTAGAGGTCATGCAAGAGCTTCTAAAGCGTGGAGCAGGAGTAAACGTCACCACCAAGAAAGGAAACACAGCTCTGCACATTGCTTCACTTGCTGGACAGAAAGTGGCTGTAGAAGTGTTATTAGATTCTGGTGCTTTAGTGAACTCCAAAGCTGGCCAGGTACATTATGCCAGCATGTATTTTGAGAAATGGACCAAGCCCGGGGGGAGGGGGAGGGAGGGAGGGGGGTAGCCATGTCTACAGCTATTTCAATTAATGTTGTCAGATGGAAGCATATCAGCCTACGCGACAAGACCAGTCAGGGTAACATGGGATTTTTATATCTAAGTTCACCAAAATCAGCAGTACCTTGCTTGCCTTACAATAACAAAGTATATGGGAGAGTTTTTAAAGTATTAAAATTAAACAAAAAACCTGAAAAAGTTATTTTCAGGTAGAGTTTCCTCTTTAAAATGTAATTTTTAACCCCAGTCATCTTTTTGTCTGCTTGGTTAAAAACGGCATGCAAATTTGAAATATGTGGATACACATGGAGCACGTGCATGGTGTGTAATTTAGAAGTAGGAAAAACAGCATCATGAAAAATATGGAAAATGAATTTTTGCACTTCATAACAAGAACTAACAACTGAAAATGCCGCTGAAAATAATCGGATAGTGCCTATTTATTCACTGTACTAGGAAATTCAAAGTTCCTGACCAACTTCTGACAACTGTGAAACTACGACTGATAATAGTACACACACTTTTTATCAACCCCAAAAAGTCCTGCTAAGTCTTTCTATACCCAAAATAAGTCCACCAGAAAATTTCTAACCTAAAAGAAGTCAAATCGTTAGTTTCAAACCGTCATTCTGGTACCTCTCTGTCACTAACACACCTAAGTCCCCCCCCCCTGTTTTGAATAATGTCACCAATTTTTTTTTTACCCAAAATAAGACTCTGTCACAGCTTCTATGCTTACGACAATGCATCTATTAATTTTCTTAATTGTATGTGATTTTTATACCCCATGTCACACCACAGGGGGCCCAGACAATAAGTTCGTGTTTAACCGTTTGAAATAATTATAGTAAATGTATGGGATTTACCGTCAGTTTCATGCTATCGCGATATATCACTAAATATATGTATGAACCAATGTTAAATAAACGTTAAATTGACTCACTTGTTGTGTGTTGTCGTCCTTTCCCCTCAGAAATGGTATTTATAGCCATTTCTGAGGGGAAAGGACGACAACACACGACAAGTGAGTCAATTTTACGTTTATTTAACATTGGTTCATACATATATTTAGTGATATGTCGCGATAGCATGAAACTGACGGTAAATCCCATACATTTACTATAATTATTTCAAACGGTTAAACACGAACTTATTGTCTGGGGTCCCTGTGGTCACACAGATTTATTTTGTATGGTATCACTAACTAGCCTGGTCCACTATTGAATATTTAATTGTGTATTAATTGTGTTGTAGAATGGTTTCACTCCACTGTATATGGCAGCTCAGGAAGGTCATGTTGATGTTGTGAGAACACTTCTTAGTAAAGGAGCCAACCAGCAGTGTACTACTGAGGTTTGTGAAGGTAAAGCATGCTTGTTTTGTCATTGGCGGACCCAGGATTTTTGAAGGGGGTGGCTATGTCTTGCTTGCTGTTAATATGTTTGTTGGAGAAGAAATTGGTTATAGAACACTGCTGCATTTCAAGGCTGTGTAAACCAAAATGGCTGTTGGTGAAAGTCAAAAGCAAGTAAAGGCAGCAGATTAGAAATGGAAACAAGGCTTTTTGCAGTTAAATGCTGATTTCATACAGACAAGACAACTCAGTTTGACTAACATAACAAATCAATATTTCTTTCTGTTTGTCTTTAACCTTGATTTATTCAACAATCGGAGACAAAATCGCCTCAGTGATAGTTTTGTTTCAAAGAGGGCAGTGGCTAGCCATCCAATCCACCCCTTCTGGATCCGGCCCTGTATGTTAAAAAGATATACTAAATAAATTTGCGGCCTCACATTAGTGCATTGCCTATAACACTGTAGCAACTAAGCATGCCCACATCATGAAAATAAAGAATTTCTCTGTCACCATTCCACAAGATGAAAAATTGCACACGGACTGGATGTGTGGTCACTCTTACATTGTACGTTCACTGCAGCTGAAGAATTCTCTCATTTTATCGTCCAACTCCTCTATTGAACCTTAGAGCCCCAACAGTGATAAGCATCTAATTTCTCCTTACAATATCCCAACTTGATCAAACATAGAGGTCACAAGAATAAAGGGAATGATCACCAAACATAAAATGTCTTGATGTTTGTGGAAATTCTCTCAACAAGTACCACAAAAATGTATGGAGAATGCTAAGGTGATTATGCATATTGATATTGGGGCTTAAATGGTTAAAAATATCATTTGAATAAGGCACAAAACAAGTACCAAATGCTGTGATATGAGGGGCAGATCCAGGATTATCTCAAAGGGTGGTTGCAAGTTTGAGAGGAGAAGGCAAAAGTCATTTAATCTCCAGTTGCATATAAAACAACAATGCGCCATTATTTTTGTGATGAAAAGGCAATAGACAGGAGGAGTCAGACAAGTTTGGAAACTTCCCACGGAGGGGGGAGGGGGGGGTGGGGTGGTTGCAGCTGCCTCAACCCTCCCCTGCCGATCCGCCTCTGTATATTCGTACAGTTAGTTATTTGTACAGTACCATGCGCACACTTAGCCTGTTACACTTAATCTTGTTTCTCATAGTTTTATTGAAAAAGGGTTTTATTGAAAAAGGGTAAAAAAGGGTAAGTTGGATAATAAATCTCTCATTAGATGTTTTGGTGCATGGTGTATTTTTACTCATTGTTGTTATTTTGAATCGCCCTTTGGGCTGATCAAAATACTGCACTATTTGTTAAAACACACAGCGATACTCTCTGTACTACAAATGAAACATCTTATAATAAGGCCTATACTCTCTTATTATATGTTTTTAGGACGGTTTTACTGCAATTGATGTGGCAGGTCAGCAAGGTCATGACAAAGTTGTTGCAGCTCTTTTACACCATTATTCTAATGTAAGAATCCTTTTGCACGTCTTAAATTTTAATTTTAGATTTACAACTGAAGCAATTATTTTGCAATGTCTGACTTGTTTCATTGTCTATGATCGTCTGGATCATGGGTGTACATGTAATTAATGAGTCCTGAAAAGGACTTGTACTGTTAGTCACACTGACTGGTGTCTCAACACCTTTGCGGAAGTAGTCCTGCCGACCATGACTTCCACAAAGGTTGTCAAAATATCAGCCAATGCCCTGGGGGAGGGGGTAATCCCTTATATAAGCTAGATAGGTATGTGCGCTGTCAAAGGGTATGGTTTTAGAGGTGTTTTAGTCTGAAATAGGGTATAGAAAACTCTCTTTTCTGCACGTATTCTGGCAATCTGTAAGGGAAACCAACTGGGTGGTATCCCTGTGGTGGACTAGCATCCCTTAGGCCCCCGCTAAACTACCAAACATTTTCATCCAACATCGTGTTTGTCACACGAAATATTCGGTGGCTAAACGGGCAAACGTTTGACCAAACATCAGACAATGGAAAACCATATAAATGCGAAGTTGAGAGAGGCGGCTAAACAGTAAAACATGTTCTTCCAACACGATGTTGGACAAAAATGTTCGATCGTTTAGCCGGAGCTTTAGGGTGGTGACAGGTAATATGCTCACCCTCGCCATACTGAAAATTTGCAATATTAATGTAAAAAGGCAAGTGAAACTTAGTCAGGACAAGTATGTTTTCTGACATGCTTGCCCCTCTGACCATTTTTAAACAAAACTAGTACAGAACCCTGGCCTTCCAAGGTGTATAAATAGGTAAAAGTGAACCAATAAAGTGTCCTATTGTTTATTATAGCTTACTAGATCTTCTTATTTCATATGATAATGCATTTTACCTTCACCATGTGATTGTAATAATTCTATAACTAGTTTTTTTATTGGAGTTATCCTGAATGTAATCTAATAAAGTTATCTGATCTGATCTTATTAAGAATACTTCGCCCTGTGATAGCATCCTATCCAGCTCCTAGTTACTTCATGTTTGGGTACCATGTGATGTGATTGCATCCCATCCAGGGGGAGTAGTGATACTTCTAGTTACTTCATGGTTGGCTATGCTGTGATGTGATAGCCTCCTATCCAGGGAAGTAGTAATACTCCTAGTCACTTCCTGTTTGGGTGCCCTGTGATGGACTAGCATCCTATCCAGGGTAGTAATACCTGTAGTTGGTTCATGCTACAGAAACTGGTGTAAGTAGTTCAAGTCCTGTTGATGTCTGCAGACTGAGTGTAGCTTTACTTTGCCTACCTAGACACGATGGGATGTCTTGAAAATATCCCACCAATTTTTTACTCCAGCCACTACTACCTGTCTCTTAGGTTTCTGTAGACTGCGTTTTGCTAATGTATCTATACTGTACTTGCTAATGTATCTATACTGTATCGTTTTATTCCAGTCTCCTCCAACACTGATGGATGCACCTCCTCCAGACGTACCACCCCCACCCCCACCAGATTCACCATGCCCACCCTCTCCAGGCCCACCGCCTCGATCGTCCTGAGTATTAAGGAACGAGATGTTACGATCATCACAAGTTTGCAGTAACCCGTGTTGGATAGTCTTGATTGACAAGGCTTTGTAGATTTTTTATCTGCAATTTAATAATAATAATAATAATAATAATAATAATAATAATAACAACAACAACAACAACAACAATAATAATAATAATTATTATTATTATTATTATTATTATTATTATTATTGTTATAAACTATCCGCTGGAACATGCCAGTTCACACAGAGCAATCAAAGCAAACCAGACTGTTATCATTGTTAAAGACCAAGAGAAGAAGGCCTGCCTGGTGATTGACGTGGCTCTCTCTGCCCGAAGGAAATACTTCTGTCAAAATGGTAGAAAAGCTGTCCATGCAAATACAAGGATTTACAAATTGAAGTAGCAAGGATGTGAGGACTCAAAACAGAAATTGTTCCTGTAGTTATTGGGGCACTCGGCTAAATCAAAAGGGCTTGGAGATATACATTCAGCAAATTCCTGGCAACATCAGCTTAGAGGATTGCAACATCTCCATATTAGGAGCAACCCATATTCTTCGTAAAGTACTTTCCATCAAGTAGACTTTCATCTCTCGCTCCCCCCGCCCCTCGCTCCCTCAGCTGCTCCCAAGAAAGCTGTTAGCTTCCCGGTACTTTGGGGTGAAACAATTAAGCGTAAAGGGAAACCAATAACAATAATATCAATTATATTTATAGAGGGTAGCTACTTCAGTTATAAAACTGGGGTCAATGTGGCCCAATAAAACTAAAAAGAAAATGATAAATAAATAAATGAATAAAGGAAATAGTAATAAATGACACAAACCCGTATGTATTGGAAATTGTTTAGAACAAATATAAAAAATAGCTCTCCTTGTAATAAAATGCACGCTTAGCGACTTCTAGCTTAATTTTCTCAATAAAAAGGGGCTTTGTATTCCTGGTACGATAAGAATAAATGTCGCATTGTTTGTTTCTAAAATAGCCGGTGAATAAATTGAAGGCAAGGCCCTGTAAACATTGTTTCACCATTTGTTAGACATAGTCTTTTTGTCTCTCGACAAGTGGCTTTCATCCGAGACTTTAAATAACGGCGTCGCTGGTCAACTTGGGATCCTTGAGAACAATGCGGCCAGCTTTTTTTTATGTAAATGCGCTGTCCTCTTTTCGTTTTCTCGACCACAATCATGTTATATCACAGTAACCGAGAAGCGGTAAAATCATTGCTTTATAGTGCGGGGGGGGGGGAGGGAGGGGGCAGGGGCTCAAAATTCCCACTTCCCGTACCCTTAATTCGGGTTCTCACCCCCATTTTTGTTGGCTTCTGCTCTTTGCACTTTTTCGATTTCAAAATGTTACATAACGTTTTGTGACTTTCCCATATTTCTCCTGCTACCCGCCACTTCTTTTCCCGTATCCTTGTCTCCCCCCCCCCCTCTCCACCCTGTAGTCCTCCGCTTTCTAACCGACGTGGTCAATCGATTAAAATCGGTACCAATAAAAATGTGATTTTTGTCGGTTGATAACGAAAATCGATGAATGTCGTTAAATCTTTAGGTGTGTCAAATCGATATTATCGATTTCTCAAGATTTATCGATTCCTAGCGGACGACCTTTCTTCTTGTTAACGAAACAAAAATTAGTTTAAAAAGGTAAGAAAGTGAATTACAGTTTTCGCGTCTGTAAACAAGAGAAACGAGGAAGTTGGGATAACAGTAGACCTTGCAATGGATAAACACTTTATTCAAGGGTATTTTAAACTATTTTAACTGTTTTTTACACTATAGTAAATCATGACCGTTTTAAAGCCACTCGTTTTAGCTATCACATCACAAGCTTACCATCCTCTGTTTGTGTCGTTTTCTTTCTTCTATAGGCTAACAAGGTCATAAATAAACACGCGCCTCTTAAAACCATTTCAAATAAAAAAGCTAAGCAGCTGTTAAAACCTTGGATTACTAAGGGTATACGGAAATCTATAAGTCTAAAGAACCAATTCTATTCTCCGGAGAAAACGAAAAATATAAACTCTACCGAAATAAAATCTCAACACAACACTGACAAGAATAAGCAAGAAGCTCTACTTCCATAACTTTTTTCACATAACCTGAATAACACAAGGAAAATTTGGGAAGGAATAAACAATTTGATAGGCCGTAAGGATAAAGGTAAACATGAAATTTCTTCTATAAGATATCCTAACAACAGTCGAGTGACCACAAACCCAGAAGAGATTTCAGATGTCCTCAACACGCACTTTGCCACTGTGGGATTTAAATTGGGGTCAGTAATGCCACAATCTAAACATAATCTAAACATAATTTCTGCGAGTACCTCCTGGGCCCATCGCCTTCGTCCTCATTTTTCTTTGACCCAATTACCCCCTCAGAAATAGAAAAGGAAACTCTGTCGCTATCAGCCAATAAAGCCTATGGACTATACAGTATGTTGCCCAGTTTTCGTACGGGCCCAGTTTTCGTACAAAAAGAACTCTATCTGATTATTTTCGTCGGTCATTTAAATCTTCGTCAACCGAAGAATTCCAAAAATAAAACGAACATTTCAGCTATAAATTGCCGGTTTTGCCGGGCTTTTTGACGAAGAAGCAGGTCAGTGCGGACAATTTCTTTCGAGGTGAGTAAAGGTTTAGCGGCTAATATTTGCACTTTTCACTGCACAGTTAAGGTATTGTAGATAAACAAATAGCCCGTTTTGTAGGTAATTTTGCACGGAACTTCATGATTTTTGGACAGATGATAGATAAAAGATGAAAGTGAATGGAAAAACTTTCAACACCAGCTCAAATTTAACTGCTCGTGAATTTTAGCGGTGAGAATCTTCGCAGACATTTCGACCTACTGTGCCAGTTTTCGTACACTTAGCTGCGCCTTTCTCAAAACCTATTTTTAAATAAGTTAAAGAACTGAATTTTAAACTTTACTGTTCGAAAACTAATAAGTCACAAGTGCAGCAAAGATTACACAACAATCCTTGCAAAGTACAATACACTACATGTATTTGTTGTGGTATAACAGCGACGCTTTACATCCAGGTCATGCAAAGGTCACGAATACTTTATAAACTTAATCCCGCGCAAACAATCTAAATCGTCAAATAATTAACTAAGGTAGATGTCTATGCATAGAATGTTGACAAACACCTTGAAATATCGTTAGTTTACCAGTTTTACCGATTTTTTTCACTCTGTTGCGATTCTAATAAACATTTACAAAAGTAGCTAAGAAAAGCAAGCGTAAGCGGAAACGGAAGTAAAGCGTTTGCTAGTTTAAGGGCGTAAGCGGAAACTGAAGGAAAACGTCGAATCTTTTTTTATACAGGCCTTTTCTTAACAGTTGTAATACGCAGAATAGTAACCTGTCAACTACCTTTACCAAGGCAGTAAATGACGTACGAGACAGTGGATTGAGCTTACGAAAAGCCGCCCAATTAAGTGACGGACCAAAAAATCAGCACTGCAGGATCGATTAAACATCCACCCCCAGAATAACCATTTGCTATTTACACCAATTATTGGTCGCTAAGCCGATATTCATTCACAAATCGAAGAGAAAACACGATAAGCACTAAGCAGGGTGGCTGACACATCGGTTTGCGTCGAGCGTTTTCGTGGAGAAATGTTGCTTTGTCGATGTACGAAAACTGGGCCAGGTGTACGAAGACTAGGCAACTTAGGAGTTTTGGGAAAAATGGCATAATTTTGAACATACGTCGATCAAGCGGCCAATCGTTTTACATATTGAAGGTAAGTAAATGGGCTATCTTTAAAAGAAATTTCAGAAATTTTCATCTCAAAGACGAAAAGATATAGCGATTACAAACTAAGTGTACGAAAACTGGGCAACACACTGTACTCATTCCCAGCACGTATTCTTAAATGCGCCTGTGCAGTAATGTCCAAACCGTTAGCAAAAATTATGAATCGATCGATTGAAACAGGTATTTTCCTGGTAAACTAAAACAGGCCAAAATAACCCCTATCTACAAAACTGGTGACGAACTCGAATGTGGAAATTATAGACCAATTTCACTTCTCTCTAACATTAATAGAATATTTGAAAAATTGATCTTTAACAGAGTCAAAGCCTTTATTACGAAGCACGATGTATTATGCTCATCACAGTATGGATTTCAGTCGTCAAAATCACTCCACTGAACATGCACTTTTAGATATTGGGGCACACCACAAATTACTCTCTCTTTACAAAAGATCTTTGATACCGTTGACCATGAAATATTATTATTATATAAATTAAATCACTATGGAATACGAGGTATTGCCAATAATTGGTTTACATGAGGAGCTTAAGCCACAGAAAAAAAGTATGCAAATGAGGTTACCGGGAGATTGAATCTCCCGGTAGCCTAATTTGCATACAATAAAAGCGGTAACATCAGACACTGCGGTTGACACCTAAGGCGTTAACCGTGTCCGGTAGAATTCGTTTAAATTGACATTTTTGACGACCTATAAGAAGGAAGACCACATGAACAGACGAAGAAAAATTGATTTCAGCGGAACATGATAGAGTCCTGCTAAAAAAGGCGGTTAGGATTCGCGCGAGTTGGCCGGGCTCAACCGACAATTGGCTTCGCGCGCGCGGGCAATACCACCAAAAATAACGGCGCGGTAAGAATTATTTCGGTTTGAAAGCGATCAATACACCTTTAATTCTTAGCTACTTTATGTCTTACTTCCTTTCAAACAGCGAGAATGTCTCTATATCAAAAAAGAGATATCTGAATGGAAAAAGTAAAAGTCCTTTCGTAAGAATGACCTAAATTATTTCTATGAATTTTTCCTTCTGTAGTGAATTAAAAGAATAAAACTTGAACTATTGTAGCGCATACGATAACTGATAACTTTATGTCTTACTTCCTTTCAAACAGCGATAATGTCTCTATATCAAAAAAGAGATATCTGAATGGAAAAAGTAAAAGTCCTTTCGTAAGAATGACCTAAATTATTTCTATGAATTTTTCCTTCTGTAGTGAATTAAAAGAATAAAACTTGAACTATTGTAGCGCATACGATAACTGAAGGGAAATTTACATAAATATACCAAAAGCCGATAGTGGTAGCTAAAAAGCGATGTTAGACATTCCGCTTCCAGGTATCTGCTACCCAGGGAAAGCAGAATAAGCTAAAAAGCGATGTTAGGCATTCAGCTTCCAGGTATCTGCTACCCAAGGAAGACAGAATAAGCTAAAGCGCGATGTTAGACATTCCACTTCCAGGTATCTGCTACCCAGGGAAGGCAGAATAAGCTAAAAAGCGGTGTACGACATTCTGCTTCCAGGTATCTGCTACCCAAAGAAGACAGAATAAGCTAAAAAGCGATGTTAGTCATTCCGCTTCCAGGTATCTGCTACCCAAGGAAGACAGAATAAGCTAAAGCGCGATGTTAGGCATTCCGCTTCCAGGTATCTGCTACCCAAAGAAGACAGAATAAGCTAAAAAGCGATGTTAGACATTCCGCTTCCAGGTATCTGCTACCCAAGGAAGACAGAATAAGCTAAAGCGCGATGTTAGGCATTCCGCTTCCAGGTATCTGCTACCCAAGGAAGACAGAATAAGCTAAAGCGCGATGTTAGACATTCCGCTTCCAGGTATCTGCTACCCAGGGAAGACAGAATAAGATAAAAAGCGATGTAAGACATTCTGCTTCCAGGTATCTGCTACCCAAGGAAGACAGAATATTAGCTAAAGTGCGATGTTAGGCATTTCGCTTCCAGGTATATTCTACCCAAGGAAAACAGGATAAGCTACAGCGCTATGATGACTATGATAGCGATCAAGTTTCCAGGTACAGCATGTTATCTAAGGAAATCAGAATAAAGCTAGAGCGCGATGCTAATATTTCGCCTCAAGGTGTGTACAAAATCGTTCATTTTCTCTTGTTGCTGCTTACCAAAGGTCTCTTGTCTCTTTTTGTCTCGATTCCAAAGTTTCGTGGATCGGTCGTCGTTATTGAAGACGCGCGCGATTTTCAAAACCTCATATTTCCGGCCAGCATTGCGTTACACGCAAAACACAAATGCAATATATGTTTTGAAGAAATTATTTACATAACGCTCCACACTGAGACGGGAGTAAAGACGCTGACAACGTTTGGGCCAGAAACGAAACAAAATTTATTGACAAGATAAATTGTCCCCTGGGAAGGGAGGGAGGGGACAAGATTCGACTAACAGCGAGCACGAGGAATATGACATCCGAGCCTACGGGGAATGAAATGATGCAACGCGACTAACAATAATTAACTAGTTTTAGCTAACGCCAACAACATTCAAATTATTTACATAACGCTCCACACTGAGACGGGAGTAAAGACGCTGACAACGTTTGGGCCAGAAACGAAACAAAATTTATTGACAAGATAAATTGTCCCCGAATAGAGATTGAGGAGGCCCAAACGTTGTAAAAAAAAAATAAGTAGGAAATGAATTGAAAAAAAATGTAGAAATGAAAATAAAAAAAAATGGTAGAATGCTAGTAAATGATCAATAAAGTCAGGAAACCATAAGGCCAGCGGCCATTAAGTCCGCAACCACAGTTCGTTGGGTGAGGGAAAGTGACAAATAACGCCGATAGGCGTCTGAACGCCAGTCACCATGTCGCTGAATAAGGCGCTCTGGAACTCCGGCCTGAAATGCGAAGGTGGCGCCGCCCCGACGGAAGCTGTGAGGCGAGAAATCGGAGGGAGACAAACCAATTGACGATATGTGAGACTTGATTGCTTTGGAGAAGACATCGTGGGTTAAAGGACGCAGGGAGCCATGAGAAGGAATGCTGAAAAACGGCGCAGAATCTGGGGCCGGAACCAGGGTGAAATACTGCACGATGGCGGAGACGGGGCAGAGAGCTGAGCCGGGGATACGCGGCAACGGAACAAGTAGGAGGCGGTCTTTGTGCTGTAGAGTCTTTGTCCACTTAATGCGGAGGACCGCGCCGTGTGACGTAAACTTGATGTCGTCGCGACAGAGATGGCGAGTAGGATCGAAACTGGAGGGTGAGGACACTGTGAGATTAGACTTCCGAAGAAAAGAGAAAAAGGCTACCGTGAAGAGGCACCAAATGGCTGCGTCAGCTGGAGTAGTGAGGTCGAGGTGTGACTTGAATTGGAGGAGAAGCGCGGGAGTGATGGGAGACTTCTGATGTGTTGCGAGGCCCAGAACACGTTTGAGCCCCTTTTTAGTTAATGAGACCTCGAAGGAGTCTAACGCAGTGCAAGGAGTGTTCTGTAGCAGGTGGAACAAGCGCACACCGTTTAACTTGTTGAGAATGGTTTGGTAAGATGAGGTAAAACATGCCAAGAAGACGGCGTAGGACGAGATGGTCGGAGGAGAGGCCGGCAGGGGAAGGAGCCCAAAGGTGGAACAAAAGGAGAGGTACGATTTCCATTGAGACCGCAGGTTTCGTAGCGTGCCAGGAGCGTACGCGTGAGCCTGGACGGAGGCGGTGAGGTCTGATAATGCTGGTAAAGAAACTGGAACGGCACTGGGGCTGAGTGAAAGCTGAGGAGGATCTGTAGAGAGTTGAAAACGAGTTAATAAGAGGAGAAATGGTCACCTCTGAATGTCAAAATTAAAAAGCTCCGGTGGGCAGTGCACTTGAGAAGTAACGATGTCAGCGGTCAAGGAAAGGAACTGGGCCTCGTGAGAAGGGGCGACATGCCAGCGGCTGAGGTGATCGGCGATGGTGTTGGCGCGACCGGGAATGTGCTCGGCACGGAATTCAAAATCGCAGAGAGCGGACAAAAACCAGATCTCCCGAAGACAAGCCTGCATGCCAGCTGCTCGGGAGCGGCCAGAGTTGAGAGCCAGGACGCTGTTTGCGTTGTCACAATGTAGGAGGAAACGCTTTCCCCTAAGGCGATCTCCCCAGAGCTTGAGAGCTGCCATGATAGCGAGGAGCTCGAGGGTGTTAATGTCATGTCCAAAGGACGACAGGACAAAGTCAGGGAATGGTGTGTGAAAAAAGAATCCCTCGAAGAAACCGCCGGCTCCGGTTAGGCAAGCGTCGGTGGACAAGAATAGAGGGTCAGTGATCCATGGGTCTATCTTGATGATTGAGACGCCGTTATACTGTGAAAGAAAAGTGCCCCACCAGTGCAAGTCCGATTTGAGATCGTCGGAGATGTGGCAAAGGCGCGAGGTGTAAGAGCTACGCAAGGCGTTGAGAAGACCGTTCATGAAAATGCGGGCGGGCCGGACGCAGGCAGTGACGAAAGACATCACCCCGAGAAGAGATCGCAGGTTGGCTATGGTGATGGTCTGTTGAAGGAGGGTGGCTTGGCACTGAGAGAGCAAGTCCGAGAGGCGATCAGGGGTGACGCGCATGGACATGTCCAGTGTGTCAAAAAGAACACCAAGAAAGACCATTGAGGTGGCGGGAGGGCTGTCTTTGTCCGGGGAGGACTGGAGGCCAAGGTCGGACAACAAGGTGCCGAGGGCGTCGAAAGCGGCGGCGGATTTGGAGGGAATTTCTGCGCCCCCGAAATCATCGATGTAGTTGGTGCAGTTGAAGCCGAGAGCGCCGAACATGTAAGTGACCGCAGAGGTGGTGCGTTGGCACATCATCGCGGCGGAGCGGAGGCCGAAGGGGGGCGCGATGTCGAAGTAGAGAAAGCCGTTGTGGCGGAAACCAAGGTAGTTGTAGTCGCGGGGATCGACGCGAAGCTGTCTGTAGGCGCGGCTGAGGTCCCTTTTGAAGAGGTGGCACCCGGGGCCTTTATCGCGGATAATGGCTTGAAGAGCGTCGGTACCAGGGAGGCGAAGAGAAAATGGCGCGTCAAGGTAGGTGTCTTTTGGAATGCCACTGTTGACTGACAGAAAAGGTGGGAAACTAAGGTCGACGACAACGCGCGGTTTCCCGGATCGGCTACTGGCGATCTGAAGTGGGGACACGACGAGTGGAAGCTGCAGGGGGTTGACTTCAAACGGGCCGCATGTAGCCCCCAGAGAACACTCCTTTTTAAGGAATGAGTCAATGATGACAGGTTGAGCGAGGGCAGATCCGTGATTCTTGCTGGAGGACTGGGGCGGAGTAGATTTCATGTACCCGATCGGCCAACCGAACTCCAAGAATTCGCAGAGTTCCTGATCGTGATACGAGGTGAGGCGTCGTCGCCACTCTGGAATGTTCAAACCAGAGGGCACGGGAAGGCGAAGTGAAAAGGCGTTGGGACGGGCGGATTGCTGGAGCAGGGCGTTGAGCTTAACGACTGTGCTGAGGAGGTCGGGCTTGGATGGGAGGGGCTGAGCTCCGGCATGGTTGGACGGGGTGACGACGTGGGGGTGCGAAGATGCGGTGACTGAGGGCGGGGTTAGGACGGAAGCGGGACCAGTTTTCGGCTCAGTTAGTCAGCTTGATGGCGGCGAGGGGTCCTGGCGACGAGTAGGGATGTCGAACTTACGAATAGGACAGTGTCTGGCTTGATGGTCGGGCCGCTTGCAGATGATGCAGATGTGTAGTTTAGCGCACGCCTCGTTGCTGCAGTCGTCATGCCACGACCAGTCGTCGCAGATCTGGTGGCGTGAGGGCTGCTGGGAGGCAGGAGGGCGTTGGCTGTTTACACGGCGCGCTTTCTCGGCCGCTTTTCCGTTGCTTGGCGAACCCACAGACGGAAGAAGGTTCGTAGGGATAAAAAAGGGCTGTTTGAAACCGTCAAAGGAGTCGCCCCACTTCGCGAGACCCAGCTCCAAAGTGCGCAGGACTTTATAATGAAACGCGCGGACCGCTGACCATTGATAAGTACACGCGAGGCTCATTAAATCATGTAGGTGATGCAAAAAGAGAGATTTTTGCGTTGCGTCTGGGCATTTCTCGACGATGGCGAGGTAGCCGGCGGTGAACTCGGCGAGTGTTAATTCATTATAAAGCTTGGGCTCACCTGGTGCCAGAATGTGCGGCCATTGTTGCGGGTAGAGTGTTCGCTGCGGGGCGCGAAGGTCTCCCAAAGATTTTGCTTGTTCGTGCGGTTTGCCTGGAGTGGATTCGTCAGGAGTCGTGGAAATCGACGAGGCCTGAATCCTGGCCAGCTCCAGTTGTAGCTTAAGCTTTTCCACCTCAATCATCTGCGTCTCTTTGGCAAGCAAAAGACGACGAAAGTCGAGATCTTGCGGTGGATTTGGTGAGGCGGCTTGTGCTGCTTGTGCGAGGTTTTGCAACTCGACGTCGGGCACGGAATTTGTGTCCCGAGGCGGCGGCGGCGGAGAAGCTCCGTATTGGGGAACTGAGTCTTTAGAAGGCACCAACGAAGGAGAAGGGCGACGACCTAACTCAGCCATATCGGCGGACATTCCGGCCAAATCGGCGGTAAGAGCGCCTAAAGATTCCCAAGTGTAGTCGTCGTCCAAGGGCCTGCGAGGAGGTCGGCTAATCCTGCTTGGCTTTTTGTGTGACATAACGAAGACTTAGCTCCCGAGAAGGAAATCAAACTCAGACGAGAAGCGAAAGGATTTGACAAGATTCGACTAGACAAGATTCGACTAACAGCGAGCACGAGGAATATGACATCCGAGCCTACGGGGAATGAAATGATGCAACGCGACTAACAATAATTAACTAGTTTTAGCTAACGCCAACAACATTCAAAAACTGGCATTACCCAAGATGTCGCTACAGCATTTGGGTTGGAAACCTTCTATACTTGAAATACAGTAAATAAAATATCAAAAGGAAGACGCAATGAAGCTGGGTAATGTTAATACATGATACCAGTGTAGCTCGAATAAATTATAATCGGAGTCGTGAAAGCGCCACATCCCGTGCGTCCTCTAACATACATTTCTTCACATAAAAATCTATAGCCTTAGTCTAAAAATTGATCGATGTCGGGTTCTTGCTCGACCTACATACAAATCAATACAACTTAGTAAAGATAATTATGGGCAGTTCTAAGAGGCATCGAGGAGAATTTGCAGGTTTGCGTAATGTTGAAATAAATTCCTGCCAGATAATTCTCACACTAAATTATGATTCTGTTTTGACAGCCTGCCCAGGAAAATCTACTAAAATCGCAATTGCATGCATCAACCGGTTTTGATTGTGATAAAGGACTATGGTGGCGGTCTAGCAAAGAAAATATATCGTAAAACTGAAACGACCAGCATCATTACAAACGGCGTGACAAGACCGAATAATTCTCTGGTCCTGTTTTAGGTTTCGTTTCCTGGCGTATGGCGACAAAACGTGCGACTAACATTGCTAACATTCGACAGAGCCAAAAGGAGGCTACCCGAAAATCAGACATACCTGCCTTAAAATTCCCGGACTTTCGCTGACTGCGCTCATTCTTTCCTGTAATAATTTGTGCTTCACGACGTGATCGCTTTTCTTATAATCGTAATGTATGTCATGCTGTTTTAAAAATAACTGCAAGGACACATACCGACCGTACGTGTTGATATAATTCTCTTCATTGCTGACAGAAATGATTGGCGTAAAATAACACTTGTAATGAGCACATGCTGCGATTTTTTTTCCTCTCTCTTTACAAAAGGTCTTTGATACCGTTGACCATGAAATATTATTATTATATAAATTAAATCACTATGGAATACGAGGTATTGCCAATAATTGGTTTAATTCATATCTCACAGGAAAGTATCAGACAATCCAAATCGGTACAAAATTCTCAAAGAAAGAGAGAGTAATTTGTGGTGTGCCCCAAGTCTGTTCTAGGACCATTATTAGTCCTCTTATATATCAATGATATTCAAACTTCATCTGCAAAATTTGATTTCTTTTTGTTTGCTGACGACACCAACTTGTTGTTTGCTGAAAAAAGTTTAAAATCTTTAGAAACTGTTGCAAACAAAGAATTAGAATGTGTTTGTGACTGGTTGTTAGCTAACAAACTGACTCTAAATATTAAAAAATCTTATTACGTAATATTTCACCCTCATCAAAAAAAGACTGGAATTGACATAAATCCTAAGGTGTTTGACAATGAACATAAAACGCTTAAAAATCTTGAACGTAATAATTTTGTCAAGTATCTTGGTGTGTTAATTACCTTTCCTGGAAACATCACATAGACTACACTGCACTAAAGATAAGTAAAACTATTGGGATTATATCAAGGCTGAGACACTTTATATCAACTTCCATTCTTCTAGATATTTATCGTTCTTTAATCCATCCATATATTTCCTATGGGTTGTCGGTCTGGGGCCAAACTACGAAAACGAATCTTAAAAGAATTCTAATCCTTCAGAAACGAGCTCTGCGTTTGTTTTTTTCGTAAATAATAGAGAGCATGCCATTCCATTATTCGTACGTGCTAATATTCTTCCTGTGGGTATGCTTTATTATAAATCTATGTCTATCTTAATGCATGACATAAACTGTAAAACTGCTCCTTCGAAATTGTTAGATCTTTTTACTCGCGCAGATTCTGTTCATTCCTATAATACTAGATCTGCATCAGCTGGTAGATTCTACATAAAACATTCAAGACTAAAACAACAGAGCCACTCGTTTTCACTCATCGGATGTAAAATATGGAACGGACTCCCAGAACATCTCCGAACGAAAAACAAAACCTCCTTCAAAAAATGTCTTCAGCAAACTTTACTGCAGCTTTTAGAACACGAGGAGAATTATGTTGATGTTCACACCTTAATTCAAAAAATACCAAGCTTTCGTTCGCTCACTACTAACAGTAATTAAGATATATTAAGAATTTATAGACTTATCCATGCATCCTTATTTATTTATTTATTTATTTATTTATTTGTAATTTCTTTCTTTTTTCACATATGTAGATATTTTGTATGTTAATTATTTGACTTGCTTTCTGTAATTTAATTATTTATATATGTAAATTTGTCACTTGACTTCTTTCGTTCTATACTAATGTAAACACTACCCGCCCAGACTAGCTACTGCTATCTGCAGGATAGTGTAGTCCTTTTTATTTTACTTATAAAATTGAATAATAAACTTTGAACTTTGGGCATTTATAATAGCTTTATCGTTTTATTAAATCAACAAAACTAAGCCGAAATTTAGGCCTTTTAAAACTGAGAAAGATGAAATAAGAACTCGTAAAATTGCTGCCATGGTGTTTTGATTTGTGTTCCTGTGTTTATTTTGGCGATTTAAGGCTCGCGAAAGAGCGACCGTCATTTTGAAAACATCGCTCTTAGTTTCACTGTTGCCCTCTGTGATTCAACAGCGAAATCAAAACCCCCGGGGGGACTTCCTATAGCGGGCTATACGGAGAGGCTCCGCCGCTTTAGATTAATTAGGAACGCGGCTAATTTGAAAACTAATTTATTGAAATTATTACCGTGTATAAATAAAGTTAATTCAATCGTTCATTCAGTGATCCAGATTAAAACTCTGACGGTGATACGGTGATGCGGTGATCCGTACCGGAAAGGGTGTGGACGCGCAGTTACTGAAAGGAGAGCTTTGTAAAGTGGGGCATTAAAACACCTTTGTTCAATTCTGTGCCTTCTTCACTTTAATTGTTGATTATTTCAGTCAAGAATACTAATTTGATCCATTTCGTCACTGTTCAGTTGTCACCTTTGGTCACCATTCTTTTACCGCTTGCCGTTCCGCAAAAAAAGCCTTGTGCTAAAGTTTGTTGAATCATTAATCAGTTGAATAATTTTTTTCACCTCTATTGTAAGATAAACTCCATTGTCCTTGCTCGAATGAAAGGAGAAATTAGCCTGGCGTGCGGGAATGCTGGCACAAGATATGTAGAGCATTATATAATACATCTAAATTATGCAGGTTTCGGTCTTCTTGACAAGTTGATAAGTTATCCCTCAACTGCTTCAGTTTTCCGCTCGAAGGAAAGTGAACGTTGGTCGGTTTCAAAGACAACTGAATCTACTGATCGCGTTTTATCTTTGGTGGCTCGAGATGACCGGCTCCACAGTGAATTTCGCATTGCTTCTTAGAGAACGGTAAGTGGTTTTGGTTATCCAGCTTTTGAGTATTTTTTCGCCGAGTTTGCTTAAGTGTACATTGAACATAAACGGTTTTCTCAATTAGAAAACTGTGCCCGCAGTTTTAAGTATCGTTTATTCTAGTCGTGCATAGGTCATTCATCTCGGAAAGCAGTCACTTTGTGGCTAGGTTAATCAAAACAGATCAAAGCTAAAATTAGTTCAGAAGTTACATAATTTGCGTTCACCAACCCGCAGAAGTAGACATGTCCATGATCACTCCTTCGTCCCGATTTCCACCTCTACTACCTCTCACAGACTGTCTTTTTATCCTAGAACTATAGTTCAGTGGAACTCCCTGCCTCCAAATGTCTTCACTGTCTCTGCTGATCCTGCTCAATTCCGAATCAACGTGTCTAAAATCACCCACCAACTAGTTATTTAAGTTTTGCTTTTTTTTCGTTTCTATTGTTGCTTTTGTTGCTGACCACACCGGCTGATAATCCTCAATACGAGAGGTTGCTGTAATGGTAAATAAATAAATAAATAAATAAATAATTCGTAAATCATACCAGTCACTTACTTGTCTCTTCGTTTCTTAACAGTTTTCACCAAGCAGAGGAGCAGTACAGTTGCATTTCAGCCGTCCTCCAAATCAGTCAGTCCAATCAAGACGATTTACGCCATGTTCTTACTGAGGTCTTCAGTTTACTTCAGTTAACGAAAAATAAAACATTCTGGAAACATGCAGCCATAGGGCTGCATCGCGCGTCTCTTCATTTGTCTTCAAGAATTACCATCAGTGTGATGCACATCAGCAGGTTTTCCTTGGGGAGATTTTTTGCTAAAAACTTGTTCGGGTTTGTTTTTTGAGCGACCATCATTTCGTTGACAGATTGCCTTAAAGTGCTTTATTTTGCTCCTGCGAACAAGAATTAAGACGGAATCCATCAGGAAATTGAGTAATCAGTGGACAAAAACCTTGTACCAGAATAATTTAAAGTTTATCGCATTCTTTTTTACACTTTTTAAGAGCTATAGACGTAATTAATTATCTGTAATAACACCAAAGACAATTTCTTATGAGAGCCCGTGAAATTAAATTTCAAATTTCACAGAAATTGTGTAAACACGGGTAAAATAGGTAAATTTTTATGCGTAAGATTTCATTTTGTGAAATTTGAAATTTATTTTCTCGGGCTCCCATAAGAAATTGTCTTTGGTGTTATTACAGATAACAAATTACATCCATAGCTCTCAAAAAATGTAAAAAAGAATGCGATATGCTTGAAATTATTCTGGTACAAGATTTTTGTCCACTGAAAATTAAAATTACTCAGTTTCCTAATGGATTCCGTCTTAAGTTTTCTTGCGTTATGGGAAACAACAGGGAAAAAAGATAAACAAACCGTTCATGTGCTTTACACGACATCTCATCGACGTGGTTATAAAGGACATTCTGTAACTTTCACCGTAGACTACGAGCAGTCCAATTACTAACTTAAAAACTTGCTGGGAATGATTGTTTGATAAATGTCATTCCTACTCCACTCCTTGCAGTCTCCCACCGACCTTGAAGGAGGGATGGGTTCACAAAATTTAAGTGTAGAAGCACACCTACCAAAAGAATTTGCAAACGCAATCGACTTTCGCACGAGTTTAATTGTTTTTCTCACCCGACAATTTAATACCGAGATAAAGGAGAGACTGCTCGTAGTCTACCTTTACAATGCAGAGATCAAATATAAATATGGACCAATATTGGCCTATATTGATGCTCATGGAGCAATATTAGCCTCTATTGATTCTTATGGGCCATATTGATTCCTAAGGACCAATATTGGTCAATATTGATTCTTTAGGTTCATATTGGCCTTTGTTAATCCCTATGGACCAATACTGGCCCACATTGAATCCTATGGGCCAATATTGACCTACATTGATTCCTATGCACCAAATTGGCTTACATTGATTCCAACTGACCAGTATTGGCCTGCATTGAATCCTGTGGACCAATATTGGCCTTCATTGAATCCTGTGGACCAATATTGACCTACATTGATTCCTATGGACCATATTGGCCTACATTGATTCCTACGGACCAGTATTGGCCTGCATTGAATCCTATGGATCAGTATTGGCCTACATTGAATCCTGTGGACCAATATTGACCTACATTGATTCCTATGGACCAT
The DNA here is from genome assembly GCA_964017195.1 of Siderastrea radians. Lineage (NCBI taxonomy): Eukaryota > Metazoa > Cnidaria > Anthozoa > Scleractinia > Rhizangiidae > Siderastrea > Siderastrea radians. The sequence continues at coordinate 31,072,665 of OZ024898.1, forward strand.
ATTGGCCTACATTGCTTCCTATTGACCAACATTGGCCTATATTGATTCCTGTGGACGAATATTGGCCTACACTGCCTCCTACGGGCCAACATTAGCCTTTATTGCTTCCTATGGACCAACAATGACTTACATTGATTCCTATGATCCAATATTGACCTACATTGATAGCTATGAACTAGCTTCGGCCTACATTGAATCCTACGGACCAGCATTGGCCTATATTGATTCCTATGGACCACATTGGCCTATACTGCCTTCTACGTGGCAACATCAGCTTATTTTGTTTCTTATGGACCAACATTGGCCTACATTTGATTCTTATGCACCAATATTGGCCTATACTTCTTCATATGGGCCAACATTGGCCTATGTTCATTTCTATGGACCAATATTGGCCTACATTGAATCTTATGGACGAATATTGGCCTACATTGAATCCTATGGACCATATTGGCCTATATTGCTTCCTATGGACCAATATTGTTCTTTATTATTCAACAAATCGTCACTATGCCCATATATGGTAAGGAAGCCCTCAATATCTGTCATCTGTACATGACGGATATCCTGCGATATACGTAAATGACCATATTTGGAAGTGCACTGCAGATTTTCTTTCATTGCTTGTTTGGCGGCCATTTTAAAAAGCGAGGCAGTTTTAGCAGTTTTCTCCGGAAATTTTAACTCCCTGGAAGAAACTTTCCACGATTAAATGCTCTCAAAAAGTCAACAATTATTTGCTTCAGCTCACAAAGATATCCAGAGGTTGACTTGGACTTTTCATAGTGAGAACTCGCCCAAGGAAATGCTATTGCGAACGAAGCAGCAGACTTGCTCACGGAAAGTTGTAAAGTTGAAAAGATTTTAATTCACAGGAAGAGGACTTATTCTCGGTAAGGTAGCAATATTTTTTTTCACTTTGTCACATCATTTCCAAACATGAGTTTGTAAATAAGTCCTTTTAAGTGAACGGTAGTAAACTTCGATTTCTTGAAGTTCTGTTTTGATTTTTATTATGTGTTGCTGGCTTTTAGCGTTTTCATCATAGAACCATAGTTTTTCTCGTTCTGAAAATGGTATTCGATGAGAATTTGTTGAATAATAAAACAATTATCCTGCTCAATCTTGCGGAATATCCCCTGATTTAGCCAACTCGGCCTACGGCCTCGTCGGCTAAGTATCAGGTAAATATTCCGCGCGATTTCGCAGGATAATTGTTAAATATTACTTCCCTTGGACTAATATTGGCCTATATGGATTCATATGGAACATTATTGGCTCATATGAACCAATATTGGGTTTATATTGACTCACATGAACCAATGTTGGGCCTATATTGAATGATATGGACAAACATTGGCCTAAACTGATTCATATGGATCCATATAGGCTTTAACTGTGCCATCTTTATAAAGATGGCACAATTATTTCGTCCAAAAACTCGCGATTGTTGGCTTATGATGGCGTTATTTTACTACAGCTACCAGAATACTTCTTTTTTTTTGTCTTTGTTTTGGTTTGTATTTGCTATTCTGATACAAATATGGGTCATTGTGGCTCAATTCTTTCTAGGATTACCAGCTGTTCGTTAGGAAGGAAAAACAAAATAAATTTTTGTAGATGTAGTAAATTGACGTCATCGTGAGAATGACCTATTTGACCCATGTTAGAGTATTTTATCTGGTGTATATCATGGACATATTGGCTCTTATGGCATAGATGACTCCCTGTGTACCTTCAAATAATCTTATACTTGGCAGTATGGTTTCAGAACCACCTCGACAGAGAAAAGAGCAGTGCGTACAAACCTTTAATGACACCTGCAGCTATATCATGCTTAAAAACGTTTCTTTAATCGAAGGTTTCTCGCTAGAAATCGATAAAAGTCAGAACCAATCAATAAATTCGATACTTTTTTCAGTGTATCACCGAATTTTACCGATTGATCGTTACATCGATATTAATCAAATCAATTGTAACGAAATTTACACCGATTTTTATCGATCGACTACGTCGGTTTTATACAGCCGATTCGTGGATTCTGTCGCCAGAAAGGATCTTTTAACTCGGTAAAAATTCCCAGTTTCTGGGCTGCCTTCCCGGACACAAAGTTAACATGCTCGTTGAAGGAGAGATGATCGTCTAGCGCAACACTGAGGCACTTGAATACTGTCGGAAACTTTACAGGAACTCCATCCAGGGTAACTGAAAACTCCTCTCCGTTCCAAATCTTTGATGAGTACCAAAACACAGGCACGCCCCGTTTTGTTCACGTTCAGCAGAAGATTGTTTGTTTTTTTTGTAAGCCAGTGGGAGACATTTCCTAGATCGAAAGACAGCTTCTTGTCCTTCATTTCGATTTCAAAACCTGAACGATACGAAAAATAAATAACGTTATTTTGGGTTGTATGTCAATCTTTGTACGAATTCTTGAAAGTAAACCTCTTAAACGAGCCAAGTTATAAACTAAGAAATCAAAAATTTCACTCCTGTGGTTTGACCTCTCGAAAGCGACCACCTCCCTAATCGACCACTTAGGCTTGACATTTTGGGTGGTCGCTTACGGGAGGTTCAGCTATAATTATTTGGTGTTATTTGACGATTAGAAAAGACGACAAGAGGGTACCATTCTAGTGCCCCAAAAGTGCAAACGTTGCGCTGGCGCTTGAATCGCCTACAAGAGCATTAAGCATTAAACTTTGGCTAGTGTAATTGTGTGCAAAGGGCTTTAAATGTTGCTGAAATGAGCATGACCTACTTTTCAGAGCAAAACAACAACGTGCTTGATAATTTCTTGACTTCTGCTAGTTTTGATCTGGTGGCTATGGATACAACGAGCGCCAAGAAGTCGAGCGCGCGTCTCTTTCGAGGAATCACCGAGAGGGGAGAAGCAGGGCACATCGCGCGTGAAACGCTCCTGCGTTAAGAGAGGTGGGAAGCGAGATGACACGCAGGACACTAGCCTAGTACCCAGGCTCTTTTCGCTCACACGACTTGGCGCGAAATCCCGTGACGTCACCGGAGGCCTCATTGGGTGACGTCACGACATTTTGCATCAAGTCGAGTCGAGTGAGCGGGAGGAGAACGCCTGGGTACTAGGCTGGCGTGACACCATCTCTCACCTGCGAAGTTTCGAGCAAAATGTCTCGCCGACTACATTTGACAACGCTTGCGAGAACGTTGCAGTGAATTTTCCAAGCGTTCCGTAGTGCAGCTTGTTTCCTGGTCTTGTGCAGCGCTGCTAGATACTTTGGAACCTTTTCTCAGTACGAACACTTAGCAAAAAAACAAAAACAAAAACAAACAAAAATTAAAGATGATTTCCCTTAGTCTCGTGAGTACGTAACACCGTTGAAAGTTTATGAAAGCAAGTATCGGTAAGTAAGAACTGCTAAAGGCAAAACCACAGCGACAAACCAGTGAGGAGTGCCGGATCTTGTGTAGACCTGATCCAGGTCTACACAAGAAAAAACCCATATATGTAACCGATATATAAAACCCATATATGTAACGGTCGTCTTGTAGTTGTATTCACTTTTCTTTTTTAGCCCCCGTAGAAGGTTTGTTTTGCAAACCGAAATATCGAGCAAACATATAACTTAATTTCATTTCTGTTTACATTTTAATTTCTTAATCTTTTCGCCGTAAGGATCAGTTTACTGTTGTTTACTCTCGTCTTATAGGTAAGTAAACTTTATTATACAGCGCTTTTCAAATGAATGTCGTAAAACTAAAACCAAAGTAATTACCCCAGCCAATCACAACAAACACAAATTACCCACATTCTCGTCCCCAGAGCCGCTTGTTCCTCTTAGCCGCCGGCGACTAGGCACGAGGACTAGTCGTCGTGCCCCAGGCTCTGGGGACGAGAATGAAATTACCCAATGAACCAATCAGAACTCGAAGCAAATACATGTAACCGGCGCCAAGCGCGGGAAACGCGTGCGAGCTAGCCGGGATTGGTTTGAGTTTTACTTCTGATTGGTCGAGAAAGTGGCGCGAGTTTTTTTTAACCAATCACAGAGCGAAGTAAAGCAAAACCAAAGGAAAACGTGAATTGCTTTCGACAGTCAATTGAAAACTGCTCTATGTTCCCAAAAGGGATTTTCAACATACAGTTACATCAAATCCCTATTTACAACTGGAACATCATCGAATGAATTATCATCACTATCATCTAAATACAATGAAAAGAAAGGGCCTAAAACAATACTACATTTAAGACGCGCTGCTGCTTAATGATGCCTTTATTAATTTGCCGTTTAACATCTTGAAGGTGCCGAGTGAGGGAGGTTTTAGAAAAAATAAAAACAAACGACAGAAAAAGTGCGCACTAGCCTGAGGTTAGTCCGTTATCCACAAGGAAGCTACTTTTGGAAAGTTGCCTGAGCGTAATCAGGTTTCTGTTTGACGTAAGGATGGTGCCTCCTTTTGTTACTGCGCAAATGTTCTGCGCATCTCGGGTATGGTCGGAGAACTCGGTTTTCTAAAGGACTGGTTACCCAGCCTAGTACCCAGGCATTCTCTTCTCGCTCACACGAATTGGCGCGAAGTTTTGTGACCTCATTCGGTGACGTCACGACATTTCGCACCAAGTCGAGTCGAGTGAGCGGGAGGAGAAAACGCCTGGGTACTAGGCTACTGGTTACCTACTTACACAAAGGCCTTTTTGTTCGGTTTGTGACTATGCGGGAAAAGTAGATCTTGGCAAGGACTGTTGGAATCCAAAAAGTAATTGGGTTAACCGTGCATTTTTTGCAGATAATTGAGCCTAATCGGGAAAGAAAATGCAATTCATTAATCTAGAAACTAGTTATGTAATTTAGAATTGTTACCCATAATTTTCATTTTGGATTTCCATAACCCTTACTAAGATCTGCTTTTCCCGCATAGTCATAAACTTTGCAGAAATACCTCTGTATTAGAAGGTACCGTCCTTAAGTTAAACTTGTATTCTCTCGAAGAGAACACGAATAAGAGACACTAAAGTTTGTTCTGTTGGTTATGAATTAAACGTGCTTTGGTCTTTGTGTCGATTAACCTGCGATCAGGCGTTTTTTCCCCTTGCAGGTTATGTGTCGATAAAACCCGTGTTCTTGAAGTTTGTTTCCGTCGAATTCTGACTGCCTGCTTGATACACGGTCTCCCAGGGGGGTGTCTTCGGAGCCCTGGAGCCCCGAAAATTTTGCGGTGGAGCCCGGAGCCCGAAGCCGAAGCCCTGGAGTGGAGCTATGGAACCCTACAGCCCCAATTTTTCCGTCTTGAATCCCTAGAGCCTTACTTTTTTTACGCCGGAGCCCTGGAGCCCTGGAGCCCTAAACCCCTTTGGGACTCTGAATACTGACACCAGGATAATCCAGACACTCGAGCCTGTCCCTTTGATGGCTGCATTAACTCGGTACCACTATGTTGGGCTACACATGGTGCTAACTTTTGAGTCTGTGGATCGAAAAATTAAGGGGCTATTACGGTTAAATGCTACGTTTGTAAGAAGTTTAAACATTTTTGCGTCGAAGAGATTTCATTGGATCCACCAATACCCCAATTAGGTCGTTGTTCATGCCGTGATAAATGTTTGAGAATATTTTGAACAGTTTTAATTTTTTTTTAAAGAAGAAAGGGGGGAGGGGAGTATAAGAAATTGAAGATTTGAAGGTAATTGAAAATAAAAGTATGAAGTTAATAATTAATATACGGATACCAGACAGTCCGCTTCCAATCCAAGGCTCTCATATGCCCGTTATCGGTTTAACTGGTTTTCTGTAATCCTTTTTTCATTTTTTATTTCTTTCATAAATCACTCCCCTCTCCACACAAATCCGACCAGTTTGTTGCGCTGCACCAACCTCGTTCCCATGACTTTTTTCCCTTTAAATTTAAACGAGGTTGGGGCTGCACAAGATGGTTCTAACTTTTCGGTCTGAGAATGACATACCAAGTTGTGACCATTCAGATAATAAACCACTGGGCTTACTTCCCTGCACGAGAAGCTTTAATAAGCTCAGGAATTCACAGCAAGAATTAATCCAAGGTGCGCACGAACCTCTGTACTGCGCTATACAACTTGTGTGTCTAACTTCCGAGTGTGTGAATACAATCACAAGACGTGACAATTTAATTCAAATGAAAGCTATCGAGCAGAACTCTCAGACCCTTCCAAATGCAATGGTACTATTTTTTTAAATATATATTTTTTAGACAACTTCCCTCCCGTTGAGTCGAGACAGGAAGGAAGGAAGACGTCTCTGCTCTGTATTTTTCATGATTAGCTAGCCAGTAGCCTGCGACGCAGACGAATAAATTTCGTCTGCGACGCAGGCTACTAGCCAGGTAGCCTCCCACGCAGTCGTTTTTGACCTATGTTGAAAACATAGGGTCTTAGCCAGACTGCAGTTTGTCGCTTTCTATGTTTGTTTGTTTGTTTGCATGTATGTACCGTATTTTCTCGATTAAACGCCGGGGGCGTTTATTTAAAACTCGGCCTCGTAGACCTGGCGTTTATTCGAACCTAGCGTTTATTCGGGGCCTGGCGTTTATTTATTGCGCGCATTTTTCGACCTTTTCAGCCATTCACTTTTTTGATCAGCAATACTGGAGGTTTGTTGAACTTAAGAACGAAATTTCAACAAAAACGTTAACAATATAAAACAATATCACCAACTTTGTCTTATCTCAGTGAATCATTTTGGTAAGTCATTTCGCAAAAAACGTCACTGACAGGAACGGTGATTAAGGGTTTCTCAACGTTAATTTCTGTCCGTGAAACAGGGAAAAAATGCATCGGCAACTGCTCCACAGCAAATGTACTTTGCAAGCAGTTGAGAACATGGTGGTGTCGAGGTTCCTGCTCCATGAGTTCTGAGAAAGGCAAAATTATGGAACGATTCGAGAAACTGCTGGAAAAACCCTCGAGATGATCCTGGCTTGATGACAAGACCGCAGAAAAGTTACCATGATTAAAAGAAATTGTCACGATACCCGATGCGTCGTTGGTTTTTCCGTTTTTATAGATAGAACAATTATAAATGGCAGTTAAGGCTTTATTATCAGATCAGTGGATAAAATTCAAATAAAATGGTAGAAAGGAGAACTACTGTGCACACAATCATGATAATCCTGATTTAATATACTCGTCTCGAATAAATGCCGGGACCTCAAATAAACGCCGGGACCCCGAATAAACGCCGGGGGCGTTTATTTTAAACTCGGCCCTGTAGACCCGTCGTTTATTCGGGGTCCGGCGTTTAATCGAGAAAATACGGTATGTATTTTTGATCCGGGGGGTGGGAGTCCCATGTGAGACGGGCGGGAATGCTCGTCGGAAAATTTGAATTAAATGCATCCATGCACCTTTCACATGGGAGTGCGCCCCCTGGGGAATTTATGTGGCACTATGTGGTACCAATCAGATTGAGGCTACTAAGCTAAGAGTACAGTCTACCAATGAAAGAGCTGGTTAGAATCCGCTTACTGAAGCTGAAGGTCAGACAAGGTTAAGCTTACCGGCCGTGTTCAATGTACATATGGGGACGGAAAGGATCAGCGCAAATGTGCTTTTCTACTTTTTCCTCTCGAGTATTATATTTTCAGTAAACGCTTGGTGTGGTGGAATTGATGGTAATTTCCAGAAGCTATTGTAAGGGCAGGTAAAATTGAACTTTGTCGTGGCCAACGGTGGAACGTGACAAAAACACGATCTCGTTCCCAAAATAGACTTGTTGACGAGAAACTGTAATTTAATTTGTTCTTTTGTGATTTGTGTTATGAAACAGCTGTTTTGGTTATGTATCTTTGAGCAAGATGCTGGTTGAAAAGACTGTATCGGTGCTTGATATGGATAATTTTAAATGTACTTTGCAAGGTTTTTGAAACGGCTTTGTTTGGTAATTTGAAATTTATAGCGACGTGTTTAAGATTGCAATTTGCATAAATTAGTTTGTTCATTCAAGCGTGTCTGTAGGTTTTTCAACCGTTTTCTCTTCCCATAGTACGGTTAAGTTTTAGTTTACGATCTTGTGTCCATGATTTATATCAGTCATATCCACAGATTTTCCAGCCAACGTAGAAATGATTTCTTTCTTGGTTTTATCATATACGGGAACATATGGTCTTTGAAATTTACAGTGACTTGTTTAAGATAGCAATTTGCATAACTTAGTTTGTTCATTCAAGCGTGTCTGTAGGTTTTTAAAACTGCTTTCTCTTCCCACAATTTGGTTAAGTTTTAGTTTACGATGTTTTGTCCATGATTTATATCAGTCATATCCACAGATTTTCCAGCCGACTCAGAAATGATTTCTTTCTTGGTTTTATCGCATACAGGAACATGTGGAAAGAAAATTTGTTTGAAAAACGACCCTTGTCCTCTTTCGGTCTTCAATTTTCACAAACAAGTTTGTGCAACTGGGAGTGCGAATGGCTGACGTCCTCAAATTATTATCTAATACATTTGTTTCTTTCACCTCTTGTCGTAACCTAGATTTATATTAAAGTTTTAATCGCTGATGAAGATAATCAGCGATGATGGTAATGAGGGTCCACAATAGGGTCCTCAGATCCCGCCATCCCGCCTATTTTTTCCTGTTAATCCCACCATCCCGCCCTTCTTTACGTCGAAATCCCGATCCCGCCTAAATTTTAAAAAAGTTTTCTACTTTCATGGTGAAAACATCACATACCTTTATACAATGAATAGCAGACAATTAAACACGTTTTTTTATGGTCGATGGTCTCGATATCATATAAAAATATCGCCACTAATGACCGTAACAAGTGTTTCGTTCAGGAGTTTGTGTTATTTTGTTTTAGACCTGTTTTACCTTTTCTTGTCCAGGTATATGTGAAAGGTAAAAATTGACAAAGATTGCTACGATATTTTCGGTCCTGCTTTTTTGGAAGATAACCTACTGAGTATGTAAATGAAGGGGTGGTTGTTCAAGTTGTGGGGTGGTAAGTGCGTCTTGGTTTTGATCTGAAGGTCGGCGTTTCCTTAGACACAAAGGTTTCCTCCACATTGTTTCTCTACACCCAGCTGTATATGAGTGGGTTGTGTCCTTAGACAAGGCTAGGGGCACAAAGGTCATACAAGATCGGTCCAGTTATGAGGTATGCAAAAATGAAATGTAAGAGAAGATTTATGAAAGTGGACTCACCTAACTTACAGTTTACTTCAAACCTTTCAGCGTCTTTATATTACTTGCTTTCAGTAAATTTCTGCTAGGAAATGTTTTTTCGAAGAAAGGCATTCCTGGTTGCACTCTTTACATAATATATAGCAACAAAATTTATGTTGGCGAATACCTCGTTTTTGGCGACCGCCGTTACATTACCGTCCCCCGGTGTTGCCATACTGGCTAGACTAGCCATAGGTGTTCGTTCATAGCTGCTCCAACAAACGCTCAATGGAAAGGGTCCGAAAAGGTAAGAACGCAGACAAGGCCAAGAAATGCAACATGACATGTTACTTGATACCTCTTTCCCAAATCAACACAAAACATCACAAAAGGACTCATGATAGCTCGACATTCAGGTTACTTACTCTTCCTTGATCACTTCATTACTTGAAAGCCGACACACTTTATTCACAAACGATCCATTTCTATCAGCCTGCGCTGGTCAGATCATGCAGTCTCGTAAAAATTAAAATACCGTATCCCGCTACTTTCCCCTTGTGATTCTCGCATCCCAACTCCTTAAAAACACAAAATCCCGCTCCCGCTCGCAATTGAAATTCCCGCTTCCCGCTCCTGTTTTCAGTTCCCATCCCGAATATCGCCACAAAAATTAGCCAAATCCCGCATCCCGCCAAACCTATTGTGGACCCTCGATAATCGCTGATGAAGACTGGGCGATACAGTCGAAAGCTTCGCTTACAAATTTCCAAACCTTGTGACAAGAATTATTTTTTTTCGTTTAATTACAACCAAGGTCAAGATGAACGTACATAGTCATATTTTATGGAGTTGTTTTGTTCTAGTGTCAGTTTGACTTTTTAGCCTGTAGCCTACTAGCCCGATGGTTGCTCTATCTCCAATTTTGGTCCGACTGGGTTTTTAGCAGGATTTTGTCTTGCATTCTAAGGGTATTGCTGAGTAAACGAAAAAGCTGTTTTCGAAACAGTTACTTTCCATCAGCGCTCAGTGTGCTGTAGTGGAGGGGGAAATATTGACAAGAATGATCGCGTGTGTCGTTTTGTCCTCAGAGTATGTCTTAAAAATCGCAAATAAGCTAGGATGAGACTTGTCATTTTTTCAACATAGGTCAAGCACGCAATGCGTGCCTATGTTTAGGGGAGTCGTATTACACGACTGCGTCGGAGGTAGGCTTGGATAAATTCTGCCGGCAGAATTTCGAGCATAATAAGCGATTTTGAGGCGAGCATTCTGCCGGCATAATAAGGCATTTTCGAGCAGAATTTGAGCAGAATGAGGGAAAATCAGCGGCACTAATGATATGCATAACAGATGTCAGAAAAATTTAAAACTAAATAAAATACAAATGGGAAATACCTTGTGATTAATTTGATTATTAGCTAAAACGCATTTGAACTCAAATGATTCCAGTAGTAGCATAAAGTAAGATGAATGACAATTTTGCTCCCAGGCCCAGGCTCCGTTCTATATTTGTGAAAATAAATACGGCCCGAAGGGCCGAAAAATTTTTGGGGTAAAAATTTTTTTGGGTACCGAGCAGAATTCGAGCAGAATAAGGGTGTCCGAGCAGAATTTCGAGCAGAATAAGCGATTTTTACGAGCACTGCCGGCAGGCAGAATAAGCCATTTTACGAGCAGAATTTATCCAAGCCTAGTGGGAGGCTGCTAGCCAGGACTAGCCAGGGGCATTGAAGGTAGTCACGGTGACGCGAACTTTGGGCGTGGAATGTTTTTACGCGTCATCAAACATTATGTAATATCTACATAATGGGTGTCTGTGCTGTGTCTTTGTTGATGCGCATTCCGGATATCACTTGTGATACGAACTGATCTAAATGTTCGTGTTTATGAATACCTTGGCAATTAAAATTAAAGGAGGACGATATTTGACTCGAAATGTGATGAAATTTTAATTGCATTTAATTTAAATATTCATCAATTAAGTTATTTATCGAATTTAGATATTCTTACATAGATATTTGTCAAATAAATATCCAATTTAAATATTCATTAATGTACTCTCCATTTTCTTTGTGACGTCTTAGTCAGTTATATTGGGCAATTTACTAATATTTTCGGAATCAAAGGGAACTTTCGGGGTGCACTTTTTATTTTCTAGAATTGCAATAAGGAGACAATTGTCTTGTATGGTCTAATACCAACCCGTGAACACGATTGACTGTGATAATCGAGTATTAAATTTTCTCCGATTTTGATCGACTTACGGTTTTTTTTCAAGAGTTTGCAAGATATGTATTTTCTTTCCCTCTGTACGATTTTTTCTTCAGCAAACTCTTTGCAGGAATTTGCCAGTATTTGCCCACCCCCTCTGGCCCCCAAAGGTAAAGGTGGTCCGTTTCCAGTGAAAATTAATCAGAATGTGAGTTTCCCTTAACTGTCGGCCAAAGGGTCATGACCGCTAATAGTTAACGAACAACGCGACGCGCTGCGGCTTGTTTCTTGCCGGTTTGGTTTCTGTACTCTTATCTACACTGACACTTAAAACCATACGATTCAAAACCATTGAGCATGGTTTATCAGTTTTTGCCCCATTCTTCAAGATAACGTGAGAATTTTTAACCACCGGAAAATAAAAACATGCAATCGTTATGTCTGTAATGTATATGTTTGCGAAATGAAGACTTATATGTCTTTTATTTGTTTTTTTAGAGCCCTACTGGTAAATTTCTATGTTAGAAACAATTGTTATTGATATTATTTTTAATTCGTTATTTTAGTGGTCGATTAGCTTTATTATTGCCTTGTGCTAGGTGGCTGGATTGTCACAAACACCTGAGCATTGATATAAACACGAAAAGTAAATGATTGATGCGTTGAAAGACGTGCGCTTGTCAAATTTCTTGCCCTGCGCGCTCATATTTTTCATGCCCTGTACGGATATCATTTCACAATCGATAGAAGGCCGTGCAGCGCGAGCCATTATTTCGATTACTTTATTCATTTTTGGCGAGGGGACTTTGGCGTGTTTGGCACTTACCCGGGTTTTGGAAATGTCCATGTTGTAAATATCTGCTTGATGTACACAGATCGCATGTCTTTGATCGGGCGTGTTCATATCTTGTGAATTTCAGGGATGTGAGGAATCTGTGTAGTTTTGTTGTGGATGATGAGCAACATCATGAAGGAGGTATGTACTTTATATAAGTATCGTGCTATTTAAGTTCTGCTTTGCTTCTTTTAAAGCTTAACTAGTAGTGCTAGGGCACTGAGGGTTTTACATTAACAGACATTATTTAACTCGCACATCAAATGCAAGATGCAGGGAAGTTTTCAGCTGTGAGAGACTCTGTCAACGTGGTCAGCGAATGTACCGATTGCATTCAACGGCCCGGGTTCAAAATATGATATTTATTTGCTTTAATTGTTTTCAGCTTTGGTTTCAATCTACACAATAGGTTAGGTAAAGAATTGGAGACAGTATTTTATTTAACTTTTGACTTTTAATTTCACATATGGTGCATTTGCATACTTCGTCTGATCGCTATAAAGGTGCGACCTGGAAGAAATCTCTCGCACATTATTCAGTATAACACCCGGGATAAAAACGTAGAAAAGGATTTATGTGGTTTATTTTATCGATATTTAAAAATAATTCCTATGTCTTTGTAACATTTGTTGCATTATTTTATTTCGACAACCTGCACCAACACCCAATATTTCATTTATTTATGATGTATTGGTTGTGGGCCATTAATTGGGGAAGGGTTGGGTATTCAATGAACGGGGGAACGGAGAGTGGGGAGCCTTTTGTAACGGGATAATTCAGCGCAGGAAGGGGTAATTTCTGAGATAAAAAAAATTCCTTTCCTTTATCTTGAAGAAAAGTTAGACTGGCTGTTAAATTACAGTTTAGGTGTCGAGGGAGGAAAGGTTACCAAAACATGGAAGCGCGGAAGTGATACCAACCTCCCACCCCCCCCCCCCTCCCCCCACTGCCCTGAACCAGGCTAAAAGGCTCCTGCCTGAACCGATTTCTTGTAACCGTGGAAAATTGTTAGCTTCTCCTCGCATTGAGCTTTTACTAATAATCATTTGGAGGTCAGTATGGCTTTTGTCAGCAAAAAAACAAAAAAAACAAAAACAAAACATAATTCTGGGTGGCACCTCAAGCAGAAAACCCGAAAAAAAAAAAGACAAAAACAAAACAAAACAAACAAAAATGGACTCCCTCGTTGCGTGCAGTCTTTCACGCAGATCACTCTTACCTAAATCACTTGAGGATTATACTTAGGTCATATGTAATTCTCTTACACACACACGTAAGTAGCAAGTTAAGCGCGTGTGAACTCGCGTAAACGAGAAAACACGTGGCTTTTTCCGCGCGTCTCTAGAGTGTCGCGCGGGTCTTCCTCGAAATTGGAGCATGCGTAGTTTTGCCTCTCGAGGCGTTGTGGCTGTTGTTGCATTCAAGGCCATCCTTGCTTGTGACTCGAGCAAACACTTTTGTTTCAAGGCGGTATCGCCTTTTCGTGGAGCTACAAAATCCTGTAGCACTGCACTTGATTTAAGCCTGACCCTCATTTTGAGTGTCGTTTTATAAAATGCCGGAAAAAGACAGATCAGGGCCGCCTTTGAATCAGGTAAGCAATAGGCCCGTAGTTTTTGGTTCCTTTGATCAGCAATAACCGCGCTTTACTTTTAAACTCTATATGTGTTCTTTCTTTATTTTTCCTGGATTTACTAGCGTATTTTCCACTCAGTTTGCTAGTGAAGTAGGTAAAATCTTTTTTGTTGTCTCTATAAACTTCGATGTTCTGGCGAGCTCATTTTGTTATTTCTTCAAAATCCATTGCCATGTCACGCACAAGTCGTCTAGGATCAGCGTCATTTACTCTGAGCATTTTACCTTGAATTGTTTGCTTGAGCGAGTTGTATCTCGATAGCAGTATGCAATTGTTCTTCCTTTATGCCGCGGGAAAGCCCTAAAATTAAAATCAAGCTCATGCCTCATTCTTTTTGCGAACAACCGCAACTTCCTGTGTTGTTTTGCTAAATTGAATTCGAGCGCGGTGAATTTTGTAATTCGTACTTTCTGGCCCTTTCTCGTGTACGGAAAACGCACTGTGCTCGGTTTTTTGGTTTTCGCCCTTTATTCTGTCCACATGTAATGATTTTTTTCTTAGTCCTGATCTTTGCACGGGCTTTTATGGTTTAAATTTTCTTCTGTGTTCAATAATTTAGTCTGTTGTGTGAATAATTCTTGTGTGTAAGATTTTCATCAGCGTGGAGTGGATAGGATTTGTGACAACGATTTGAATGCGAATAATTCGACCAGGCAGGATTCTGTATGTGTCTGTTTGGAGAGCAACTGATGCCGTTGTCATCAGCGTTTAATGTCAACAACGTTTTGTAAAATAAATTCATTTCAACTTGAATTTCGTTACCCATTTGGTCGCGTTTAGACTTTTAAAATGCGCATATGATTAGGCCCTTACATCGCTTTGGGAATATGGTCAAGTGGGGGCGTGCGAGATTAGGTGTGAAACCCACCACACCTTTTACTGTGCAAACGGAAACTTTTGTTTAATTACAGCCCTTGCTTCTTTCAACAACAAATCTCAAAACTCTACCTGCTGAATTTTACGACTTCAATGTACAATTTCATTTAGCGAGTCAATATAAATGCGACAGAAACGCACGTTTTATCAGCGACGCGATCTCTTAATCGGTGGTAATACCGCATGTTACGTGAGCAAGTTAAGCTACTTGTAAGGTTCCAGAAAAGGCTTTCAACTGCGTGTAACCGACAGAGAACCGGTTAAGGACCATGTGCTTTTGCTTTCCGGCTGTGAAGAGTTAAAAGGCCATTGTTGATTTCATGGCAGTTGTTGGTTACTTTCGAACACTTGATCAAAGTTTGTGGAGGTGCAGCTTTATATGCTTGGGTACTCATTCTAGTAAACTTAAGCTCGCATCGATGATAGACAATACCACCAACCTTGAATTTAATAATCATCCTTTAAGTCGTTTATTCAGCTTCAAAAAACATTATTTTCTCGATTCCTCTCAGTCGTGGAGAAGGGAATATATAATCAATTCCGTGTGTGAAATCAACATCGACATCATGCATTAGGTTTCTTCACTGTCTTATCTTGAGCTTGTTTACTTAATTCTAGAGTTTACTGTTTTCCATAATTTTTAAACAATTGTCTTGTATTTTCGAAAATTCCAGTGTTGGTGCCACCCTTGTAGATTATATGTGAATTGAACATTCATCTGTGAGGGATTCTGGCAGATTTCAATTTCAGTACAAACATTTATTGAAAAAATTTTTTTTGGGAATACAGTACTTCTCTTTAATATTTTAGATGGCAAGATTATTACTAGCAATTTGGATATGTTCAGTGTGAAAATGTTTTGCACATTAGTGTTAATTTGCTAATGCATGTTGAAAATTCCAAATCTGTTGTTTTTTGCACTCAAAACTGTCAGTGTGTAGTTAAGGAAGGTTATTTTCAGAAACTGTTCTTCAATTCGAAAGAAAAAAAGAAGGAATAATTGCAATTAAACAGAATGCAAATTACGTTCCTTGCTACGTGTATTTGCCTTGAAGGGGTGAAAATTATTCTGTGGGCAAAATAGACAATTCAAATTTCCCGATCATTGTTTGATTTTGTTGAAATCAATCTGAAGGCAATCATGTTATGCAAAATAGCCTCTGTCTAATTTTCAAATGTACCCTGTTGAGTTTTCACCAGCAGAATTTATTTGCCTAGGCAGAATTTCTATCCACTTTACTTTTTGTTTTGATTTGTATTGATTGGGATATGAATGAGTCAAGTTTAATATTTGGTAGGTGTTGACAAGTTATTTAATGTCAAATTATTGTTTATTTGAGTTTGATTTTGTTTTGCTCCATCTACTGCTTTCTATGTATGCATTCTCTGTTATTGCTTTGTTTCAAATTAAAACAAAAAATAAAATAATTTTCCTTTTTATGATTGAGGAAGTCTAAATGGGAGAAGATGATTAAAATAGATTTCTTTATAATCACATCCCTTATATGGTCATGCTTCTGGTCATAACTGACACAAGTTAAGAATCAAATATGAATGCAGATTTTGTTATCCATTTACTCCAAGCAGTATATGAATGTCAAAATTAAAGAAGTTGAATTTGTAAAATATTAAGAGAGCAAAGGGCACCACATGAAAACAATGAATGATGAATTTAGCTTTCTTTTGAATTGTCACTCTTCATGATTCCACCCACCGACTCAGACTTTGGAACCGCTATGAATGGTATAACAAACAACACCAGGGGAAAGTGCTGCTTAATAGCTTTCTTTTGAATAGTCACACCTTAGGGTTTCATCCACAGACTCAAAAGCTAGGACTTCCTTGTGCAGCATATTAAACAGCACCACAGGAAAGTACTGCTCACTAGCTTTCATTTGAATGGTCACACTTAACCCTTAAAAGTCCCAATGTCAATATGCATATTCTTCTTAGTGTTATCCATATATTTCTTATGGTACTAGTTAGGAGAATGTGCATAAACATCAAGACATTTCGCATTTGGTGATCATTTCCTTTATTCTCCTGGCCTGTCTGTTTGATCAAGTAGTGATATTGTAGGGAGAAATTAGATGCTTGTCACTATTAGGGCTTTAAGGGTAAAGGGTATCGTCCACAGTCTCACATGTTTGAATTTCTTAAGAGACATTTCCAGTGCTTTCAAATTATAAAGACCGACGGCTGATGAAAAGAGGTCGTCTTCTTTTTTCCCTAAATTGAAATAATTAAAGAAAGATTCTTTCAAATTCCTTGTTTATACAGTTGGATACTCTACTCAAACCAGCTGCCTACTTTAAATTTCATTGAAGTTCACATTTGGTGACCATTTCCTTTGTTCTCATGACCTTTATGTTTCATGTACTGAATTTTCAAGGAGAATTTAGTTGTGGATCTCCATTGGCCCTTTGCTTGACTTTGTCACTTGGTACAAAATATGCTATGCCAGATGAAGTGGCACTTTTTGGCACCAAAAAATCAATGGAATTAATATCTGAATGGCTGAGACCTCTTCATCTTTTCTGCCCCACCGCGATGCTTCTTATCCAGCCTTGCGGATTTTGTACCATGTGACCAGGTAATTCAACGGGCGCATTGTAGCTTATAGGGTGAAACATTAATGGCGGTTTTTTGACAAGGCAGCTGGTCATTTGATGTGCAACTATAGTTTTTTACAGCTGTTGTTTTTACATTGTTAGGTTGAGGTTGGATTTTTGAGAGCTGCGAGAGCTGGGAATCTTGAAAAGGTTCGAAATTTTCTGAATGAAGAAGGAGACATCCACACTTGCAATGCAGTAAGTAACGATTCTACTTGTTTTGGCATTTCATTTCTTGAATGCTGCAAAGTTGGAAATTTGAGAAATGCTGTTTGTTCCCAGTTGAAAAATTTGTAAGGTATATTATTTTACTTGCAAAAAGATGTTGAAGGCCAACTGCAGTTTTGAATTTGATTTCTGACCCTAAATTTACCAGATTTGTGGTCTAGTACTACAGGTGATGTCAGGGAGAAAGTAAATTCTTTTTACATACATTTTAAACTGTATACCCAACTTCAGTCTCACCAACCAGTCTCATCAATGCCTTTTTGAATAGTCTTAAAATTAAGATGGATTCCGCTCAACGTTAGAGCAATAAGTGCAAAAAAATATTTACCAAAAAACTACTCATAGCACGGTAACATTTTAAATGCTATTTGAAACGTCTCACTCTAGTTCACTTGCCCAAGTGACCCCGCGATGAAATTCTCAAGCATTCTCAAGAAAATTAATTTCAAATCTCGTAAAGTATGCTAAAAACGGGCTCCATCTTGTTTTGAACTGACATGAAGCGTCTTTTTAATTGAAATATGGATAACTTCAAATCCAATTTTCTCTCGCGGGGTCAGCTTGGGAGCAAAAGTAACGATAAGTTCTTCTTATCTGTTCTCAAAATGTGACAGTGCTGCAAGTATTTTTTTGGTAACTTAATTTTTGCACTTACTGCTCGAACGTTGAGCGGAAATCGTCTTAAGTTCTGGCAAGGGCACCAAAAAGAATCTTCCCTTTTGTAGTTCCAGAAAGTTTTATTTTGTACCTACCCCATGGATGGTCATTTGAAATTTTCAGGGGTGGGGGTCTCAAAAGCGAAAATTTTCAAGGGAAGTTATGAAAAGCTAAACCAGAATTTCCAGAGGGGTGTGTGTGTTTGTGGGGTGGGATGGGGGGGGGGGGGGGAGTGGGTTTAACCGAAATCCGTCTATGGCCGGTGTGGATATTTACTGCAACCACACATTGGCACAAGGTGTTCTTAAATCTGTGCAAGTTATATCTTCTATGAAATTGATGTATTTGTTCCTCACAAGTCATAAATTTTTACACAGCAGTCT
Source organism: Siderastrea radians (assembly GCA_964017195.1). NCBI lineage: Eukaryota > Metazoa > Cnidaria > Anthozoa > Scleractinia > Rhizangiidae > Siderastrea > Siderastrea radians. The sequence continues at coordinate 31,091,216 of OZ024898.1, forward strand.
TAGTGAGATGTCCACACAACCCCATACTTCTTTGTGCATTTGATTTTGATAATGAATATATATGAGTGGAATTATATTTTATATGATCTGCAGACTTGGGACAGGTGTATTTCACAGATCACAAGTACAGGTCACTGTGTTGCTAACATTTATCCCTTTAAGCCCTAAGCCCTGATGAAAATGAAATTTCTCTTTACATGACCACTACTTGTTTGAACATTCAAGTGACAAGAATAAAGGAAGTGATCACTGAGGATAAGATGCCTTGATATTTAGACAAATTCTCCTGCCTAGTTCCATAAGAAATGCATGGAGAACAGTAAGGAGAATATGCATTTTTATATCAGGGCTTAAAGGGTTAAACACACTGGACAGTGTCCTCTGGCATGCCTAGGTAATGTTTTAGCCTGATTTAGTGCTAGGGAACACTGTTTAGCTTGTTTATTTATCAGTAACACAGTGACCTGTATGGGTGATCTGTGGAATGTGACCTGTAAAAGAAACCTGCTGTGGAGACTTAACCCTTAAAGCCCTGATATGAAAATGCATTTTCTCCTTACTGCTCTCCATACATTTCTTATGAAACTAGTAAGGAGAATTTGGCAAAATATCAAGACAGCTTTCCTTGGTGATCACTTGCTTTATTCTTGTCACTTGAATGTTTGAATAAGTAGTGATAATGTAAAGAGAAATTTCGTTTTCGTCACTGTTGGGGCTTAAAGAGTTAACAGTTTGACTTGTTGAGAGTTTGATTGTGTACTGGCACTTTTTAATGTTGGAATCCTGGATTGTTTTGAAAATGCATTCTTTTCTTCATGATGCTTAGATTGTGCATTTATTAAAAAAAATCATTTGTTTGTTTGCCTGTTTTTTAATCTTTCAGAACGGCTTGAATGCCCTACACTTGGCGGCTAAAGAAGGCCATGTAGAGGTTGTACAAGAGCTTCTAAAGCGTGGAGCAGGGGTGAACTTCACCACCAAGAAAGGAAACACAGCTCTGCACATTGCTGCTCTTGCTGGACAGAAGGCAGCTGTAGCTGTGTTATTAGATTCTGGTGCCTCAGTAAACTCCAAAGCTCAGGTACATAATGTCAACATAACAATAATAAATAACAATAACAATAATATTTATATAGCGTTTATCCACTACTGTTCTTATCGGCCTCCTCCTTCTACTGAAAATGGTCTTACAGCAACTATGTTTTTCAATGAACATCCTATTTTGCTTGAGCGTTTAGCCGTATCTAGTGGAAGCCTTTTATTGGTAGGAGATTTTAATTTTCACGTTGATCACCATACGGATAATGTGGCCTCGAAATTTTTGGAATTACTTGACTCTCACAATTTAGCTCAACATGTTTCTGGTCCTACTCACAAGAATAAACATCCACTTGATTTGAGGATCACTAGAGCAAATGAGGACACTATCATGCTGGGGATTTTTTGCACAGTTCCGGCCACGTTCAATCTACTTCCTCAGTTTTGATGCAATGAAACTGAAACTTCACATCAATATAGCACTCATCATTCTCTAAAAAGTTACCTTTTCCTTTTTTTCAAATTTTAGCATTTTTGGCGGGAAAATGACGTCATTCATTTGGCGCCAAAAATTGTTTTTAGCATTATGGTCTATTCAATGACAGTTTCTGAAAGAACGTGTCACGAGGATCTCAGAACTGAAAAAATTTCCAAAATATGTCGAACCAATCAAAAGTTATGGTGCTCTGAATTTTTATTTTGTTCTATTTTTAGTAACAAAATGGCAGGAAATTCAAAATTCAATGTGTTATAACTTCTGATTGGCTCAACATATTTTGGAAATTTTTTCAATTTTGAAATCCTCGTGACACGTTCTTTCAGAAACTGTCATTGAGTAGACCATAATACTAAAAACAATTTTTGGTGCCAAATGAATGACGTCATTTTCCTGCCAAAAATGCTTAAATTTGAAAAAAGGAAAAGGTAACTTTTTAGAGAATGACGAGTTCTATACTCATGTGAAATTTCAATTTCATTGCATCAAAACTGAGGAAGTAGTTTGAATGTGGCCAGAACTGTGCAAAAAATCCCCAGCGTGTATATTCAGAGCTGGTTTACCTTGAACCCTTATTTATCTGATCACTTGGCTATTCATTCAAAACTGTCACTGGCCAGGCCATGCCCACCAACATACATTGCATGAACGTTTCTCTTAAGAAATAGGCCAAGTTTATGTACATGTACACTACTTTAATATTTTGCAGTCCCACTCACCAAATACAGCTGTAGCTCAGTTTTCAGGTCACCTCTACTCAGCTGGATACAAAGACAAAAGATGCATTTTTATAGGGTTAGTCTCAATTTGACATAAAAATATTCACAAATGCCAGTGAGAAGATAGACTATTCACAACTCTGTCTATTTTTTAATTTTAGAATTTAGCACTCTCCTACTGGCATTTGTGCATTTTACTTCACATTGAGACTAACCCTGTAAAAAAATTAATGCGTCTTTACAATTTTTATTCAGCGGCCTTTGTGAACTCGAAAATGGAGTATTGGCACTTAAGAAAACAGTATGGCACCATTTTTTTTGCCCAAAATAATACTTTGTTACAGCTTTTATGCTGTGCTATGACGATGCAACTAGCGGCGTTGTGTTGGTGTAGTGGTTAGCGTGTTGGAGTTCAGATCTGAAGGTCTGTGGTTTGACGCCCAGTCCCTGCCATCGTGTTGTTTCCTTAGACAAGAAACTTTAACCCACATTGTCTCTGTCCACTTAGGTGTATAAATGGGTACCGGTGACATACTGCTGGGGGTAACCCTGCGATGGACTAGCATCCCATCCAGTTGGGAGTAGCAACACTCTCAGTTACTTCATGCTACAGAAACAGGGATAAGCTCCTGCTGTGTGGGCCTCCTTGGCTGTGTGCGACTTTACTATGCGGTTGCACATTTAATAAATTGTCTGTGATTTTTATTCATTTTTACACTGATATGGGTCCACCATCGACCCTTTACGCCCTAACAGTGACAAACATGAAATTTCTCTTTTACATTGTCAGTACTTGTTCAAACAATCAAGTGATGAGAATAAAGAAAGTGATCACCAAGGATAGGATGTCTTGATATTTATACAAATTCTCCTTACTAGTTCCATAAGAAATGTATGGAGAACAGTAAGGAGAATATGCATTTTTATATCAGGGCTTAAAGGGTTAAAAATGACTGTGAATTGATTGTGTTATAGAATGGTTTCACTCCACTGTATATGGCAGCTCAGGAAGGTCATGTTGATGTTGTGAGAACACTTCTAATTAATGGAGCCAACCAGCAGTGTACCACTGAGGTTTGTGACTGTTACTCGTAAGCCTTCTTACTATATATTTACCCCCGTCACTCCTAGCAGTGGCCAAAGTAAAAATTGAAGAAAAATCCTAAATGTTATTTTTTTAAGGTTACTCCGGACCTTCGCGCAGGTGTCCTCAGGGAAAAAATATTCGTATGCGCGCCATTTTAAAGGAAAACACGGCAAACTGAATATCATTGGAAAGGTCAATAAATGTAGATTTTGGAAAAAAATTTGAATTGCTGGTTTCTTCAATTCTGCAAAAGAAAATTGCAAACAACTGCAAAAATGACCACGTGTCATTCAGTTGCATTAGTAGGGTATCAAATCCAAGAGCATTGGCAAAGTAACTACTCAGTGTTAATCACAGAGGATCAATCAGCATTTTTTTCGATATTCTGACTGGTTATTTTCTAATTAATCTATCGAGTTCGAGCAGCAAAGAATACGCAATGGGCATTACATTGAAGATCGCCACGGGTGAAATATTATAAATTTCAAAAATCCCACACTTTTGTTTCACAACATCTAAGGAATGTTCAGGCCGCATTTCACAGAAATCTGCTGAATTTTGGTACCCTGTTAATTCATTTGTTTGATTGAATGATGCATGGTCATTTTTGCAATTTTTTTTTGTGGAATTAAAAAAACTGGCAATTCATATTTTTTCCAAAATCTACTTTATTAACCTTTCCAAAGATGTATAGTTTGCCGTGCTTTCCTTTAAAATGGCATGCATACGAATTTTTTCCCGGAGGACATGGGAGGATACCTGCAAAGGTCCGGCGAGGACACCCCAAATTCTACAAAACAAATAGTACCATGCAAAAGTACTGCTGAAGAGGTTTCATTTGAATAGTCACACCGTACGATTTCATCCACAGACTCAAAAGTTAGAACCACCTTTAATGTCTCCATAACTGACTCTGGGAGTGAAAGGGTTAAAGTGATACTAAGTTAATTTGTAGCCCCACAAGTGTGCTGCCTTTGATGCTGTTTGTAGCATCTAAGCATGCCCACATCAAAAGAATAAAACATTTCACTGTCACCATTCTATGATGAAAATTGCAGGTAGATTGATATTGGATGCATAGTCAATCTTGCACTTTATACTCACTGCAGCTGAAGAATTCTCTTGTAATGCACCCTTTCATTGAATATTTTTTCAGGATGGTTTTACTCCAATTGATGTGGCAGTTCAGCAAGGTCATGACAAAGTTGTTGCTGCTCTTCTACACCATGATTCTAGGGTAAGAACTTTTTTGCATTTTCTTTTTTAATTTAAATGTAGTTATATTGAAATGTTTCTTGTTTCATAAATAGATTGTGCACGATTATCTGGGTGAGTGTACAAACAAGTGCATGTAGTCAGGACTGAGAAGGATTGTCGGTGACACTGACTGGCATTTCAACACCTTTGCGGAAGTCTTGATCAGGATGAACGTGATGACTTCCACAAAGGTTGTCAAAACATCAGTGATTGTGATCACCAACAATTCTTCCCAGGATTACATCCCAGGGGGGTGGGACACTCCCTATAGTGGGCTATACAGGGGGGGGAGGGACAGGGGGGTGGGATACTGGGAGAAAAGGGGGCGGGAGGTGTACGGGAGACGGGAGAAGAGGGGGCGGGAAGCGGGATTCCCAAGGTGGCGGGAAGCGAGAGAAAAAGGGAAAAATTATGCAGCATTGCACAATATTTCACAATCTAAAAAATGCAAAGGGTCGGGAGCCAAAAAATGCAGGGCGGGAACTGGGATTAAAGGGTACGGGAAGCGGGAGGTTTAAACCCCCCCTGTCCCCCTCCCACTATACAGGGCAGCTTCACCCAAAAGGGGTGCCTTTTATAAGCTCGCAGCATACTAAAGGATAGGATCATCTGCGGTTAAGAAGAAGGAATCTCACTTTTTCTATCAGTTCACATAACAGCATATACATGCAAATACAAATTGGAAAGGCACAATTATCAGTGCTATAAACTGTTTAAACTTCTGCAAGATATGATCAATATCCAGCCTGTTTTCTGCATAATATTCCTGAAAATTCCCACATTATTATTTTTTTTCTGCACCCTGTGATTCAGATGGCCTGCGTAAGTAAGGTCAGGAGTCATTTAGTTTCTCTTTGCACTTTCTTTTACAGAAAGGCTATCGTTCTCTTCACACTGCTGCAAGAAAGGACTTTGCCAAGGCAGCCAAACTTTTGCTTCAGAAAGACCACAAACCTGATGTAGAAGCACCGGTGAGTTAGTTTTGCATGCATGGTTAGCCATGACACTGTGCCACTCATTTGTGATGATAATTGGACTGAGTGGAGTAGAATTCAGGTAGTAATTGGGCGAGTAATTGTAAATCATGCGAAGACAATTTGATTGAAGTGACGAGCTTTATTACCCCGAAGTGTACAACACAAAGACCATTTACCAATTAATCATATCTATAACAAAATGCGAGATAAGAAAATCTTTCGTGCCCTTTGGGGATGTATTTTTAATTATCGGTTTTGCAAGCACTGGAGAAACAGCTGTAAAAAGAACCTATTTCACTGCATCTGATTGACACACGCACAGCATAGTTGTCCAATTACAGCAATCCAATCACGAAAAGTTCAAATTGGACAGCTGTAATTGGACACCCATGTGATTACCCTCCAACTACGTATCAAATAGGCAAGCAGAGAACCAATCACAATCGAGCATTTTATTATAGACAATTAGACATACTAATTAATGTATAAAATAGACGCCGCTGATGAGGAATAATAAGACAAAGTTAAATGTTTTTTTCTTTTATAGAATGGCTTTACCCCGTTGCACATTGCTGCCAAGTATGGTAATTTAAATATTGCTGGAGTGCTAATTCAACATGGAGCCACTATTGACTACAAGACCAAGGTACACAACTTGAAAGATGCCCCTTACAGCAGGGGTTTACATGGCCCTGAGCTTTTGCTTAAATTATTGACTGTAACTTACATGCAAATAATAATAGCAGTGGCATGGGCGAAACTAGCAAGATTGTCAAGTTTGAAAGGGTCCTAAATACGGTTTTTAAACCTTGTTCCCGCCATTCCTCCATCTCATTCCATTTGCGGTTGCATCCAGATTCCCCTTTGGCATGGTGCGAACGTCCTCTTTCACCGATAACTTTCCTCGTTTTCATTACAAAACAACTGAACATGGACAAGAGGTAATTCTGGAAAAATTTTGCCCAAAAGTTCCCCATGTCCAAATTTGATTACATTGTAATGCAAATTAGAAATGAAAGGTATCTGTGAAAGGATCATTGACTGGGGTTGTAATTTTTACTGCTTTTCATAACCTGCAATTCTGATAAAACTAATGTTTCCTATTTTGAGCTGGACATTTATTGGTTTATTCAGTTTTGGACAGTCCTAATTTGTGTCAGTCATTTTTAGCAGCTTTGTTAACTACATGCTTGTAATTTTTTCTACACAGAATTATGTCATTGCACCCCTGCATGTGGCAGCAAAGTATGGAAATCTCAATATTGTTACACTGCTGGTTGAAAAAGGTTCAAAGATCGACATACCCAACAAGGTTGGCTTGATACTTGCACATAATCTCAGCTGCAATGGCTTATAAACCTAACTCTTAAAATTTCAAGAGATTTTATGGTTTGAGTTAACTTCAAGTTTGATTTGTTGGGCTGTAGAATTGGCAAATGTAACACTTAGTCTCAAAATCCTAGCATTTAAAAAGTAAATAGTCAGCTCTGAATTTGGTGTTTGTCAGAAACTAGGACCATCTGGATCGTAGATTTTAAAATGTCTTGGGCTCGTCTAGTTTAGGATGAAATGCCATCATGCAGGAAAAATTTATAATTTCAAAGTAACTATCAGGGGGTGTTTGAGCAGGTGCTAAGGCATCCAGTAAACCTTTTGGAGTACATTAAGTATTTTTTTGGCTCTCTGATTTTGTCAGTCTTGGGCTCACATTTTTAAACAAGAGTCTAGCTGTCTCGCCAAGGCTCAGGTTTAACCATTTCATATCCATTTTGTTGATTGGTTTGTTTGTTCATAGGATGGTTTGACACCTCTCCATTGCGCAGCAAGAGATGGACACGATGTCGTTGTAGAATACCTTGTAAATAAGAAGGCTTCTATAACGGCAAGAACAAAGGTAAGTTTTCAATCCGTTAATTCCCAGTAACAAAATTCTTTCCAGCTGGTTAATTCCCAATAAAAATATTCAACATACAAAGTGTTCCAGAAAGTATCGATACGTCCCCCACCCAAGGAAGGTTTTTATGTTTGACCCCCTCTTGAAAAATATCCAGTTTAGCTTCACACTTTCATTTATTCAGAATTTCTAATGACTTATTTTCCTTGGGGCAGGCGTGGAGATTTTTTGGAACTGCACAATTGATGCTATTTTAGCCAGAATAAAGCTTCCTTTAAAAATGACCAAAAAAAAAAACCACTTATCTAAACTTTGTTTGATAACTTATTTGGTTGTGAGTTATCTTGAGAAAATATTAAGTCTTCAGTATTTTTGGCGGCCCATATCAAGTCCAGATAATTGAGGTTTCAATGTAAAAGTTCCGGACTCTTGGACTCTTGATCACTTTGTCCTGTGGTGGGGGGCCCTTCAGCTTCATCATTTCCCCATTAGCTAACAAAAAGATGTTGTTGCCCAGGCTTCACAACAAGGACATGGGGTGGGCAACCAGACTCATTTTTAGTAGTCCCACAGAATCCAGATAATCAAGGTTCAACTGTAATGTTTTAACCTTACAGCAGAAGGGATTCAGTGAACCATACAAATTTTATTTTATGTGAGATTTAAACTGTTTGCTTTTTTTTTTAGCATGGTCTTACACCTCTGCACATGTCCTGTCAAGGGAACCACTCCAGCACATCTGCTCTCCTGATCGACAGCAAGGCTCCTGTCAATGCTGTGGCAACAGTAAGAACACATGATCATGTAGCCATAAAAAGAACACTCAGTCAGCTCATATAAAACAACCAGCTACAAAAAAGAGCTTTTAATCAACCGAAATAAGTTAACAGTATCAGCCATAAAACGAGAACACTTAACCACCTAAAGTAACAACACGTGATCAGTTATAAAATAAAAACAATCTGTCATTTGAATGAAGAACGAGATGGGATCAGCCAAAAAATGGAGTACATGATCTCAGTAATAATGTAACAGTAGACAACCTTCTTTGGTGTGTGTGTTTTTTTGTACACATGTACATTCATTTGATGTTTTATCCAAAATACTGCTAACACTGTTGGATGGATTGGCTATCATTCATTTATTTATTACTAGTTTTTTTTTTCTGGAGGGAGGGAGGCTTTTTTCTGAATCGATCATCACTGAGTTCAAGAGTTAATAAAATTGTTCAGATTTCTTGTTACTAAATATGCTCTGTATTATGACGTGTTGGACCTTAAGTGCCACATGGCACCCTGAGGCCTAAATAAGTAAAGTAATGTGTATGATACATGCACCACTGACAGCTTTTATGGAAATCAAAAGTAGCTATAAAAGTACGTCAGGCTGCTACCAAACTCTTTCTTTCAGTTTCTGTATATTTCAATTATTTAACTTTCATTACAAAACTAAGCTTCAGTGCTTACAGCTTGTAAAATTTGTACAAACTTAAAACCTGTTTCGTCTTTTTCAAAATGCGGATGGTTTGTGGAAATGTTGATTACCAATTTTTGAAAGATCTTTTGTTTTTGCTTTTTTTAATTCCCATTTTTTTTTAATGAGAATAAAAAATCAATTGTTTTGTTGTTGTTCTCTTCACAGAACGGTCTGACACCTCTTCACATAGCAGCACACTACGGTCACGTGGACATCGCTGAGTTGTTGCTCAACCGTGGAGCCGACACAGATGCAAGAGCAAGAGTAAGAATATTTTCATGTGGTCTGTATTTGTTATTTTCTTGAGCAAGTAGGAAGAGCAAGATAAAGTATAGTCATAGATCAGGAGGGAAGAGAAAATATTTGACCTCCCTGTTGGATGCTCTTAGAAAACTATCATTAGCCTTGTTTTAGCCGCTCCCAAGGACATTCAGTGAATAATTTTTTTTTGCAAAATATCCATTTGAAAACCTTAATTTCCTCAGTTATTAATAGGTGGTAATTGTGATAAAAAAATTAATATGTGATTTAAAACAATAAGAATGTTAGTAAAAGATAACCCTGAACTTTCCTACCATTGCAAATCTAATGCAATTTTTGGATGGATGAAACTCATGTTTTGGGTTACAAAAAATAAAGGTCATCTACGATTTTCTTAGGGGTTGCAATGGTCCATAAATTTGAGAATTAAGATCCAATCCCATCAAGAATCCAAATAGTTCAGACTGTGTGTTAAAAATTCCTTGTTGGTTGGTAGCTCCTGAGGGGATTAGAAATTGTCATTTGAATTAATCAGCTGCTAATGGTTTAAAAGCTAAGGAATGATGTGTAAATGTTTATTTTTTAGAATGGATTCACTCCTCTTCATGTTGCCTGTAAGAAGAACAGAGAACAAGTCATTCAGCTGCTGTTGAAATATGGTGCAAATGTTCATTCTGCTAATGAGGTCAGTTTGCTGCTTGTTTCTGTGATTATGGAGAACTTTGCTGGAACAATATTTGTTTGGAACGTTTGTGGGAAGAATTTGTTTTCAAATAACTTTATTTGCATCACATTCACTTTGAAGAACTGTGTGCATTCAATAGAGTTCCTAAATGATAAATTAGTAAATTAGCAGTATATTTTCTTCATAGAACTTCCAAATTTTAAAAGTTTGAGTGATTTCTTTCCTTCTGTCAGGGTGGCCAAACACCAATGCACGTGGCAACATATTACGGAAATGTAACACTTGTTCTCATTCTTCTCCAACATGGAGGCTCTCCTGATATCACTAATGTGGTAAGTTGATTTTGTTTTTGATCATAATTTATAGTAGATCAAACAATAAGAGGGTGTTTTATCTTAATTTCAATCACCAAGAAAAGAGTTGAAAAAATGACTTGCAGTGGTGTCTTTTTGGACAAAACTCACTGTGACCCACTTGGATATCTTGATGACACACTTTCTTTACTTCTCAAGCAAATCACTTAACAAAAAGAAAATGAAACAAAATTGCCAAAATCTATGTTAATTATGACCGGATATCAAAACCTCTGTCCTGCTTATGATTTCTTTGTTTAATCTTGATGAACTGTTAATGAGTTTGAGATGATAAGTTAAAAAGGCTTTTAAATTTCTTTTCGTAGCACAATATCATTTAAGCGTTTGCACAATTCTGTGATGCTATGATTTAGCTTTCAGGAAGGTTGTTTACAAAGCTTTTAACTGAAAAGCAAAAGTCTTTGTTTTAAACAATGGAACACATGGCATTTTATGCAACTCCTAAACTGATTTGCATAATCTATTATCATGGTTATTAAAATACACACCAGTTTCAGTTGAAGTTATTCAAGTACCGAAATGTAATTTTTGGTGTTCAAATTGCATTGAATATCCTTGTCGTTTTTCTATAAAAAATAGATTTAACCACTGAGTGAATTAAACATTAAATTTAACACATTCTAAGTGGCCGAAAAAAACAAAAGTTTTCTTAATGCAAGGTTTTGCTTGATTTATAAATTACTGCATTGGTTACATTTGTTAGCTGTAGTGAGACACGTTTTTTACAGGAATAAAATCTTGTTCCAATGAAGGTTTCTTGTTGTGAATTCAACTACTTTTTTGCTATCTAAGGAATAGGCTGTACCTTGCCATTTGAAACCATTGATTTCCACTGAATGCAATTCACAAGAGCCTTTTGGATCTCTGTGTGTCCTTTGTTTTAATCAGGACTTACTGTTTAATGCCTGTTTCTATACAGAGAGGGGAAACTGCTCTTCACATTGCTTGTCGTCGACGTCAGATAACAATTGTGCGTCTGTTGCTAAGGAACGGGGCAGCAGTGGATGCTAAAACACAGGTTAGAATTGTTTTGGTGTGGTTAGAATTTGTTAGGTGTAGATTTCTGTGTGAGTAAAGACATGCATTATCTATTCTTTGAACAACTAGGCTCAGGAGAGAATTAATTCATTTTTGTCACTTGTTTTAGGATCGTGAGACTCCACTACACATTGCCGTCAGAACCAAGAATGTTGAGATGGTGAACCTTCTCCTCGATCATGGAGCATCCACTGATGCCATTGACAAGGTTTGTCCACAGTCCACCCAGGTTTTTCCAGATATGCAGTTGCACATCTCTCATGCACATCCCCCCCACCCCACGGGCTCTCCTGCACAAAGGCATTAGTTGCCAACTGCCATGCAACCCAGTGCCTCCGGATGAAAGGTCATTAGGTTTCATTAGATTTCAATATTGTAACATGTAGTATGTACATTGTCTTTATCATTCGTCATTTTCATTCCCACCCACCTGCTCTGTCTTACAGAAATTCCTAGGGTGTGCTGGCGGGGAGGTTTATTTCTCTAGTATGTCTGCTCTTGTTGTGATCAAAACTCTTGTTATGGTCAATTTAAACAAACAGTGTTGTGGCTGTATTGTCTGGTGGTGGTTGGCGGGGGGGGGGGAGTTCTTGAAACGTGAAAGGGACAACAACAAACAACAGATTGAATTACAACAACAAATTGAATGAATCCTCTTGGGTGGACAGGGTGAGTATTCCGTAATCTCTGAGATATCAAACAAAAATGGATTTACATGGACTTTTCTCGCCTCTCCTTTGTCAAGTCTTCTTTTTATTTCTTTCATTACACTGTTTCCCAATTTTCATGTCTCCTGTCGTGTGTCCACCTCTGCAGAGTGTGAAATGGATTGTGTTATTTGTCTTTTTTTTAGAACAAGTGCACGCCTTTACACATTGCTGCCAGGGATGGTAACGAAGAGCTTGTGGAAATTCTGTTGGAACATGGAGCTTCTGTTACTGCTCTGTCAAAGGTAACATATAATTATCCATGTACAGTGAACCTGTATCGTCCAGTTATACAAAACGTGGTCCCGGTATGTTCAGGAACATTTGCGGGTCATAGCTGTAATGGCTTTCAGCTGAAAAGGGTGAGTAATTCCTTAAAACAAGCATTGTTTACTCCACGTTTCAGACGTTTGCCGATAGAAACTGATGGAGATTTTTTTCAGAAAAGATTAAGCTGCCTGCGAATACAGTTTCCTCTAGAAATAACCAAGAGCTGTGAAACGTGTTAACATTAAAATCTAGACTATTCACGTTGTTATGATTTGCCCTAAAAAATAGTCATTGACATCTTTATGTTGCCTTTGTTTTAACGATATTTTGCTGTTTTCTTCACAGAAAGGATTCACCCCTCTCCATGAAGCCGCTAGACATGGTCATGTCAGGATCATCGAGATCTTGCTAAAACATTACGATAATCCTGATCCAGAAGGAAAGGTCAGTGAGCCATTACTGTTATTTTGAAGCTTTACAAAGAAAAAAATGAAATCTTTATGTAGTGGCAGATTGTGCCCGTTGTTTAAACTTACTTGTGCGATTCGAGCTGGTTATGTGTTTGCGCTGTTCAAACTAATCACGAATTGTAATTCATTAGGTTCTTACTTCTCCGAAGCTCTAAGGTCGGCTTATGAATTTTGTCGCATTGTTCTCTTATGGCGGTTTTCGGTTGAGTGTCGAAAGTAATTCGCGTTTGTTTTGGTTTTTATTTTTACTGCGCTCTATGATTTGTTAAAAAAACTTGCGCTACTTTTTCGACCAATCAGAAGTAAAAACCAATCGTGACATGCTCGCACACGTTTTCCCGCGCGCAGTGCCTGTTACATGTATTTGCTTCGAGCTCTGATTGGTTGATTGTGTTTTTTACGTCTGTTATGATTGGCCAGATTAAAAGTATGGGTAGCAGGCGGGTTTGTTTGTTTCCGGGAAGTTTGAGCGGCGGAGCCGCGACAAGAGCGGCAAAGACGCGAAGGGAACGAGAGGGTGCGATTGAAATTGCTTCGGTTTTAAGGCGCGGACACACGATGCAACATTGCCCACAACATCGCGCGCAACTTGAAAGTTGCATCGTGTGTCCACCCTTGAAATTGTTGCGCGCAACGTTGCGTGCAACTGTTGCAGAAGTAGAATCGGCTTAGAAGTAGAATTGGCTTCTACTTCTGCAACATCGCACGCAACTGTTTCACTGTGTGTCATCTGCAACATTGCGTGCAACGTTTAGACGCAAAAGTTGCGCACAATGTTGCATCGTGTGTCCGCGCCTTTAGTTTTACGACACTTAATTCAAAACTGCTCTAAGGCAGTTCTTTGTGGTTTAATTATTTGGATGTGTTTTTATCTTGCAGCATGGTCTCACTCCGCTTCATGTGGCCACACATTACAACAATGAAAAAGTTGCCACCTTTTTGCTGGACAACGAAGCCAACCCTAATGCCCAGGCAAAGGTGAAACTTTCGTCGTGTTGGGTCTCATGTCAATTTTAATCAAAGCCTGTCATTGATGAATTGTATGTAACATTACTGTTACTCAGAAATAGCAACATTGGTGTTTTTGTTACTGAACATTTTTTCGGTTTCCTCTTGACTATGTTGTGTAGAATGGATTTACTCCTTTACACATTGGAGCTAAGAAGAACAGAATAGACATTGTACTGATCCTGTTGAGACGAGGAATGGATCCTGATGTCATCACTCAGGTACTGTTAACAGTTTGTCGTGACGAAAATGAAATTTCTCTTTACATCATCACTACTTGTTCAAACATTCAAGTGATGAGGACAAAGAAAGTGATCACCAAGGATAAGATGTCTTGATATTAATACAAATTCTCCTTACTAGTTCCATAAGAAGTGTATGGAGAAGAGTAAGGAGAATATACATTTCTATATCAGGGCTTAAAGGGTTAACGAAGGTAGGGGGAAGGGATTCGGGGCAGGGTAGCAGAGAAAGTAAAGTTTTTCCTGGTTTGGCCTTGTCTAGTTCCTAAGCCTCTGTATTTCTTCGCGGTCTATCTGTTTGGGGTCATGTGATCGTTCGTCCCGGATACGTCACCGAAACCGACTATACGTCACAACGAATTAACCGAGAGAGCCTGGAAGAAAAACGTACAGAACTAAGCAAGCAACCTCGTCCCCAGGGCCTTCTCCTCGTTGAAAATGGCGGCTCGGAGAAAGCCCAGGCCAAGGCTGCTGAAATACTCCAAGAATCGTGGAGTATTTTGTCACGTGACACATGATGAAATGGCTTTTTCGGAGGTTGTTTCCAGCGTCTGGCAGCCCTGTTTGTTTTCTTGCAATCTGAAAGCGTTGTTCAAACAAAACGAAGACATTTCATCGTGTTTAACGTGACAAAATCCTCACGAATTTTTGGAGCCATTTAGCAGCCTTGGCCAGAGGTTTCTCCAACCCGCCATTTTGAACGAGGAGAAGACCCTGGGGGCGAGGTTGCTAAGCAAGGTTTGGCAGTCGTACTTCCAGAAACATATTAAGACGGATTCCGCTCAACGTTCGAGCAATAAGTGCAAAAAATATTTACTAAAAAACTACTCATAGCACGGTAACATTTTCAACGCTATTTGAAACACCTCACTTTAACTCACTCCTCCAAGTGACCCCGCGATTAAATTCTCAAGCATTCTCGAGAAAATTAATGTCAAATCTCGTAAAAATATGCCAAAACGGGCGCCATTTTGTTTTGAACTGACATGAAGCGTCTTTTTAATTGAAATATGAATAACTTCAAATCCAATTTTCTCTCCCGGGGTCAGCCTGGAAGCAAAAGTATCGATAAATTCTTCAGTATCTGTTCTCAAAATGTGACCGTGCTATAAGTATTTTTTTGGTAACTTAATTTTTGCACTTACTGCTCGAACGTTGAGCGGAAATCGTCTTAATAGCTTCTTATGAAACAGGTTTGTTTATATTATGCATGTGAAGTTGTACTAATTTGTTTACTCATTTTTTCTCAGACTGGCATCAGTCCCCTTCACTTGGCAGCTAAAGAAGGTCACTTAGAGCTGTGTGAGCACCTGGTGGAAAATGGAGCACAGCCAGGCGTCACCACTAATGTAAGTCATGAGTGTTAACAGAAAACGTTATGCTTTTATGTCTAGTGCAATTACTTAAGAACTGTTTGTTTGAGTTTAAACCTGTTTTTGTTGTTGCAGAATGGATTAACGCCTCTGCATCTGACAGCAAGAGAAAATAGGATTGAGGTGGCCAAACTTCTGCTCAAGCACAATGCTCCCATCAATGCTCAGACAGTGGTATGTACTGCAGTTCGAATACCCTCCAATTCTCGCACAGTATGGTAAGGGAGGGAGGTAGGGAGGGGGATCATTGCTTCTTGAAAACAGGGTATTTTGGCAAGTAACAAACGTTTTCACGTCTTGTTTAAAACGCAGCTTAAATAAGAACGCGTCTAATCGCGTGGATTGTAAACATTTGTATAGTTTGGTTTCTGTACCATCGCTGCGATCGTTACGATTTCTATGATGGGTTTGGGCTTTGGGTCGAAGGGGTAAAAGATATTTTAATTAAGAACGAGAGCGCTCGCCTTCCACTAGTGCAGCCCGGGTTCGACTCCCGGTCCTGGTGTCATATGTGGGTTGAGTTTGTCGTTGGTTCTCGTCCTTGCTCTGAGAGGTTTTTCTCCGGGTACTCCAGATTCCTCTCTCCCAATCAAAAACCAACACATCCAAATTCCATTTCGATCTTGGCGGTGTCCCCAATTAGCATTCTGTGCTAAATACCGTTGACACCTAAATAAAAAAGTGATCTATTTATTTTTTCGCTCCCATAATTTTTACGTGCCCACGGACGTTCAAGTGGCCTTACTCACGTAAGTTAAGTTAGAGACGGTGCGTGAAGTGCTAGACTACGAGCAGTCACTCCTCCGCTCGGAGAAAGACCTTCACACACGCGCGTAACGTGTACACGCGGTAGCCGAATTTCTTGCGCATTCGCATGTTCTTGACTTCTCGCTCCAGTATCTCTGAGCAGAGGTAGCGTCTGTTCGTAATTTAATGAAAGGCTTTTGTTAACTTAGGAAGCTGAGCGGTGTTTAACTTCTAACGTTTACGCAAGCCGCTCACAGATCGTCTCCATCTTGTAGGTCTGCAACGATACTTTTTCCCACGATACGATACACGATACGATACATTACTGTGCGCGACAAAACTAGTTACCAACAACTTAGACTACTTACAATTAATTTATTTCCATAATAACAAATTTATCATAGTAATAACACAGCATCAAATCACCTTACAAGGGCTAAAATATAGAGCTTGGGTAAGGAATATAAGACAGTGATTTCCCAAATTTGTTGATGTAGCATATTTTTGTTTTATCGTAATATCGCGATATCTTGTTTAAATATCGATATTCGTATCGTTGGAAAAAAATATCGTGGTTCACCGATGCATCGGTATATCGTTTCAGCCCTACTATCTTGTTTACGCACGTGATGAATTTATACCGGCAAGCATGTAAAAAATTGCGTGACAGTAAAAATAAACCTTTAAGTTGGGCTTATTTTCATGGAAAGTTAACGGGTATTTGTCATCTTCAGAACCAGAGAAACGTTGGAAAACCCTAATCTCGATATTTCCCTGTCATTTCAGTACAAACTTGTTGATTAACTTCGTCTTTCTCTGTTCTTGTCTTCAGAGTGGATTCACGCCGCTGCATATCGCGTGCGTTTACGGCCATTACGAGCTGGCGAGATTGCTGTTGGAAGCCGGAGCAGATATTGAAGCCAAGACAAAGAATGGTTACATGGCTCTCCATCTTGCTGCCCAGTATGGACATCAACTGATCATTGATCTGTTGCTGGAACACGGAGCACCGCCTGACGCCCTTACTAATGTGAGTAAGCAAGGTTTATTCTAGCCGTTTTGCTCCTTGTACTGCCTTATTGGCACATCATGCTTTTTACATTGACGGTAATGTGTTTGAATTCTTGCGCGCTCATTGGTCAGGAACTATGGTCCGTGGGAGTACATACAATGGTATGACGTCACGGATCGGGCCACCTGCCACCTTGTGAGCGGGACAATTTGGACTTTTGAGCTTACCCGATGTATGCGATTGTTTGCCTTGCGAGATATCGTGTTTTTGACCCTTTACGGTTACTTTTCGCTTGACGTCATACTGTTGTCTATATAAGAGTACATACAATTGCTAACTTTTAGCTATTTGTTAAACATCTTCATGATCTTAGTGAGTTTTTTGTTTAAGATTTTTGCTAACAAAAGGGTCTTGTAAAGGTCTTCTCATTTATAGGAAAGCTTTCGCGATCCCTTCCTAAATACGATATGGTAGAACACCCCTCAAACTTTTTAGCTCTTTTTCTTTTAATGCTTAAAACCAATTTAATCAAAGCCAAAATTGCCTACAGTTCTATTGATGTGACTTGTGAAATACACTGATTTAAACGTCTCGAATTATATCATACGATTTTTTAATCTTGTCAAAAGGGGCATTCGTGACGGGGGCGAAAGGGGTAGATTGCAATTAAACATACATTGCTGCATAAAATTGGCGAAGCAAAAGTGGCGCACAAAATTTCGTCTAAAAAGCTCGTGTCTCTGTTACAAAAACGTTTAACTTCTGAGTAGCCTCTTTTAAAAACATAACCATTTTCCCAGAGTTTTATAATTGTGTCACTAAAAGCCTGGACCCATTTGTTCAAAGCTGGTCAAGCTAACCCAGGATTAGCATTTTTTTAATTCCATGATTTTATAGCTAATCGACGTGGATTCCTGTCAACTTTTAATCCAAGTTAGCGTTAGTCGGCTTTTGAACAACCGGGCCCTGAAGTAGTTCCTCTACAAATAAATCCAAATATAAACATAATCTAAAATATTACCTTTTTCATCACCAATTTCTTGTTGAATTAAACGTTGTTTATGAGAGATTCAAGGTTTCTTGGGCCCCCTTTATAAAAAAGCCTTTAAAATCTTACAAAGGGAGCCCACTGGCGCCTAGTTAGCCAGTTTCTAGATTGAACCCGTAGTAAACACTGTTCACAGTGCTACCCTTGAGACACGACAACTTGATTCGGGAAGGGTGCCCCATTCAGCAACGAGTCTGGTATGTAGAGTGGCCCAGGATAAAATAAATGGAAATCACCGTTTATAATATAAGAAAAAAATACCTAAAAGCTTTAATTACAGTTTAAAAATAAGTTATCATTTGTGGTAAAAACAGAATATTTAAAAGCTACAATTCCAAGATCTTGATAATTACAATAATTTGTGTCATCGTTTGTTTCACGATGTGGTCACTTGAGATGTAGATCGCAACGTTTCGCTTACTGGGCCCGGTTGCATAAAGAAACTTAAGATTAAGTGGGAATTTCTGCAATTGTTCCCTGTTTTCCGGAGGATTTTTTCGCACTGTCAATGTGTTACCTACACTCTTAAATCCACCTTCGGCCGATTTATCCACAACAGCGTGCAAGAAAATCCTCCGGAACACAGGGAATAATTGCAGAAATTCCTGCTTAATCGTAAGTTGCTTTATGCAACTGAACTCTGGTTACTGGAAAGCACGATAGTTGGCTGTGATTGGTGAACTTTAATCCTCGTTATTCCGTCAGGAGGTTGTTTTCTTTGCTTTGCGCTACTGTACCGGTCTTCTCAGTGTTGATTCTTGATGGTTAGCATTCAAGGTTCAAGAATGTGGATTCCATTATCCTTGTTAATGTTATCAGGTTTAAAACATGTGGATGCTGCGGGTGTATCAGTGAGAGCCTCGATCAATAAACTTTACCTCTTTCTAGAGCGAATAGTAGCCTGTCCTGTGGGTGTGTCCAGAAAAAGCGGAAGTTTGGGAACGGGCGAACCTTGTGTCCTTTTTGTGCGGCTTTTACCCTCGATAGGAACGTTGCGAAACAGCTACCCCACGTCGAAGGACACCACGATCTTGTTGTCCCTAACATTCGTATGGCCTACAGAAGCTGCCTGAATATGAAATACTTTTCGGGGCAGGCGGTTGGTTGTGGTTGTTTGTTGAGGTGTTGCTACGGTCCGGTCTCAGTTAGCGCCCGCGAAATATTGGTGTGGTATATGTCAGTATGAAGGACTACACTAGCGCGACCTTTACACTGCCCTTATCCACCAAAATGGTGGCGCGCAGGAAATTAAAAAGCGAAAATAGGCTATATTCGTATCCATTTTTTGCACACTAAAACTTTCTTTCCACCTGATTAAAAAAAAATTGGAATTTAGACTTTATTTCCAACAATTTAACGTAATTTGTTGTAACAGTGGACGTTCCCTTTAAGGAAGTGTTTCTGTTCCGTCGTGATGTTGGACTTCACTAATTCTTTCCCTCGTAGTCTTAGTCTGTGGATAAAATATTTTTAAAATTCGTTTGTGAGGTTTCTCACGACTATCAAATTAAACTGCGCAGTTGAAAAATACTGCCAAGCACATCCTTACTATTTGAAGGGTTACGCGAGAACGGAAAAAAGTGAATTTTTTTGGTGAAGACTTTGTCTTCTTTCTTGCCATTACTTTGACTCCTTACATTTTTAAGTACAATACCGTTACGGCATTTACAAGTGAAACCGTAATTTCGATAATATATTTCCTTGAAAGCCCGCCATTTTTACTGCTTCTTTTGACATTTTTTTGACATCTTCTGTTGGCCTTCAAGTTGTCTCAACCCGGCAATCAAATCTGCACGTGCGATTCGATCATAGACGCGTGCAAGGGCGTACTTTCGTTTCTCTAAGGTTGGGATCGTTAATTTGGGCATCATTCCATCAGCTTTCCAAATTTCTCAGCCAATCAAAGTACAGCCGACCACACGTGCAATTAATCTATCAGCACACTCAAGTTAATTACTGACACTTGCAATTTAATTACTGACACCTGCACGTAACGTTTTTAACCAAATTGTTTTGATCGTTAGTTTTAACATTTTGTTGTTGTCTTTCTAAACTTGTTATCTTATCCAAATGCCAAAAATACATGCGCTGTTGTTGGGTCTTAAGGGTGTCGTCTTCTAGCAGGCAAAGTGTGCATCTAAAGTGGCCTGTTGGGTTTTAACTGCGGCAAGCATTAGTAAACAACAGCAACAACAAATTGATGGTGTCGAAATTAACCTAAATAAAATGAAATAAAATTAGTAAAATGTATTTTAAAAAAGTATGTTAGTCTACACCGTTAACGTGATTGACTGTTTTCCCCCTTAGCGGAGAATAATAATAATTTTTCTTGTGGGATTACCCGTCCGACGAATTATCCGTCCTATGTTAAGACAGGACTTAAAAGAAGGCGAAAAATCCTCTCGGACAACGCGTCCTCGAAATCCGTCTAAATAGACTGATAAAACAGACGGATAATGACAGCCGAAACATCCTTCTGTAATTATATCTGTCTCGTTTTGACATTAAGTACTGATTATCCATCTCAAACTAAAACGGATAAGTCGTCTCCTGTGTGAGAACCGCAATTGTTTGCATGAAGGGAAAGTTTGTCGGGGAAACCGTGCAAACGAGCATTTCCTTCGCAGCTTTGGCTTTCGTCACTGCGGCGGATCTTCTCAAATGTTGCTTTTGCATGAAAAATACCGCCAGCTATGAAAGGGTCTATGTTACGGGAATTTTGCTAATGTTGTGTCAAAACTGGCCTAACGTTATGATTGGGTACCTTCACTCACACACAAAACGATCTTAGAATGCCACGAGGAAGATACCTTGTAGCATATGAATTTTCGAAAGGGGAGCAAACCATTGGGTTTTTAACTACAGTAAAAACCCGCATAAAAGAACAAGTGGATTAAGAACCTCCAGGCTGGAATTCCTCATTTTAGACACCTGTTATATAAGAACCTTACAATAAATATATGAAGACTTATTCAGGCTGACCTTGAAAAAAGTAGGTTCTTTTATGTGGGTTTTTACTGTATTTTTGAAGGACACAACCACGGAATTTGACTCAAAAAGACATTGCAACGTTTTGAAGTTGCAATCCATGGTCCCTGGACATCCGTGGCCAAAGCCGGCGTTTGTTAATGAACAGTTTTACTGCACTGAACGAAACTGGACCGTCATTTATAGGTTTTTATTAGTGTTATGTGCGCTGAACCAACCTATAATGCTCAAGTAAGAAAGAAAGGTTGTATTGGAAAATAATAAATAGATAATGGCAACGTGACTTTGGGTAGCCTCCATCGGCTCGTCACGCATTCCTGCTCCCACGGATTGCGTGACGAGCACTAAGGGACGGACCATTAGAAAAGTTATGGGAGGGGGGGTGGTGGGGAATTTTTCGAGCTGCATTTTTTTTGTTGTTCACATTTCCCTTGAAGGAACGTTTTTTCCGTATGCAAGAACATTTTTTGTGGGCTACTCGCTGAACATGAACTTTTTTCTCTCAATTCCCCCTTGCATGAATGTTTTTTTTGGTACTTCGTCCCCTCCCCCCCCCCCTTGTAACTTTTCTAATGGTCCTTCCCTAGGGACGTCTGCGTTGGAGATTAGACGTTGGGCTTTTCAAAGTGTTACTTAAAATAGTTGACGTAAAAGTTAAGAAAAAAAGGAAAGTTTTTTTGAGAAATAATTTTTGCTGACGTTTTGTTATGTCTTTGTAATTTCTGTTTGTTTTAGGAGGGATACACTGCGTTGTACATCTCCCAGAGAGTAAACCTGAACACCACAATAATCGAGACACTTACCAAAGTAACAGTCACGCATATTACTCTGAAGAGAAAAAAGGTGAGTTACTCCATACTTGCGGGTATTGTCACGGGCAATTTCAAAATCGTTAATATACCACTGATGAACAGTCTCTTACGCATCCGATCTGAGGGTCGTCACGCAACGCTCCTCCCTTCTGTGGGAAGGAGCATTTCGTGACAACCCTAAGAACGGCTGCGTAGGAGACTAACTGATGAAGGGCTAAGCCCGAAATGTTTGGCTTTCACAATAACTTTTTAGCACTTTCCTACCTTTGTTCAGCAAACTATACTTGTTCAGAAATCCACGACAAGGGTACTAAACAAAACTTGAATTAGCAGTTCAATAGCCTGCGTAGCAAGCGTTTCCGTAGCCGGCTATTCCGCTTGTTTGAAGCATTTTTCCTCTGTACTTACGTGAAGTGTCTAATTTCTGAGGTTCGTGAATGTCGTGAAAACCTGTGTTGAAGTGTGAAAACTTGTGTTGGCAGCATTCTTTTCGATGTTCACACCTTGTTTTTGCTAACAAAAGTTTGCAAACGTTGTCGGTCTGTCGAGAGAAGGCTCCTCAAGCCATGCATGTCACAACATATGATCAAGAACTAAACTATGATTATCCTGAGGGCCAATTTATACGTCGCATTTCAGTCGCGTCGAATGCAATTCAAGTTACAGATAATAAATTCAACCTTACGTTGGTCTCTTATGCTATTTACTCCTCAAAGATAAGTGTATTTCTAGTTGTTTGTGAAGTTGTTGAGCTGCTTTACTGCAATTTTCAACAGATTTTTGGGCGCTTGAATTTCAGTTCCACGCAACTGAAATGCGACGTTTAAATTAGGCCTTAAAGAAGGTCTTCGGTGCTGTAATATATTGAATGATGTCTTATGTCTATCCAGTGTATTCCTCGTTTTCAAAGCTCGATTATTTTGTTGTAGTTGTTATTTTTACTTTAAAAGTTTTCACGGGGTTAATACGAGACCTTGTTTGTACTGAACTTTAACAACTATGATTAATTTTGACGATGAAGACGCGAATCTACGTTTCCATTGCACTTTGATTAATTTTTCACGGTTTAGACGCGTTGACTGTGTGGTCTGATACGTAGTATGGCTAGAATTCCGTGATACTCTTTCATTGCTATTGTCCTCACAAAAAGAAAAGAAAGGAAAAAAAATTAACTTCGGACTCTAACTGGAAGGCAATATTCTCTAGGTTCAAATAAATATAAATTACTGTGAAAAAGACGTCGACCTTTGTGAGGATTTCTTAAACGCCCTGTTTCGGTGATTTTGCAATTCTTGACTTCATAATGAATTCCATAATTGGTTCATAAAACGCTATTTCCGATAAAAAGCCATTCAAACAATATCAGAAATTACAAGCGAACCCTTTGTAACCACGAGATCACAGAAACCTAATTTGTAAGCTGTGTTCTTGGAGTTAACGGAAAAGGTTGCAATTTTTTCAAATCTTTCTCGGCTTAACTTACAAAGGTAAGTTTTTCCCCTACAGTCGCTCTTTAGATCGCTGAAAAAGTCATGCATATCTTACAAACTGTTGAGGTAATGCTTATGATATTGTAATCTGCGATTGGCCGAAGTTTTGATTTTTTGCAAGCAAATCAACTGAAAATTTCCCAGTCTTTTATTCTTACTCAAGTTTGGTCGAACTCAGTCAAGCGTAAAAGTTTTCCAGTTCAAGCAAGCAAAGAAAATGTTTGCAGGAAAATAAACACAACAGTTACATGTTGGTTTTGCAGTTTTGCTGTTATATTTGGTGTTGGGTATTGTCAAGTCCTCGGGCTGCCATCTCGAAAAAGTTTCAGATTTACAGAAGAGAGCTTTTAAGAGAACACCGCGAAACGAAAGGTTAAAAGAGCAGAAATTTGTACGTGTGCTTAAAGATCTTGGTGAATTTTTATCAGTCCTCTAACAGCGCCAAGGTGAAGTGAATCGAACAAATACTGGGTTTACGGAGAACTTGATCAAAGGGACGAATTGTGCGCGTTTCTTTATCATTTCGACGTTGATCAACTTCGAGAGCGTGCTGAAATTGAGAAGTAATCTGAATTATGCAGAAAACGCGAGGTTTTTAAGAAAAATAACTACTTTGCAGAAAAATAAAATAATTTTTTCAAGCCGTGGTTGTGGACGAATATCCTTGCATATTTTCTTGCGAAATGAGGCTGTTGTATTCCATTGATTCACTGTAAGGGACTTTTACTGAAGTATCTTGACATGTAATGGCGCCGTAAAAATTCTCCTTATAAATTTTCCTTTCTTTTCTTATTTGTTTTTCATCCAGGAGCTTTCTTGTCCATGCCATCATTTATTCACAGGAAAAAGCCTTTCAAACCCTGACACATCAATGGCTGTAAGATCGAATGATACCATGAAAACTAAAAGATGTTTGATATCAGTTCTGTGATATCAATATCGTACAAAGAATAAATTTTAATAGTAAACAATTCAATTCACATGACAGGTCCGATAGGGATTTAACCCTCCCCCGCCCCCTTCTCCGTGATGTCTTCCCTCTTGGGTAAAATCTGCAGTTCCCAACCCCTTTCAGTCTTTTCCAATCTTAACTTTTCAGAAATTCACAGTTTGCGGAATCTTTCTAAAACTCCCTGTGAGCTCATGTGACGAAAGCCTTATGAAGTTACATGATGCCTATTTTTATTACCTTGACATATGTGTCACAGGCCTGTGTGACAAGGGTGAATTTGCCTCATTAAAGTTGCCTCACAAAAGCGACGTAAACGAAATCAATGCGCCATCGCCTAACACCTG
Source organism: Siderastrea radians (assembly GCA_964017195.1). Taxonomy (NCBI): domain Eukaryota; kingdom Metazoa; phylum Cnidaria; class Anthozoa; order Scleractinia; family Rhizangiidae; genus Siderastrea; species Siderastrea radians. The sequence continues at coordinate 31,115,981 of OZ024898.1, forward strand.
TGAAATAGTTTCCCAGAGTTGCACGATATGTGTGACGTAGTTGGGTGACCTGCCTGGCAATCTCTAAGGTTGTGTGACATGTTTGTGTGACAGAAAAGAGAAGGAGCAGAAGGCGAGGAGGGAGAAGAAGATCAGGAATCGGACGACATCGTTTTCAGCGCAGCACCCGAGGAACTTGAAGAGGAAGAAGTCCTTGAAGCATTGGAGTTGGGTGAAGTCGAAGAAGGTCAGTTTTTTTCATGCAAGGAGATCTGGAGAGCCTGAGTGGCGGTTTCTTCTCGTGTCTTTCTATGCCCATTACATCCCGCTTCCTTCAAGAGTTTAGACTACGAGCATTCTCTTTCCGCTCACGGATAGTCGAGGGAAACGAACAAGCGAGCGAGCGAGCGCGAAAATCGCCTGCCGTGTTGCGTGACGCACGTGTCGAGCCGCAAGTACAGTGAGCCAGGAAAGACTGCAGTAGCGGCTCGACATGCGCGTCAAGCAACGCGGCAGGCGATTTTCGCGCTTGCTTGCTTGTTCGTTTCCCTCGACTATCCCTGAGCGAAAGAGAGACTGCTCGTAGTCTGTCTAGACTCAGTAGAGTTAGGTGGTTCGTTAAAAATGCGCCAAAAGTTATTTGAGAAATGGCGAGTGCCGCAAATTGTTACCAGTGATACTTTGAAAAGCGAAAAGACAACGGTGACGGAAACCTGAAAATCTCCGCAATGGTCCAATTTTGTGTTAAATGATATAGTAGTGCACCAAAACTATCTTTGTAACCATGTTTGTAACGTATCTTTGTAAACACCCTGAGGCTCTCGAAATCCGTCTATAAAAACTGTTATTATTATTATTATTATTATTATTATTATTATTATTATTATTATTATTATTAAGTTTATTTGTAGCTCAAGTGCCTTTGTCTACGGATAAACCTGGGAAATTCATTCCAACCTGAAAATATAGGGACACCTTTTACAAGTTCTTCTGCTGTGCATTAGAAAAATCTTTTAACTTTATTTGAAAGAGGTTTGCTCTCCCTTTTCGCAAATGTACTTGATATGAATTATCTACCTCGTGGTGTATGTATGAGTGATAAAATCATGTGTAATGAAGGGAAACTTTTCCTCTAGTGTTTATACAGTCTTATCACTTTTCCTCCAGAACCATCAATCGCCGAGGAATCGTATGACCGTTTTATGACAATGGAAGAGATAGTTGATGATGAAAATCGCTCATCCAGTCTCGGCTACCACCGTGACTCGGGCATCTTCAGCTCCTCACGTTATTCTGGAGCGTTTTTTGAGGGGACCCCTACTGGGTCCAGAGCATCCGACTTGGACCGCTCGCGCCTTTCCGATTTCAACGTGTCACAGAGTATCACGGCTTCGGAAATAATGGTTACCGAGTCGGAGCTCCCGTCGAGTCTTGCGGACATGGCCGATGATAACGTACCAAAATACGAGCCTCCAGTTACTGGGGATTTCCTGGTGAGTTTCTTGGTGGACGCTAGAGGAGGAAAAATGGAGAGTTCACAGACTGGGCTCAGAATCACACTGCCACCGAGATCGTGTCAAATGCCCACTAGAATCACTTGTAAACAAGTACGGTGAGTGTAAAAACGTTTGAACGAATTTAGACTTAACAACCTTAGAAGTAAGGTCGCAGCGTAAGGTCGCACGTAAGGTCGCACATGAGCCAAGGAGGCCCACACGGCCGAAGCTTGAGGGACTAAGAGTATTACCCCCCCCCCCCCCTGGTTAGGATGCTAGTCCATCGCAGGATACCCAGCATAAAGTGACTAGGAGTATTACTACTCCCCCCCCCCTGGATGGGATACTAGTCCATCGCAGGGTTACCCCCCAGTAGTACGTCGCCTGTACCCATTTTATACATCTGGGTGGAGAGAGACAATGCGAGGTAAAATTTCTTGGCTAAGGAAACAACACGATGGCAAGGACTGGGCCTCGAACTACCGACCTTTAGATCTGGGGTGAGTTGGCATAACTGCTAACGTCAGACGTTCACTCTAGTCAAAGTCACTATATTGACGTCTGATGTTAGCAGTTACGTCCAGCGTAAGGTTTTATGCTACTCAACCCAGAAGACCAAGGCGGTATCCAGTTCACCACCGTGCCCCCACAGAAACAACGTGCTGCTCAATAACTTTTACTTTAATAGATGCTTTTATATCCACAGACCCAAACGTTAGAACCACCCTTCACATTAACATAAACAGCACCACAGGAAAGTACCGCTCAGTAGCTTTCAGATGAATGGTCACACTTTAGGATTCCATCCACAGACTCAAAAGTTAGAACCACCTTGTACAGCATAATAAACAGCACCACAGGAAAGTACCGCTTAGTAGCTTTCAGTTGAGTGGTCATACTTTAGGATTTCATCTGCTTACGCAAAATTTAAAGCCACCTTGTACAGTAGGGTAAACAGCACTAAAGGAAAGTACTGCTCAGTAGCTTTCATTTGAATGGTCACACTTTAGGATTTCATCCACAGACTCAAAAGTTAGAACCACCTTGTACAGCATAATAAACAGCACCACAGGAAAGTACTGCTCAGTAGCTTTCATTTGAATGGTCACACTTTAGGATTTCATCCACAGACTCAAACGTTAGAACCACCTTGTACAGCATAATAAACAGCACCACAGGAAAGTACTGCTCAGTAGCTTTCATTTGAATGGTCACACTTTAGGATTTCATCCACAGACTCAAAAGTTAGAACCACCTTGTACAGCATAATAAACAGCACCACAGGAAAGTACTGCTCAGTAGCTTTCAATTGAATGGTCACACTTTAGGATTTCATCCACCGACTCAAAAGTTAGAACCACCTTGTACAGCATAATAAACAGCACCACAGGAAAGTACCGCTTAGTAGCTTTCAGTTGAATGGTCACACTTTAGGATTTCATCTGCTTACGCAAAATTTAAAGCCACCTTGTACAGTAGGGTAAACAGCACTAAAGGAAAGTACTTCTCAGTAGCTTTCATTTCATTTGTAATTTCATCTGCTAACTCAGAACTTTTCACTGTTCTGGCCAGCGTGGTGAACATTGCCACAGGAAAGTAATCCACGGCAGCTTTCATTTTGGCAGTCAATTTTTGATCTGCTTCAAGTACTTCCTTGCAACATTTTACATCCCAGCCTAGTACCCAGGCGTTCTCTTCTCGCTCACACGACTTGGTGCGAAATTTCGTGACGTCACCGAATGGCATACCGCGAGAACCTCATTCGGTGACGTCACGACATTTTGCACCAAGTCGAGTCAAGTGAGCGAAGAACGCCTGGGAGCTAGGCTGTTTACATCCATAAACATTTCCGTGATTTCCTTGACTTGCTTTCTTTTCCAGATCAAACAAGCCCACTCTTTTGCCCCCACTATATGAGGGTGAGGCATTAGCTTGTCGCGTCCTTGATGTGAATCCCTCGGGCGCCAGATTCCTGCAGCCGATTTACTTAGAGCTTCCGCATTTCTCTGCGCTCAGAGACGGAGAAAGAGAGCTAGTAGTGCTACGAACTCAGGACGGAGGCTGGAACTGGCAGGAAGTTTGTGTTGAAGACATGAAAGGTGAATAAAATTCTGCTGTTGTCTTTATATGTAATTGGAGAGTACAGTGTTTCCGATTTTCTTATCCGTTACGTGAAGCTAAAATCAAAGTGCCACTGCCTTCAGCCCTCCACAGCCTATAAACTGGTTAGTATAACGTACCCAATGATCGGTGCCAAGCGCGGGAAAAGTATGTAACCGGTGCGACCGATGTAAAGCACGGGAAAACATTGTATGTGGTGAACGGCGTTAAGGGCGGGAAAAACGTATGCCTGGTGATGAACGCAGGAGAACAAGTGACCGGTGTGTTGAGCGTGGGAAAACAGGTAACCGTTTTGTTAAGCGCGGGAAATTTGTAGCTGGTGGGTGGAACGCGGAAGAAACGTAACCGGTGTAAAACAAGTACCTTGCGAAGTGGAATAAGAATAAATGGTGGTAAACGCGGGAAAAGGAAGGAAGCTTTCGTAGATGGCGCCAAGCGCAAGAAAACATTCTTTTTTTAGTACAAACTAGAAACATCCATAGTTTGCTTCGCAGTCATTACTTGGTTCGTCCAACAAGAGGAATTACTTGACGAAGAGTTGTGACAAATTGTGACAAAGTAGGAAGTTTTCTAACGGACAGTGCGCAAGGGATATGGACGTGCCAACCATATCTAACTAATGAACTAACCCGCAATGTGCTTTACATTTGTTTCAGCTGTTGATGGCTACAGTTCAGACATGAACATCCATCAAGGTTTTCCAAGCAAGCGGTACGCACGGATAGAAACACCCGACTTTCCCGAGAAGTTCGCCATCATTTCACGACTGAAGAAGGAACACTTCATGGTTGGTCCCGGCGGTGACGTCCTTAAATCCTCGGTCCTTCCTCAGGTTCAAGTGAAGGTTCCTGAAGGGGCTGTATCAAGTGGGACAAAAATAACTTTGCAGGTTAGTGCCCCGGACTTTGCGCTCTTCTGTTTAGTGGTCCCTTAATTATGCTGAATTTTTTTCAGCCTTCTTTATTGCAACTACTTTTCAAGCTTTCTTTTGGCAACTGCTTTGATTGCGTGGCACAGCTGCGATGGTCTTTCGTCACTCGGTCAGAGTGGGACTTCCCTATTAGAAGTCCATCACCGTGATCGCTCGACCACGCTGCTTCCCAAAGAATTAGGAATGATTTTTTAGTTATTTTTTAGGTTCAACCTGCCGACGAATCATTCAATGACTACGAGGAATGGGTTGCTGTGAGCCCTGTGGTTTCTCTTGAGCCACAGGAAGTCGTATTCTCCAAGCCTGTTACCATCACCATCCCGACCCCGGTCTACAGCCCAGGCGGTGAGAACGTTGATATCCAACCCTCTTTGAGACTGCTCAGCTGTCAGCCTCAGGACAACAGGAAATCTATGTCCCAGGCCCCGCTCTATCACTGGAGTGACATCACTGATATGACTCCGCTGAGCGTGATTAACGCATGCGCAACTTTCACCACCAGTCGTCCGGCACGGTGAGATTTGGCTTGCTTGTTTGATCAACGTTAAATCATTTGTTCCATAATAAATCTATTGTCAAATAGACAGTTGGCTGATAAATGAGCAATGTTTTGCGTTTGTCAAGTTGTATAAGCTCAGTACTAAACCTACGATTTTACAGTAATTCGTTCACAATGCATCCGTGTTTTGACCTTCCAGACATTTTTTACCGCCTCCACCCTGTCACTGTCAGTTCTCAGTTTATTTATGACGCTTCTTCATTCCTACAGGTACTGGCTCGTGGAGACTCGTAACCCAGACAACGTGACGTCAGATGCGCGACTCTTGTACCGCAAGTTAACCGCTGTCCCTTTCTCGGTCAAGGTAGTCGTGTTTGCTAAAGTGTCGCCAGATGGCTTGGAGGCGAAGCTTAGTATCTTCTGTATCAGTGATGATAATATTGACAAGACACTCGAGAAACAGACTGGCTTTGTGGAAGTGGCGCGGAGTCGCGATGTTGAAGTTTGCGAGGGGAGACCAGTGCACGTCAGGTAAGAGTTTTCTGTGACTGTTATTCTTGTTTTGGCGTAGTTGCTATTCAATGAGGGCATTCTTTTGGTACTTTTCCGGTTGTTCTTAGACTAGCCTAAGAGTAATAGAATGCGTAGAGTATCAGTTCACAAAAGAACGCAGGTTTGCCTATTCCGAGTAAACTGGTATTTCGCCTATTCCACTCAATCTGCAATCAGAAGCAGAATAAAGCGAATACTGTCTTGTCAGTTGATTTCAAAAACGGAATAGATCCCAAAAGAAAAGGGTTACCATCTATTCTGAGTATTCCTATTCCCAAACAGTCTTAAAAGAAAGTGCACAAAGTTAAGCCGATTGCCTCGAAGGAGTCCCTGTGGTGAAATATGGAGTGTCTAGGGAGTCCCCTTGGTGACAAATCGGTAAATGGCAAACGAAGCGAGACCGCGGCCCATTTCTTCATTTTCTGCCATGTTTCGTAAGTCCTATTTCTGACTGAACCTATTGGTTGCGTGACCGTTGTCTTGGTTTCAATTCCAATTTTTCATCCTACTTTTCCCAGGTGCTTAGGTAATGTCACGCCGGTCAGTCGAGAGCCGTTACAGATGACATTTACTCCTTTCCGTGAAAACCGCCTGTTCGTGACAGTTCGCGTGACAGACCCGTCCCAGCCCCCCACCTGCCGGCTGGCTTTCCTCAAAGAACCTCGTAAGGATCGACAGGGTAATGTGCGAACCATCTGCAACTTGAGCATCGACTTATCCGAGGAGGTGAGGAGTAATACATGAGTAAAATCTGCTTACTCGATCAATACATTGTCAGCAGGCAGGTAGTGAGAATAAAGAAAAGTACCAACTAGGGCTCATCCTCTTTCACAAGTTGTGCTGACTGAAAGAAATACAGTTTGTGACAATCAGCAAGCTGTGTTAGTATTTCAATAGATCGCAAGGTGGGACGTTGTTTCCATATCAGTTGTCTTTCTCTACCCAGGTTTATAAATGGGTACCGGTGGAAATATTCTGGGGTAATCCTTCCATGGACTAGCTCAGTTAATCACCGATCGTGATAGCCGCTTGCTTTCAGAATTTTATGTGTATTTTTTTACCCTTTCAAATCATTATATCGACGTTTTATTTGATGTCAAAACGCTATTTCGTGTGACAAAAAACCCAGCTTTTCTGTGCAAGATTTAGTTGCCAACATGTTTTTTCTTCTTCACTTCACAGAACTTGAGGAAGAGCGATGCCACTGCTCGACTTCCTGGTGAGTTTAGCCACCGCGCAAGCGCATTGACACGTACCCACACTCAGACCGTCCGGCAAAAACATGTGACTAATGCCAAGCGCGGGAAAACATGCAACCTGTCAACCAGTGCCAAACGGTGCCAAACATGAAACCTGTAGTCAATGCCAAACCCACGAGCTTGTCAACGTTTTAATAAGCGCGGGAAAGCGTGCCAGTCAGTGCAAAGCGCGGGAAAAATCACGTGGGCCAAATCATATGTTTCGTTTTGTACCTGATTGGCAGAAAAGAAGGCAACTCTGCGGCTTTGCTCTGATTGGTTAATGTTAGGTGTAAGAGACTTCTATCCATCCATCTTTCGTAGTCACTCATGCTTACAGTGTTGTTATTTATTTTTTACCTGCAGATGAATTACTGGCGCTGATTGGAAAAGGAGTTGGTTACGATTGGATTTCCCTTGGTCAGCAGCTGGGTCTCACGGACTCAGAGCTTCAAGAAATTGCTGACAGACAGTAAGTATTGTTACATCCTTTCCTGTTGAAAATGTTAGGCAGAATTCTGACTTAAACGTTCTGAGAAAGATAAACTTCGCGTGGAGTTGTTGCTTTACAACGAGGTTTGTAGAAGAAAGCAACGGACGTTTTAAAAGGTGAATACTGACTGCTTTCTCACAGTAAAGTTGACTCGTTTACATTGTTGTCTGTTGTATTCTTTGTTGTTTGCCGCTTCGCAGGGTAGTTACGTTGGTCTTTTATTCTCTTAACGTGAGCTTGGGCCACCTGTGGTTCCAACACATAACGGTCAGCGGCAGAGCAAGAGCAAAAATTAGTCTTTCAAATCGGCACCCTCATTCCCCACGGAAACAAGGGACACTTTTCATTCACATAATTTCACGTTACCATGTTCTCACCAATAGCCGAGTTCCATCGTCCCATATATAAACCACATACAACCCGGCTTTCGAAATGTCAGTTTTGGGATTTCTTTTCGGTGGCCAATTTACCTTATCTCAGTTGACAAATCCAAATTTTCCTGCTTCTTGTAAACCGTCGAATCTTCGTTTTCCCTTCACACTTTTGCATTCTATTCCAGTGACTCTGAGGCAACTCACGAGTGCGCCACTGACGTGCTGAAAACCTGGAGAGATAAGGAGGACAGCGAAGCCAGTATGGCCTCCCTGGAGAAAGCTCTTCGTGAAATGGGACGTGAAGACGTGGCAGATAACTTCAAACAACTCGCCTACAGCAGTTACTCCAAGGACCCTGTGGTTGTCGTGGAAACGCATCACGTGAACGGCAGTCCTACTAAGGATTCCACAGACGGCTCGAAACCAGACCAACGCCGAATCTCCGAGTTTCTGGACTCGGCTGGTGAAACTGATGTCATGTTTAGCGGGGAAGATGACTTTGGCTCGCTTCCTCGTTCGTCGCTGTCCGACAGAGATGAAGTTTTCAACGATGTTAGAAAGAGCTCGCCAGAACCGATCACCGAGGAGACTGTTATTGTTGTGGAGAAACACAGAGTCGTAGATGAAGACGGCAATTTGATCGAAGAGAGCGAAAAGGTTGTGCAAGATGGTAACGAACTCTCGAATGAAGATACCCAGAAGTTGCTGCAAGATTTCTTTGAAAATGACAAGGGCGTTCTAGATTTCCTCGCCTCTGATGAAGCGCCGAAAGCGGTGGAGAACGGTGCGGGTGCTGAGGAAACCGAAATTTAAGCAGCATTGAACTTTGTGGTTTTGTCTCTTACAGTCAATGTTTAGGTGTCACGCAGCGATTCTCCTTACTAAGAAGAGAATTGTGTGACACTAGTTGGGAGGTTGTGTGACGCCAAAATTGACTTTTCGAGGCAGTCCTCAAAGGAGACTATGCTGTGTGGATTCACTTTTTAAGTAAAACTGTGTAGTGCTGTGAAAATTCCACCACCAAGTGTAACAGGAAATTTCAGTAAATTAATGTTCTACATCCAGTAGGTCGGCTGAAGCCAAGAAGTGATAAGAGACTGTTCTAGAGAAGAGGTTATCTCTTAAGGCTAGAGGTGTGTATATGTAAGCACTTTTGTTCGGCCCGTACGTTGTTGTAAAGTTTAGCGAACTAGAAAGTGGGTTTACGCATGAGAAGGTCGTCGTATCGCTAGAGAAAGATTTCAATGTATGAGGTTATTAAGCATTGAAGTCCTGCTTACTGTTAGCGGTTTTAATTATCTTAATTCTTCATGCCAAGCATGTGTCGTAGTAGTCTAAATAGAAGTCGTAATTCAGTCCTGAATATTTCATCAAATTTTTACGTTGAGCATTATTTGTCCATAGGTTTAATATTTAGGGACTTAACAATATTTAGAGGCTGGTACAATGATAGTCCGCGTGGATGACTGTTTTACCTCCATTTTTACGCAGCGCATAATTTAATATGGTTTTACTCACGCATTTTTATTCCAGCTTTTTTTTATTCATTTTGTTTTATTTGTCGCCAGGAAAGGATCCATTAGCACACATGATTTTCGGGGAGGGGCATATCCTTTCCTTGTCATTTACATTTGGGAAGCAGTTATTCGAGAAGAAGATAGTAAGCGTCGGTGGTGGTAACAGAGTCGGGAAGCACTTGACTGTTTCATAAATCTTCGTTAAATTTCTGAAGAGTTCCCGAAAGATGTACATGTACGAGCGTTCCCGAGCGCATCGACAGTTGCTACCTCAACTTATAAATACGTCGCGCCAATCAGTTATAGAGTGTGATAGCAATTTTGATAGCATCTCCCACCAGCGTATTCAATCATTAACCAATATTGCAGCAAATTGGTATAACACTAATCACTTTGATTGGTTCGTAAGCATAAACCTCTGATTTACATTATTCTTAAAATAGTTTACACCGTTGCCTGTCAGGCCGCGTTCGCTTCTGGCCGTGTGAGCAAAAATCGCGGCTTAATCATTGTAAGATTTTTGGATCGGTCACGTGTTTCCCCATAAGGCCGTTTGTTAGGGAGTCTGTTCTGCTAGTATTAATGCATGGAGAGACTTAACAGTGAGGACAAAATTTTTTGTTTCAGGCTGAACTAGTAGGAATGTTAATGTAAGTTCTTGGCGAAATAAACAGGTTACTTACTCTGTGCATGTATAGGGTTCTTTTGGTCAACTTTGCCCTTTAAGCCGCGGCTACACGAGGGATTTTTTGCCTGCCGGATGGTGATGCGATTGTCGCGTCGCCAGCGCGCGGCGAAAATCGCATGTGTAGCCACCCTCGCACAGGTGATGCGAAAGCTAAAAAATCGCAGAAACAAATCGCCAGAAATTCATCGAGTTGAATGTTTTGCGACAAAATCACGGACTTTGTCGAAATTTGTCGCCAAGTGTAGCGACCACTGCGCGCTGGCGAAGCGACAATTTTCGAAAAAATTGCATCACCACCGCAAGCAAAAAATCGCTCGTGTAGCCTCGGCTTTACAGATTGCCGCGCAAGAAGACAGGATATACCCACCCGCCTGGACGGAAAATCAGTGCGGGGAATCGGAAAGACACGTGATACCGCTTCTTGCAAAACGCGTGGCCCGAGTCGCGTGACCCTGGGAACGAGGTTGGAAAAAATCATGATTGCGACTGGTCGTAGCGTTTCCGTCTATTTATTTATTTATTTATTTGCTATTTTTTGCTCGTCTCAACTTTCGCGGCCAAAAAGTGAAACGTGAAAAAACGCTTCTCACAGAAATGCTTGCTTTGCAGGCTAAGTAGAAACCGACAAAGTTGATCAATACCGACCAACCGGAGCACACATACGTGATCTTTTGAACCCATTTAACACTTCTGCTACGATGATGGTCGACAGGATAAAACGTCACCGTTGGTTGAGCCCACGTGTAATTAAAAGGCACAATATTCGCAATCAATAAACGTAAGACCCACCAACTCCCACGCATTCTCGTCGACACCGATTTGCTTTCAAAAAGAGTTTGAGCTGCGCGAACTCGGAGGATTTCCCGTTTTAGGTTGAGGTGTGTGGCACAGACATCAAAATGTTGCCCTTACCTATTTCACACCAAGACATATCTTTCCTCACCCTATGTCAAACCTAATTAACATCAGAATTTTTCATCTTTGCATGGGATAAAGGCAAAATTCTATACCCTATTTCGGACAAAAGATATTAAAATTCTAGACCCTCTTTTTTCGGAACAGTAGCCAAAACTTACCCCAATCAGAAACAAGCGGATAGAAAACATACCTTTTTGGGGCTGCGTATATCTGTCATGGAGTTTATGCAAAAGAGCCCCGGGCCGGGTGGAATTAACACTTCGTCAACACAAATTTTCTGCCCCTTTTTTTTCAATCTCAACACCTGAAGGCAAAAAATACTCCATTGAGATCAAGGTTGTCAAATTCTGTACACTATTTAGCCCTATTTTAAACCAAAACGGTTTCAAAAACACCTTGTGAAACATAGCCTTTCACAGCTTGTGAAACATAGCCTCAGCCAGGGTGGGGCTATTGTCGAGCGCCGTCTATCTCTCCTTGTTCGACCTAGGAGCTAGTAAACTCACCTGAAGCTTGTCAAAATATACTTGTCATTGACAGTGAAGGGAACGGCGGAAAAGCCCGGGTCCCTGTGTTATACATTCACTTCAACGGGCTCTTAGCACTTTGTACCAAGAAAAAAAATTATCAGTTAGTTTACATAACTGACAAAAATGTTTGACGTAAATCAGGTTGAGAAATTGAGAGCAGAATTGTCTTTCTGTCACTCTACACGAGAAATGAGTAAACAATTTTTACTCTTAAATAAACGTTAAAAAATGCAGGGCACAAAATACGAAAAATATGAAATTTTAAAAAGCTTTTCGACAAATAACCAGGGTTTTATATCTGGACGAGTTAACACCGCGTCTCTTGATCTAAGGTCATCTAACCGACGTTACCCGAGTTACAATTTCTCTTTGGAAGAATGAGATTAGATTAATATTTTCTCCGTGGTTAGACTGCGAGCAGTCTCTCTTTTGCTCTAAAATCCCTGCCGGAGGAGCGGCGAGAAAGCGAGTGCGATATTCGAGCTGCGAGCCGCGAGCCGCGAGTAGCGTGGGCGGGAGAGTGAGTGAAGGTCGAATATCGTCCTCGTGGCAGTGCCGTTCGTCCAGCACGGATTTTAGAGCAAAAGAGAGACTGTTCGCAGTCTACTCCGTGGTTAGAACATCTCGATGTCACAATAACGATCAGAATATGCAGTGTTACCACATTTTCATTCTTCTGTTTGCCCTTTTGCGGCAGGAAGTTCTAAGCCGGCCCATTTAGAAAGTAAATGCTTTGCACGCGGCAATGCACAGTTCATTTAGTCCTTCTCTTGCATGCATGCTTAAGGTAAGAAATTTTGTTATCAAGTTTTTACCTATTTTTCTTGAGTTTTCGAGTTCGGAATTTATAAGGTATACATTACTTGCAAAAAATTTCGGACGTTAAAAATTCGGACGTTTTATTTCGGACGTTTAATTTTCGGACACTTTTTCTCTCATTTCGGACAAATCTCGGACAAAAATTTCGGACAGTTTGCTGAAACATGCCAAAGGAAAATTTACGCCTACAAAACATGAACTAGACTGAAATAAAATCTGTGAAAATGATAGTTTTACTGCACCCTCAAGGTTTTACAGATACACCGAGGGGAAAAACACAAATTCAATCAAGCTTATGTCACTCTCGAGCAGTTTCTCAACCAGAGTTCGGTAGAGTTCGCAGTAGCGATGCAACAGTTGAGGATGAAAAGCATAGACCTTCTCCAATTGCAACGGGAGGGATTTAGATAGTCCTCCGAGCTACGTTTAAAATTGACGACAGCAAACGGTTTCTTCTTCTTCGTCTCAAAAAGCTTATTCAAAAGAACTATGAGCTTCTTGATCAATCAACTCAGTCACCAACAGCTACAGATGAAGAAGAACCACACGATAGTGACAACGAAGAGGACCTTTCAATTATGTTGATTGATGGTGAAGCAGAAGAGGACTAGCCCCACTGGCACTGGCAATGCAATTATCACAAAACTGGGTTTAGTCCGAAGATTGGAATAGCAACTGCAAAATGGAATTCATCACGAGCAAAGCCTAATCGAAATTTTAGCTATGTCATGTATATGGGCCTTGTTTATGTGATGGCGTCAGCCAAGAAAGTACTTTAAAGTTTGGTTCTGTACTGTAAAAATCTCGGACGCTTAAAGTTTCGGACGCTTAAAAATTTCGGACACTATTTTTGTCCGAAATTAAAATCGTCCGAAATTTTTTGCAAGTAGTGTAATAGTGCTCAGTTCCGCGATGCTTAAACATACAGAAACTACAGTCAACTTGTCTAACTACAAAAACGGAAAAAACTATTGACGGGAAGTGAGAAATCTAAAGAATACAGAAACCGTGTAGAACATCTAGTTCTCAAACAATATATGGAAAGAGTGCATGGCCGAAAGACTCGTAATACTAGACGTCCTTGTCCGACATTTTAAGGTGAACGAGTCGGCGTACAAACGCACACGTCCCAGAGCGGACGTCCCAATTGATGGCCGGCGGATCGGAGAGAGAACACGTTTAGCGGGCCCTGAGGTGTTCGAGGTTGGCGTTCACGCCTCCAACTGGAAGCAGTGAGACTTCTTAGAGAAAATATCCCTTGTATCTGAAATCCTATATTTATGCACAATATAGTGCTCGGCCACACCAGTAGCTGCCATTCAGCTAGACTCGCTAAATATGGAGTTGATGAATTCGCGAAAGACGATGGAGACCGAAGAACTGATTTCTATGTGAAAAGACTAGGATGGGCTCCTGAAAAGAACTGCTTTACTTTTCGGTAAACGCAACTTCAATCAGTCTTCTCTTCATCCACTCACTCGTGTGACTCGACAACTCGATCACGCCAACTCCACTTACTAGAGCAGGACTAGGTCGCACTCATCCCCGTACCCTCCCCTGTAAGTGTTAACTTAGCGAGGGGGCCCACTGAGAAACCGGATATGAAAATTGTAGGAACGCTTGTGATAAGGTCGGGAGCCTTGTATATAAGGTCACGTTTTGAAGGCGGAGTAACTACCTGAGAGCGACCGTAGTTTGTAACATTTTCCTTCCCGTTAATACACTTTACAAACATTCGACTCGTGCCCAGGACCCGTCTAACCTTTTCTCAATAAAAATTCATTTTGTTGGTCTCTTGTTGCCACTAGGTGCAGTTTAGGCCGTCGCTGTATCTTCTTACACGTCATTTTCCGTTTCCTGAAACTTCTTAGAGAGCTCAGAACACAAAATCCGACTAACAGCTGTAGAGCTGCTTGTTTCTTTGTCAGTGTCAAGCCTCTTGAAACAGACAAGAGTTCGAACAATAATCGATTGTTCCAGGTGATCACGTGCGCGGCGTTCCTTTACATACCATATTTGGAGGATGGGGATCAACAAAGATTATAAGCTCTATCTATCAACATGGCGGACGCAAATTCGCGTTTGCAAACAGCTAAATCTAGGGGCTTGATTTAGCCATCTTTTGTGGATTTTTGCGTTGATTCAATATGTTAGCCATGGAGGAAGGTTACAAGAAGGTAATTGAGCGACACCGGGATAAATTTCGCCGTGCAATTACGGTAGAAAGGCTCCTTTCGCCACTTGTTGTTAGCCATGTTGTAAACTCTGAAGAAGCACAGACGATACAAAGCGAACATCCAGCGCAACGCGTGGACCGATTGCTGGATGTCATTCAGCGAAAGGATCATGAGACATTCAAGAAATTCTGTGTGGTATTAGAGACAACTTATCCTTACATGTTAAACTGTATGTTTCTCGGAGTGGAACCCCCCACGACAACTGGTAAGAGAAAATTGTGACTAGCCAATGTAAACATGTCAGCGTTTTGGTTTTAAATCGATTTGCGTTTCTAGCTTCAAATTCATTACTATACTACAAGAGGAAAGTATTTAAGGTATCGTAAATGAGTATTCCTTGTCTAAGGTTTCTTATTTTCGTGTTTTGTACACTTGCAAACCAGCTGGTGTTTTTTGCGGCAGCGTTGCGTCTTTTTGTGTGAATATTTTCAGTTGTTATTTATTCTCCAACTAGACCTTGTCATTGCTTATTTATTACGCATTTAGTTTGCAATCATCTCCTTCTATCTCCATAAAAGATTTTCGTTTCACGCTTTCAAAGTGAAATTGCAACGGAAAGTGCTTGATGCGGAAATTCAATTTATAGTTTGGTTGATTGAAATTGAAATCGAAGGTGACGTGATAGTGTGAAATCTAGGGGGTCTTGCACGCAAGTATTTTTGTCGTTTTCCGCAAATAATTTTCAAAATAAAAACACACCGGTTTGACAGCAAATTCATGATTTGTCGAATTCAGAAAGAAAGAGCCATGTTTTTATTTTGGGAGGGAACTTTCAAGTTGTTTGTCACCTGAGAAGCAAAGTTGAACCCACAATTATTATTCCTAGATAAATTTCAATACCCCAGACGTAGACTTAACTTTTCATTCGGTCAAAAGGGCCTCTGTAACTATAGGATTTCGTGATATTTTCAATTTTTGTTCTTAATTCAACTTGGATGCGATATCAAATCGAATAATGGTGACTTCTACTTTTATTTTTCGTGCGTGGCGATGCGAATCATTGTGTAATCTGTCAATGTTTTTTTCTGCGTTATCTTTCAGTGTCGGCGCAGATCAGGACAGACCAAGGCAAAACAACAGATAACAACGAAGATGGCTCTAGACACATGCAGTGTAAGTTTCTGAAAATACGAGGATCGTTGAAAACGAATTTGAGCAAAAAACGTGATCAAAGAGTGTTTTGTTCCGTTTAAAGTGTTTTCCCCGCGGGCTAAAATTCGATCTGCCTCGGAAAGTCGAACACACAATGATTATTTTGGCCCAATTCCCAGTGCTAGTGTTGGTGTAATTAATAGTGTGCGCGAAAAAAATAAATGTAATTTTGGCATTGAAGAAGCATAGCATATTAAGGTGTTGTTTACAAAGTGCAAAGTCCCATAAGTTGATATTTGCTTTTCAGTGTTTTGGCAGCTTATATACATATTTAATAATGGACAGGGACTTGAGCAAAGTAGCAGAGCTTCTATTATTGAAGCATTTGTGTTAAAATATTAAACTATTGTATTGGCCAACAAATCAAAGTCATTGACCGTGGCCTTAGGGTTAGAAAAGTTATATTTGGTGGTGCTCAGCTCACAGCAAAACAACTTGTTGACATGAGGCAAGTTGTTTTGAAATTTTGTGCTAAACATGTGACTGCCATTTTGAAAGTAGCAAACATATTACCTGCCAACCATCACGCATTATGCGTGAGTCTTACACCTGTGGATCAAAGACATCGATCTCACACATCGACGACAATTTCTCATGCCTGACTCACAATTCCGGACTACTAGTTTATTCATCGACCATTAACGGAAAAATTCAATTCAATTTCCACCCAAAATAGTCTAGTGAACGGCGCTAAATGTCACGTTTGAGTCCTAAAATCGCGCCAAGATTTTGAGATTCGTACCATTTGGCAACCTTCGGAAATCATCGGAAAATCTTCGGGAATCGTCAGTAATGTTCGGACGTCTTCGGGATTTTTTTGGAAATTCGGGTATTGTGGATACGAGAATCTCACGCATTTGACTTAGGAAAAGTTGGCAGGTATACAAACATTGGGCCAAATTGAGTGTTACATGTATGGGAACGCACTGGCCAATAATGTTTCATAGAAATAATCGTCTCTTAACTTCTTGAATCTATAAACTTGACACACCAGAAAGAGGGCTCTTTGGATCAAATCTGAGAGATATTTTGAATTATCCGCATCTGTGCTGAAATAAAGCTTATTGTGGGAAAATCTACAGGCAAATGCATAAAAACTTTATCTATCTATCTGTCTATTTAACTCCAAATACCACTGGCAGTCTGCATGCCTCTCAGCATAGCTTTGTCCTTCAAATTCGATCAGGGTAATTTTTTGGAGATTGCGGCTTGCAGACTGTGAATATTTTGGAAAACAAATTTGCAGTCGTTGGATATCCTAACAAAAACTGTATTTTGTGCCATGTTTGCCCTTGCTGTAATGTGTGATCTTGCAAGATTTGTTATGCAGTAGAATATCCATAAGTCAAGCCTTGTTTAACGCTAACTTCTCTCAAACCCAAACTAAAATGTAATTTCCTCTGCTTCACCTTGTCATGGAAATTTCACCCCTGATAACTTGAACTTTCATTGAATCAAAAAGTTTTGTTTTCTCCTGACAGTTCAAGTTATTAAGATTTCACTGTAGAATAATCATATATTAGTGCATTAGAAAGACCCACCATGCAATTTGAATTCTCAAGGTGAATATGCAATTGGGTTAAGACACCACGTGGTGAATTACTGTTCAACAGAATCTCTGGATACTGGTTTTAGTTTAAGATAGTGCTCAAAGCCCTTGATTTTTGGACGGTACAATATTGTGCTGCGTCTTGGTGTCATCTTTTGATTCACATTTTTACTTCAAATGTAATTTTCACAGACATTGACATGCTTTGTGATAATTTCATAGGCATTGGTCCCTCCCGGCGAGTCAACGTTGGTCGCAGTACAAGCATGACGGGACACGACCTTTGTAAAGATAGGCTCATTGTGCTGAAAAATGAGTTAAGGACAGTTAAGCGAGATTTGGAAAGAGTCACAGCACAGTTGCATGAGACAGAAACAGAGCGGGATGCTTACAAGAAAATCATTGATCTTGATACTGGTGACAGGCTTCATGTGGACAGTAACTCAAATTCACCACAGGGGAATTCACAGGGAAGTGAACGAGAGAATGAGTTTGAGATTCTTAAAAAGAAGTACGTTGAGAACTTGAAGGAACTAGAAATGCTAAGATATGAGCATTCTGGCATCTCTGCTAAGTACGAATCTGTTTGTCAACAATGCGAGAATAACAGAAAGTACAAAATGTTGTTTCAAAGCTTACAACGAAGATTTGAGGAAATAAGCCTTGAGCGTGATAAGTTGAAACAGGAGTATGAGGAGATTGTTTTGCTGAGAGAACGAGAGAAAATTGAACTCAGTGAAATTAAAGATAATCAGCAGTATGAAGAATACCTCAATAGTCATTCTGGAAGTACAAGTTTTGATAAATATGAGCCACACCAGAAAGATTACGAGAGCCTTCAAGATGTGCATCGAGAACTCAGGTCCAAGTACAATCATTTATTTAACAGTTTTCAAAACTTGGAATCTGACTACTCAGCATTAAAAATACAATTTGAAGGCTTAATTCATGAGCGAGACTCGCTGATCATGGAGCGCAATGGACTTAAACAGCAAACTGAAGCTGCAGTGAAGAAGTATGAGAAAGCGATTAAAGATTGTGAAGGTGCGATAAAAAAGTCCTACCAGGAAAAACAGCAGGTGCAACAACAGCGTGATTCGGCACGGAGAGAATGTGATCAGGTCATGTCTTTACAAATGAAAACTGCCAAGGACATTTCAAAGTTAACGGAAGAAAGGAACGCTGTTTTGAATGAGTATCAGTTGGTTATGAGTGAGAGGGACACAGTCCATCGAGAAATTGAAAAACTTCAGGATGAACTCACGGATTTGAGAAAGACTAATGAAACTATCCAGAAAGATTATTCAAAACTACAAAATCACATCGATGACACACAAGGGGAAATGTCCCTCTTGGTAGAAGAACGTCAGCAAGCCACTAAAGAGGTGTTTGGACTGAAAGAAAGGCTTAGCCAGGCTTTACTGGAAAAGGAGAGTATCATTAAAGAAAGGGACAGAATACGAGATGATTATGAAATGTTAAAACAGGAGAGAGATGTTGCACGTAGGGAACGCAGTGAAGCAATCATTCATAGAGACAAGATCCTAAAAGAATGTTTTGAGATTAAACAAAAACACCAGCTTGCTCTCAAGGGAGAAAATGAAGTGGACACGCTCAGACGACAATTTGAAGTTCTTTCTAAAGAACTTACAGATGCTTTACACGATGTTGAAGTTTTGAAAATGAGAAGAGACTGGGCCTTAAAAGAGAGAGATAAAGTCATACAGGATCGAGATTCTCTTAAGATAAGGTTTGATAAAATGCAACATGAGAGAGATCGTGCTGTGAGTGATCTAGCTGAACTTCTTCATGAAACTGATCACATTCGACGAAAACATGGGGAAGCTGTAGCTGAACTGTTGGAATTGCGGACCCACATTGAGTTGCAACTAAATCAAGGACGTCTTTCACAGGAACTTCTGTCAAGCAGGGATTCAGCAATTGACACCGACTCCAATGTAAGCTTAAATATTTAGTAGTCCTTTATAGTCAGGAGATGCCATTACATGCTTAACTGCTGCATGAATCATTTTTTGACACCTATTTTGTTGGAAAGTGCATTTATTTAGCCAATTACCCTGAGTGACTGTTTCTGAGAGTCTGGTTTTCCACAAAAGTATGAAACAACCAATGCCCAAATTTCATCATTTTGTTTGCTAGTGGATTCTGCTTGACTCAAAGCTTCAAAAATTTCCCACATTTTGTGAGGTGGTGAGCATCTATCCCAGGCCCTTAACTGTAGTTGAAGTAGTCAGTCATAAAATAGGGCTCGTACAGCTCCTGGAAAACCTGGAAAGACGTGTAATTTTAGAATTAAATTTTCCAGGTCTGGAAAGTCATAGAAATAAGTGCTTGTCGTGAAAATTCATGGAAAGTAAAGTTCATTGTAAAAAATAAAATCAGCCGTTGTCTTTTTGTGAATGATGACAAGAAGATAAAATAAGTGGGTCCCAACGTGGATATAGTTTACAGTTTTTGAAAATAAAAGGCCAAATTTAGGCTATGGAAAACATTAAAAGGGTGGGAACTGTGTAATTAATTGCCTTAACATGTCTGTTGACATCCTTTTATTTCAGGAATGGGAAACTGAGTCTGTTGTCTTAGAAAGGGTGAGTACTCAATTTGCTTCTTATCATCCATTTTAACATGTCCTTTCTTTATTCCACTGTATACTCAGAAGTGTGATAGACTGGGTTTGCCTGCTGATGTTATGTTGGATTGTACACATTTATATCAGTCCAGGGCTAGATAAAAACTTGAATTCCAGCCTGCCCTTTTGGCGAGTAACTCTAGCAGTTTTCTTTATGGAACCAATTTCCCACTTGGCCAGATTGAAACAAAAAAGTATTAAGCAAAGGACAAAAGAAGTGGCTTGCACTGTGATGTGTTTTAAGATGAATTCTGCTGGTGTTTGATGTGTGATCTCTCTTTCTCTTGAATGTTCAGTTTAATTATCGTGATAGTGCTAAATTAATGTGTGGTTCTAGAAAATATCCACACCTCTCCCATGGATGGGTTTTTACTTTGAACTCCCCACGCCTCCAGAAATTCCAGTTTTGCTTTATACTTTCCTTTGAGACTTCCCGCAGAATTTCCAGTGACCATCCACGGGGAGGATATGGATATTTTCTGGAACCCTACAATTCAAGTCAGCAGACTTGCTCTGTAAGTTGTCGGATGGTTTGCCCGAGCCCTTTCCCCATTGGGCAGGTGAGCAGAAAAGCCTTAAGTTACTTGCCTGTCAAAGTTTTCTACTATCCTGGATGACCAGACAGACAGGAATCTTTTCAATCACTTATCACTTAAAAAAACTAATTAATGAAAATTATTTTCATATTTATTTAATTTCTAATTAGTTTATTGCACCAAATTCTCTTGTTATGTTATTATTGATGGAGACATGTCCAAGGAATGTGTACCTGCTTAAATCAGGGTTTAACTGATTGATTGATTGATTGATTGATTGCACCTGCAGATGAATCTTGACGATGACCTTGGTATTGCAATTGCTGGAGGGAGAGACATGCCTGCCATCCCTAACAATAGCTCTATTGTGATAACAAACATCGCAAAAGGAAGCATAGCCGACGGCAAGCTTAGGTAAAGTAACGATTAATCAAGTCCTAGATAAAAATATAGGTGTCCTTTACTGTGCAACTCTGCTAAGTACCATTCAATGTGAAGGTTACATAATCCTTATTCTTTGTGAGGGAGTTGTCCAGGAATTCTGTTTTAGGCATATTGCACGTGCATCTTATCCGATTGTCCCATATGAATAGCGTTGCTGGTCTAAACTGACTTAAAATATGCAATGATAACAAGTCATGCACTACAGTCAAGGTCTAAGGGTCATTGCACAAAGATCCTTTAGGAGTCCCGCCCAGTCCTGGCCTAACTGACTCGTGCTTGGTTCCTTACACTACCCCTTAAAATTAATAGGGTAATGTCGTACGCGAATGAAACGTACATGTACGGTGATGTTCACCTTTCGATTTATTATAGTTTGAATGTTTTAACTGAAGTTGTTTTTTGACTTCCATGACAGGGTGAATGATTGTGTTCTGAAGGTCAACAACATTGACTTGACAAACGTTGAATATCGCACTGCAGTTCAGGCCATCAGCAGAGGAGAGGTAGTCAACATGGTGAGTGAAATAATTAAAGTTCAGCTAAGATAATTGAAGAAATTGTGGTCTGATGGTTAGGGTATCAGAAATTTTTACCTGACCTAGTGTCTGCCTTTATGTTGTTTCCTTAGACGAGGAACTTTACTCCACGTTGTCATTCTCTGCCCAAGTGTATAAATGTGCCAGGGGATAACCTTGTGTTGGAATAGCATCCTATTTTTTTTTGGGGGGGGGGGAGGGGGGAGTAATACTTCTAGTCACTTTATGGTACAGAAAACCAGGTTAACCCTTTCACCTCTAAAGTGGCCAAAGCATGAGAGGACTTTGAAATTAGCAGCCTTTTATAGATCTTATTAGTACAAAGTTCAAATTATGTTTATTATTAGTCGTTTGAATATAGTATGTAGTTAATTAGGTTCTGGTTTTAATTGCATCATATATCTTTTCTTTTTTCTATTTTGTGTAAAATTAGGGAGGGCCATATTGTAAACTACTGGGCAACCAGTAAATTATGTTACCCTCTTTAAATAAAGTCATATTATTATTATTATTATTATTATTATTATTATTATCATTATTAAAGCAAAAAATCACCAAAAATTCCAAATTTTGCTTCGTAAAATGCTAAGAAATAAATATTCCTATGCAAAAGTTCTGCCAAAGAAGTCTCATTTGAATGGTAACACGATAGGATTTTGTCAACAGATTAAAAAGTTAGAATGACAAATCATCTTACCATAACTTGGTTTACAAGTGAAAGGTTTAAGCTCTGGGATTTGTGTCCCCTAGGTTGATATAGACTGTACTTTTAGATTTTATCACAAATTCATTAAAAATTTTTCATTTTACTTCTTTGTAATGCATTTATTGTAGACTGTCAAAAGGAAGAGGTCAACAGGATCACGACCGCTTCTTCATCCGGTTAGCCTGAGTCTGACAAATAACAAAGGTATGTATGTTTTAGTGCTTACCATACAACACTGTATTCAAGGCCGATTTACACTACCAAAAACTTCTGGCATGGCTCAGATGAAAATGGCATGAGTACCAGAAAATGTAGCATGGTAACCTTGTTTACACATCCTATTTTCTACCATGCTAAACACTGTAAAATAATGTTTTGGTACGGGTACCAATTTATCTGAGCTGAACCAATTTTTTTGGTACGCGTTCATGTACTATTTTTATCCGAGCCGTGCCCAAAATGTTTGCTACTGTAAATCGAATAGTTTACGTAGTAGATATACGGGACAGTTATATCGTTATGAAGTAGTACTTGCAACAGTAGGCATGAAAGGGGCTTACACAGTGTAGCAGGGGTTTCTGGTGCGCTGATCTTGCACTGTAGAGAAGCCTGCAGAGTGTAGCAAAAAGGTTGTTTGAGAACTGGATTTGGTTGTTGTGGTCGTGGACTGATGCAGCACCCGTTACACTTTGTTAATAACTAATTAAAAAAATAAAATTAATGCTTTATTTTCCAGAGATGGGTATCAGAGTTGACAGCACAAATCATATCAGCTCCATTTTACCTGGTAGTGTAGCAGCGGAGGAGGGAACTATTGCTGTTGGCGACCGAATAATCTCTGTAAGAGCAGTTGTCACAGTGAATAATATTATAACTGGAGCTATAAAAAGACTTGCATTTAATTTGTCACAAACATGGAGAAGAACTATAAACATGATCCTACAAAATGGCAAATTTTGAGTCCCATGAAGGGTGTACCTGGTTGGCGGCCGTTAACCACTGAGTTTCAGGGAAACTTGCGATGGGTTATCACTGCACCAAATGTTTTTGTTCCAAGCTGTGTGCTGGAAGTTTACATCATAAATAAACCCAGTAAACTGTAATGTACCAAACTTGCTGCAAGTCTTCAGTTGGTACAGTAGTTATGCAATGTAATGAATGATTGGTCTTTGGAAGATGATGTAATGGCCAATTCCCATCGAGGGTTCAGAATTTGGCCTTAACCCTTTCACTCCCTAGAGTGCGTAAAATGATAATTCAAGACAAATCGCAAATTCATTTTGTAGAATACTTTAATAGAAATAGCACCATGTGAAAGCACTGTAAAGAGGTTTCATTTGAGTGGTCACACCACAGGATTTCATCCACAGACTCAGAGGTTCGAATCACCTTAATGTCTCGATAACTGACCCTGGGAGTGAAAGGGTTTAAGTTTTCATGCTCAGCAATAAAATGAGTTGAAAGGATGGCTATAATGGAAGGTTGGAGGCCACTTTTATCTGTGACTTGTATTTAATTGGTCAGGAAAATTTTAACTTTTATCAGGGAAAAGTCAGGGAATTTTGAAAACTGATCTCTGTGGCAACCATGAAACTGAGAATAGTCCACTTGCTTGTATTCCAGGTCACAATACTTCAGTCAGTGACAAGAGTTTAATTACTGATTGCAATCTTTCTAACACGTTTTCAGGTAAATGGCACATCAGTCGAAAACCTCAGCCAAGCTGAGGTGGAAAGTCTTCTTTCAACGAGTCTTGTCAACCTCACAGTTCAGAAGTTGTCAGGTACATCATCAAGAACACAAGTGCTTCAGTCACTATTGGAGGAAGTCAACGACAAAATCAACAGAGAAAATGACATCTGTCGCAAAGTTGAACACACAAAGGAGAGAATCACAAACTCTGGAAGCTTAAATGAGCTTCAGTTATCGCAGCAGGAGTCATCATCAGCTTATCACTCAGGGAAAAGCTCTCCATTGCCTGATGACCAAATATCATCAACGCCGGAGTCTATTTCTGAACCGGTCTTACAGTCTTTGTCATCATTAACACCTCTTTATGAGGAAAATCCTGAAGGGCGGCATGGAAAACAAACTTACTCCAGTGGAGATCTATCCACCGAAGAGGGAAGTACATCACATCTGGTCACGCCATCTGCTGATTCATCCTCTCGGAGTCGAACATTTGTTAAGTTAAGAAAACCAGTGGTACGATCCAGTCCGGTTTCGCAGTCGCCACGCCTTTCCATGCCCGTGCAATTAACTTTTAAGGAAAGACCAATGCCTCCAATGAGAAGTACATCTTATATGTCTGCAATCACTGCACCTCCTCAAGATGAAGTAGCCAATGTAAGTTCTCAGGAAGATCACATGCATGCGATGCCACCAGCTCCAGTATCTACAGTACACTTCCCTTCAAACTCATTCCCAGATTCTTCAGCAGTTGACACTTCAAACACTGTGGTTATTCGTAAAAAGACAGATTCATACTTCCGCAATGGCTCTCGTCCGCAGTCAGCACCTTCCACGAGACATTATCAGGTTAATCTCGGAAGCAGTCCTGCATCATCCAGTTTTGGACGCTATTCGGCAAGCCATGGAGACCCGCTGGCACTAACTCCGCCCAAATCTAGCACGTCAGGACCTCCTGTCACCGTTGCTGTGTTGAGGTCGACAAATGTGCCGTATTACACTGCTAAGAGCCACTCAGTGCAGAGCTGCAGGGGACTTCCTGCTGTTAGTCAACAGTGTTTACCGGTGCAGTGCGAGGGCAAGCAGAAACAAGGGAGGTTGAAGATGGACCCTTTTGGAACATGCAGACACAGTCGACAAGGCTCATCTCATAGTGCAGATGGAGATGAACGTAAAACACGTCACCTGTCAATGTGTAATAACTATGACCCACCGCCATCAAAAACCAAGCACAGGCCACAAAGAATTAGTTTACCAATGCCACTGTCACAGGTGACATCTTATCCCAGTGCAGGAACGTCCAGTTACTGCAGTGGTTCTGTGAGCTCGACATACTCTGTGTCCTCAGGTCATACTACACCTGTCGTGATTCCTTCAACTCCAGTTGTGCCGGCAAATGAAGGTGGTCCTGCTCTGGCATTCCCATTTGATTTCAGTGACCCATCCAAGGAGGACCCTTTGAACAGGCAAGTGTTTTACAGTTCATGTTTTCAAAATGAATATCTTACATTGTAAATATCCTTCGATGGAGGTAGAGATGATGTGAAAAAAGGGGAAGTTCGTTCCTCCATTGCTTTTTTAACACACTTTTCTTTTGCTGTTGGTATTTTTCTCTCAGTTCTTTAGTCATTGTTGTCATTATTTGGGCATTCTACCAGCTTTCGTATATTTTGTGCTCCCAGATACATGTGAGAAGAAAGATACTTTGTCTATAATTATTTTTGAAACAGACACTGTCTTAGTCAGCACTGTAGACAAACAAATGAACAAACCAACAGCTACTCTGACTTTTCATTCATTAGAATTATTTATAAGGTTTTTCATTTATTTTTCTGCATTGTGGCTCTGCAGGTGGCGACTTTGTTAACCGTTTAAACCCTGATATCAACTTGTATATTCTCCACACTGTTCTCCATACGTTCCTATGGTACTGATGAGGAGAATTTGTTGAACTATCAATACCTTTTCTACTTGGTGATCATTTCCTTTATTCTCATAACTTATATGTTTGATAAAGCAGCGTTATTAACGGGAAGAACAACAACTCATCACGTCTTTGACACACACTCAAGCCTCATCTGCCGTCGGCTAAATAAATTGTCAAATTGGTCATGTAGTGGATGGCTGACGAGGCTTGAGGAGCAAACAGAATATACCGGAATACCGCAATTTTAACAGTTTAAAAATACCATAATCGTAGTCAGGCATGAGTTAAAAATAGTAAAAAGATTGTTGTCACTGACTAAAATTTGAAAGCAGACGTTTCGGTTAAAAATTACTGTAACCTTCTTCAGCGTAAGTTCAAATGGCGTCCAGATGTAAATT
This sequence comes from Siderastrea radians, assembly GCA_964017195.1. NCBI lineage: Eukaryota > Metazoa > Cnidaria > Anthozoa > Scleractinia > Rhizangiidae > Siderastrea > Siderastrea radians. The sequence goes on from OZ024898.1 coordinate 31,141,960, forward strand.
AGATGTTTTTTAGAAAGGCGAGAATCCACTAGGGATTGGCCAGGATTTTGTACATCTCAGGAATGTGCACGTGTTCATTGATCGAGTTCGGTTCACGGATGGAATGCCCTGCTTCTAAAAACAGTCTGCGTGACCACTGAGAACAGTGGTCCACAATCTCGACATCGTCGAAATAGTTTGCGCGCAATGTTGTGCCAACAGGGAGTTCTTGTCACCTGTGAAAACAGCTCTTTTATGTTCTCTTATTCTGGACTTAAGTGCGCGTGATAAGTCGGTGTAACCATTGATCTTAAGCGCATCATCTACATGTTGTACTTCAGATTAAGTACAATTAAGACCAGCGTTTACAGGAAAGCCACACATACTGACAAGTACCTTCACTTCAACTCTCACCACCCTTCACAACACAAACGCTCGGTTGCTAGAACCCTTCTTGACAGAGCAAGGAAGATCCCGTCAACCCAACATGTAGTTGATGCGCTTAAGATCAATGGTTACACCGACTCCTTCATAAGAAGCTGCCAAAATACAACAACACCAACACCTGAAGTTCAACCACAGTCTCAAACACGCAAAGGTTTTGTCACTTTGCCATACATTAAAGGAATTTCGGAAAAAATTGCAAGAACTTTGAATCATTTCAACGTAAATGCCGCCCACAAATCCCAAAAAAGCCTGAAGACAAGTTTGATCAAGATCTATCGACAAGAGTTGTTTATAAAATCAGCTGCAAAGACTGTGAGAAAGTTTATATCGGACAAACATCACGCGCACTAAAGTCCAGAACAAGAGAACATAAAAGAGCTGTTTTCACAGGTGACAAGAACTCCCTGTTGGCACAACATTGTGCGCAAACTAATCACGATTTTAATTTCGACGATGTCAAGATTGTGGACCGCTGTTCTCAGTGGTCACGGAGACTGTTTTTAGAAGTAGGGCATTCCATCCGTGAACGGAACTCGATCAGTGAACACGTGCACATTCCTGAGATGTACAAAACCCTGGCCAATCCCTAGTGGATTCTCGCCTTTCTAAAAAACATCTAATTTACATCTGGACGCCATTTGAACTTACGCTGAAGAAGGTTACAGTAATTTTTAACCGAAACGTCCGCTTTCAAATTTTAGTCAGTGACAACAATCTTTTTACTATTTTTAATTTTAACAGTGTTTATGTCGTTTTAAAGTTTTTAAGTGCATTGAGTGTGTATCAAAGACGTGATGTCTTGTTGTTCTTGCCATTATTCAAACACATTCTTATTTAGCCTCGGCAGTTAGAATTTCTCAGCGGTGTTTTAATATTGTAAGGAGAATTTAGATGCTTGTCACTCATAGGGGTTAAAGTGTTATTTGAGGCAAGTAGACACTATGGTGAAGTTCTATTGGGGCCTACTGTTTTAGATACCACTACTGGTCTTATGGACCCTTTGAGTCCCAGCATCATTATACAAATTCTTCTCACTGATTTTCATACATTTTTTGTTGCATACTAGTTGGGAGAACTTGTTAAAACATCAGAACAATCACCTTTGGTAATGACTTACTTAATTATTGTGACCTTTTGTGTAATATTGCACTGATTTGACGAGGAGAAATTTGTTGTTGATCACTGTTGGGGCTTAAAGGGGTTATTCAGTTTGGTTGATGTGTCCCAGTTTAAAACTTTTCCCACTTTCTTTTTGTTGCTAACTGTTGAACAGTATAATTATAACCCCCTCTGTTGAGTTCAATTCCTGTTGAAATGGTCTACCAACCAAGCCAACGAAACATGGTTTTCTCTCAAAGTGTGCAAAAAACGTCTACAACTAAAAATGGCTGTTGCCAATAGAAGCAGACCTTAATTAGTAAGCAACAGTTACTGATGAAGTGTGTTTGGATTTCAGGGATTACGAGCCTCGCCTTGTACACATTGAAAAGAAGGACACTCTGGGAATTTCCATTGCTGCGGCCTGCCAGGGAGGTGTTATAGTCTCTTCAGTCACTGAAGGAAGTCCGGCTGCCAAGGCAGGGCTTAAATATGGTGATCAGCTGTTAGAGGTGATTAATATACAATTTCTCTTAAGCTCTTCTTAACAAATTCATGTGAATCCGCGGTGAGAATAAACAACCTTATATACTTAAAATGTTGACTTAAGTGATATAGCTGCAAGATGAAATCCTGAAGTGGAACATACAAGTGATAGCTGTAATTTCCTGTGGTACTATTTACATGAACAACAAAGAGTAGTCTTTATCGACAAAATATCATCAAAACAAGTGGGTCTCATCTTTTGAGTCTGGTTGAAATCCTTAAGTACATGTATGACTGATATGGAAAATGGAAGCAATTGAACATGATTTTTTTGTGATACACGTACCTTTTGTTTTCCTATACACTTTGATGCCTATAATTCTTAGGAGATGAGGATTTAAAATAAAGTTCTTAGAAGCAAAATTACAAGGAATGTATAAAGGTCAGTACACACAAGGGGACAAGTCCTTCATGTGAACCATCCATTTTCGTGAAAAAAAATTGTAGTCCCAGAGGCCAAACGTTGGTCCCTGAGATTTGTCCCCTGATTTGTGTGTCCTGACCTTAAGGACATGTAGTGTCATTTTCAGGTAGCTTTATGGTTGGTTATTCAGTAGTTGTTGTCTACATGTGTTTGTAACTGTTTTTGTAACTATTTATGTTTGTAACCCCACACTACATGTATTTAGTCAATCTGAATTTTATTTTCTCACTTCAATACTTCAATTAAAAAAAATCATTTCAATGCCAATTATGAGATTAAACGGTAAACCCTGTATTTGCAGTACAATGGTGTCAATCTCAGATGTGCAACTTATGAGCAGGCTGCAATGATTCTAAAACAGTCAGGGAACAACGTCACGATCCTGGCACAGTTCAACCCAGATAAGTTCAAAGACATGTCGGAATCATTATCCAGCCAATCAGAAACAAGCAGCACATGTAGCACGCCAGTCAACAGAAAGAAACACGAAGGCAGCAGCAGTACTCCACCAATCGGGAGAAACGGCGGGATTCTACCAATCATCGACAATGAACCTCCTGGAGACTTACGTTATGTATTCTTCACCAAGAGTCCCAGTTCATTAGGTTTCAGCATTGCTGGTGGCAATGCTATGGGAATCTTTGTATCAGAAATTCAATCTGATGATGAGGTTGCTAAATCGTCTGGGCTCAGAGTTGGAGATCATGTATTAGAAGTAAGAAAGTGGCATCATGCGTGTAGATATTCTCATGAGTGTAATGCAATCACTGATGGACCATAAAGCTTTAGTTGTGCCAACATGCTGGTCATTTTCATGGGATGTTCGTGTAAAGCAGGTTTTCAAATAGTAAGATCAATGACTGCATGAGGTTATGTAAACAGTGGCCCAGGCCCCAGGCGACCGGGTTAAAAATAGGATGGTCGTATTTACAGGGTGTTTGTTAGGCTGAGTTTCTATGCATTTTCTTACAACACTGTAAAAACACAAAGCATATTTTTTCTGGTTCCGGAATGTAAATTATGTGTATTTTGAAGTACAGAAATAGTTTGATGCTTGCATCATTCAGGCTGTTTTATCAACCATCTGAACGCTTTCAGAAATTTACCTTGTTGTTAATTTAAAACATATTCATTAATTTTTCAGTTTAATGGCGTGGATTTAACCTCAGTCACTGCAGAACAGGCCATGTTAGAATTGTGTAAACCCACTGAAACAGTCCAGATACTGGCTCAGTACAACCCTGCAAGTAAGTAACTACACATATCAACTTTGGATATTGGTACAATGTAGCTTTTTTCAAGTTACAACCAATCATGAATCAATTTCGTGTACGTCATTACATAACTGTGTTTCTCAGAAGGTCCAGGTGTGTACTGAGTGTGTACTGTATTTTCTTGATTAAACGCCAGGCCCCAAATAAAGGCAGAGATTCCAACCCTCCCGATTTGATTGAGAGTTTCCCAATTTGATGTCCTGCCTCCTGCTCTCCCGATTTTTATCAAATTCTCCCGATTTATTATAAAATGCTGAAAACTAGGAAAAAATTGCTAATCTTTAGGATTTTTTGCGATCTGTCACTGTGTAACATTTCATATTACACTTTCTTCTCATATAATTTCTCACTCTGTCTCTCCATGATGTCAAAGTGCAGGAAAATGGCACTTGAGAGAACCTAAATTTGTAAAAATTCCGGGGGGCGGGGGGCATGCCCGCGGACCCCCTAGAAGCTCATGCCTTTGGCGCTCGGGATAGGCGCTAATTATTACTCCCTATTTTCCATCAAATGGGGTTGGAACCTCTGTAAATGACGGGTATAAAAGAGGGAATTGTAAATAAGCCCTTCAGACGTTCATTTGTTGTATAATAAACTTAAGATTTAAGGGCAAGATACACGGCTGCCAAGAAAAACGAATAATAACCCTTTCTCAAAACATGGCAGGCCCAAATAAGCTTATTCATGCAAAGAAACGCTGAGTCCACCATGCCAAGTTTGAGATAAACACCGGGGGCGTTTAATTGAGAAAATACGGTATGTGTGTTGGGGGAGGGGGGGGGGGACAAGAGGTCCAAACCTAACGCTTCTAGTACAGTGTAGTCCTGGCCTTTACCTCTTCCCTGGACAACTCGATTGCTGATTTGAAGTATTGTACAATATTGTATAATATTTGGTACATTTTTTCCTTTATTTGCCGTTCTTCTTGTCATCGCACAAATTCTATTTCCTGCCAGGTTTCTTCAGCATTTCTTCACACCTCCCCTTTCCTTTTGTCGTAGAGTCCTGCTCACTTCTTTCCCCGGCTTTTTTTTTTTCACTTCTTCCCTCCCTACCTGAGTTTAACCCTACTACTTACTAAACTAGGACATTGATGCAGAGATTGCAGCATTCTTTGACTGTTTTGAAAAATTAATTTGTTATTTTTGCCTTAGTTTATTGTTGTTTTTCTCTTTTTAGAGTTCAATTCCCTTAGAGATCAACCTGGAGACTCATTTTATGTCAGGTAATTTTGACCCTTACATAGGAGTTGTAAGTGATCTTGGGTTGTTTTGTTGTATATTATGAGATATAAATCTAACCTTTCATTCTAACCCATGCATTCTAATAGCCCTTTTCACAGTTAACTTTTCTCATTTGCATTACAATGTATTTGAACGTGAATGTGAGGCAATTTCGGGCAGAAACTGCAAAATTGCCCGAAATTGCCTCACATCCACGTTCAAATACATTGTAATGCAAAATAGGAAAGGTAACCGTGAAAAGGGCAATTGTACCCTAATGCCATTGTGTGGGCTTTAGGTATTCTTGATTTTTTTACATCAAATAGACTTTGTGAAAGTTAACATACAAATTCATTCATTCTGTCTTTGGACTGGAATCTATGTACATGTTCTTCAGTTTTTGTAAGTAACTCACCGAGTGTTGCAAAAATCTTAGCCGTGAATATGTAACCAGCTAATTTTGGGTGATTCTCATGAACCCTAATTCTAATTCTGATACTCTAGGTGATGTATTGTAAAAGCTATATATTGTTGAACTTACATATTTTCATAGAGTTGAGTTTTAAGAAATGAGAATTTCGCTTTCAGTCTTGTTACCTACCTTCGTGTTTATTTGTCAGACCCTTTTCTGACCACAAAACTGTATTTTCATTAACACTCAAAACTTCTCATAACTGACATTGATAGAATTGATTGGGAGAATTGCTCTTTCAATCTTGGGACTGATCTTTTTGTTAATTTTTCAGGGCCCTTTTTGATCGCACGCCAAACTCAAAAGAGGAGCTACATTTCAAGAAGGGAGACATTCTGTACGTCACAGATACAATGTTCAATGGACACATGGGGTGTTGGAGAGCCTGCCTTGTCAGTGAAGAAGATGCACAGAAAAGAGACATTGGAATGATACCAAGTCGAATGAAGTATGTTGAACACTAACTTAAACATTTAACGTGAATGATCTATTAAACGCCCAGATCGTTTATTACCCTCTTCATTTCATCGGTCGTGCCAGTTTGAATTCTGCGAGTCCCCTCCCCATTGCGGAGACTTTGCGCGCGCGTGGTCATGTGTCACGCGCGCGATATTTGAAGCTTACAAAAGTTTTTTTCAGGAGTTTGTAATTTTGTTTTGATGACGCTCGTCGCCTGCTGTTGTTCTCGTTTTGTATGGATTAAAGTCGGAGTTTGAGCCTTCAACTTCCTGAAGAATTTTTCTTTTCGTCAGCTTCAGTAGCTGAGTGACACGAGCTCCTGGGCGGTTTTGATGGACTAGTTCGCCGTAGTCGGACAATTTTTCAGAAAAGGCTTTCACTAGATTGGGGGGCATACATTTTTTTTAGGTATGGGGCGGTTGTTAGATATTGGGCGCTTGTTAGAGAGGGAAAATTTATTAGGTCATTTACTGTCGACTGTACTTTGATAGCAATTAATGCTGTTTTCGAGTTATTCTGTAATTTCTTCTGAAAAATAATGTTCCTTCAAATCACTGTCAAAGAGTGAAACAAGATTCCCTGTTGTTAACCCTTTAAGCTCTAACAGTGACGAAAATGAAAATTCTCTTTACATCCACACCACTTGATCAAACATTGACGTGATGAGAAAAAAAAAAGGTGATCACCAAGGATGCTGTTTTGATATTTAGACAAATTCTCCGTACTATTTCCATAAGAAATGTATGGGGAAATGTAAGGAGAATATGTATATTTATATCAGGGATTAGTGAAATCCAGCTTATCGTGGAGATTGAGATTAAACTTAGACTGTAGTCTGTAAAATGTGAGTCGACAAAAGCCATACGTATGTCCATGCAAGATTGCCCGAACCTATGAGAACAATTTTTCCAAAACCATATTTACCGGAAACCCTTCTGTCTATATTAAACGTATTTAAGCCACTGATACATGACACTTGAGACAGAAAAAGTTTCAAACGGTGGTGTGTCTGTTGTTGTGTCAATACAGTGGATCTCAGGGCCTGGCTAAACTAGGAATCATTGTTTCCAGACATGTTTCCTAGGGTGGCTAAACTGGGAAACATGCGTTTCTGAAGCAAAATTTGCGTCTGTAAAATGTTTTTAACTTGATTCAGAAACATTTCCCTGCTTCCAAGACGCAAAATTTGGTTCCGCAACGTATGTTTCTCGCGCAGCTAAACTGGGAGACATTTGCGTCTGCAGCTATGTTTCCGCAACAATGTTTCCTAGTTTAGCCAGGCCCTAACTTTATTTTCTGGTTGATTTCCAGAGCGGAGCAGGAGATTTTGTTGCGTAGAAGCATTGCACTTCTTCACGGAGACGAGTATAAGCTGAGCGGAAGACGAAGTTTCTTTCGACGTAGTAAAAAAGGCACACATGGCATGTCTGTCAATCATTCGCGAGAAGGAAGTGACTCTGCCAACAGTGTCACAACAAGCTGTACAGGTTTGTTTTCTTCATGAGCCAAAAACCAGTCGTCCATTCACTGATGCACGTTGTACGGGCTGTATTTACTGAGTTTAATTGTTCTATGTTTCGTGTTTTAGATCTCGGAATACCTTCTTATCAAACAGTGGAAAAACTGGACGGTGAGTAAACTTAGTTGTAAACGTTTTTTTTTTTCAGAAAACATCCATCGTAAACTTCCGAAGAAAAGATGTTTTCTCAGTAAACCACTCTACACAATTACGATAAATAGAATAAAAAAGGCATTCACTAATACATAGAAATAGTAGAACAAGAAAAATAGAAAAGTACACTGAGAAGAAAAGGAAAACTGAAGAACATATAGTTGGCAAATGGAATTTCGAAAACAGGAACAGTAAGAGAAAGTAGTTAGTGTACGCGTTTTTTCCAGCCTAAAGAGCAGCGAATGCCAAAAGAAGCGATAGGAAAACTCTGCTAAATGTGAAACTAACGAGCTTCGATACTTCAAGAACTTTAGCTTTTTTACTGTTGTATCTACAATAGCTGTTATAACTATTGAAGTTATAACAGTCTCACTGATTTACCTTTTTATTTACAGGTCATATTCCACGCGCTGTTGTTTTGTTTGGCCCCTTAGTTGAAGAGTTGTATGAGAAGCTCTCTGATGAGGTTCCTTACAAGTTTGTGCAATGCAAACCAGGTATAATGTCTGTTCATTTGGTTCTCGCCAGCTGTAGCCGACGTTTCGCGAGGTCGCCACTTGAGCCCTCGCAAGACGACGTCTGAGTAACGAGCGCAGAAATTCCATACTGATGACGTGTCACTACCCAGATCTAGGTAGTGCTTCTGATTGGTCGAAACGCGTGGGAATTTCGTTTCAACCAATCAGAAGCACCACTGGGTCTGGGTAGTGACACGTCATCAGTATGGAATTTCTGCGCTCGTTACTCAGACGTCGTTTTGCGAGGGCTCAAGTGGCAACCTCGCGAGATGTCGGCTGTTTTCTCAGGCAACTGTTAGTGCAAAAGTTCCGTATTGATAGCATGAAACTATTCTTAGCAGGTTTCCGACCTTAGACAGCATAGCTCAAATTGGTTGGAAATTTTCGAAAAATCGTCAAAATAATTTATGGCGGCTTGGAGTTAACAAATTTCTCTTTTCAAGCTCAACACTCCGTGTACCAACGTAGTTATTCTCTGTTTTTTTTTAACGCATCTGTTCTAATTTATTTTAAAATTATCCTGTATTTCAGAAGTTGTAAATGTACCAAAAGAAAAGGTAGAAAAGGGAATAGCAGACGGCACATTTGTGGATTACACTTGGAAAGGACATCAACTCTCCTGCACCACAATGGCGTCAATCAAACAAGTTACTGATAAGCATTGTTTATTGGATGTCAGCCCTTCAGCTGTGGAGCGGTTACACGCCTTACAAGTCTATCCTATAATACTGTTCGTAAAGTTCAAATCCCCGAAACACATCAGGTTTGTGATAAACAAGATCGTAATTCGCACCAGCAATTGTTGATCGATACTTTTGTGACTTGCAGTTCAAATGTTGAACACTGTGGTGCCATGATGAATGTTGGAATACGTCGTTTAAGGCCCAGTTCAGACGCCGCACCTCTCATGTGCCGTACCAAGTAGTACGTAGTATTTTGGCGGTTGTACGGTGTCCAAAAGAATTTTTTCGACAGATTTCAATTAGGCAAGCCAAAATCTGAGGGTAAGGCAAAGTTTGCCGCTTAGATACGACCTAGGAGCGAAAATGTATTTGGTACGGCACATGAGAGGTACGGCGTCTGAACTGGGCCTAACATGTTTTCAAACAATATAGCACGGAATAGAGCGAGGCTTACGTTTCTCGGAAGTCTCGGAACTTTTTGGGCGATTTTGGGCACGCTAATTCACATTGTATCTTGTAAAGAGGGAAGTTTCTAGACATGAAACTTTGCTATAAGTTAAACATTTCCTTATGTAAAAGACACGTTTTAACAAGGGATTTGGATAAATCACGAAAGAACTTTCCGTTTGTTTTGTTGGTATTCAAGAATAATTTTTCTTTTTAATGACATTTCAGTTTCCCAACTAAGGAATCTTCACGCTGTTAAGTTAAAACAACAGTTTTTGTAGAAAGAGTGGTTCATATTTTTGCAAGTGGGCCTTGCAAGTAGCTTTCCGCGGCGTTCGAAAAACGGGAACCAGGTTCTTTTCAACAATGTTCAACATATTGATATGCGGGGCGCGGTTGTTCGAAAGCCGGTTAACGATAACCGAGGATTAAAATTTAACCAAGGCCCCTGTTTCTCTTATTTCAAAAAGTTTTCACAGCAAATTCCAAGTGGCTGTTTGATAGCAACCAAATTCAAAAGGTAGTGCAATAAAAGATTTGCAGGAATCCGTATCGTTTGGTTATAAAACGGACTTAAAATTGAAGTTAATCCTGAGTTAGCTTTACCCTGCTTTGAACAACTGGGCCCAGAAGAAAGCCAACACTTGGCAGCGTTACACGCTTTCCCGTGCTTAGCATAAGTTGCACGCTTTCTGGTTGACTTCTCATTGGTTCGTTGCGTTGTTTGCATTTTTTGTGATTGGTTAGATGTGATCACGTGCTTTCATTCTAAAACTGCTATCAATAGTTTGGTGAACTACATCAAACGCGGCCTGACTGGGGTATGGAATTTTTGTTTCCTTACAGGGATCAGAAAGATGGCAGATACATCAGAGAAAAGATGAGCCTCAGACAAGCTAAGGAAATATTTGAATCCTCTGGAAAAATGGAGCGAGAGTGCAAACACCTCTTTAATAGTAAGTTAGGGTCAAAAACTCAGCAACAACAGAACTGAACGGCGTCAGGCGTGAAAGGGTGAAAAATCTTCCATCTTCCTACGTGCTAATTTGAGCTTATGCACTCGTCATCGGCTTCCCCGAGGGGGGATATGGGGACTTTGCTAATTGTCCATTTCAAAGTTCTTGTATTTCCCCACCGGTGGGGGATTTTTTTCTAGCCAAATCCCTCGTATTTTAGGGGGAAGCCAAGCAACCAACTAGACTTGAAGATGCAATTCATTTCAGTCCTTGAACAGTTATCCAACGCTCGAGACAACAATCATTCTGATGGAAAATTCAACGTTAATTTTTTTTTGTCCCGAATAGTCCACAAGCTTTCCTAAACCTCTTTCACTACAACTGTCTGTATAAAAAGTAACAAAGAACATACTATGATCATGGCTCATTTGCTGCATGTCCCTAAACGCAACGCACTTTACTTCACGAAAGATTAGACCTATACTGACAGTTCTTTTTTCTCTCCTGAATTCTTCCCTAGTTGTTTTACTGTTCTGTTCATAGAGATATTTGACAGATGGTCTATTTCATGCACGGAAAAAATAACTGATGGATTTTAACATACACCTCCTCGTTCTCACCCGCAGATCTTTATCGAATCTTTTCACCAACCGAGCGAAAACACAACTTGCTCCCAATCCCCTCTCCAAGTCCCCCAGATTCCTTGAGACTTGGGGTATCATAAATTTCCCCCACCATAGAAGTTCATATTTGTTGCAAAGTTCCCACAAAGTGCCCAATTCCCCCACATACAGCCCGGGATTCCTCCCCCCTCGGGGAAGCCGATGACAAGTGCATTAATCAAAGGGGAATCACGCCACCGCAATTCATTGTAAATGGGCACAATTCGAATGCAAACAAACACCAGGTTTCAAATTTTCAGGTAAACGGCAAAATTCCCAGATTTTCATTTGAAAGGTCACATCTCAGTGTTTCATTCACAGACTCAAATATTAAAATAACCTTGTACATCACAATCACAATAAACTGCACCACATATCAGGAGAGGACAGCTCAACAGTTTTCATTTGAATGGTCAAACTTCAGGATTTTACCCACAGACTGAAAATTAGAACTACCTTGTACACCATAAAGTACTGCTCAGTAGCTTTCATGTGAATGGTCACACTTGAGGATTTTATCCACAGCGTCAAAAGCTAGAGCCACTTTGTACAGCATAATAAACAGCACCACAAAAAAGTATTGCTCAGTAACTTTCATTTGAATGGTTAAACTTTAGGGGTTTCATCCACAGACTCAAAAGTTAGAACCACCTTGTACAGCATAATAAACAGCACCACAAGAAAGTACTGCTCAGTAGCTTTCATTTGAATAGTCAAACTTAAGAGCAAATGTTGCCAAAAATCAAACATTTTCAAAATATTGTGGCAACAGCTCAAAAATCAATTCCGCTCATATTCTTATGTTAGGTAGACCTTAATGTGAAACAAATCACTGCATAGTTCGTTTGGCTGAATATCGATTTGTTTTCAAGAAAATCGATATTAACGGAATTCGCTCAAAAGACCGCTTTTGAAGCTCAAAATTTAAGCCAGATCTCGAAGCTTCGCCTGGCAAAATGAAGCATTCCAGAGCAATAAAAATTAACCAGACTTGTAGAACGATGTTTAAATATATGTCAAAAGCAATTTCAGCAATTTCTGCTCATTTATTTACGAGTTCTAATTAAATTTATCCGACATACTTTTGACTAGATAAAAAGTATATCAAGTTTAACCCCTAAAAAAAGTATGTGGTACCGAATATTATTCGTCAAGAATCTGGATTTCAAGAGGAGAAGGGATGTTCTCTTGCCTCCTAAAAGGATTTTTTGGGGAAATTTATTGACGCGATGTTATAGAATTTTAAAGTTGGACAAAATGCTTCGATTCAAGCGAAAGTCAAGAAAAGTCAGCCTAATTAACTCAGTGTACACATACACAAACAACTTCACGCTTACCGCAGGTTTTGATCAGCAAGCAACCGATTTTAACACAAAATCCTCTAACCTTCATGTTGCTGTATCACAGATGAGAGCTGTGGTCCTTGTTCATGATAAAATTCAAGCAAACTGCAAGGAAACTTGACAGGATATCGCAACTTGCCACGCCGTTTCACTGAACATCCGCCGTTTTTGATGTGAGGATTCTCTTTTCCTATTTTCGTTAGAAAACAGGCTTAACGTGTTGTACAAAAGATGCCTTTCCTTTGAAACTAGCTCTGAACTGAACAGCGAAACAAGAAGTCGTTAATAGAAAAACATCTGTTACGTGCTTTGGGTGATGCCGCTAATTAATTTAGTCAGAACGAGTTTTAGTGAAATCGACAACTGCATGCATGTACCGCGGTAACGAAATTTTGGGTGCATCGGGTGACTTTGGGGAACAAGGTAAAATTGTTTTTTCAAATAAGCTATTTTTGTCATCCTACGTTTATTAATTTAAGGACAGAGCGAAGATTCTCAGTAGGTTGGTTTCAGATGAGCACTTAAAAATGCGTGAAACTGAAAAAAACGTACGTTGGTTGCGTGACATTAACCCTAGAGCTTTTTCCTGGTGGGCAGGGCAAAGGGATTTAAAAATATATTCTCTGGTGGTTTTCCAAGAGGTAGCACAGTGGCTGGCTGGATTAAAATACAAAGCTGGACATGAAAATCTCCTTTTCAGTCTGAGAATGTTTTCTTTCTTTTTCTTTAGGGTGGGGCGGGTTTGGGCTAAAGGTGTTTGAAGACGTTCAAGAGAATACTAAATCGACTGATTGTAAGTGCCCGGGTAAAAGTAATAGTATAAGTAAACGATTCTTGGCATTAAAGGATTTTCAAATAAAGGGGAGCTTTTCCATCTGTTGTTTCAGAACTCACCTAACCCCACCTTTAATGTATCAACTATGCAGAAGTGAAACCTTTTGCTTTTCAACATTACAAAAACATTCAAGCCAGCCACCTGCATGTGATAAAGCTTTTTTCAGTAATTATAAAAGCGGATCGGAAAGGAATTTACAGGTTCTCAATTTTCCAAAAACTTGATTTCACAGACCCAAAAGGCTCCGAGTAGAAATACTTAGTCCGTGCCTGCACCCTTTCCTCGTGCATTTTAATATTCTTTAAAGGTATCTTGAGGTGACTCGGACATCTAAGTCACCCTCATATCAAGGTCTTCGAACACCTTTAAGAGTGATAGCGGGTCGCTGCAGCTCGCTTGGAATTATTATCTTGGAATTATCTTTCCCTTTTGCTTAACAGATCAACCGACCGACCGACCCACTTTCACGAGGATGGGGGCAATGGGTGGGGGGGGGGGGGGATTGAAAACCTACTTAAGGGGAAACGTTCTCATGTTGGGGGATTAAGGGTTCAAACTTCCCCCTTCTCTTAGCCTTCAACCCCGGCTGCGCCCTCATTTTGTTGGCTCACGTTCTTTGCGTTTTTTGGCGTTTGCAAACTTTATGACTCGGCCAAACTCCTTCAACATTATTCAACAATCTTGAACACAACTTTGTTGTGCGATGTTGAACAAGGTGGGCAAACGAATTCAATACTTTTGACCACACCTGAGAACATAGAAAAAGTTGAATCAGTATTACAGAACATCATTGCACAGGGTGGCGCACCTACCTGAGAACAAAAGAAAAGTCGGCAAAATTGTGAAACATCATTAAGCTGGAAAGCCAAACTTGTTTTTAAAATTCAACAGCGTTAATCTGTGTTGAATAGAACGTTGAAATCCCCAGTTAACCGTTTTGTAGTTTTCTTCACTGTCGGAAGCTTTAAAAAAAGACTGCACGCACTACTGTGTCAGTCGAGCAGAGTCGTTTTTCGTTGGTGCCTGTTGAGCATCGAAAGCGGAAAACCCAAGACTCATAAAAAGTCATCCAAGTTAAGCCCGTAGTGGGTTGTATTTCTGCCACAGGACAAAGCTCTTAACAATCTTGCAGATCATTAAATTTATTCCCTGAGAACCAGTACGAGTTTTGATTTTTTATTAATGTCTTTTCTCCGTAAATAAGTGTTTGTGCGTTTAATGTACACTAGCACGTAAATACGAACAAGAACCAGGTAAAAATAAAAAGGAGGTCTAACGTATCACCACTGCCTTATTTGAAAGTCTTTGAATGCCAGGAATCGATACAATCAGTCGATTCAGTGTTCTCTAAAACTTCTTTCCCCGAAACCTATAGCCAAAGCCCCTCCCCACCCTCATCCCAACAAAACGAGAAAAGAATTTTAAGACCGCACAGGAAATTTTTATGCCTGACTTTGTATTTTAATCTAGCCATAGTATATAATATAGCGTTCATTAACTGTGCGACTTCTTGGAAAACTAACAGAGAATATATTTTTAAAACCCCCTTTGCCCTGCCCATCAGGTAAAAGCTCAGTCTAGGGTATGTCACGCAACCAAGGTGCGCTTTTTTCAGTTGCACAGATTTCAAAGTACTCATCGAACCCAATCTACTGAGAGTCTTCGCTCAGTCATTAAAGTAGTAAACGTAGGAAGACAGAATTGGCTTATTTGAAAAAAATTAAACCTTATTGCCCAAAGTCACTGGATGCACCCAAAATTTCGTTACCGCGGTACATGCATGCGGTAGTCGATTTCACTAAAACTCGTTCTGACTAAATTAATTAGCGGCATCACCCAAAGCACGTAACAGATGTTTTTGTATTAACGACTTCTTGTTTCGCTGTTCAGTTTAGAGCTAGTTTCAAAGGAAAAACATCTTATGTACAACACCTTAAGCCTCCTTTCCAACGAAAATAGGAAAAGAGAATCCTCACATCAAAAACGGCGGATGTTCGGTGAAACGGCGTGGCAAGTTGCGATATCCTGTCAAGTTTCCTTGCAGTTTGCTTGAATTTTATCATGAACAAGGACCACAGCTCTCATCTGTGATACAGCAACATGAAGGTTAGAGGATTTTGTGTTAAAATCGGTTGTTTGCTGATCAAAACCTGTGGTAAACGTGAAGTTGTTTGTGTATGTGTACACTGAGTTAATTAGGCTGACTTTTCTGATCGCTTGAATCGAAGCATTTTGTCCAACTTTAAAATTCTATAACATCGCGTCAATAAATTTCCCCAAAAAATCCTTGTAGGAGGCAAGAGAACATCCCTTCTCCTCTTGAAATCCAGATTCTTGACGAATAATATTCGGTACCACATACTTTTTTTAGGGGTTAAACTTGATATACTTTTTATCTAGTCAAAAGTATGTCGGATAAATTTAATTAGAACTCGTAAATAAATGAGCAGAAATTGCTGAAATTGCTTTTGACATATATTAAAACATCGTTCTACAAGTTTGGTTAATTTTTATTGCTCTGGAGTGCTTCATTTTGTCACGCGAAGCTTCGAGATTTGCCTTAAATTTTGAGCTTCCAAAGCGGCATTTTTAGCGAATTCCGTTAATATCTATTTTCTTGAAAATAAATCGATATTCAGCCAAACGAACTATGCAGTGATTTGTTTCACATTAAGGTCTACCTAACATAAGAATATGAGCGGAATTGATTTTTGACCTGTTGCCACCAAATGTTTGACCGTTGGTAACATTCGCTCTTAAGGAATTCCTCTACAGATTGAAAAGTTAGTGAACTAAGATACATTACATAAGGTTATTTTTTATTTTTTTTTTTTTGTTGGAGACTCCAGCAGTTCTTATGTGACTCTGATATGCTTTTATTTCTGTTTGTTAAGGCGTGGTCCACGGAAGTAGCATCAGCAACATTTGTTCCCAGATCCAAGAGATGGTGGACGAGCAACAAAAGAAGGCGGTCTGGGTTCCCCTGTCGAGCGTCTAGCGAAAAAAAAAATTAAAATTCTTTTATTCCTTTCATAAATTTTGTACAGTTTCCCGTACCTTTAATCGCCTTAGTCTTGAAGTGTTGAAGCACAGATTTGATGTAATTTGAGTTTCCTCCTTTGTGCATCAGTAAGTAAACGTACTGCTTAATAGCTGTTTCATTTGAATTGAATGGTCACATTTTGGGATATCATTTACAGACTCAAAAGCTAGAACCACCTTTTAAAGCACGCCAAACAGTACCACAGAAAAGCATTGCTCAAAATCTTTCGTTTGAATAGTCACATTTTAGGATTTTATCGACAGACGCACGAGTTAGAACCACGTCATACACCATAACAAACGGCACCACAGGAAAGTACTACTCAGTAGCTTTCACTTTAGTGAATTCGAAAGCCAAGTTAGAACAACGTGATACAAGGTTTGACGTAAGGTCTAAAGAGAGAGGAAGGAGAAAGAGCTAGTCAAGCGCTTTGAAGTTAAAATAATGTGCACTGTTCTAGGACATCAACGACCTTGTCTTAAACTCGACAATGACTTGTTCAAATAGTTTTTGTAGTCGTTCCTAGCGGTGTAGCAAGAGTGGTTCTCTTGTGATAAAAGCACGCTTTTACTGCTGTTAATATCCGCCTCAAGTACCCCAGTCAGTTGTGATAAGCTTTTCATTTCACTCTCAATTGTACATTGCCTTGCACTTTTTTAAATTCGGTTTGATTAGCCACTAGTGGACTTAGCTGGGATGTCTTATTTTACACAAATGCATTGCTATGCAAATCAGTTTTAAGAGAGTTTTTTAAGGGTCATGGTTGGCTAGGTATAGTTTAGGTAGGTTAATCTAAGTTCTACTGAGAAGCTAGAATCAAGAACGGAATTATAATTTATGTGTTAAAAAAAGCTTCCTCGGTAGAAGTCCGCAATAAAGTCGGATTGCAAACAGTTGTGTAAACTTAAGTGTTGCTTAGGTGTACAGTAGATTGCAGTATCCCTGAGACTACACTAGCTGTAATTCAACTTCTTAAGTCGCCGTCTCGGACCCTGCCTAGAACAGACTTTGAGAATGTCCAGGCCGGTATTGATTCCAAAGTAATCGATACCACGACATAACACTGCTCGGTAAGAAATCAATGAGTTCATTTAAACACTCAAATTTACAATGTAGGATGCTAGTCCATCACAGGACACCCAACATGAATCTAGCTCATCAAAAGACATCCAACATGAATCAACTAGGAGTGTTGCTATTCCCCGCTGGACAGGATGCTAGTTCATCACGGGACACATGAATCAACTAGGAGTGTGGCTATTCCCCGCTGGACAGGATGCTAGTTCATCACGGGACACACGAATCAACTAGGAGTGTTGCTATTCCCCGCTGGACAGGATGCTAGTTCATCACGGGACACATGAATCAACTAGGAGTGTGGCTATTCCCCTGGATGGGATGCTAGTCCATCAAAGGACATATGAATCAACTAGGAATGTTGCTTCTCTCCCTCCCCCCCCCCCTGCCCAGATGGGATGCCGGTCCGTCTCAGGTTTCCCAACAGCACTTTGTCAGTTTCCTAACTGTTCACACAGGGTACCCATTATACACTGAGGTAAAGAGAGGCTATGCATGATGACACCAGCCTCAAACCGGCCATCTACTGGTTGAAAGTGGGTGCACCAACCAATGTATCATACATACAGTAATTACTACTGAATCTGAAGAAAGGGGTGAAGTAACCGAGTGGAGACTGTTTAAATTTCTCTGAAATTTTAGTCGCTCGTTTTCTTTGTTCCCTCTCAAATCTGATAGGGCATTTACAACAGACCACGCAAATGCCGTCTCCATCCAGCTAGTAAAACATAAAAAAATGCAGAGAGGAAATGAAAGAAAACAACTCGTGTCACTCATGCTAGAAGGAAGCTGAAAAGTACAACTCAAGTAAAATGGAACCGATGATAATGAACGGCCTTAACCTGCAAAGCTAGTGTGTTTTTGTTTTTGGGGTGCACATTAAGTCGACCTTGCCGGGAAGGTGGGGAAAGGGTTACTTATAATTAAGTTTCTGTATACCTAGAACAAAACATAAAAGTCTCAGTGATAAAGCCAAAAAAATACAGTATCGTGGGATTTCAGTCGCTTGAAGGCTTCTTTGGCTTCTACCAAAATTTTTTTACGTGTTCTTAGACTTATTCGACAGATTTCCCTACCCTTCCGTATATTGCAAGCGCCAAAAAAGGCACCCCTTTCGGGCGGAGCCCCACTTAGCCCACTATAGGGAGTATCCTCTGGGGTTTGAACTATTTGTAATTTGTTTCTCAGTGGAGGAAAAGGGGAGGGGGGGGGGGGGTGGGAGAGTTGAGGACTTAGAATGCAATTAAGAGCCCCCATTAAGTCTTCCTCAGGGCAATACTGAGTTCGTTTAGTGATTTGTCTTATGAGCTGCTAATTAGATTTAGTACAAACCTCAATTACCCCAAATAACTACTCAGATGTTAGATTCTATATATTAATATAATTCTGTTTTTCAGCCCTTTTCAATACTACTGCGTTTTACCCTTTTTCACTTAAATGTTTGCAGCTTTTCAGCCCTGGGTTTCAAAAGCTTACGACAGCTGGGACTGATACCCTCTAGGGCTTTTCTCCTTTTCATTAAGCAAATCGATTGCCTCGAACTCCGGTTGTCGCTCCACACCAAAAGCTATTCTTGTTGTTTGTTTTGTTGGGGGGGGGGGGAGGTGTAAATTCCAATGTTATACTTGTTACAATAGCATCTCTGTCAATTCTCCGTTATTTTAGGGAAAAACTCATGGTTCACAAGAGGGCAGCTTGTTTGCTTGTTCAGGTGTTGCTACAGTGATGTGGTTGGCAACGCCATAAATAATGAGTCGGTGGAGGAAGCTGGACATGATTTGCGGCTTCACCACTTGCACGTGGGCTGATTATCCTACTCGCAGGATAAAAACCACATGGGGCATCTCTTATTAGCTTGTTTCGGTGTCTAAGGTAGTGAGACAGACTTAGTTCCTGTATTTTTACTTTTCTCTTTTTTCATGTTTTAATTCACCAGCATCATTAATTAAGTTTCCAAGCAACCATTGTACGATTTCTCCCAAAATATTTGTATTACTGTCAAGGAGATGGGTGACGACAGCTTAAAGAATTGTCACGGAGGGGGACGTCGTCTTAATGTACCATCAAATTCGGGTGATCAACATTTTATTTCTCGCTACAGTGTTTGTGAGGCTGGACAGAATATATATATATATAGGAAGATCAACATGGGTACATTGTTTTAATATACCGCTAAAATATGGGGATCGACATCCAAATTCTTGTGATAATTTTGATGCATTACCGTATTTACTCGAACAAGCGCCACCCCCGAATAAGCGCCGCCCTCGAATAAGCGCTGCATTTGGGACAAAAAAAGGTAATAAGCGCCGCGGTTCCGATGCGGCGCTTATTCGAGGAATTCCGTATAACTAAAAAACCGCTAATTTTCCATTCAAAATAACCTAGAAAGATCTGATGCTTCTTTTTATAGTTTGGCTTAAACAGCGTTTTAACCTAGCTAGGAGACCGAGCACTTCATTCTGTTCCTTGCTTACAATTTTAGTGACATTTTGTTGAAGTACCGGAAGAGACGATTGGTGACAATCAAAAGACGCTTCTATTTGTTACTGTAAAATTTTCGTACAGATAGAAAATATACCGTAAAATAAAAAGAAAAGATTTCTTTGTCGCGTCCAATTTTTAAATAAGCGCCGCATTTGAGGCGCGAAAAATTTAATAAGCGCGCTTATTCTAGTAAATACGGTATTTGTCGAACAGTCGTTAATAACAAAGAAAATCATAACCTGGGGATATTGTCTTGATGTACCACCAAATTCTCATGACTATCTTTAAACGAAGTATGTCAAACAGTAGGGAGAATTGAAATTTTGATCTTGGGAATGGAGCCTTGATGATTTTCCTGGAGTGACTCCTCGGTTTCTTCGTAGGGACAAATCAACTTTAGTGAAGACATAACAGTATATAATGCAACTTCATATGGACATTTTATTTAATCACAGAACTTAGGAGCACTGTCCTCGTACAATATAGTTGTTGTAAACTAATTTTATTGCAGCGATATATTGTACTCACAGTTTCCACATTTTAATAAAGATGAAAAACCAGTGACTTGATATTCATACAGTCTTTGTCAAGAAATCTATAAAATAATATTAGCCTTATGTACAATGTTCATTTTTGAATCGTTTTATTGCAACATCACATGTTCGGGTGCAATATCTTGCTTTCTTACAAATAACATTTTCATTTGATTAATATTTTCACTAGAAAACTTCAACAAAATTCTAAACTTCTAATAAATCAAATGACCGTTAAGTTTACTTGCCTCTCCCACCCACCCACGAAAAACCCACTCACTCGAACTTCCAATAAAGCCTGTTTATTATCAATTTTAAACCTGTATATGACAGTGTAGAAATCCATGATGTTTATTCCCTTATCAGCAAATCAATTAAATATTTAAAATTCCCGGAATGTACGAAATTTGTCTTTATTTTAAAAAAAATCCGCATAAATTATTTTTCCAAACATTTTCCCCCCATTTTTAAAATAATTCCCTTACACGCAGAGTTCTCAAACAAAGCTTTTAGGATTTTTAGGATCGAAATTTTTGCTGCCTTCTCGTGATTGGCTAATGAAATAAAAATGCAGACTGCAGAGGAAACAGGTCTGAAATGCTGACTGCAGAGGAAACAGATCTTAAATTCAGATTCTGATTGGCTGATTTCCTGCCGAAATGCTGACTGCAGAGGAAACACGCTGCGTGTGAGTTTGTGATTGGCTGCTTTTGATCCGAAATGCAGACTGCACAGGAAACAAGCGGACATAGTCAAATTTTTGGTCTTTTCGTGGTAATTTTCTCTGTTTCAGTTTAACAGTTTTTGTCTTTTCTCATTGTCCTTTGTGTATCGAATCTTTTTGGGACGAAAATGGCATTTTTGTTCCGTAGTGGTAATAATGGAGAAACGAGACATGCTAATCAAAGCTGAAGACGTTTGAGCTGACAAAAACTTCTGGAGGTCATTTCAACTGATTGCCAAAACAGCGAGGTGACACCCTTTTAATGTTATCTTTGTATTAGGTTATTTAGAGGTGCAATAAAGTGTTTTTGGGTCACTGAAATTTGTTGTGAACTTCTCTGTTCATTTTTATTTGTACTACATCGTCCACTGCAAAAATAATGCGTACAATGTTTTGACTATTTTAAATTTAACCATGAACACTCCAGACTTACTCCTATGAAGTCTGAAAACTGTCTTAATAATTGATTTGAGTTTTTAATGACCTTGCTTGAGCCAAGAGCTTTTTACCTTTATCGGTTATGTTGTTAGCCACGAGGTTTAAGTATGTTAGTTTACATTCGCTGTGCTTTAGTGCGTCAGTCAGCTGTGTTACACCTTTATCGGTTATGTTGTTATTAGCGAGGTTTAAGTATGTTAGTTTACATTCGCTGTGCTTCAGTGCGTCAGCCAGCTGTGTTACACCTTCATCGGTTATGTTGTTACTACGGAGGTCTAAGTATGTTAGTTTACATTCGCTGTGCTTTAGTGCGTCAGCCAGCTGCGTTACACCTTCATCGGTTATGTTGTTACCCCAGAGGTTTAAGTGTGTTAGTTTACATTCGCTGTGCTTTAGTGCGTCAGCCAGCTGTGTTACACCTTTATCGGTTATGTTGTTATAAGCGAGGTTTAAGTGTGTTAGTTTACATTCGCTGTGCTTTAGTGCGTCAGCCAGCTGTGTTACACCTTTATCGGTTATGTTGTTTCTAAAAAGGTTTAAGTTTGTTAGTTTACATTCGCTGTGCTTTAGTGCGTCAGCCAGCTGTGTTACACCTTCATCGGTTATGTTGTTAACAGCGAGGTCTAAGTGTGTTAGTTTACATTCGCTGTGCTTTAGTGCGTCAGCCAGCTGCGTTACACCTTCATCGGTTGTGTTGTTTTGAGCGAGGTTTAAGCTTGTGACGTTATAATTATTCTTATCGTGGTCACTATTATCAATTAACTTAAGAATTTCTGTACAGCCTAGCGGTCCAATATTGTTTACCCCCAAATTAATGCATAATATTCCCTTGGCATTTTTAAGAAGATGTACTATAGCTGCACAGTCAACAGGTCCAATGCTACATGTACTAAAATCTACAGCATTAAAATCGATCTTCACTAATTTCTGTTGAATTACTGTATCATTTTCATCGATCTCGAGTAAACACTTGCATAGGTTCAGTGCTAAATATTTGTCTCTTTGAGCCGGCCAGCACGTCAATTTGTGTCGCTCTTTACTCGTCTCATTCCAGTAAATTTCTGTCAGTTCACTTTCGCCTCTCTGTTCTGTCTTCACAGGGAGTAGGTCGGCAAAAACATGTGTCGTTGGCACTTCTCGTTCTCCAAGCAGTCCGGCAACAAACTGTATTACTACCTGCCAGGCACCGTCTTCTATTTTATCGCAAACAAATTTCTTTATTTGTTCGTCATCTTTAGTGTCGATCACATGTTTTGCGGCTAGAAACTCTTGCACAGTTAGGTGAGTGAAGCAGTACTGTGCTTCGTTCGGTTTAAGTGCTCTAGGTCCGGCTTGATCAGGTAAACGATGGAGCAGCCCACAATCCTCCAGCCCGTTAACTTCGCTTGTTCCAAAGATCAGCCTTCTTTCGTTAATCCCATCAAAAGCGATTTTTCCCAGTTTCTTGAACACCTCGTCATTTTCAGGTTGAAGCTCATCGAATTCTTTATGGACGTAAGTTTCTAGCTTAGTTTTAGAGTGGCTGTATTTATCATCGCGATTGTGCTTGAAGAAGAACATCTTGATGGCGATGCTGTAAATGTCGGTAAGCTTGGTGGGAAGGTTTCGTACCGAGATAGAGTTCGTTAGCAATTGCAGCAAGCAGTGACAAACGATAAAACAGTTCACTGGGATATAACAGAATGAAAAGATGTTCATGTGGCTGCTGATGTGTTGCCACATTTTTTCTCCTTTCTCCTTTTCATCTCTAGTGAACTTCTCCACATATTCTTGGACTTGCTCAGATGAAAATCCAAGAATTTCAACTGTTCTATCGAAGTGAAGGTCGTTGACGCATGACACCGCAGTGGGCCGTGTTGTTGTTATTAGTGTGGCTCCTTTTAAAAGCCTTCCCGATGCTATTTTGTTGTAGAGGGCATGGAGAGGCATCTTCTCTTCTACTGTGGTATTTCTGTAATCATTAGCGATTTTTGACTTTGTAGGAAACTCGTCGATTCCATCAAACACCAAGAGTACTTTAGTTGGGTTTTGTAGGATATAGTTCCAGACCTCTTCATCCAGATTTGTTGAGTATTCTGAGGCACACAGCAGCTCGCGAAGGTTAATGGACTCAGCTCCTGAAAAGCGCCTGAATTTCAGAAGAAAGGCTGCATCAAAACACGTTTCTAAATTTTGTTCTTTGTTGAACGCCCTGCCGAATGCCCAGTCTCGAAGAAGCTTAGTACAGAATAATGTTTTTCCAATGCCTGGGCGACCAACGACGAGAATATTCTTGTGTTTAGCATCAATAATATCTTCTGGTCGTAAGTCAGACTTATTCATGTTGGATTGGGGATATACTTTGAGTTGCTCGTGTCTGTCTTTAGGAAAATCATATTTTGCTCTGCCTTCTTGGATCTTCAAATTGGTATAGATAGTGTCAATTTTAAGATCTTTTGCTGAGCCCTCGCCTGGGTTGGGTCGTTTAATGGGTTGTTTCAGATCCGTATGATGTTCCGTGTTTTCTATGACAGTGTTCTTCATTCTCTGGAAAAATGTTTGTAGAGGTATTTTTGGTTCTAGATGATCAGCATAAAACGTGGTGTCTTCCATGAACGGTTTTCCTTTCCTTACTAGTCTTGACAGGATCAAGACAATCTCAATAAAAACGAGAAAAGCAAAAGTCCCATTTATCACACTCACAGCATTGGTCCAGAATGTTTTCTTAGTTGCCCTTTGACTGTGGCATTCGTAGACTTGTGTCACGTTGATAGATGAATTAACCGAATTATTGACTGCTCTTGCCATTAAGCTGCACTTAAAGTTTGAAGGAAACTTATAGGGATACAGCACTTGGGTTTGCAGGACAATAAAAATAATCCCCAAAGAAATCCTTAAGGCTAGTTGGCAAATGTAGGCAGCAAACAAGCGTCGACTTGTTGGGTTTCCCTGTGGAACCTGTCCTTCGGGTTCTGGGTTGGACGATTTCAGGCCATTAACTCTTGACTTTACGATCTGGGAGTAAATCACAGCCACAAACGCAATGACCGAGAAGTTCATTATAACATAGCTGTAGACAGGTATACCAAGTTTGTTGTATTGCTTGTTGTATTGCTTGTTGTATTGCTCCAAACACTTCCCTTCGATAAGATCCTTGTTGCTTTTTGTCATTTTTGTGCCGCAGCTGAAATCAAATCTTGATTCGCTGTTTTCCATATCCGCAAAGATTCCAAGGAGAAGTACTCCCAAAGCAATCCAGCAAACCAGTGGCACATAACTGAGTTTGTTAAATGCTTTAGGAGTGAACAATTCCTTAAGACTTTCCATTTTGATGTCACTTCAATGAGGCTTACTATGTGCTGGGCCTTAGTAAACTGCTCCTAATAAAGTGAGGTGGGGCTTTTATTCTGACCACTGTGTATTAAATATGTTTTTTTATCCTTAATCCTAGGTCATGGATATATTTTGACCAGAGGGTAAAAAGCTTTTAATGCAATTGGCAACAATTTGACGGTATGTTAGGAAACAGCAGGATAAACAAAGCTGCTACTCAAGTTGAATAAATATGATTGCTAAAATTAGTCAGCTGAAAGTTTTTACTTGTTTAAACGGGATCATATTTTCAATTTGCCTAAAGGAGTTTGCGCAATCAATATTTGTTCAGAGTGCATTGGGAGACTATGAAGGAGTTTATCTACTATATTCTTCTTCCGTGTGCAATTGTGTGGGGATATACATATCTACGTACTTAACAGTCATAGCTTGACGAAAGTCTCTAATAAACAAAATTGCAAACGCTTTTAAACATTGCTTTGTTTTTCCCTTTCTTCTCTAGAAACGTTTTGATAAAATTTGAAATATGGCGTGACGCTGCAAACATGATTTTGGCCTATGGGTAAAAAGCTCTTAATAGCTTTGGCGCCAGCGTAGCGCTATGATGAGACACAGCAGGATAAACACAGCTGCTAGGCAAATTAGACAAATGAGATCGCTAAAATTAGTCCTAGCAGACCTCATTTGTGATAATTTATCAAACAGCTGTCACCTTTTTAAAACAAATCAAACTTTCAATTTGCACCAAAGAAGTTTGCGCAATCTATGTTTGATCAGAATAAGTTGGAGACTAGAGACAAGTTAGCCTACTTAACTACTTTTCCCGAGTACAACTGCGTTGTGACACATGTTAAGAAAACAGTCATAGCTTGAAGAAGGCCTTTGACTATCAAAATTACAAACGTTTTTAAATGTTGGATATGTTTTTCCCTTTCCTTCACTGAATCCTCTTAGCGTTAAACTGACACCAAATCCTTTAAAGCCTTTTAGCCATTAGGCCAAACATTGATTGCACAAACGGAAAACTTGATACCGTTTAAAAAAGTTTGAAGTTGACGGCTGAGTAATAAATGTTTGCAAACAAGGTCTGCAAATTCTAGAAACGTTAGATTTGTCGTTGTATATAGAATTGTCGTTGTCGTTAGATTTGTCGTTGTCTATAGAACTAATTTTAACAATCTTATTTATTTGGCATTAAACTTTGTTTATCCTGTTGTGTTTAAGGGGATTACATTTTCAATTTGTGCAAAGCAGTTTGATCAATCAATGATTGATCAGGTGTGTTAGGAGAGTGGGGACAAGTCAATCTACTTAACTCAGTTTCTTTTTCTGAGTACTATTGTGTGGTGATTTATATTTACTAAACAGTCATAGCTTGACAAAACACAGGTAACCAAAGCGTAATATGAGAGTTTGTATGGAGCTGAAATTCGATCGAAAATAATCGGCGGTTTTCCGCCGAAAATACATTAAAATCGAAATAAAGTTTTAAAAACCTTACCTGTTGTGTGTTTGCTTTGTTTTTATCGCTTTTCCGAGCTTCCGGAGGCCGTTTTGGGCGATTTTCTGCTTAACGGTCGATGCGACGGCATGTCACGTACTAAAGAGAGCTAAAGGTAGGAAAACGGGAATTCAAATTTGTCAACCGACATTCGAGGTCCCGATCAAAATACCCGCTAAAAATCGATTCAATCTGTAGTCAGCGCTTTAAAACCACAACACATTTCAAAAAGGATAAATTCCCTACCTTTCTATGTGATTCAATCGTCAATTAGTTTATCTCTCGAAGTACAGCCCTGCATTAAAAACGAACTAACTTTTCGAAATCGCCGCCATCAGAGGCTTGTAAGGAAAAGAGGGTCAAAACTAACGGTCAAGCCTGGGACAAAGCGCCAAATGTCGCTCCACCGGGGGAAGACATGAGTGACTTCTGTGTCGCCAAATACCAAAACTCACCCTCTCTCCGGTAAGTCAAGTTTTATACCTGAATGCGACCCGCGCGCGATTTCCCGCCGAAATTTGAGCGGTACAACACTTGATTTACCGGAGAGAGGGTGAGTTTGGCATTTGGTTTGGCGACACAATCGTCAATTGTCAATCTCTCGAAGTACAGCCCTGCATTAAAAACGAACTAACTTTTCGAAATCGCCGCCATCACAGGCTTGTAAGGAAAAGAGGGTCAAAACTAACGGTCAAGCCTGGGACAAAGGGCTAATTTTCGCTCCACCGGGGGACGACACGAGTGACTTCTGTGTCGCCAAACCAAATGCCAAACTCACCCTCTCTCCGGTAAATCAAGTGTTGTACCGCTCAAATTTCGGCGGGAAATCGCGCGCGGGTCGCATTCAGGTATAAAACTTGACTTACCGGAGAGAGGGTGAGTTTTGGTATTTGGCGACACAGAAGTCACTCATGTCTTCCCCCGGTGGAGCGACATTTGGCGCTTTGTCCCAGGCTTGACCGTTAGTTTTGACCCTCTTTTCCTTACAAGCCTCTGATGGCGGCGATTTCGAAAAGTTAGTTCGTTTTTAATGCAGGGCTGTACTTCGAGAGATAAACTAATTGACGATTGAATCACATAGAAAGGTAGGGAATTTATCCTTTTTGAAATGTGTTGTGGTTTTAAAGCGCTGACTACAGATTGAATCGATTTTTAGCGGGTATTTTGATCGGGACCTCGAATGTCGGTTGACAAATTTGAATTCCCGTTTTCCTACCTTTAGCTCTCTTTAGTACGTGACATGCCGTCGCATCGACCGTTAAGCAGAAAATCGCCCAAAACGGCCTCCGGAAGCTCGGAAAAGCGATAAAAACAAAGCAAACACACAACAGGTAAGGTTTTTAAAACTTTATTTCGATTTTAATGTATTTTCGGCGGAAAACCGCCGATTATTTTCGATCGAATTTCAGCTCCATACAAACTCTCATATTACGCTTTGGTTACCTGTGGACAAAACTCTTGAAGCATGAAAATTACAAAAGTTTTCCAATTTTTGTTGTGTTGTTTTGGCCTGAAGGTGAAAAGCTTTCAATGGTCTTGGCCACAGTTTCACGCTATTTTGAGACAGCACCCACTCTCCTAATTACTTGTTCAAACATTTATTGTGCAAACTGCTTTGCGCAAATTGAAAATTTGATCCCTTTAAATACAGCAGGATAAACAAATTTTAAGTGCCAAATAAATAATAATAATAATAATAATAAAATAGTCAGAAAATGGTTATAGGCGCTGTTGACAGGGACGGCGGAGCGTATTTTGAAGTGGGGGGGGCTGAAAACGAGCGCCGGAGGCGCGAGTTGGTAGGGGGGTCTGGGGGCATCCTCCCCAGAAAATTTTGAAATCTAGAGTCTCGGTAATTGTATTTACAGCATTCTCCGCGAGATACTTCTTGAAATAATTAACCTGGATAAAGGGTAAAATGAAAGGTACTTTTAGTGCTTACAGCAATATTTTGGAGGTTATTTCTCAGCCTTCCGGTCTCCTACGCTAACCTGCGGTTTTTTGACACAAGCTTCCCGTCTGTGGGAAGGAAGCATACGCTGAGAAAATGTTAAAAATACGTAAACACGAAAAGTTTCCGACGAGGTTTGTATAAAGTTGTAGCTTTGTAAATTCCTGTGACTTAATCAAGCAATAACAATTTAAACACTAGTTTCATCTGGCAAATACTCTTATTCTTTGGGAGAATAACCTGAAGAGAATTCTTTCGTTTTCTTGTTCTCCTTTTTTTTATTTCTTTATACGTACCATATACTAAAACAAAATAAAATGTCATCCTCCTCAAAAGTGGGGGGGGGGGGGGCTTAAGCCCCCCAGCCCCCCCGGCTCCGCCGTCCCTGGTTGATCATATAATGACACCGATATTTAGGCATTACTGCTAAGGCAATTAGTGTCCTTGAAGGAGGCAGTACCTGCCGAAACATCGGTGCTATTGTATGACAACCAACGGCACCTATTACCAAACAATTCCTGACTATTTTTCTAGTTCACGGTGCCGCACAGTATACACATTATCATCTCATCTGCCAAGTAAATAATGCGCGCTGAATGTTGGGGAGTGAAAGAAATGTTTAGCGCGAAGGACAGCCGCGAGTAGACTACGAAACACAAAGGACAAAAATATGAAAATCCTCTGCAACCAGGGTAGGAAGTTGACGACTGGGTAAAAAAAAAATGATCGCAAATAACATTTGCAAACTCTAGAAACGATTGATCTTCTTGTTCTGAGTACTATTATGTGGCGATTTATATTTACTAAACAGTCATAAATTGACAGAAGTCTTTAAAGTGCACCTAACCCCAAAGTATTTTTTACGCTAATATAAATCTTTGCACCTATTTTAAAAACGTTTCGCCATTATTTGCAATTTTTGACTTTTTTGTGGGCTTCAAAACTTACGCAAACTAAGCACCATTTGTCGCACGACCGAGTTAGTAGGGGCATGGGTCTATTCTTGATTTGACGTCACAAACTGCTTTGCATGCATGTTTACAAAGACTTAAGGAGATGCAAATCAGTTTGTGATGTCAAATCCAGAATAGACCCATGCCCTCACTATCTCGGTCGTGTACCAGATGATGGCTAGATTTCGTAACTTTTACAGCCTATAAAAAGTCAAGACTGAGGGGGATTTCATAAAAAAAGGCATAATGCTTTTCGAACAGGTGCAAAGAGTTATGTTAGCGAAAAAAAAATTTTGGGATTAGGTTCATAATTACAAAAGGTTTTGAATTTTGTTTGTTCTTCTCTTCCCTCCACTGAATATTTTTTCATGAAATTTGAGATATGGCGCGATGCAGCAAAATTTTGACTTGAGAGATGGAGCTGGCCATCGTTTCAAGCTGTGTCGAGACAGCAGTTAAGCCAGGAGCGCTTTAACTCTTTCCCGTCAAGACTAGTATCTTCCCGACGTTAACGTCGGGAACCATTGAACCACTCCTGAAGTCATCATTTTTGACGTTACCAAATTGTTTTGATAAGCAGCTAATACAGCAAGGACAGATCCATCAATATGTGTGTCCATTTTGAATATCGACTAAATTCTGGTAGAGCTATACCAGAAAAAACGTGTCCAATTTTGGGTGCAAAGTTGGGGGAAAATAGGCCAAGTCACCTAGTTGATCAATGTTCCATTTCCAGGTTTTTTGAAGGACTGAGGCCAAAACTTTTCCAGTGGATAGAAAGGGGATAAGGTGTAGAAGATAAAGAGAAAAGAAAGGGAGAGAAAAAGGAAAGCAAAAGAAGCGAGAAAAAAATTGGAAATGAATCAGCAAATTTTGGCTTATGCGCATGCGTGAAATCAAAATATTGTACAATTTACAACAGAAGCTGGCTCAAAATCTAGCTAAATTGTAAGAAAACGCTTTTGTAGCAAAGTTTAGTGGCATTTGGCAACATAGCACTCAAAAAACCGCTTTAACGCTAAAAAATGCGTTTTTTAAGGAAAAAAATCGGACGGGAAAGGGTTAAGTAGACTAACCTTTGTGTCCCCACTCTCCTAACATACCTGATCAAACATTTATTTTGCTAACTGCTTTGCGCAAATTGAAAATTTGATGCCTCTTAAAATTTTAAGTTTGTTGCTGTTTATGTTGAAACGCAGCAGGGTAAACAAAGGGATAGTCTTAAACAAATAAGATTGTTAAAATTAGTTTTACAAGTATACTGACCACGACAGGTATAAGGTTTCTAGAATTTGCGCGCAGACCTTATTTGCAATCATTTATCACTCAGCCGTCAACTTCCTACTTTCTTTAAACGGCATCAAATTTTCCTTTTGCGCTTTCAATGTTTGGCCTGATGGTTAAGAGGGTTTAATGGATTTGGTGTCAGTTTGACGCTAAGAGGATTCAGTGAAGGAAAGGGAAAAACATGCAAATTTCAAAAACCTTTGTAATTTTGACGCTTAAAGGTTTCTGTCAAGCTATCACTGTTTTCTTAATATATATCAGAACACAATTGTACTCGGAAAAATAAGTGAAGTAGACTAGCTTGTCCCCAGTCTCCTAACTTACTCTGATCAAACATTGATTGCGCAAACTACAGGATATACGAAAGAATAGTCCTAAACAAATAAGATTATTAAAAATTAGTTTCACGACAAGCCTAACGTTCCCGGAACGCAAATTCTAGGCTAGAATTTGCAGACTTTATTTGTGATTAATTGTCACCCGGCCACCGATATTCTACTTTTGTTGACGGCATCAAATTGTCAATTTGCACCAAAGTAGTTTGCGCTATCCATCAATCAGAGTGAGTGAGTTAGGAGACTGGGGACAAATTAGTCCAGCAAACTCAGTGCAATCGTGTGATGATATAGAAAGTTTTCAATTGACTCTGCAATTTCCGTTTGCTTTAGTACGCTCGCTAAATGGCTAAAAAAAGCTCGTGCCATTTTCTCAACCAGTCGTAAGTCAAAAACAAACACGTGTGACGTCACACGTGTTTTCCGCGCTTGACGCTGGTTACATGTATTTACTTCGAGTTCTGATTGGTTCATTGGGAGTGTTTACGTATGTTGTGATTGGTCAGAGTAATGACTTCAGTTTTGGTTTTACGACAGCAAAAAATTGAAAACCGCTCTATATTTACTAAACAATAATAACATGACAAAGGTCTCTCAGCATCGAAATTGCAAAAGTTCTTTAAAGTTTATTTTTCTTTTCCCCTTTCCCGCAGTTGACACTTTTTGACAAACTTTGAAATATGGCGTGAAACAGCAAACATCTTGCCTGAGGGTAAAACGTTTTAATAGATCTGGCGACAGCTTAATGCGATGTTGTTAAACAGCAGGATAAACAAAGTTCCCAGTCAAGCTAAATAAAATTGCTAAAATGAGTCCCAATTAAACGACAGGCGAAACTGTCCTAGAATTTGCAGACCTGATTTGTGACCATTTATCATCCAGCCCTCAAGTTCCCACTTTTTTAACTTTTGGTGAAAAGCTTTTAATGGTTCTGGTGACAGTTTGACGCTATCTTGAGGAACAGCAGAATAAACAAAGATTATTAAAATCAGTTATACAACAACAGGCTAAGCGTTCCTAGTCTGACTAAGTATAAACGTTTAATTTGCCCAAAGGAATTTGCGCAATCAATGGTTGATAATCGAGCGTGTTAGCCAAGGAGAATGAGGGCTTAAGTTAGTCTACTACTAATCAATTGTACTTCGTTGGAAAAGGGCGAATATTTTAAAAGCTAGGTGTAAATAAAATCAGTAAAAGGCTGTCGCAGACTTAAAGAGTTTCCTTAAGCTAGGACTTCTTTAGTAAATGTATGTCAGTGGGAACATATGTTAAGTTTTACCAGCAAAATCGAGTGAGCATTTTCTCAAAAATTAACTTCAATGGAGAGCAAAGATAAAACTCTCTGGAGCACCTTCTGTTGGAACAGTTAGGATGAACTTAATTGCACTTACAAAGACCGAATACTAGCTGAATATCGTAAAACCCTGTTACTAAAGGGTCGAAGGAAAATTCGCGGTGCGGCACTGCGGAATGGGGGTATGACAAATGCGGGTACAAAAAAATGGAGGAGAGGAACATGCAGGTATGCAAAACGTGGATAATTGGAAATGAGGAGTAAGGAAAACGAAAAATTGAAAAAGAAGTACTTTAACGCGTTCAAAACTCTCGTAAGGGACCACCTCGGTAATTCAGAAAATTGGTCGCAACTAGAGCTAGTCGCTTACGAGAATAGGCTCTCGTATTAAAGCGACCGCGTGATGAAACAATAGAGGGTGGTCGCTTACAAGAGCTTTTAGTATGAAACGAACCATTAGCGCTTATGTTTTGTAGTACTCTAAATTTAATTTGAGAAGTGTACGAGTGTCGTTTAGGAGACCTTAAAAACAAAGGAAAAGACAAGCCGGTGATTCACAAAAGTGGTCACGATCGCCTTTTGCCAGAGCTTTTAACTACAGCATTTGGGTGACAATTCAAACGGGGTGTCACAATGTTGGTCATTACTAGAGCTGTTCGCTTATAAGAGTGGTCGCAAAGAGATCTTCCACTGTATGTATTTCAGTAGTTTCGCGCAAGCAGTCTTCTTTCCTCCCGTAGTAAAGCGCCACGAAAGAGACATGTTGATTGATTAATTAGTTATTATTGATCATTTTGATTATTCAATTAGTTTATTCAGAAGCTGAGCCAAAAAAAAAAGGTTCTTGTTCTAAAAACGTTCCGCGAGACTGATTGAAAAAAGCAACAGGCACAGTATATGCATCGTTCGTAAGACTTTTTTGAAAACATAGCAAAAATAACGTGAAACTTAACTTGCATTTGAACCAAATCACACACCGTTGACTGCGAAGCCAGCCTCGAAGACAACTTTCTCTTTTAAATTAATTACTTTCTGCGTATTGCATGCCGCGTGGACAGTTTCTAAGACACCTTCCTTTCTTCAATTCAGTTACTTTCTGCAAACTACTTTGGCGCAAATTGAAGATTTGATACCGTCAAATAATGTAGAAAGTTTATTAGCTGGGTAATAAATGCTCACAAATAAGGTCTGCAAATTCTAGGAACGTTTGGCCTGTCGCAGACTGACTACCTTATTGCTACTAATTAAATTTCGCCAAAATCGCGAAATTTAAGCCCCGCGGAAAAAGGTTCCGCGAAAATTATCGACTAGAAATTTAATGCCTTAATGCAAAACCCTTTTATTAACTTTAACGTTCGTTTACAAGTAAATGCTAAATGCTTTCTAGGCAAAGACATATCGTAAATTCTGGACGGTATAGGACATGCAGTAGGGGTTATAACGTTGTACTTTGTCAAAAACGATCACGTTGTTAGTTTCGTTTTGTTATTGTTCTTTTCAATATTGTTATTGCTACTGTTCAATTTTGGTTTGTAGCGGAACTCCTTTGCGGCCGAAGGCCGCAAAAGTGGAGCCCCATACCCATACTAAGAGGTATGCTGGTGATTTTTTATGGTCATGGCAAGCGGAATGGCTCGCGGGCGCGTGCGCCGTACATACATACATACATACATACATACATAGACAGAGCTGAACAACGTCTGCGCATGTGCATGACGGGGAGAGGTCTGGGGTCCAGAATGGTTTCAAATTTTAATGACTTTGTAGGGAACCGTCTGGGTACATGAACATTTTCCACATTTTCAACGTCGTTTCTGCATATTTAAAGGTAACATTCATAACACGTGTAGTTTTTGCCATGTTTTATGTAATGCTCGTTTCTACCTTCACGATTTTTCTTCTACTTTTTGCTATAAACGTTCAAAGTTGCTCGTGACGGATTGAAATTGTTCCATCGATAGAACAGTTTACCGGGCAAGTGGTATGTGAACATTTAGCGGATTTTCAACGTCGTTTCTGCATATTTAAAGCTAACATTCATAACACATGTAGTTTTTGCCATATTTTATGTAATGCTCGTTTCTACCTTCACGATTTTTCTTCTACTTTTTGCTATAAACGTTCAAAGTTGCTCGTGATGGATTGAAATTGTTCCATCGATAGAACAGTTTACCGGGCAAGTGGTATGTGAACATTTAGCGGATTTTCAACGTCGTTTCTGCATATTTAAAGCTAACATTCAGAACACATATAGTTTTTGCCATATTTTATGTAATGCTCGTTTCTACCTTCACGATTTTTCTTCTACTTTTTGCTATAAACGTTCAAAGTTGCTCGTTATGGATTGAAATTGTTCCATCGATAGAACAGTTTACCGGGCAAGTGGTATGTGAACATTTAGCGGATTTTCAACGTCGTTTCTGCATATTTAAAGCTAACATTCAGAACACGTATAGTTTTTGCCATATTTTATGTAATGCTCGTTTCTACCTTCACGATTTTTCTTCTACTTTTTGCTATAAACGTTCAAAGTTGCTCGTGATGGATTGAAATTGTTCCATCGCTAGAACAGTTTACCGGGCAAGTGGTATTTGAACGTTTAGCCGATTTTCAACGTCATTTCTGAATATTTAAAGCTAACATTCATAACACAGGTAGTTCTTGACATGTTTTATGTAATGCTCGTTTCTACCGTGGAGATTTTTTTTCTACTTTTTGCTATAAACATTCAAAGTTGCTCGTAATGGATTGAAATTGTTCCATCGATAGAACAGTTTAGGTACCGCGCAAGTGGAACATCAAAAACTATAGTCATTTCCCAAGAATCATTAGGGCAGAGACAATATCGGCAGTACAGGTGTATCTGTACCAGCTCGTTTGGAAGTGGGAGGCTATCTTGAGTATGTTACCACCTTAGTTCTTTGTACAACTGCTGCTTTAAAATTAATTGCAGCCCTGTATGTTTATTTAGCTGGAGTGCCCTACATTTCATTTTTGTGTATGATACTCGTGAACGTCTTTAATCTTCAATCATGGTAATTGCCACTAGCGTTACAAATAATGCTAATCCGGCAATTACATGGTATCAGAATAAATGAAAAACAACGATGTAAATTAAATTATTATGTTAAATATTGTTCAAACAAAAAATGTGGAATTTTAAAATAAACATTTTAATAATACCATTTATTGTTTTCATTGATGACTTTGTTTACGGCCTGAGGCTTTCCCTCTTTTTGGTTAACAGCATTCAGTCCCTTTAAGATATTTTTGGGCAGCAAACAACATGACGGGAGTTGTAGGCAGTAAGAATCAAGATCTCCAATAATCCCCCATCTTGAGCTTCAAGCCCCCCTCTCTATTGAGCCCCCCCCCCCCCCACATGGCCACAAAACGACAGAAGGTACGGTGTGACATAGGTCGGGTTAGAATTGCTCTATATTCTTGATCTAAACGTTTCCAACTTGCAATTTCATATGGGACAGTTTCAGTACTTTTCTATTAAGTTATGTTTTCAGTATATCAATGATGGTTTTGCTCATCTAGTCTCTCAAAAAGAGCTTATATGCCAAGAGACTTGTGTTCATTCAAATTTCAGGATTAGCTCCTGATTTTGGATGCAAAACTCTTGGCTAATCATGTTATCACTTTTTTGTGGGCTACATTTCAGTAGAACACATTTGTATGAGCTTGGATGGGTTTCAGTTTTAAGATTGTGCATGGCAAGTGCATGAAGACTGTATTGCTATCTATTAAAGCTGGCCAGCACTCTGCAGAAAAAGAAAAAAGATTGTGTCATCTTTCATTCCTGGAGAGTTTTAAATAAGCCCCCCACTCTATTAAGTCCCCCTTCTAGTATGCTTGAAAATAAAGAAGCCCCCCAGGGGGCTTAACAGAGCATTTACGGTAATCACTGTGGTAAAGGACATTAAAAAATGGTTTATCATCAGGGTCCAACAAAAGTTTGGTAACATGCAAACAACTTAACAACAAGAAGGCACACTAAGAAATTTCAGAAAATAATGGGAAAGAGTGCTACGAAGGGATGTTATATGTGAAAAGGAGGATGTGCTCTTTTCCGGTAGGTGGGATGTGGAAAAGTATTGAAATCTTTGTGGCCTCAGAGGGTATATCTTTGGACCCAACTGCTTACAATGTGTACATTGTAATGATATTGTATAGCAATGATGGTCTTAGGGGTGTGTACATGATACTGGTGCAACTGTCATTCTGGTATGAGTTCACCAAACTCTCTCTTGTAGCTCTTATTTGTTTACACGGTACCAGCACAAAATGTCAGACTAAAATAAGTCATACCAGTGCAGGTTCACTAAACCAGATCAAGATTTTCACTCTTGCATCATGTAAACACAGTATCATTCTTATTGTTTCAATAATTTGATTGTAGCACAAAACTCAAACCACCACAAAACACACTTTATGTTAACACAGTACAAGTTTTCAGCACGTATCAGAATGAAAGTTGCACTGATACCTTGTAAACACCCCCTTTGAATCAATTCCTAATTTCACACCATTGCAAGGGATGATGTGTATTATAGGGATACTTGGTCAATAGCATCTGCCAACACTCAGTAGGGCAGAGATTACTTTAACTGATAATAGGTCAAAAAAGATCAGCTCTTGACTGCACTTATTAATATCAACCCCTTATCAACTGATTGTCCCTTAACTATACATGATCACATGCAAGTACAATGTTCAAATCCTTGGCTTTGGTATTTCCTACTTCAACACTATGACAACAACTCGTTCAGCTCGATTGGCCAAATGTGGAAACGCCGGGAAATTTAAAAACAAGTATATCCAACGATAAATGTGCCAAGGGAAATAACAAAGAAAATGAGAAAAACAGCAAAGTATCATGCAAAGGTGGAAAGCTATATAAGGCACAGGAGAAGTTAGCGAGAGGAGCTGGTGTGAACGTAGGAGAATATCTTTGTATTTCCCACCGTGACGAAGTAATGAGGGCAAACAACCGCTGCTCTTTTCCTACACGTAATTGAATCCAACATTCAAGGGCATTGGTGCCAATACCAAGGCATCTTTACAAGTAAATAGATAAGATAGGTGCGGGAGTTCAGGATTATCAGCCAGGCTGCAAATGGTGCACCAAATGTAAGAAAATGGAAAGAAAGTTAAATTGATACTTTGATTCAAACTGCACTGTGGCAAAGACAAGACTGGTAAGTGTAACCATGGAAGGCTTTTTAATAACTTTTAAATTTTTCAGACATTTAGGATTTGCTTGTGTACCCTCCCCTATGCCAAATTCGTTGAGGTTGAATAGGAACAAACGGTTTACCTATGGCTGATAGATACAAATAAAGAGATACATAACTATTGTGAATTATCTACAATTTTATTACTGTTGTCTCAACACATTAAAATGACTAACATCATTTTGAAATGTTATGAATACAACACAAATTGCAACACAAATTGTTATCATCATCATCATTCACATTACAAGTACAAATGGAACTGTTTACACCTGAAATCCAAATTTCTTTCCCACGACAGGTGCAGACTTCAAGACACAATGAAAGTGGATGCTCTGGGAAAAAGAAAGTGCAACATACATTATTTCTCGTTCCTAAAGCGCGTTAAGAGGTTGACCGTAGGCGAAACGACCGAAAAGCACCGCTATACAGCTTGAAATAAAACCACAATTTCTACTGAATGAAAGCTTTACTTACCGTAATGATATCGCCAAAGGCATCAAATTCTTCGTTTAACATCTCCCAGTACTAAATCGGCATTAAAAAAAAAAAAAATTCCCACAGCTTTGAACACAAAATCAGCGAGAAACCGACTTATTTACCACGAGGAGAGCAGTGACGTAACGAACATGCGCAGTGCGTTATTCAGCTCTGTCACATACATACATACATACATACATACGTACGTACGTCGCATTTCATGACATTCTTACATGAGGCAATTTTCCCTGGACGAGCAGAGACGAAGGAAAAGAGAAGGAGATAGAGATCAACAACGGGAAAGGATGAGAAACGCCACTGAAGAACAGCGTCAAGCACCCGGTCAAGCAGAGCGGAAACGAAAACGAGAAAGACGAAGGAACAGTACAGCAGAGAGATAAAGGCAACTAGAAATAAGACGGAACGGTACTGAAGAACAACGCCAGAGGAAAACTGAGAGACGCCGACAGAGAACTGTAAACATGTCGGGTACAGTTTTCTTGATTTTTATCTATTTGTGATTGGAAATAATTTTGTACCACCGAATAATTTACGTCTACGTTTTTGTTTTTTATTCTACAGATCATCAAGGGGAAAGAAGTCGTAATAGAGAGAGAACGGAGAAGAAATTTACGCCAAGGACAGCATGAAGTTACAAGGTGTTCAAAAAGGTAAAATCAGTTTCCTTGCTTTAGCAAAGTTTGTTTAACAAAAAAAATGTACTGTTACAAAAGGGAACTTTTCGTCAAAACTTAAACCGCACCTTTTACGGTATGTCATTTAATACTACTCGTAGAAAGTGAAAAAAAGAGGAAAAGAAACAAAACAAAACAAAACGAAAAAAGGGAACACAATTTGAGGTGGTAGTGCAAAGGTGATGGTATCATATCACAAGATTTCACAATATGGCCGCGCGCGTGACTGAGTGAGAACGAGAACACAATACCTTTTCAGCGTTAGAAATGAAAAGATAGGCTAAAGAAACTCGACTGCCGGTCCCGAATGCCTGTTAAGTGGAATATGAATGTCTTTATTGAGGAGAAATATGGATTGCTTTGGCCCGATGCTTTAATTGAACCAGCGTGAAGATCTGATTGCTGAGTTTCCCGGGTGAGTTTCTCGGAATTTTTCAATCATTTCACAGAATATTACGGTATGGGGAATTCGCTTTTATTTAGAAGGATCCCACTATCTCAACTCGCTTATCTCCAATTCCCCGTTATCTCGAACAAAGAGAAATTTGTCTTGGCTTTGGTCATAAATATAATATTTCCAGTTATTTACTTTTACGACGATAACCCGCTTTTCTCAACTTTGAAGAATACCAGTGTCTTTTGTTTTCACGGAGCAAAGTGTAGCCAGGCAAAGGAGGAAACAGCTTATGAAAGCATGCAATGAAGTAAAAGGCGAAAAGAAGTACCAACGCGAATCGTCAAGATGTTAACTCATTGACTAACAAAAGAATAACAAAACAGGACATAATTGATATATGCCTCGTTCTTTTAAACTCTGAATCCAGTCATTGTTTACAATATCCTCGGCAAAACCCCTACCAAAATCCATGCAAGTAACGAATCGACGAAAAAGCACATTCTCATTTATGTATCTACTGAAGTAGGTCTTAAATATTTTTTAACCCTTATTCTGATTTCTGAATTGTTTGCTTGAATTTCAATAATTTTATTTGGCTTCACTTAAGCTCAAGACTTAAGCTTATGTGTGAATTAATTTTGTTTATCACTTATGAATTGTTTGCTTGAATTTCAATAATTTTATTTGGCTTCACTTAAGCTCAAGTTAAGCTTACATGTGTATGTGTGAATTTTTTTTGTTTATCACTCAATATTATGCATGGTTCAATTCTACCTGTTACCATCCTCCCCCTCCCCGGGCCTACCCCCCGGGATTTGCAATTTTTTTCTCACTTGGCAGTCTATTCCCCACCCCCGGGCACACAGAAAGAGACGATTCCCCACCTCCGGGACTCCTCATCGACCACAAATACGTTGTTTTGTGTACAAAACCTAAATGACCATATTGATTTCCGTACAATAGCAAAATCAGACGTTTTGACAAGAACTTAAATGCTTTTCTAGAGTTTATTGAAAGAAGGACACTACATGCATAATATAATAAAAACATGAACAGAAAACTGAAGAAAAAACTCTACCTGCACTGGCGTACGGCTGGCAAGTAAAGAAATTTTCTTCGCCACATGTTTTATTCTATATATAGTGCATACGCACAAGAGGCCCATGAACAAATTGATGGCAGCATTTAAAGGAGTTTTTCTTACCTTGTTTCATAAGAACACTGGACTGAAATCTCTGTTTAACATAAAACTGTGCATCCGTTTTGATATAGAGTCTATTTAAGTGGTCTTATTATAAATATAAACACACTGAAGAAATATTTCTTTGTTTGTGACGACCACCATTCATTCGAGTATGCATCAAACGCACATTCTTTCAACAATTTAGAATAAACGTACCGTCGAACACAGATTTTAATTTTGAGAGATTACTCTTCTCTAAACAGTCTGCTACAAATACTAGAGATTTTCACTGGAAATAGGCTCCACGCGGTCCGGGGCCATCATATCAACTGAGAAGTGACGTACTTTACAAGAACAACAAGAAGTTATTTTCGATTTGCCCCCCTCCCCGACTCCCCGGGACAAGACCACTTCAAACAATTCCCCACCCCCAGGCTCGAAGGGCTGGACTTGTCCCCGGGGTTGCCTGGTGGGGGGATGGTAACAGGTAAAATTGAACCATGCATTAGTTCAGAAGGCGACTGCAATTTGCCATTTTTTTTTCGATCTCAGTTAACCTACATGTATGAAATAAAAGCACTGCATTGTGGAAAGTGCTTCTTACTATTTGTCACTCATAATGGAATGTTCATGTTTTAGAAAGTTTAAATAATTACTGCATGCATTTTTTGGTTTTCTCAAAAATCATTGTATTCCCAAGGGGGGGGGGGGGAATCCAGATGTAAGCAAAGGATTTTTTTATGCAATTGACATATTTGTACTGATGTGTTTTTGCTTTCTAAAGGCAATCTGGCTTGTTTAACTGACAATTGTCTGCTGGGATTAGTTAGAACATGTTTGATTAATTGCAATTGGCTCTTTACTGAGTTAAGCAAAGGAGACTGGAGATGATTGAACATCCAGTAAACTTAAATGAGGTCCTGCCATTTTGTTGCTCATTCGATCGATTGATATTCAAGTGCTTTACCTTACCTGTATTACCCAATGAACTGTGCAAAGGGCGGAAGACAATTACATGTAACCACTTTTTAGACAAATGGCTAAAAGAGTTTGGATAGCTGCAAATGAGGGGTTCAGGCTGATTTATTAATTATTTGTTAGGATTCCACAAAAGCTGGAAAGAAGAACACTTTCACGGGTGGATGCAAAAATTTCCAACAATGGGTCTTGTACGTCTCATGAATCAGGTGGATCACAAAAGTAAAGCAAAGTATAGCTTCGGCAACAACATTTCAAAGCGGGAAGTGACAATGCTAGCAAAGTGAATGACGACTCCCTTAATAACTGACATTGAGTATATAAATTACTATTCTGTTCACCCATTCTTTCTGTTCATTAATGTCACATTGGTCAAAAATTGCGTTGTGAATGCTTTAATAATGTATGTTACATACAATATTAGTTATTTGATGTTGTCAAAAGAAAAACAATGAAGTTAATATTATTTTAAGGATGAAAGTAATTTGACAGGCGCTCGTTCTCATGAATTTTGCACTCCAAGAACTGAAAATTTTCTTCAATTGATGAACTTAGAGTTGAGGAGGGGAAAGAAAACAAAGATGCTCCAATGAAAGTCTAATTTATTTGAATTGTAACTACAGTGTACCTTTTATTTGCAGTCCTCTATCAGGCATTTAAGCCTCGACTTTTAGTGGCCCTGGTCAGTTTTAAATCGCCACTGGCGACTGGGCGACTGCCATTTTTTAGCCCTGAATGTTTTTTTTTTTTTCACTGATCCTTTTTTTCTGTTCTAGGCATATATGCCAGCAGTGATCAGTGATGCAGCATTTTCTTACAGTGAAGTTAAGGTACGTGGAAGATATCAGTTAATATATAATTAGCCCAGCTTACGTATCTAATTGTTCAGTAAATTGAACTGGATTGAATGCAGTGATTGGGTTAATTTGGGTTCGGTAGTTGAACACAATTGATGACCAAAAATATGCCTATATATACAGCTGTGTTTGATTCCATTCAATTTCTGAACCCAGTCAAACATAATTAAACAGTTTTAAAATCATTCAAGTATATAGATTTAGCCAAGCCTAAAAGTGGAGCTCCAATTTTTATTTGGCAATCCTATTATTCACAATGGAAAATAAAAATTGAACCAAGGATAAAATTGAACCACAACATTTACATGAGTGTGCCATCAAGACTTCCATTTGGGTGGCAATGAGAGCCTTTACATCTGGACTTAAGGGAGGAGACTCTTAATCACCATATTGTTGCTGTGGGAAGTTCCTCAGAACCATCATATCTTGGAAACCCTATTACTTCCACAGATAAGCTGCTTGGCCACGTTTGTTTTATGGGAAAGGTTTTCAAGATTTTCAAGTCACAACCATATTCAGCATGTCATTTGACCTGAACAGAAAAAATGCTAAAACTCAAACAGCATACAGTTCTCGCTATTGTAAACATTGCGAACATTTAAAGATTATCAGGATGCAAAATTTTAAGCAACAGTTTCTAGAAATTTGCTTTATTATGAATATAAAAGTTGTGATGGCACAAGCACATATCTTTATACATTTTTGTGCTGTAGTTCTTCTATTCTTTGTAAAAACAGTAATTGCATGCTTCAGATTGTAAAGAAGGGTGGGGCGATTCGCAAAAAAGTCGGAACTTTACTAGTTTCCTCTTAGTTTTACTGATTTTCTTTTTAATGTGCAGTTGCATGGGACTGGCAGTAGCTATGCGTGCACAATGTTCAGTTGTGGAATTCATATGTTCTTCTTCATTACTTCACCAATATAGTGGCAGGAAACGCTGTAAACAGCGTATGACAGAATACCATCCACAAAAATCCCTTAGCAACAATGCGAGATTTGTAGTTAAGAATCTCCACTCCTCAAGTTACAAAATCCTTTTTTCACGGTGATGTGAGATTTATCTGGATGGCAATATGGTTAATTACAGGGGGGTAACTTAATGCAGAATGAATCAAATAGTTACACAATGTTTACGTGATACCGGTATGAACTCACCCAGGTATGGCTTGCACTGTTACGAGATTTTGTGTTGTAATCATATAACAAATACAGAGAAGCAAGAGGGAACTGGGGTGAACTTGTAGCAGAATGAAAAGCATACAATGAACTGGTGTCATGCAAACACCCCCTCAGACTAAAGTTGAGCAGCTCTCAAGAATGTTTAACAACATCCTCAGATAACCAGGGGCAGTAAAACCCTGATTTCATTAAAACAGTGTAAACTCAGACTGGTGCAATTTTGTTTACATGAGACCAGTCTGAAATTCAGACTGGCATAAGTATTTACATGAGACCAACCATCTTGAAAAATACAGTT
This sequence comes from Siderastrea radians, assembly GCA_964017195.1. NCBI lineage: Eukaryota > Metazoa > Cnidaria > Anthozoa > Scleractinia > Rhizangiidae > Siderastrea > Siderastrea radians. Next base: position 31,185,243 of record OZ024898.1, read on the forward strand.
TACCTTACATCCACTTGGATTGCTTCAATGCCACTTATTTAAATGCACATGCTCAAAACTGAAAACAAATACCGTAAACTGCCGCTTATAAGCCCACCTGCTTACAAGCCCCCCCCCCGGCTATAGGCCCATCCACCTGTAAACAAAAAATACATCCGGTAATATGCCACCCCCCCCCCCCCCCCAGATATAAGCCCTCCTCTAGTTTTCCCTGTTTCCTTAATATCAAGCACTCTCACAGAAAACTGCAAAGATTAACTCTGAGCTTCTGTTTTGTTATGTTCCGGTTACGTTCGCGTTGTTGCAGTTTTGATTTTGTTGTTAAAATTGAAGTGAATTCGATTTATTGTGACATTTCAAAGGTTAATTACAAACTGGTACATTAAAAACGTATTTCGATCAACACTGCTGTGGCTCATTTTGTAACGTTTTTCTTATCCCGCTTATAAGCCCCCCCGGATATAAGCCCCTCCATTTATAAGCCCACCCAAAACCCCCGGCCTTACAAAGTTGTATCAGCCTAGGGCTTATAAGCGGCAGTTTACAGTGTCTTAAAACATTTGGGGTAGTTTTTCATGCGAGCGTGCATGCTCAGTGCATGACACGGCATGACATAATGCCAATTTTGTGAATTGTGTGCGCAGTATGGATGCGCAGAAAAAAATTGCGCAAATATCCTTAGAACCTCCCTAAAGCCACGGGCTTACTTTTGGCAACTGAGGTAATTAAACTCTGCTTTGTTTCCCATACAGGTTTTTATTCCATCAACCTGATGTCAGAAAAAATATGGCAGTTTATTGTAAGGCTTTGGTTAATAAATTTGTACTCTTAGCTACATATATGTTCCCAGGCAGACATTATCAATTGAAATAAAAAATTTTAAGAGCAGTTTTGAAATAAGGTTTTATATTTTTGGTTTTTTTTTTTTGGTAAATTTTGATGTTGGTGATTAGTTTGACTGTATCCACATACACTTCATGTTCCCTCAGTAACACATCCATACACCAGTAGCATTTCAGTTATTTGGGAGTAACCCTACCCCCCCCCCCCCCACACACACACACAAGCACACACACAACTAACGTCCCAGGAATAATGATTCAGACTTATTTACTTGAATTCACTTGACAGGGAAAACTATTTCAAATGATGGATTCACCACAGTCTGATCCCCTCTTGTCAGTTCATTACATGACAGGTTTCTGACTATCCTGAATTGATTTATGAAGAGGCTTTTCTTTTTGTTTCTCTTTGCTACCAGATTATGACAATCAGTAACATTGCTCATTGGTGACATTAGATGCAGTGTAAAGGCTAATGATCAAACCAAAAACAAATTCAACCACAAGATTTACTACCATCACAGTCAGGGGTAGTAACATAGTGAGTCATAATCTGTGCATCAAATAAAGTCACTAGTGGTTACTGGACCATTTGTTATTCGCGTTGGCAACACTGTTAGTCACAAATTTTTAATTGACTGATTGACCGATTTATCAACTAAGTGGTTGAGTGGTTGATTCATGACTGATGGGTACTTAAAGAGATTGATTTTAATATAATAGTCCCTGGGCATCAATGAGAGTAAACAAGGTACATTGTTATTCCACTATAGCATCAGTTTATCATATAAGGGGGAAACACATACATGAGGGTATGAGTGTATTGCACTGTAGTGTCCCGGTTTCAAATCACTCATTGAATAAATCATTTAAAATGATAGGCAAATATTGTAGTGGAATAATAAATATCATTCAGTGGTTTTACAGATAATGGTCAAGGACATTTTACCGGTACTCATTGCTCGCATTTTTCCTCGCTCTATACCACACAACTTATCTGTCAAACCACTGAATAAGGTGGAGGTATTTTTCAATTAGTACCTTGTCTATGCAATTTGACAACTCTGCAAAAATGTAAATAAATTAAACCGTAGACTTGTGGCAGAGAAAAGGCCGAGGTAAGGTGAACAAAAATAATTATTGTGCCCAATATTTAAGTTTACAACCTAAAACTGGGGCTTATTTAGAATTTTGTAAAACAGGTTCATACCTGCCATCCATCCCCATTTAATGGGAATTGTCCCAATTTTGGAGTTTCAAAACCTAAAAAAATCGGGACATTCCGATTTTCCAGGAAAAAAAAGACAATTTGGAACTGGATTATTAAAGATTGGCCTTCAATTGGTCTTTTTTTGACTCTTCTTTTGTTTTGTGCAATACATGTGGTGCTTGAGACCATTAAACAACACCTGAGAATTCTAATGCTTAGACAGTACAGTACAGGCAATATTTTTAAAAATTAATGCAAAAACCCTAGAGCATCCTAGACCCTGCTCAGTGTTGGGGGGCAGTGGGGGGGGGGGGGGGCAGGGCACTACCCCAGGACTGGGGTGAGCATGGGGGGGGGGGTGGTCCCTATTTCTGATTTTATAAGGTTGCCAGGTATGCAGATTCTAATTTGATGAGAGGTGTATTTACCTAAACTATAATATTGCTGTCAGGTACCACTTGAGATAATAATAATAATAATAATAATAATAATAATAATAATAATAATAATAATAAATAAAATAATAATAAATAAAATAAATACTAATAAATAAATAAATAAATAAAAATTGGAGTTCCGCTTTTAGGCTTGGCTAAATCTATATATTACTTTAAGATATAGCAGTGAAGAATTAAAATGAGACTGTGGGGATCCTCATTTTTCGCGAAAATTACTTCCCTTTAACACGACTCTTCCGCCAAATCAAGAAATCTAAGTCTCGCGAAATATGCCTCTTCCATTTTCGCGAAATTAAGTGCACTGCGAAAATTAGTACGAATTAGCAATCTTATTTATTGGGCACTTAAACCTTTGTTTATCCTGCTGTGTTTTTAAAACACAGCAGGATAAACAAAATGAGGTCTGCAAATTCTAGGAACGTTTAGCCCCTTAAAAGGGGCATCAAATTTTCAATTTGCGCAAAGCAGTTTGCGCAAACAATGTATAAACAGGTGTATTAGGAGAGTGGGGACACGTTAGTCTACTTTTAAGTGAGCAGCAGTTGAAACCGTTGCCAAGTCCATTGAAAGCTTTTAACAGGCCAAAATTTTGCTGCGTCAGTGGAGGAAAGAAAAAACGTAAACGAGATTGGAAAGCTTTTGTAATTCTATCAAGCTGTGACTGTCTAGTGATGATGATGATGATGATGATGATGATGATGATGATGATGATGATGATGAAGAAAACCTTTATTTAACCACGATCTGTTTTAAAGCAAATACATGCTTGAGGGGTCGTGTGTACGTGTGACTAACTAACTACTTAAGAAAAATTAATATTACATCGTAATAAACTAAAATAAACGATATTATGTTTTAATAAGATTAAGATTTAAAATTGAAAATCACACATGTGTTTCGGAGTTGTCTGGATCGACAAACTGCCAAAATTAAGTTTTTTAAATATGGGGTCCATTCTTGCTTTTTTGCAAAAGTGCTTGTGGTTGGTAGCGTTATTGAAATAGCTTGACACAAAATTCCATAAGACTGCACCTCTGTACCGGATTGAGTTCTTTAAAAACGACGTTGAAAATCGTGGGACAACCGCTTTTAGGTGTCCTCTTAGGTTGTAGGGTCCGTGTCTCCACGTTACCAAATCTGAAATCGTTTTAGGAATCTTTTCGATTACAATATTGTAAAACAGCTTAATAAGACTGAGTTTGTATAAATCGAGTAGTAAAAATATCCCCACCGCAATAGTACTCAGTGTCATAGAATTACGAAGATGTTCAAGCTAAGGAACAAAATTACAAATTAAGGTTTTTTTAATTTTGTTCATGTTTTCCCTTTCCTTCACTGAATCCTCTTAGCGTCAAACTGACACCAAATCCATTAAACACTGCTCATTTAGTTATTACGATTCGAAAATACATGACACTTAAATAAGTTAAAATAAGTCTTTGGTGTGGCAAAATAAAAAAAAATTAAAAATTTAGTTCAAATAATCTTGCAGGGAGTTACCGTGTTCAGTGTAGGATTAGAATATAGGTCGTGTCTCCGCTTAAATATTTACATGGAAACATTTGTTTTATCTAGTGATAATTTGACTGTAACAACTAAACCCAGGTCCACAGGATTTGCTTATGTATTCGCCCATAGTTGTATTACTGCGGATGTGTTCCAATTAGATGTTTTCACTAGAAACGAAATTCCCCAATATTTTCTTTTATTTTTAATCACGTATATTTTAATTACGAGCTTAAGTGCAAGTTACCCTGCCATTTCGCCTATAAACCTCTGCATTGCCGGGCTAATTTTCTTTTTATTCCACTTCAAGATGGCAGCCGATTATAATTAACGTATTCCAACAAAAAAAGGAAAGAAAACAAGTTTTTAAACGGTTCAAAACTTGGTTGGATTCAAGGAATTCCATTCTGCTTCTATAGATTTCCACTATACGTACCGAAATGTTAGTTCCTTGGACCGACTAGCCTTAATTGTTTTAGCGTGTATATATTGTGACGTTTTGGCAGTATGCGAACGCTGGTCATTTTTTAATAATAATCAACCAAATATTTTCCGAGCTGATGTAAATCGTGACCTATTACTGAAGCCAAACAGTAAACTTGGCGTTTTGTGAACCTTAAAACGTGCAGGTGTTGTATGAGGTAATGAACTCTGTAATGACAAACGCAAATGTCTGCCATCTTGAAGAGGGCGTGGTATGCAGAAACTGACCAATTTATTCAAACGCTGCTGCGCTCAAAAGAAAAGCTAAAATGTATCAGTTCCTCGTTCTGAAAACGTACCTCGAGACCGATTAAAAAAAAAGCAGCAACACGTGTAGTATTTTCACCGTTCTTAAGACGTTTTCGAAAAAAAAAGCAAAAATAACGCGAAACTTGAATTTGAACTAATTACATAACCGCAAACTGCGAAGCGGCAGCCTCGTAGATATACACTTTTGAATTAATTACTTTCTGCGTATCGCGTATTGCGCAGCCAGTTTCTAAAAGACACCTTCCTTTCCTCAATTCAGTTATTTTCTGCAAACTACTTTGGTACAAATCTAAAATTTGATATGGTCAAAAAGAGTAGAAAGTTTAATGGCTGGGTGATAAACGATCACAAATAAGGTCTGCAAATTCTAGGAACGCTTGGTCTGTCGTGGAACTTATTTTAACAATCTTATATATTTGGCACTTAAACTTTGTTTATCTGCTGTGTTTTAAGGGGCACCAAATTTTCAATTAGCTTAAAGCAGTTTGCGCAATCAACGTATAAACAGGTGTGTTAGGAGAGTGGTGACGAGTTAGTCTACTTTTTAAGTAAGCGGTAGTTAAAACCGCTGTCTCAACATAATGTGAAACTGTTGCCAAGTCCATTGAAAGCTTTTCACCATCAGGCCAAAATTTTGCTGCGTCAGTGGAGTGGAAATTTGAAAGCTTTTGTATGTTGAATTTTTAAGAGTTTTGTCAAGCTATGACCGTTAAGTAAACCACCACACAATTGCACTCAGTGTCATAGAATTACGAAGGCGTTTAAGTTAAGCAACAAAATTACAAAGGTTTTTTAATTTTTGTTTTCGTTCTTTTCCGTTCCTTCACTAATTCCTCTTAGCGTCAAACTGGCACCAAATCACGCTGTTCACTAAGTTATTAAGTTTATTAAGATTTAATTCAAATAATCTTGCAGGACGGTAACGTGTTCAGTGTAGGATGAAAATATAGTTCGTGCCTCCGCTTAAATATTAACATGGAAACATTTTTTTTATCTAGTGATAATTTGACTGGAATACCTACACCTAGGTCCACAGGATTTGCTTATATATTCGCCTATAGATGTATTACTATGGATGTGTTGCAATTAGATGTTTTCACTAGAAACGAAATTCCCCAATATTTTCTTTTGTGTTTAATCACGTATAGTTTAGTTACCAGTTTAGTTGCAGGTTACCCTGTCATTTCGACTATACACCTCTACTTTGCCGGGATAATTTTCTTTTCCTGCCCACTTCAAGATGTAAATAACTTACGTAGTAAGCTTGTAATAGTATTGTAAGTAATGTGTCTGTGTTGTAATAAAGGTTGCATTAAAAAAAAAAAAAAAAAAAAAGAAAAAAAAAAGATGGCAGCCGATTAATTAACGTTCTCAAAAAAGAGAAAAGAAGAAAGAAACAAGTGTTTAAACGATTCAAAAATTGGTTGGATTCAAGCAATTCTATTCTGCTTCCATAAATTTCCACTACGTACCGAAATGTTAGTTCCTCGGACGGGCTAGCCTTAATTGTTTTAACGTGCCATTTCCACTATAAACCTCTACGGTGCCGGGCTTATTTTCTTTTGACATGTTTAATGCCCACTTTAAGATGGCGGCCGATTAGTTCGAAGAAGAAAGAAAACAACTGTTTAAACGGTCCATTCTATGCTGCTTCTACAAATTTCCACTACGTACCGAAATGTTAGTTCCTTGGACCGGCTAGCCTTAATTTAACGTGTATATCGTGACGTCTTGGCATTATGCGAACGATGGTCGTTTTTTTCCAAGATAATCAACCAAACATTTTTCTAAGCGTAAATAGTGTGACTTATTACTAACTCCAAACAGTAAACATGGCGTCTTGTGAACCTTAAAACGTGCAGCGGTTGTGTAAAGTAATGAACCCTGTAATGAAAAACGTAGATGTCTGCCATCTTGAAGAGGGCGTGGTAGGCCGAAACTGACCAATTCATTCAAACGTTGAGGCGCTTAAAAGCAAAAATAAATGTATCAGTTGCCCGTTCTGAAAACGTACCGCGAGACCGATAAAAAAACAAGATGTGTAGTATTTTCACCGTTCTTAAGACTTTCTCGAAAAAATAGCAAAACAACAACACACACACACACACACACACACACACACACACACACACACACACACACACACACACACACACACAAAACACGATACTTGAATTGAATTAACTACACACCGCAGACTGCGTAGCAAGCCATGAAGATATACCTTCCAATTTTGAATTAATTACTCCCTGCGTATCTTGTACCGCGTGGCCAGCTTCTAAAACAGCTTCATCTCATAAATACTGCGTGGACAGTACCGATTGGTAGGGTATTCTGCAGTTACTTGTCGCTACCATTATTACATAAGGACATTGATTTGGACAATAAAGCCGAGTGAGAAGTTGAGTTTAATTGAGTTCTTACTCCGTGTAAATACGATCCCGTTACAAGCCAATACAAACAGATTGTACCCTTGCTGTCTACAGTTAAGTGCGTATTTAAAACACTGAGAGAGCATTAATTTTAGTCCGAGTCTTTTTGAACCCGCGTAATGTTTCTTCCGTTCGAACTTGTTACAATTTTATCATTAAACATCATTCTGTTGCTTTTAAATTGTGCTTTGGTCTTTGTATCGATAAAACGTGTCTGTGACGTTTATTCCGAGAGCAGCAAAACTAAAGGCAAAATTTAGGGCTTTTTAAACTGACGAAAATGAAAAATATCGCTTTCGGGCCTTAAATCGCCAAAGTAAACACAGAAAAACAAAGCAAAATAATATGGCAGCAATTTTTTTTTTTTATTTTCGCCAGTTTTGTAAGCCCTAAATTTTGCCTTTAGTTTCGCTAATTTGATAAACCGATGAAACTATTGTAAATGCACAGCACACCACCCAAACAGAGGATGGTAAACTTGTGGTCCCTTTGATGGCCGTATTATTCGGATTCAACTGTACATGCATGAATTGCTTTAACACCACCAAACTGGAAGACATCAAATGGATTTTTTTAAAGACACAATGAGCCACAATCAGTCTTTACTGATTTTTATAGAAGACAAAGAGGAAAAACTGGGTTCCGATTTTGTCAAAAATGGGTTCTGACTTTTTCAAGTTGGAACTCGTTTCCATTCTGGCCATCCAAAACCAAAGACAATTATTGAACTTTTTGTGCACTAGAGTGGCGGTTTTAACAGAACTGGACATTTACTTTTGCGCTTCCATCGATATAAATATGTTTTTTTAGCCTTTCAAACACGTGATACTAGACGATAACGTCTCTTCAACACTCTGGCCACGTTTATCGCCCAACTCTTTTCTCTCCTTTACTTGCAGCGACAAAAACCGAGGAGCATGGAGGGCAGGCCCAGTGCATCCGCCTCTCAGCCGGCCTCGGAAAAACGGCTTCAACTACATCCAACATTGCTGAATTCAACTTTGATGAACGTATGGATGTTGAACGTTGTGGCCAAGCGATTACAACTGACTTTTCTTTTCAGCATATTTCAAAGTCAGCAGTGGTTACACCACCCTAGCTTAACAAGATTTCCCCAGTATAATTTTCCCTTGGTAAAATAGCTGAGTTTTCATTTACCTAGGTAATTAAGGCTACATATATCCAGGGAATTCAAGGAGGGAAATTTTCTGGCTGGACTACTTTAGCGGGAGAAAACAAACAATAGAGTCATGCTTTTTAGTGAAACGAATAAGAAGACGAGGAAATCGTTCCAACGAATATGCTGCTAAATCCTTGGTCTGTTGCATTTTCTGGGGCGTAAAAAAATTTGCGATAAAGATAAACTAAAACTTGCTGTAAGCCTCAGCATTCCGTTAAAATTCAATACACAATATTGCTGCAAAAGATTCCACACGCGGTCGCCTGCTGCAAATTAGGTCACGTTACTGATCACGCACGTCACAAACTCGGCTTCTTTTTGGTAGGTTTACCTGGGGAAACCAAACTGCTGTACCCTGCAATTCACAAGGGGTTTTGCTTGAGGCATTTTCTATTGTTCTCAGACACTTTACTACGAAAATTTACCTGGGTAAATTTTCCCGAGGTAAAATCGTTTATATGGGAAAATGTCACTTTCCCCAGGGAAACCTCTGATTTACCTAGGTAATTAAAACTTGCCTCGTGTAACCACGGCTAATTGTTGAATTTGACATGTTGCACTTGTTTAGCCACGCTGTTGGATGATTTTGAATGTTATTGAATTATACAAATTGTGTTTTCCGAACGTGTATGTATTCACATCGTCGCACGTGCCAACCTTACGAATTCAACACTGTTTTTTCACACCTGAGGACAAAAAAAATGTTCGATGGTGTTGGATCAATACTTTGATGGGAAAAAATTTCGTTCAACACCAACATCATTCAACATTTTCCAACATCATTCAACATTTTCCAACATCATTCAATAGAGAGGCGAAACACGTGCCACAAGTTATATTCATCAATGTTGGACAATGTTGGACAATGTTGGATAACTGGTTAGGGGTAGTGTTAGAGGTGGGAGCTAAAAACTGGAATTGATGAAGACAGTCACTAATGAACAACCACTTATCTTTACTTGTGAATTTCTCTACCTTTTGTCTACTGTCTGACCTACACTCGAGTTAATCCCATTACCGCAAGTTCCCTACCCTCCAATGTAAACTACATTTCTCTAGAAATCTGGTGCAAAGAGTCTGGGCCCAGTTGTTCAAGGTCGGATTAAGCGGCCTTCACACGTCCAACCAATGTTGGCCAACTCGTGTTGGCAAAGTCAAATTGGTGTGTGTGAACGACACAACAACATGTCGGCAAACTGCCGGCGACAAGTAGAACTTGTTTCTATTCTCGCCAACTTTTCGCCAACAGTTTGCCAACATGCTGTTGTGTCGTTCACACACACCAATTTTGAGTTTGCCAACACGAATTGGCCAACATTAGTTTGACGTGTGAAGGCCGCTTTAACCTTACGCAGGATAAGTGAAAATTTTTAAATCACTTTTAATCTTTAACGACGTGGACTCCTGTAGATTATTTTCACTCAACAATTTGACTTTAGCTGCTTTCAAATTATCACATAAAATTAGCAGCTGTAACGCTTTTAAACAAAAGAAACAGAAACCTCGGACAACATTTAACCCAGAGTTAGCAATAATCGGCATTCGAACAACCAGGCCCTAGTTATTAAACAACAGCCCAATAGCTGAGACTGGCACCTGATTTTGGCCTGTCAGACCTAACATTTCATCATCTGGTGTCTTTAAATCTGACCTTCCGTCACCCTTTTTCTTATGCAACAGCCTTGTGAATGGCATTTTTCGTTCAGTATTTTTATAACATTAAGTGAAACAAGATGAACTACCCTAACTATGACATTATATATACGCCTGATGACAAAAAATTTGCCAATTATACAAAAAATTTGCCAATAGCATTGTCCGCCGTGTCAAAACTGAGTAATAAATAGTCCTAACACGACTTCCTTTGTACAGACATAATTTTCTTCATGCTACAGACAATTTTCATTAAATATCTTCAGTATGACTGTGTACATTAAGGACGGCAGGGGTTGTTCCTCCTACACTTGGACTCTCTCCAACTGGTGGTCCAATGACTCCAGCTTCTCTTGCTTGATGAACCTTGAAAAAGAAACCCAACTTAAAAAATTACTCTGCTACAAGTATACTTTACAGAGGGTAAAAAACGGGTTTATGCATGAAGCATGCTTAGGGCACAATTCAGTATGTGAAGCATGGAAGTAGAAATGTAAAAGAAAAATGTAATTCATCAATTCAGGAATTGATTTGACACGTGAATTGTCTTCTGGTTCATTTAAAGTACATGTGACGCATAAATTTGGCACAAAAATGTGCATAAACCAACATCATGACCCCCCTTTGCTACCCTCTTTGATGGGATGTCAAATATAACCAACCAAACATGGGTTGGGGAGGGAGGCAATGCCTCCCTGTATAGCACTGAGTATCTGTGTTACTTCCAGTTGCATACAGAGAAACTGATCTAATGTAAAGTTGCATTTGGTGATATGCAGTTTACACAGTTAACCCACTACCAGAGCTGTCATTTAGGGCCATAACCTGTAAAACCTGTTACGTCTTAGCATGTTTGATGGGAGCCCAGTGTTATGGATGACCTTGCCTCTTGTTGGTACAATTTACTCACAAAGCAACGTGTTTGTACAGGTGTCAAGATCAAGACAACGGGTGATTCAAAACTTAACCCTGTCAGCCGCAATATTAGTATGCAATTTCTTGTTACTGGTCTGTTGAGTACCACTTGGGAGAACTTGTTTACCGCTATTTCAATTAACAATGTCGGATGTTAAAGCCTTGAGCTTCTGCGACAAGACCGAAGGGTATTCTAATGGGTAGCTGTACATCTCTTGTGATTCGGCTGTTAAGATGGGTAAGAGTACCATAAACACTTGTCCATGTGATTTTTTTTCTGTAGAATTGAACAGTAGCCTAAGTTTGGTAAATTTATTAATAAATTACCCACATCACCTTGCAGTCTTGTCGTGAAGGTTTCCCGACAACGTTAATTGAAATAGCTGTATACAACAAGACAGTTCATCTTTGGTGATCACTTCCCTAATTCTCATGACCTGTATGTTTTACAATGCACTGATATGATAAGGAGAAATTAGATGCTGATCACCATTGGGGCTGAAAGGGTTTATGATACAGCCCTGCATTACTACCCCCTCCTCTGGATGGGACACAAGCCTACTGCAGGATTATACCAGCATTTTGTTAAATTTCCCTGACAGTTTGCCAGTGAATATTCATTTACCTGGCAGAGAGACAATGCAGAAAGTAAAGTTTCTTATCTAAGAAAATAACAAAGCAGCAGAGCCCTGATTCAAATCACAGACCTTCAGCTGGAGAAACTGTGTTGTCTGTTGACCACCACATCTCCTCTTAAAGCTATGTGCAGTAAATAAGCTAAGGTACGGTAAAGTTAGGTTAAGTTGCACATGAGCCAAGGAGGCCCACATGGCGGGAGCTTAACCCAGTTTCTGTAGCATGAAGCAACTGAGAGTATTGCTACTCTCCACTGAATGGGATACTAGTCCTTCACAGGGTTACCCCCCAGCAGTATGCTACAGCTACCCATTTATACACCAGGGTTGAGAGAGACAATGTGGGGTAAAGTTTCTTGTCTAAGGAAACAACACGATGCCAGGGACTGGGCCTTGAACCACCGACCTTCAGATCTGAAGTCTAACATGCTAACCACTACACCACCACACCCACCACATGTGCAGTAAATAAACTGACAAAGAAATAGCAGGGCACTATCTATATACCTCGCATAAGAATCTTGTAATAGCATCAAAATATCCATAACACTGCCATGTTTCATTGTGAGTACCATGATCAAAACATTCCAGTTTCTTTAGACAGGAGCCTGATACCTGGAACAAAGATCAATAAGAATTAATGATCTGTACTTGTTGACTTGACGACAGGGCCAGACAACACTTAATTGACTAAGGTTAAGTAAGGTCCCTGTGTCAATGTTTGTCACCTGGCTGCTTAACAAAATATGGACATTGTTAGGAGAAATCAGGTATTGAGGTAATTCCCCTGTATTGTATTATGCATCCTTACTGTGCACGACGTGTTGCGTCATTAGCGCGCGCACATCCAGGGAGTAATAGGTTTCCTAGGAGGCTAAGCTCACCAGAGAAAAGAATAGTTATTTACTCTTAAACAAGCATGGGGACCTATCTTTTTTTCCAAATATTTTTGACCTACCATTCATCCTCTTTTTGAACAAAGAGTTAGAAAAAAACATGTGTTCGAAAAAAAAATTACTAGAAACGCATTACTCATGGAGATGAAATCACAACCTCAAGAGCATGCAAGTAAGGAAGGTTTTAAGTCAATGTCGTCTGATGCTTTGAGCGTCTCCCATAAAACTTCTAGTAAATTGCTCCTTGTTATCGATATTTTCAACTAGTACATTGTTTCAAGATTTGCTTTAATTGTGTGCTTCCCATTCCTACAGAAAGTAGCGTAAACTGATCAAATAAACATGTGTTCGTTAGGCAAAATTGCAAGGAACTATGGGGTAACTTGAGACGATGATATCTTGTAAACGGACAAGGGGACCTATTCTTTTTATTTTATATGTCAAAACATTGCACGATAGATAACAACTTGTGAAAGTTTGACAAACATCGTATGTTAAATTTTATTTTGGGGGAATGACCTTAATCACTTGGGAACTAATACCAACACTTACCTTGTACAAACTGGTCATCATTCTTGGAGGAATCAGTTGATCAGCCAATCCTGATAAGAACAGGGTTGGAATTCTTGCCTTGCGAATCTTCTTCAAGGAGTCATACTGTAATGAACAGAGGACACATCAGTAAGAATCGACTAATCCATGACATAAGGGTCGTATTAAACCAGCAAACAGCCTTACATGTAGGCCCATTTCAAATGATGTGCTATTGCTGTGCTAAGCTGGATCGACTGTAGCATGACTTGGTTTGAGACGTTGAATTTGATTCAGTCGAATAAAACAGCTGTTGCCAAAAACAAAACAATGATCAGCGGTGGTAAGAATAAATCCAAACAAATGCATGCTAACATATTTAAAATTTATGAATTGAGTCCGGTGTGCCAGCAGCACAATATTTGAAACCAAGTCGTGCTACTGCCTTGTTGCACAGCAAAGCAGTAACACAATTTGGTTTAAAATGTCATACTACTGCCATGCTGTAGTTGAAACTAATTCGACCAACTATGTTTGGCATGGCAGTACCACGACATTTGAAACATGCCTTAGCTAGTGGGGTTCTCTAGAAAACAGTAAAGTAACTTGCAAGGTAAAGGGTTTGCAAAAGCTAATCTGGGAAAGCCTCTCTGGCTCAGCACATCATCTGTTCATTTAGCATAAATGCAATTCAACATTCATTACAACATTACCTACATTACCTTATTTCTGAAGCAAAAGTAAGGTAGCTTGCTAAGGCCATTCATGACTAGTTGATTAGCCATACTTGGGATGCTAGTAAAAGTGTTCTCCACAATCAGAGCAAATGCTTTGTCCCGATAAAGTTCATTTGATGCCAGAGCAATGGCTACAGCCCCACCCAAGGAACGCCCAAATATGACAATCTTGTTAGTGTCTATGTCAGTGCGCGACAGGAGATAGGTCAATGCTGCTTCAGAGTCCAACTCAAAACCTTCAAGAAATAAGAATGATCAACACAAATAAATGGGAGCCTGAAGGTAGAAGGAAAAGGAGCCACCCACACAAAACATGAAAAAAATATCGATGGCAGCAGAAAAGAAGCTCATGGAGAAGTTCGGGGGTTAGAGAGGTCACAGTGAAACACACCCATCTTGCTGACCACCGAACAAACAGCTATTCTGGAGACATGAATGGCCATACAGAGCAATTGATGTAAAACTACTAGACAGTACTGCAACATTGATCAGTGAATCCCCATTGTACGCCTTTGTACATTCATGAAGAGAAAGGGAATAATGGTACATTCATGTCACGTACATCTTACGTGAGTTAATCTAGTTACAATGTAACAACACAAGCTTTAGTTCGTCTCGCTCCATTAACTGCGTTTTACAGATTGCTGTAAAGCTTTATTACTAAATAAAGGAGACTTATTAAACCACACTGCGAACTATGTCCTTAGAGGTGGCACATATGTGGGGGAACAGGGGTGTTTCCGCTTTCCATACTCTTTAATCCTGGTTCCCACCATATTTTTTAGTTCCTTTTCCACCTTTTTGCTTTTATGATTGCAAAATACTGCACAATGTTGCACAATTTTTCCCTGTTTCTCCCGCTTCCTGTCTCCTCTTTTCTTGCCTCCAATACACCTCCCAATCCCTTTCTCCCTGGTTCCCGTCCCCCACACATATCCAAAACCCAGGGATAATTTGTTGACACATATGTTCACAGGCAATTGTCAGCTGTTGAGAAGTGGCAGACACACTGGAACATTTTTTGGTTGGGTCAAATTCTTTTACCATTTAATTGTGGGGGACAGGGAGGTCCAAACTACCCACTTCCCGTAACCTTAAATCTCAATTCCCACCATTTTTGTTGGCTCCACCTCTTTTTCAACCGCAAAATGTTGTGTATTGTTGTGAAAGTTTTTCCTATTTCTGCTCCTCACCACCACCTTGGGAATCCCACTTCATGTCTTCTTTTTCCCCATCTCCCGTACACTTCCCCTTCCCTTTTCTCCTAGGTTTTCACCCTCTGTCCCCCTCCTCTGTTTATACAGGGGTTTCAATAAAATTTGAAGAAGGCAGCTGGTTTGTGTAGAGTAGCCGACCGCATCAACAAGGTTTGAAAGAAATCTTTCTTTAATTACTTCAATTTAGGGAAAAAGTAGCCGACTTCTTTGAGCGAATTTGCAGACGCTTTTCGTCGGTTGTCGGCGCTTATTGAAAGCACTGTTATAGTTCATCAAAGTCGCCCACCTTGTTCACTGGGAGAGCCATCACTTTTCCCATATCCTCTGTACTCCACCAGCAACACATTGCAGCCACAATAACTATACCAACTCCTCGCATTCGTCAACCTGTGACCAACATTCCCTGCATTTCCATGAAAAAATAAAACCGTAGGAACAGAGCTCTGAAACTGAGGAGATTGTTTGATAAATATAGCATTGATTCTCACGCCATCTTGTGTCTTAAGATACAAGTTTTCGAAGGGAAAACCTAAAACAGCTGGATTTTGCACATAGACTCTCGACGTGACAGGCTGATCAGGGAAGTACAGTAGCGTGTCTTGATAATGATACAAGGCACCAAACACGGCTGCAGTCAATAACAAGAAGCTAACCACTCCGCCGTAAAGCCAGTAGAGGAGTAGAAGAGTCAACATGGCGGCACTACAAGCCCTCCAAAATCGCAATACCACATGCAATACAAGTTTTCCAATGGTCTCGATTGTTTTGAATCCAGTGTGTTCAATCGAGTGCTTAGTTCTAGGCATGGCTGGATCACTTTCAGACATCAGGAATAAAAATAAAAATTTGAAACAAGCCTGAACTATAAGAAGCTACGTATTAAGCTTATTAAGGCTTGTAGTACAAGAAAACTCATTGATTTTCGCTAAGAGCGTCCAGTATAAATTCGTTAACCACACAGTTCTGCAGACGGAAAATACTACCGGAATAATGACACTTATTGAACCTCACACTTTTCAGCGACAGGACGGAACAAGCCGAAAAAGATGACGATGTACTTCAGCAAACCGAAGGCCACTTCGTCGCCATGTTTTTTCCGACTTGTGGCACTGGTACCCAGTACAGGTCGCGTGTTATGAGAGAGAGGATTGGACACTACTATACAGATCACCAGGTTACCAAGGTAGCAACGCTACAACATAAATAAGAGGGTTACATATAAAGATTTCTTGTACAATTTTTTTTAGTTTTTCTTCCTTATATCATTGAAACTATGAATTCCCACGAAGAAGATGAGGAAGAAGGCCCATCTGTAGATTCCACAGTTGCAGAAGAACGTATAGCTGCGCGAAGAATTCGCATACAAAGACGTTTGGAAGCTGCAAAAAGGTTAGCTTGAAGGAATCATCTTCCATGAATTCTTAAATGTAAGCGTAATTCCTAAAGCTTGTTTAATATTTCGTTTATAATAATTATTTCCACTGCCTGTAAATCTCATTTTTAGGGAAGCTAGTGGTGAAGATGCTACGAAGAAGAAACCAGTGGACTCGGAAAAAGATGCGCTTAAAAGTCGAAAACAAATGGAAGAGAGCAGACAGGTTGTCTTTCTAGGTCTAATGCTTATTTATTAACTTAAGCTTACCTTTTGCATACATAATTTGCTGTTAGGTGGAAGGGGAAGTCTAAATATCTAGGTAGAAATGCATTACCAGCGTATTTTTAGTAATAAGCCAACAGATTCTGATGACTCACACTCTAAAACTAGGATTTTTGAATTAAGATAACCATTCCTTGTTTTTAGTTCTCACATTCTCAAATTAGGAAATGTAACCTTGATTTTAAACTTTAATTTAAGAATATTTTTTTTCTCAAAACTATGACACAAAATTAAGAAATGTGCTCTTGATTTTAAACCTCATTTTAAGAATACTTTTTTTCTCAAAACTATGACACGAAATTAAGAAATGTGATCTTGATTTTAAACTTCATTTAAAGAACAAATTTGATCTTAAATCTAAGGCAAAAAAAGAAGAAAAAATCTTATTATAAGAATTAGTATGATCGTGTCTTAATCGTCGTCTTAAAATAACAACGTGCTGGCTTTCTCGACACGCACTTCGCTCGACTTGGCGATGGAACACGCGCAGCAAAGAAGGCAATACTCCCTCCAAACCAAGAATGGTTACAAACCTCGCAAACAAGAGTCATCCGTGAGAAAACAGTGAGAATTCTCTCGTTTTTCTTGAAGCAGTCAGCCTCATGCGATTGCACATGAACAAACAGAAGTCATTTGCCGTGTTGTTTCCGGCATTAAAGATCGGTATTAGTTCGTATCTATACCAATTTTTAAATGAAATCAGCATGTGAGTGCATGTTTGTCGAGTGGTTAACACGGGCGACTTCAAATCTGAAGAGCCGGGTTTGAGTCAGGTCGGTAGGTCTTTTTTTTCTTTTCTTTTCTTTGTTTTTTTGTTTTTTCTTTTTCTTGTAATTTGAGCGGCTTTTATTATTTGTTTTCTTTCCGTTCGTAAATGTGAAATCTTTTTTGAACCCAAACATCTTTATTTAAATCGAAGAACTAGTAGCGCACGTATCGTAGCGGACATTTTTGTTTCTTGAATTGAGAACAGAATTGACCTGAAATCAAGTAAACATGACTCTTTCGCTGAGTTTAAAACAAGAAAATTTGTAGGTTTTTTCTTATTTTAGGGGATTCTTATTTTGAGAAATTTTGCTAAAATTAAGAAAAGTTTGGAAATTAAGGACTTAAAAATAAGAAACAATTTGCCCTTACTACCGGAAAAAAAACAAGAATACCCTCATTTGACTCCAGTTTTGAGAGGCGAAGTGAATCTGTTAAATTACCCTTTCTCCCCTACTCCTCCAAGAAATGAAGTCAACTTTGAAAAATGAAAAAAAGAAAAAAAACCTTTGAAAAATGAGCTCAGCTCATAAACAAAATTACTCCTATTGTTACTGGAGACTTTGAGGCTTGAAGTTTCTATTTTATCGCCAATATTGGTACAAAACTTTAGTTTTCCTAATGGTGGTAAAAGGTCTTGATAGCAGGAAACCAAATTATTACAATTTAGTACAATTCTAATAAAACACACAACATTCAAGTGCCAAAACATGAGTTCAAAATTAAAAAGTGTTGTGTGTTTCCTTAGAATTCTAAACAGTGATATTAGCTTGAATCTTGTTTGTAGCGTTTGGTCAAACTGAAATCTGATGGCACAGAACTGGTGACTAACGTCCATGTTGCAGCTGATGCAAGAGAATCAATGAGAAGACTTGAAGAAGAGGAACAGCGAAGACAAAGGTTGATGAACAGTGTTAATTAGTTAGTTAGTGCAGTTAAATAAGAGCAAGATACATGGCTCTAAAGTGAGGCAATTATTTCTGCAACTTGAAATGCAGTGATGATGAAGACAAGGTGTGAAACATACTGCAACGTATCTCGCTACATTTTTAAAAGTACAAGACTACACTACTTTTTCTGCAGCTCACAGTACAATTTTTTATTGTGAGACAGGCTGCGAATAGGAATGTTACAAACACAGTTTCATCCATGACTTCTCTTGCAACAGCATTGCACTGTAAGTTGTAGAAAAAATTGCCTTGTGCAACAGCACCTTAGAGGATAACTCTGCTCTCCCTTGTTTGAGAGAGAGATTGAATCTGCAGTAGCAGGTCTTAGGGAGAAACCAGAAGCCCATCTGTCCTCCCCCCACCCCCCTATTTTTTAAAATTAGAACCCCTGGAGGTCTAATTTTTACAATGCCACCCTTTTTCCTTGGCTGTACCTTCCACCCCCCTTCCCATTTACACAAAGTTCTGGTTCCACAATTGATCTGGTTTTGAAAAGTTTTATTATTCGTCAATTCAAATTCACTTCATAAGTTCATTACCTATTCATGTTCAGCTGCCAGTGCTATTTAAAATATGGTCACCCCCCTATTTTTTAAAATTAGAACCCCTGGAGGTCTAATTTTTACAATGCCACCCTTTTTCCTTGGCTGTGCCTTCCACCCCCCTTCCCATTTACACAAAGTTCTGGTTCCACAATTGATCTGGTTTTGAAAAGTTTTATTATTCGTCAATTCAAATTCACTTCATAAGTTCATTACCTATTCATGTTCAGCTGCCAGTGCTATTTAAAATATGATGAAGTAGATCGTCAAGTATAAGAGTTAGTGTCCACTCTTTCTTGCTGTAATCAGTCTTTACATCCTTTATGAGGACAATGAACAACCTTATTTAGTGCCTTGTTTATGAATGTTTCTGAGGAATGGTTTGAGGATACCATTGTGATACCCCTTGTTATTTTGGCTAGCAAATGTACATAATAATTTATATTATTTGTTTCGTTCTTGCAAAGGAATGAAAAGCTGGAGGCTGAGGCAAAATCTGCTACTGAAAAATTTGAAGAGGCGAGTTCTTGTTGTGTTTCCAAGTCAGTTGTCAATTCAGATAAGGACGGTTCCTGCTTTTGTTACCGTATACATTCTGCACATCTCAGGATGGTCCGAGAAACTGATTTCTTATAAGGAGAGTACCAACAGTAGTAGACTAATACAAAGTTAAGGTATTTTGTGCGGCTTATGACTATGTGGGAAAAGCTGGTCTTCGCAAGGGCTGCTGGAATCCCACAAGAAAATTGGGTGTAACCACACATTTTTTAGATGTAACTGAGGTTAAATGCGGAAAGAAAATGCCCTACATTTTTATTTTTTAAAACTTTTTAGAATCATGGTTACCTTATTATCTCTTAAAAATACCTGGTTGTAACCTGCAATTTTCTTTTTGGATTCCAGTTGCTCTTGCCAAGATTTACTTTTCCTGCACATGGCTGTAGTCATAAACTGTGCAAAAATACCTCTGTATTAGGAAGCACTGTCCTTAATTTTGTTTTCCGGCAGGACTTTTTTCTGTTGGTGGATTTTTATTGTCAGGGTTGAAAACCCTTTCGACAAAGGCTGTGTGACATGTAAATTATAGATTCTAACTCATTATGCTTGTGTTTGTTGATTTTTTTTAGATTACCAAGAAATGGGAATATGCCCTCTCTAAAGAAATACCTCAAGATTTGAATGCAGTGAGTGCTGACAATTGAAGTATTAAATGTGGCATGCTGTATAACAGTGACCTCACACCTTATCCCCGCCTCTTCTCTTTATGCTTGGTTGCACATTGAGGCGTCTGCACTATGTCACCAGCTGACTTTGTCCTATGCCTTCTACCAGAGCATGGACCAAGATTTTTACTCAGAAACGTTTTGAGTTCTAGTTTGAGTCTACTCTAAGATAAGTTTGAGATGAGTTTGACTTAAGTTCTTGAATGATGGCTAGCGATAACCCTAATCCTATCTGAAAGCTATTTTTTGAAAGTTGTGCCTAACCATAAACTACTAAAATATTACTTTTAACTTTTTCACAACTCAAATCCATTTAGGGAACGCGTCCAAATATCGGCATCGATTCCGACTGATTCCGATCAATCGGTATCCGATTTTTTCCGTTTCCGTTTACATGTTGACCCGATTTTTCGGTGCCGAATGAAACGGAATCGGAAAAACACATCGGGTCAACTTTCCGCATCAGGGTAACACGATAGTATAAGTCAAATTGTCGCTGTCACGACAGAACAGAACAAACAGCTCGCGGGAACGGCTCACGGACTGCAGTAAAAGTTTTAATGGCTCGGGGTGAATGGCTGATGAAAATTTTCGAACGGCTCGCGGTGAACGGAACGGCTGGCTGTAGTCGGCTAACCGGCTATGGAAAAGTTTCGACAATCAGAGACACCACAATATCAAAATCGGCAAATTATTCCGATTTTGACTTTTCATGGCGAATGTTTCGTTTTGCGCTACCCTTACTTGTTTTGATGTCAGTCATAACTGAAGCACTTGAAACTTCTATGCATGATATGTGAACGTGAACACAGCGAAAACAATTTGCAATTGAAACTTTACCAGCACTTACAGAAAGAAAAAAACAGATATAAAGGAACGATAACACGGTCATGAAAACATTTTAATCGACCCGAAACATTTGCTTTTGGTGTGTGTTTTTTTAATACGAAGAAGCAGAAAACGTGACCAGTTGTTGCCGAGGGTCGCCGTGAATAATTTGCGTGCCAAATGCGACGTAAACAAAGCTAAAATTTTCAGAATTGATCCAGACTCAAACCTGCCGTCCAAAGCAAAACTGTTGAATGAACCTCATAGTAAAAATCTAAGGTAAAGATGTATGAAAGAGAATTAGAGTTAAATAACAAGCTTTTTAATTTGCCTGGCATTATCTCAAGTTTAGAATTCACTGTGAGTCGCAAAATAAATTGCGTGATCGACGTGGGGAAAAATCGTACTGTTCTTTCGCGCACTTTATCCTTCGATTAAAATTCAAACAGTAAAAGAAGCTTGTATTGAAACTCAAAGTCAATGCCAACTGTAAAAGAATTTGTGAGAGATAGCGAATACAGTCCGAAGTTTATAGTTCCAGTTAGTTTCACTTCAAAATTTGCATAACGTTGAAATCTGACCTATTTATGTCTCGTGTCACATTTCTAGTCTTAGAACGTCGCATCGGATCGGGAGGTCAAGTTCTTTCCGACTGAATCGGTACCGATCTCATCGGAATCGGAAACGGCAGTCAAGGCTTATCAACTCATACCGATTCCGAGCAGTCGGGAAATTAATCGGTACCGATTCCGATCATCGGATTCCCGCCCAATATTTGGACGCGTTCCCTTACTCAAGTGAACTCACCTCACACCCAGAAATTTATGTGACCTCAGTCAGGCTAATGTGTAGTCCCAGAAAATATCCATACTCCCCCCACAGAAGGTTTTTTGTTTTACACCCCCACACCCCCCAGGAAATTCCAGTTTAGCTTCGTACTGTCCTTCTAATAGTTTGGCTTTTAAATCCCCCCTCCGCCTAGGAATTTCCAATGACCTTCCGTGGGGGTAGTATGGATAATTTCTGGAACCACACAATGTATGACCAGAAGGGACACTCACTAATGAAGAAAATTACAGAAATTATGTGCATCAAGAAATATTTCAATAATTTTTGTCTCTCTGTCCTTCAAGCTGCCTAGTTTTTCATTTTCTGTCTAAAAATGTGCTGATGTCATGTGCATGTCAGTTATGTTTTCTGCAGTCACTTTCAAGCATTTAAAAATTTATTGTATATCTGTAGATGCTGATGGAACAGAAAGCAGCATGTGATGGCATGATTGATGAGAAAAATAAGCTTATCCATGATTTTCAACAGGTGAACAAGTTAAGCATTTAATTGTGATAAAAATTATTTTACAGTAGTACGTTCATAAGGGTTTTTTTCATTTATACAGACTTTTTCAATAAAACTAAAGTTACAGATTTTTCATTCTTTAGGAACTTAAATCCAAGGATGATCAATATGTGAAAGATTTAAAAAAGGCTGTAAGTTACTCAATTTATTTATTTTTTGTCATGACAGTAGACTACGAGCAGTCTCTCTTTCCGCTCAGGGAGAGTCGAGGGAATTAATGATCCGAACAAGCGAGCGGGTGCGAAAATCGCCCGCGGCATTGGAATGTGACACGCAAGTGAGCGGGTATGAAAATTGCCTGCAGCGTTGGAACGTGACATGTGTGTCGAGCCTGCTAGTGAGTGAGCCGGAAAGAGAGACTACAGACTAAGCCACAGTGGTTGAATTATGCGTTGCTCTCACAACACAAAATTCTCATTGGCTCTTTCTTGGAGATCTGGGGACTTTTCAACGCTTGCGCTAGTGAGATTATCCATGCGGTTTTAGTTTACAAACATGGCTTATTCTGCTTTTCTAGTCAAATTTCTTGTAATACGTTTACTTAGGATTACTAAAACTGGAGCAAAAGCAAGGAGTAGAAGCGCTTCTGTTGGGATGTGATGTTGTCGCCATTGTGCTAAGTTTGGCACAGACATCGGCGAGTACGAGTGTGGTTTGGTGATTTAGCACATTAAGAACTGTCCGTACCGTACAATTCAGTGACAATTGAAAGCAGACAACCAGGGGTGCTTGAAAGACATTTCAGAAGAAAAGTCTAAAATGATTTTCGGTTCTGCCACCCGAATAACCAAATCGTTAATAGAGGCTTTTAAGCTGGTCTTCCTACAATTTTCTTCAGCGTTAAATTCGAGATCCCTCTCGCAAAGTCCGGCGGTAAGCACGTTTCTCCTCCTGTTTACAATAAATGTTTCGAGGCAACATGTCCCGCGGTTTAGCGATGATATGACTAATTGACAGAAGGATACTTAGAGGAGGAATCCTATTGGACATGCTTAATTGGATTGAAAGATGATACAAAATTGACACTTAAAAATCACTCGGCCCTGAAGGGTCATCCGCTGTGGCTTAGTCTGTAGTCTCTCTTTCCGGCTCACTACACCAGCGGCTTGACACGTGTGTCATGTTTCAACGCGGCAGGTGATTTCGCGGTTGCTTGCTTGTTCATTTACCTTGACTGTCCCTGAGCAGAAAGAGAGACTGCTCGTAGTCAATCATGACAGTTATTATAATTATAGTATTTTGCAAAAAATTTTTTTGCAGTTTCTTGGTGACTTGTGATCTCCAAGTCGTGTAAAGCAAAAGATTGTGAAAATAAAAGAAACAACGCATCAGAACACGCTAACAAACAATAGTTTTGGCAACACCAAGAAACATCTGTTTCTTTGGTGTTATGTTTCTCTAATAGCACTGTAAGTGAAGTTAACATCGTGTTTTTGTATTAAGGCTGAAGATGTTGACCTTATGGTAGAAAGGATGGAGGAACAAATGAAACAGTTGACTAAAGCTTACAGAGAAGAACTTACTCAGATTGAGGTTTGTTTCTTATGTGTAATTGTGTCCTTCTTAATGACAGAAATATGCAGTGGAACCTCACCTTTACGACTACATCCCTGTTGGTGACCATCTTGTTGTTGCAACCGTTATTTGTAGCCCAAAGGAAAGCTCAGTGATCATTTCTTTACCTGAGAACCTCAACCACAGAGGTTGGATATTCAAAGTCTCGCTTTGTTGACAAAGAATGTTCAAAAAGTACCATGGAATGGAGAAATAATCACTAATCACCTCTGAATTCGTAACTCTGAAGAATAATATTCTGCTTCCTTTGCCTTTATTTCACTCAAACTGTTCCTTTTTGTTGCTGGTCATCATCAAGCTGTCATTTTCTTAAAAGAAACTTAGAAAAGTTAATGAAAGAAACGGTAAAATTATATTTCAAACTGCAGTTGGTTGCTACTTACAAAGCCATTTTTCTTTCCTAATTATGCTACTTTCCTCTGATGTGTTACTCTTCGTTTCTTGTTTCTCTTTTTTGTTGTAATTGCAAATTGACACTACCCTGTTTTATAGCATAGTACAATGCTAAATTTTGGCGTGCACCCATTGGTTGAAATCAATCACGTGACGCAATAGTGTCTCTCCTCAGCGTTGTACAATAATACAGTACAGTCCTAGTGTCTCAGGCCCTATAAGTGATAGGTTGCCCGAGGAAATTTGATGTTCAAACTTCATATTAACCCCTGAACTACATTCTCGGGCTAATATATGTTGTGAACATCAAATTTCCTCGGGCAACCTATCATACAATGTGCCTTTTATTGACAGAAGAACTCTATTGTTTAAATAGGAGCACCTCGTTATTATAACCAAGTTTTTTTGGCCAATTCGTGGTCTCGTGAATTGTACTACTGTAAAATTACCTCCTCAGAGAGAAGTTATTGTAAACTTTGATTGCCGTGATTGTATGTACACTTGTCAATATATTGAAATAAAACATATAATTTATATATTGTCGTAGAAAGCATTTGTGACTGAAAGAGGAGAGTTGATTGACAACAACAGAAAGAAATGGGAGGCCAACATGCAACAGAGACGAGACAAAGAGGTAGGCAGTCAATAGTTAGTTACAGCTTTTGACTATTCAGGTGTGTAGTTCCTCATATAATTTACTTAGGTTTTGAACAGGGGGGGGAGGGGTGCCACTGGGACTTTGAAATCCTTACCGTGTACCCCAGACCATGTCCAGCTGTATTTTGCAAGTCCATTTGTCACATAATTATGGTTCATATACTGTAAACACGGGTGTATAAGCCGCAACTTTTTACCCTAAAACTTAGCTCAAAATCGAGGGTGCGGCTTATCTGCGAGAACATCTGGAAGAAAAATCTGTAATTTTCCGTGAATAATCCCCAAAACCCCAAAATAAAGTCAAAACGGTACCACGCTCTTTGAGAACTTGCGTGGTAAATGCTGGCAGTAATTTTTTTTTGAAATCTTGAGCTTCTAAACTTGGGGTGCAGCTTATCTGTGAGTGCAGCTTATACGCTGATGTTTACGGTTAAATTCCTTAATATATGATTTAAGTTAGATGTATGGGTGTATACTCAGTTAATTTTTGGGCGGGAGCAAGTTGCTGGGACTCTGAATCCCCTAACCCTGTACCGCACCATGTTTAGCTGCATATTTTTTATTCTAGACCACATATAAAAATCCCCACCCTTTCCCAGACGTACTGAGTGTCAATGTCTGTTCTAGGCTAAATTTTTCATTCCACTGGTCAGTTTCCTGATAAATGATCTACCTCGTTCTACTTTGCTGCATTTATAAAGGATAGTTGCAGATACTGTAGATAGGTACTATATTTTAACATTTTACATATGGTCTGATTAAAACAGGTCGAGTACATGGAATCACGGCGTAACAGAGTTGAAGACTATGAAAATCAATTACAAACACTAAGAGTGCAGGATGCAGAAGAGTACAACATGGTGAAAATCAAACTGGAAACAGATGTACAGGTGGGAAGCCTGTGCTTTGTTTTTTGAATTTCCTGTTAGCAGTATTGTTGGGTAACCTGTGCTTGTTAACAATTTTGCAAATTTGACTGTAGGTAAATTTTTAAATTTCTTTGTGTGCAGATTTTAGAGCAGCAGCTGCAGCAGATGAAGGCAACTTATCAGCTGAACCAAGAAAAACTTGAGTACAACTTTCAGGTGAGTTGAGAAATGTCCACATCTTCATATGTAGCAGGAAATTGGTGCCGTGGTAAGAGACCTGTCTTATCACTAAATATATGTGGCCCGAGTTTGAATCTCAAATTTGTCTTTAAATGTGAGTTAAGTTTGTTGTTGGTTCTCGTCTTTGACTCCACAAGAAGCAAAATTCCAGTTGTAAGACTTGTTAAAAGAACATTGAGTGACTTTTCTCATGCAGATCGAACCATTTTACTCATTACTACAAACATTTTGTTTAGTGTTGTTCTTAGTCTGCCTTTTTCTTTGGAAGTCTCACAACTTTGTGTTACAGGTCTTGAAGAAGCGAGATGAAGAGAACACAATCACAAAATCACAGCAGAAGCGAAAAATCACCAGGTTCGTATTCCTAACATGTTCACTGTACAAAGTCATTAATTTAGACCAATTAAATTAAACTGGTCATGCTCTTAATATTATAATAATTGTTTATATTTATTTTTTATTTATTTTTTAGACTCCAAGATGTCCTTAACAACCTAAAACAGAAGTTAGCCAAGCAAGAGAAACAGTATAGGTACCTATATGTTTTTATGAGTGTAAAGAAGATCCTCGCAGTTAATAACGCAACTTATGCAGTTGCGAAAAGAAAGCCTGAAAAAATCAGGCTTGCCGGGATTCGAACCCTGACCTCTGCGATACCGGTGCAGCGCTCTAACCAATTGAGCTAACAAGCCAACTGGGAGCTGGTCATTAAATTGGTTCGTAATATACCCGGGAAAGATGAAGATGAAATTATGAATATATGAATTTCATATATTTGAACTGCGGAATGAAGAAATGAATGTAAAGAAGATCCTCGCAGTTAATAACGCAACTTATGCAGTTGCGAAAAGAAAGCCTGAAAAAATCAGGCTTGCCGGGATTCGAACCCTGACCTCTGCGATACCGGTGCAGCGCTCTAACCAATTGAGCTAACAAGCCAACTGGGAGCTGGTCATTAAATTGGTTCGTAATATACCCGGGAAAGATGAAGATGAAATTATGTTAGTTTGCAGTTCTTTGATAATTTAATTTAACTGAACAGAGATTGAATAATAATTTTGTTTGTTCGTTTGTCAAAAGGGAAGATAACCAAGCTCTAACAGATGATTATAAGAGAATCACAGAGCAGCTCAGAGAACTTCAGAAAAAGTCAAGGTGAGATCGTTTTGCTCATAATTTGATGAAAATGCTTTGGTTTTCTCTTTTGAGGTGGAGATATTTTGCAAAACACTCTTAACTAGCTAGTGAGTTTGGTAGTCAGCTTAAACATGCAAAGCATGCAAATTGATTTCTAGTTAGCAAAAAAGGTCTATATCATTACAATGATTTAGTTTAAAAACTGATTTACAAAATCTAACAATTGAGGAAAAAATAGAATGTTTTACTCATAAAGACATTGCTTTGCAGACATTTCCAAACAACAGATCAGAAGAAGTTCCAGGACATCTGGTCCATGAATGAGGAGCAGGTCAGGGAACTTGTGCACAGTGTGACAGAAGAGGATAGGATCATTCATGAACAACAGCTGGGATTACCATGGCAACCACCTGACTTGTAAGTACAGCCAGATGATGTAGATCAATCATGTGACTTGTGTAAAAAGTTATGACGTACAGTCACATGACTTAAGTACAGTCAGATGATGTACATCTGTCATGTGACTAAATGTAGTTTGTCACGATAGATTAATGCAGTCTCTTAACTAGCTGTGACTTTGTTCACTTCAGTTTTTTAAAACAGTCACATGACTTGCCACTACAGTCGCATTAATTGAAATTCATACAGATAACTTGTTGTTATGTTCATGTACATACTACAGTCTGTACATACATGCATTGAATTTGAGAGTGGTTGTACAAAGCTACTGTCTTGGAGAGAGAGGAAAAAATGAATTAAAGGAACAATTACACTAAAATGTAAATTAATAAATTAAATACAGGGAAAATTCTAAAGACTGTTAGTCATTGTGACGACATAAAATTTAACAAAACTGTGAATCTTCCTCTTAAGCTCATTTACATGACTGCATTTTCTTAAGTCCTCCAGGAGTAAATTTCAAAGTTTAGCATTTAGCAGCAAAATAAGTAAAAGAGTGCAAGCTATATGTACTAGTTCTGGGTTTTGGAAGAGATATGATATAGCTGCCATGTAGATTGTAAAGTGACTTAATATGAGTTACAGTCTGTAACCGTCATATAACTGGTATATAATGCATTTCCATGTTTCCTTTCACAGAGGTTTCATTGAAGTCAATAGACCAGTAGAATCAACCACTGGACCAAAAGAGAAGCAGATGTCTGCTACACAAATGGCTCATGAGATTATGTCTGGAGGTTAGGTCACTTGTTCATCAAGTTAACTGCAGTTTGTCAGAGTGTCTTTCAGTGCCTGTTTAAGATAGTTATGTGTCAGATTTAGTTTTATGTTTGCTGAGCTCTGCAATGGGAAAAAACTCATAGTGATGGTCTTATATGCAGTTAGGAGAATGTTTGAAAACTGCCTTTGAAGTGAGCCAACCTGTTCAATACCCTTTTAACCTTAGCGTTGGTGTTTTCTCTAGTTGTGTTCTTAGCCCTTTAGGGGTGAAAAGTCTTGAGCCAGTAACCAAAAAAGCCACTTCCTGTGTGTGTTACAGTCACTTGCAAACACAACATGGTGCAAATTATACAACTGCCATTTCTCCTGGCCACATTATGAAGCCTTGTTAGGGGTTGTATATATGTCCATCATCTGAAACTCGCAACTTCGAATCATTATGTCCCAATTTCAGGCAGTCAGTAAATCCCTGTCAGAAATCCATCCAGTGATTTTGCTTAAATTTCTTTCCCAGCTGTTGCAATTTTATAGCAGTAGGGTTGTTCCCCATCCCTTTTTCATGTCGTTCATGTTGCTGTTTCAATGCTGTATTGATGGTCAGTTAATTGCCTTTGGGGCTGAGAGCAATAATGTCATCCAACATTTAGCAGTCAATTCTTGGGTGTGGTTGTCCTATAGCTGGAACAGATGAAGGAGATGATGATCTGGAGCAAGGCTCAGTTGTCAGAGAAGATGGCCAGAATGCAGGCAGGAAGTTGTCAGCTAAAACAATCAAGGCCATCTTGGAACTCATCTGTGATGAAGCAGTAAGTAGAACTATTAAATAGTATAGCTCAATGATGGAGCCATTTTATCGGATTCACAAAGGTTCCTGGGTTTGAATTCCATTAAACCCTGAAGTTCTTTCTACTTTCCAAGAGCAAAATATCAAATTTCAACTCCAAATCTATCTCTTGACATGTTGACAAGGATGTGACAGTGAGAAGTTGATTTTGGAGGGATTGATGTACTAAATAGTTTACTCTTACTAGGTCTTACTAATGTTTCAGGAAAGCAAAGAGTGGTTGTGGATATCACAAATTTTATTTTTTAAGGTCTTGGAAAGAATTTAAAGTCCTTATTAAAAATAAGAAATTCAATACTTTTTGAGGCATAATAGTTTGATCGAAGAACGTTTTCATGGGTAAAATGGAAGAGCCTTTCAAGGTTGTACTAGCCATTTGTTGTTGTGACAGTAAATTTAATATTCCTAGGACTTGAAACATTTATATAAGTCGTGGAAGAAATAATCAAATTAGAGAAAGATCTTCACAATTATTATATAGCCACAGCTGGGACAAATTCAGAAATGATTTTTGACTGACTGTTTGTGATTCTCTTTTCAGGGATTTCTTGTGGAGTCCAAATTAACCAAACTTCTTGCCCCTCTTGAAAGAGACGAGCAGTCTCTAATGAAGCTTGATGCCATCTTTGCGGTAATAATTTTCAAAGATTTTTTATTTTTTTCATTAAATCTTTTAATTCTATCTGTTACGGTACAATTAGTTGTACTCTAAAGATTTAGAGTAATGAACTTGTGATGCCATTTTTGATAATTCCTTGGTATTTTGTGGTGAAATTGAGTGAATTAGACAAAAGAAAATGATGCCTTGGTTCTACTGCAGCACACACTATTGCAGGCACAATTTATGCAAAGGTTTTAAGCGTAAGGTTTCCTGTCAGGCCTTACAACCTTACAAAAAAGAAATTAATGAATAAATAATATTTCTACCCATGTCTGTACGTTGGCTGTTGCAATGGCAACCAACACCTCATCATCACCATCATCCAATTCTTCCCCTTCCTCCAATCCACTCCACCTCATACATGTACATACATTATTTAGTGCACAGGAAGAAGAAATGAAAAAGATTTTCTAGCATTAGATGCTCAACCTAACAACCTACAGCCTTAAAACCTGACGACCTGACAGCCGTACAACCTGACAACCTTACAGCCTGACAACCTTACAGCCTTACAACCTGACAGCCTGACAACCTTACAGCCTTACAACCTGACAGCCTTACAACCTGACAACCTTACAGCCTGACAACCTTACAGCCTTACAGCCTTACAACCTGACAGCCTGACAACCTTACAGCCTTACAGCCTGACAACCTTACAGCTTGACAGCCTTACAGCCTGACAGCCTTACAGCCTGACAGCCTTACAGCCTTACAGCCTGACAGCCTTACAGCCTGACAACCTGACAGCCTTACAACCTGACAACCTGACAGCCTTACAACCTGACAGCCTTACAACCTGACAGTCTGACAACCTTACAACCTTACAGTTGAGACATAAAACATCGTTCTGTTACTTTTAAATTGTATGCTCTAGTGTTTGTCCACGACAGGGTCGGTATTCTCGGGCATTTTTTCCTTAAGAAGGTCAGGGTTTTAGACCCCTATTCTTAGTGGCACCCCTGCATGCTCCCCCCCCATCTCCCCCCCCCCCCCCGTGGGGTGAACAAGTCGACAGACTGGAACAACAGACTGGAACGGAAGATTAATTCTAATTGTAAATTTTCCTGCGTTACTAAGTTTAAACCTGTAGAATTATCATATGAGCCATGCTTACTTGTTTTCTGAAGGCACTGGGTGTGGACACAGAGGACGACATCTATCTGCTGTCGAGTTACTTCCTGAACAGAGTTCATGGTGGACCCGGGGAGGGAGACCAGGCACAGGAAGAAGGCAAGAAAGAAGCAGAGAAGAAAGACATGGAAGAGGAGAAAGGAAGCATAGAAGAAATAACTGGTGTAACTGAGGAGGGGGGCAAGAAGGATGACGAGGGATCGGTGGTATTGAGTGTGGACGAGAAAGAAAGCCAGTCATCTTCGGTTAAAGCGCACATGTCAGGTTTGTTTGCACAAGAAAAACTATTGAGCAGTATTTCGTTTGGTGCTTTTTGCTTCTTGGTATCTTACAGTGTGAATTGTGATATTTTTTCTCATTGCGATCTTGTAGACTGAACAGTGCCTCCTTCTGCTGAGAGTTTGCGCAGCAGAAAGAGCACAAGAAGGCACGCTAAAGTAGGCTATCACGTGAAAACATAACGCGCGTGTGGTGACCTCCTTTTAGCTCACCACACGCGTGTCAGGTGTCCACGCGGCAGCCGACTTTCGCGCGTTTGCATGAATTTCTCGCTCTACTATCCCTGAGCAGGATGAGGAACTGCTCGTAGTCTACAATCTTAGGAACTTGTTGTTGTCCGAGTGGAATGATAATGGACAAATTCGTTGTCTTTCTAAAGTAAAACTAATTAAGAAAGAAGAGTTTCATCATCATCATCATCATCATCATCATCATCATCATCATCATCATCATCATCATCATCATAATCATCATCATCATCATAGCTCCTTTTCGCGCCAGGTGCCTCAGGGCGCGAAGAAAAGATCTCCATTTTGGTCTGCTTTTTGCAAACTTTATCTCAGCCCAACTCCTCTAACCCAGAGTTTGGGTGAGAATAATTTACTAAGTGGTATTTTTCTTTTACAGAAATGAGGCAGCTCATTCATCCGAATGAGGTTATTAAATCTTTGAGACAATTTGTACATGAGAATCGTCAACCACAAAAGTAAGGAACGTTTTTATTGCAATTGTCCTTTATCAAGGTTAATTTAGATTTTGTTTCATCGTAACATCTTTTTGTTATTTTCTCAAGGGAGTCCAAGCGGCAAAGCCTAAAGCTGGGAACCGGAGTTGGAAGAATTGCAACGTAAGTATTTTTAATTGTTGTCAACTAAAATAACAGTGGGTGCAGTTGTTTGGCGCGTCTGCTTCAATCCGTACGGGAAGGCAAACAAAATACTGGGGTAGCCCTATGATGCAGTAGCATTTCAGTCATGAGGGGGGAGGAGTACTCCGGGGGAGATGGGGGTACACCGTTATATAAGCTAGGTAGGTATGTGCGGTGCCAAAGGGTATGGCTTTCGAGCCGTTTCGGTCTGAAATGGGGCATAAACTTTGACCATTCTGGTCAAAGTTAGGTTTGTACGTTCTGGTCTGGAATTGGGTTTGCTTTTTAGAAGAAGTTACTTTTTTATTATTTAGTACGTTTTAATTATTATCGGGAATTTGAAGCCCTTCTCAAATGTTTACGCAAACCGAAGCAGTTTTAGGCAGGTATGAAATAAGCTATCAAATTTTAGATCATTCACAAGACATTCACAAGTTGTTTTCCAAAAAAAAAAAAAATCAAATTTTAGATCAGGCCTGAAATAGAGTAGAGAAAATCACATATTTTGGTCGGAAGTAGGGTAAGGGTTTCAAGGATGGCGCCGCACACCCCCTCTCAAATTTTCGACGAGTATCCTCCTGGGAGTATCCTTATCACGTCATGCCGCAGAAAGAGTAATTAAGAACCCTCTAAACGGCCACTGAGATTAGCAGATTGCCTCTTGCTATTTAAAGTAGTAGAATCCAAGAAAACGTGCCTGAAAAATTCATCTCGTTCACAGACTTGATGAAAGTTTTTGGCAGCAGATGGCTTCGGTAATCGATGTAAAGAAGGAGCGAGTTTGGACAGCTTTATTAGACGGATTTGAAAACTACTTGGGAGTACTGACAGAGAGGGCTTCACTGATACAAGAAACAGATGCCCTCAGACAACAGGTGGGTGGAACAGTAACAACGTGTGCAGTCCGAAACGATTTTTCCTAGAAACGCTCACATTTGAAAAATCTTATCTACAAAATCAGGCGTTAGAACCTGCGTTAGAACTACCATGTGCGGTACTGCGTTATGCCTTTCAACTGAATTAATGAATGAATGAATAAATAAATAAATAAATAAATAAATAAATCACTTTAGATAGGTGTCGATGTATTTTAGCACGAAAGTGCTAATTGGGGACACCATAAATCGGATAAAGTAACATTATAAACTGAAAATAAACATTTTAAAAAAGAAATCCCAACTGTTGGGAGGCTGACCAGTTGGCTGTTTACATAGTGTGGCTGCGGATTTGGACACGGGACTACCGTGAAACAAATCCAATCTAACCATTCGGCCACGCTGCCTCCCATTGTCTCAATAAAGGATTTTGTCCACGGCCTGAAAGGGGTAGGATTACCTCGTATAAAAGGACAATGAAAAGGACTGCTTTATAGCTTTCTTGGTCAAACAGCGGGTTACATAGAACCAGAGTACAGAACTCTTGGTTAAAGTCTAGTAATGATCAGGTTAACCGTTAGTCATGCACTCTTACGACAATGGGTAAGTAATTGCATGTTAGCCAACGGCTTTTGTCTGTTTTCGATTTTTTTTTTTAGAATGCAGAATTGAGGATGCTACTTCATCAGTATGTGAACTCCAGGGTAAGGCATTTCAAGATTTCTATAATTTTCGTATGTAGAAATCTCATCAACTTCTAATTTCCTACGGAGGGTAGCATTTTTTGCTTAAAAGTAATATACAGCAATTTGTATTACAAGACATTTTAGAGCAGTTTCATTTGAATGTCGAAAGTATAAAAGTTGTGTCTGCCTTAGTTTTACTTCACTGCGCTCTCTGATTGGTTAAAAAAGCTCGCACCACTTTCTCAACCAATCAGACGAAAAACCAAAACCAATCTTGACTTGCTCGCACGCGTTTTCCCGCGCTCAACGCTGATTACTTGTATTTGCTTCAATTTCTGATTGCTTCATTTTGTGTTCTGTTCCTGTTGTATCTGGTTAAAGTAAGTACTTTGATTTTAGTTATTTAGAAACTAATTTTAAAACCGTTCTAAAAGATGTCATTAATTTTTAGGTGAATCAGGAACTCGAGATCCCACCGACCAGAATACTACAAGCAGAGCTATCCAAGGACCACGAATGAACTGTACATAATGCTTGATCGTTTGTGTAGAAATGTATCATATTTATTAAAAAATTCTGTTCTTAACAGAGGGTCGTTTTAACTGTGTTACAATTCTGCTTGAATTCAAGAGTTCTTGTGAGACATTGAACATAGTAATATTAAATTATATTAGATGACCGTAATACTAGGTGAGTGCTCTGCCTGTTCATAGTTAGTATGGCCTGTTGAAAGAGCCAAGTTTCCTTTCAAGGACCTTTGTAAAGAATACCTGTGGGACTACAAGCTTCTTAAATCTTCATTGGTCTCAAAACCTCAGAACAGATCTGAGTGAAGAAAATGCGTGAGTGATAGAGCTTCGTTCTTTGAGTACAAGCGAGTGGAATTGGTAAACAGGAGCGTGCGGAATAACGTGGGTTTGGCCCGAATGCGATGAATCTTTTCGATTCTCCTTATCGACCTTACGTCCCACATGAGAACCCATCCACGATGTAATACTTTGAAATGACTGCAGATTTTCCTATAAAAAGCGCGCAATGTAAAGGTCACTTGCCTTGTGCCTCGCAAATGTAGCATTCATGTCTTCTGACACCGAAAGAATCGTAAAATCACATGCAATTTACGATGCCACGAAAACCATGAAAAAGTTATCAAAAACATGTGAAAAACATTGCAAAAAGTTATCGAAAACTTTCTTTAAGAGGTAACGGTTTGGCATGCATCTCCGCCTTGATGAGGCCTTGCCACGGCTTTGGTCCAATACCGGAGAGTTCATCTGCCCGTATGGGTCTAAGCCGGGTACTAACCATCTATGGGTCATCACTACACCTGTCAGTGCCGTCTGACTATAAACTCCGAGTCTATCAAAGTTCGTCCAGGTCATTTTTTAATGGCCTTAACGAAGAACCAGCGAATTTCCGGTGCACTTCGATCATTCGTGAGATTTCAAACCGACTGCCACAACTTACTATTTCAGAAACCCGGCCACTTATTTACGTATTCCTAAACGCATCATAGAACGAGGCATACGAGAACAAAGGGATCCATTTCTATTCAATAACATGCAAATAAGTGGCCGCGTTTTCTGGAAACCATCCATTACTTTCGTTATAAACCAAACAGAGGCAATTAGGGACTGAATAGTTTGTCTGGCATTTTCACCGTGAGCGCATCAGACTTTCTCAAAGGGAGGGAAATTAACAGGGACCCAGTCTTCTCACCTCACGAGAACTTAAAGGTCACAACTGTGTGTATTGCTAAAACTGTATCTAGCAAATATGAATCTTTTTGTGATGAAGTGTTCTTCGTAAGTACACCTTTGTACAAAACAGACCTTTAACAACAATCTGTTGTGTTTTGAGAATCTTTGGCTGGATATAGGTAATCAGAGTGGGGTAGGATGCACCCATACATAGGTGAGGTTAGTGCTTATTGTACCCTGAAGGGGTTAAGTCCTTCTACCTCTTTACTTTAACATGGCAGATCCTGTCACACAGTCTTCCTTTTATTATTTTCCTTTTTCTGTTGCATGGTGTGACCAATTTTAATCAACATTTAACTGTTATACTCCCAGAGTCAGTGATGGAGACATTTAAGGTGGTTCTAAGTTTTGAGTCAGTGGATGAAATCATATGGTGTGACCATGCAAATGAAACCTCTTCAGCAGTACTTTTACGTGGTATTATTTGTTTTTTAGTATTTTAAAAACTGAAATTTGGGATTTGCCTTGAAATTTTGATTTTAGGCACTTTTGGGAGTAAAAGGGTAAATAATGACTCATCAGTCCCATACTGATGAACCAGGAAAAACCAAACAACAACAAAATGAAATGATTCAAATTTACATGGCTCGCTTGATTACTGATTCCAGTGTAATTCATACAAAGGAAACGAAATTCAGTCCACGGAACCACTCAGAAGATGTTGAGAAAACAACTACTTTATCACTTTGTTTGGATAGGACGTAAATGTATTCAATACTTAAAACTAAACATAGGCCCGCAATGCGTGCAGAACCGACGAAGTGTTGGTTCGTCTCGAAAAGAAAGCAAGCGAGCCGTGCGTGACTGCAGCTTCAATAACATTCAAGCATCTGTAACAG
The DNA here is from genome assembly GCA_964017195.1 of Siderastrea radians. Classification (NCBI taxonomy): domain Eukaryota; kingdom Metazoa; phylum Cnidaria; class Anthozoa; order Scleractinia; family Rhizangiidae; genus Siderastrea; species Siderastrea radians. The sequence continues at coordinate 31,221,522 of OZ024898.1, forward strand.
CAAGGTGCAGTAAAGGTGTGTAACTGTAACTGACGCTTAAATTTGACCAACTGAAAAGGCGACCAATACCCTGGAAACGAGGTCAACTGAATTATTCACCCTCTCCTCACCAAACATAGCTCCACAAACTATGCATTCTTCACTCAAGATCACTTTTCGCTGTCTTTTGGTCGGTCTTCCTCAAAACCCGGAACAAAAATTCTCAAAACAGACGCATTTCAAAAAATGGGCGACAAATTTCCCAATACAAAAGTAACCACATCTTCACGATTGATCAGTATGGGCACCGTAACAGCCCAAAAGAATTGAACTTTTCCAGGCTCCTGAACTTTTCCCCATACCTGGGAACCACGCTTTGTGCACAGTTTCCTTTAATCATGTCAAGGGCTCCTTAAGCTAAATTGTGAATGCAAATACGAAATAAATCATTGCTATGCTCCATCGCACAGGTTACAAGAAAGCGCATTATAGGCATTCACCAGTCGTTTTGACCCACTCCACCCTCGACAAATGTTTTTACTTGGTTCAACGTGCTAACTGGCGTAACGAAAATTGTCACAGTATTTTGCCCTTTGCGTTACCGAATGACGTTATGTTTAACGCAGCTCACCTGTCTTATCGCTTTGAATATTTAATTTTGTTGAATTAAACTGAAAAATTAAATGTTGATATACATTTGTCCACAACTGAACATGCTTTTACTAAGAGTTGTGAGCAATGTATTTATATACTGTTGTGAATAGGGCACTATAAGAACATGATTATCGATAAAGACAAACACATCGTCAGAATCTCAACGTGCTAACCGGCGTGACGAAAATTGTGACAGTATTTTGTCTTTTGCGTTACCGAATGACGTAATGTTTAAAATCGGATGACTCAGCTCATCTGTCTTATCGCTTTGAATATTTTGTTGAATTAAAATTAAAATTTAAAGATAAATTTTGTCCACAACTGAACATGCCGTTATCAAGAGTTGTAAGCGAAGCATTTATATACTGTTGTGAATATGGCACTATACAAACATGATTATCGATCTGGAGAAATTAGTAAAAAGCGAAGTCGTCGCTTTATCTCAAACACGTTAAAGCATGTCTTATGACGTAATCGTTAAATCTGGTTTCCTCTTCCGCAGTCAGCAAGTCAGTGTCTCGAACTCTAAAATCGAACAAATCGGTTCAAAATCAAAAGTAAAGCAGAAAAATTAAAAAGACTAACTGGTATATCCTTCTGTGCCGCTTATAATATACTATCCAAGAAGATCCAGCCTCGTGTCGTAATTCATTTCCCACCTGCCAATAACCTTTCTTAACGTTGGCAGCTAGACATTTTCAAGTAATAAACATAACCACAACAACATACACCAGAATTTTCCTTTCATAACCTTTACTGAGAAGGATTCTATCCTTACGATGTCTCAGCAACACTTTGGTCCCACCAGCATCAACAGTGCCACTGGACTTCACCTCCCGTTATTATCAGTCCTCCTTGCTTTCTTTCACTAGTATTGCACAGATATTTCAGTCCGGTCAAAACCAACACTGCTCGGCGGAAGTGTCCTTCTACACCTACGATACTTTTTATGTGGACCCTTGTCCTATCGTGCGTGCGTGTGTGTACTAATCGATGTCTGTGTACAACTTCTTCTCTATATGTTCAGAGGTCAGCACAAAATTATACCACAACACAGTCGAAGCAAATCTTCCACCAAGCCTCCGTCACCTTTCTTGACCTGCCAATTTAAAATGGCGACTCATCCGCTCTTATTCTCACGTCATCCCATCCCGTGGGCCATAGCGAAATACACACCTTGTGAACCTTACACGACGTATTTTGACCGACCAAACCGGTCGACCCTCTTGTCACGACTGCTCTAACTCGACTTCGTCGGTTAAACATAGGCCCGCAATGCGTGCAGAACCGACGAAGTGTTGGTTCGTCTCGAAAAGAAAGCAAGCGAGCCGTGCGTGACTGCAGCTTCAATAACATTCAAGCATCTGTAACAGCAAGTTGCAGTAAAAGTGTGTAACTGCAACTAATGCTTAAATTTGACCAACTGAAAAGGCGACCAATACCCTGGAAAGGAGGTCAACTGAATTATTCACCCTCTCCTCATCAAACAGAGCTCCACAGACTATACATTCTTCACTCGAGATCATTTTTTCGCTGTCTTTTGGTCGGTCTTCCTCAAAACCCGGAACAAAAATTCTCAAAACAGACGCATTTCAAAAAATGGGCGACAAATTTCCCAATATAAAAGTAACCACATCTTCACGATTGATCAGTATGGGCACCGTAACAGCCCAAAAGAATTGAACTTTTCCCCATACCTGGGAACCACACTTTGCGCACAGTTTCCTTTAATCATGTCAAGGGCTCCTTAAGCCAAATTGTGAATGCAAATACGAAATAAATCATTGCTATGCTCTATCGTACAGGTTACAAGAAAGCGCATTATAGGCATTTACCAGTCGTTTTGACCCACTCCACCCTCAACAAATGTTTTTACTTGGTTCAACGTGCTAACTAGCGTAACGAAAATTGTGACAGTATTTTGCCCTTTGCGTTACCGAATGACATTATGTTTAAAATCTGATGACTCAGCTCATCTGTCTTATCTGTCTCATCTGTCTCATTTAATTTTGTTGAATTAAACTAAAAAATTTAATGTTGATATACATTTGTCCTCAACTGAACATGCTTTTACCAAGAGTTGTGAGGAATGTATTTATATACTGTTGTGAATAGGACACTATAAAAACATGATTATCGATAAAGACAAACACATCGTCAGAATCTCAATGTGCTAACCGGCGTGACAGTATTTTGTCTTTTGCGTTACCGAATGACGTAATGTTTAAAATCGGATGACTCGGCTCATCTGTCTTATCGCTTTGAATATTTTGTTGAATTAAAATTAAACTTAAAAGATAAATTTTGTCCACAACTGAACATGCCGTTATCAAGAGTTGTAAGCGAAGCATTTATATACTATTGTGAATATGGCACTATACAAACATGATTATCGATCTGGAGAAATCAGTAACAAGCGAAGTCGTCGCTTTATCTCAAACACGTTAAAGCATGTCTTATGACGTAATCGTTAAATCTGGTTTCCTCTTCCGCAGTCAGCAAGTCAGTGTCTCGAACTCTAAAATCGAACAAATCGGTTCAAAATCAAAAGTAAAGCAGAAAAATTAAAAAGACTAACTGGTATATCCTTCTGTGCCGCTTATAGTATACTATCCAAGAAGATCCAGCCTCGTGTAGTAATTCATTTCCCACCTGCCAATAACCTTTCTTAACGTTGGCAGCTAGATACTTTCCAAGTAATAAACATAACCACAACAACATACACCAGAATTTTCCTTTCATAACCTTTACTGAGAACGATTGTATCCTTACGATGTCTCAGCAACACTTTGGTCCCACCAGCATCAACAGTGCCACTGGACTTCACCTCCCGTTATTATCAGTCCTCCCTGCTTTCTTTCACTGGTATTGCACAGACATTTCAGTCCGGTGAAAACCAACACTGCTGGGCGGAAGTATCCTTCTATACCTACAATACTTTTTATGTGGACCCTTGTCCTATCGTGCGTGCGTGTGTGTACTAATCGATGGGCTTAACTGCAGAATACGTCATCCCATCCCGTGGGGCATAGCGAAATACACACCTTGTGAACCTTACACGACGTATTTTGACCGACCAAACCAGTCGACCCTCTTGTCACGACTGCTCTAACTCGACTTCGTCGGTTAAAAATGCTCACAGCAACAGTAAAAATCAAATGACTGATGCAATACTTTTTATTGTCTAGGGACATAAATGTCATCATTTTTCTAAATATACTCGTTGATTGATGATTGACCAATCGATGGATTGACTGATTGATTGATTGATTGATTGATTGATTGATTGATTGATTGATTGATTGATTGATTGATCATCTCATTGATCATCATTTGGCTGGTTGGTTGGTTGGTTGGTTTTGGCCACTGAGTCACAGGCAATCAGTTGATTGTTTGAAATCTTGATGAAGAATTGGTTGCAATTGGTTCATTGATTTGTTGGTCAAAATAATTATAATGTGCCTCTTTGAGGCTTCTTATGAACAAGTATTGTAGGTCTATCTAATGTCACTAATTTGTACCAATCGTAAAATAATTTTGTATAATTGCAAGAAAATAAATATTAAGTTAAAAATAGTTGAATAACATTTGGAAAAAAATCAAAAATTTGTATTCTAATATCCATATTATATAAACTTTAGAGAATTTGTTTCAACCCTTAGCTTCAGGGTTGCAAAATCCTTAATTATCACACAAATTTTTCTCAGGATTTTTTGGGACAACATCTTTCCAGTCAGGAAAAACTTCAGGCAAATGCGCTAGCTTGGTCTTGAGCACTGCAATCACTTGATCTGCTACAAAACGATTCCCATCTTTAGACAAATGAAGACCATCACTCAGAAAAGACTCCCAGTTCTAATAAAACAAACAGATAAACAAACAGGATATCCCATAATTGGTTATAATTCTAGAGAGGAAACCTCTCAATATCAAAGCAAACTAGAAAAAAGACAGTTAAATCCATTTCTAAACGACTATAAAGGAGTTCAGTGTGAATGAAATGTGACACAACAAGTTGGCAGGTGTGCAAGAGTTTGATAAGATGAAAAAACTGTTTTATCCATAACATGTTGTGGCATCATAATGCATTTTACCAGTGGTAAAATGATGACATCAAAAAAGTACTTGGAAACTGCCTCAAAATCTCGTAGTCAAAGTATGCGTGCCTACAGAAAATTTGGCTCAATAGCACTAAGAACTAGATAATTTAAAATATGAGTTATAAAAGGTTAGAATGCTCCCAAACCAATGGCTCTTAGGATAATCAAATATTATGGTACTGTTCAAAATGCAATTAATTAGTATTTGAAACAAGTCTTACTGGTTGTGCATGAAATAATGTGTAAAGATCAACAACATCCACTCCAAGTTTCTTTCCCGAATCAGCACATCTCTCAGCAAAAAGCTTTACTCTCTCATCTGATAGGGCCATATCTTTACCTAAAAAAGAAATGTGATCCCGGCCTCACATTAGATACATTCTACAACCCATACATATTTATTAATAAGTAACCACACTTGTCCCTTAAATTATATACCCGGTAAAATACATATGTCCAGTAAAAAGCCAGGATAGGGGCTTTATAATTGAAGGGCTGAGAGCATAACCATCTTATGTCAAATTTTGGACCATTTTTTAATTTTGCTCAAAACTGCCTGAATGTTTGCATGTGACCTTCCCTTCATTCACAGAACATTGCCTGGAGATTTTTTTCACTGATTTTCACTTCGCTTTTGAAAAAAACGAGGCCAAAAAGTCAAGTCAGCATCGTTTGTAAAACAACTGAAACAAAAACAAACCAAAGTTCTTTGTTTCATGCTTACATAGGGGACCAGGAGGGAGGAGGGTATCTCGGAGGGCTTAGAATGAGGCTAACTTGAAAAGAAGGTTCGGAGTAAAGGGAGGAGGTGGGGTGTGTGAAATACATTTTAGATGGAAAAACATTAATTAGCTCTTATTTTCCAAGAACACTAGGGGGACTTGATCCCCCTGGTCCCTTCCCAATAACCACACCTGGGGATTGTTAGGGGGTTTATGAACAGGAGTGCTATCAGAAAGGTTTCTGTCTTTGGGGGAGGATGGAGTGGTGAGAGCATTTGTTCCCTCATCAATGTGCCCTGGATTTGATTCCTGGATCTGTTTCTGGCAAACTCCCCACCTAACCCTCCCATCATCCAACATTTCTTTACTTATTATCACTTACAGCAAAATGTTCGGTCAGGGGAGGGGTAGGTGGGGAGTTTCCCAGAAACGTGTAATGATCTGAGTTTGTTGTTTAAAGTGCTCTAAACTTATCACTGCATTTCAAAGCAACTTGCCTTGTTCTTCACAGAATTTTGTGTACATATTTATTGATACTGCTGGTGGTGTTAGCAAAATAAGCTGACTTGCTGCTACCCCATCATTGATAAATTGTGATATGATCTCAGTTATGTTTGCGATGTACTGTTCAGCAGTGAGTCCTCGGTGATCTATGTTCTCCACAACAGAGTCATTAGAGCCTAGCAACACAGTGGCTGCTACAACGCTTCCCTTAGGATTATTGTCGCTCTGAAGAATTTTGGGGAGAATCAGCTTGTTGTATGCCGAAGTGTAACCCGTAAGTCCACGATTCAAGACATCACATCTCCTATGTGATGATAAAAAAAAAAAAAACAAAAGATGGTAAATTTTAAGATCGTTATGCTGTAATGAAACAAGCAAAGGCTAAGGACAAATCAACAAATTGACTAATTCTAAATAGACAGATGGTAGCCCCCACCCCCCCCCCCTACCTGGGGCTTAACATTGATAGACTAAAAGGGCTAAAAAATCTGAGTCACTGATGGTAGTTGAATCATGACTCTTTGTTCACCTGTCAGATACCCTAAGAGCTGGGTGACATTTACCCTGGGGGGTATTTTCCGGTACCTGCTTTGGCATTTATTGTAAATATGTAAGGGGATCATTATAAATAGAAATGATTTGAACCCAGCCATTTTTTTTAAATTGCCCTAACTGTGGTTTCCTTTTTTTGCGGGTAAAAAACGTAGTAATCAGTTGCCAGTTTGTGATGGGCGTGAAAAAGTAATTGCTCCGCCGACCGGGGTGCGAACAACGGAACATTAGGTCACGAGTTCGACTCCCATCGGGAACTCAGACTTTTTCTTTGTACCTTGATACTCAGTTAAACCTCAAAAACACGAGAGTGTTTGAAAGATAATTGAATACTAACCTCTGGTAGTAATCTGCAATCGTTGCGCCCCAGCCTCCCTCGCTAAACGATTCCTGTTTTGGAATAATAACAATAATTAAGGGAAGTCTCGATAAAATTAAACTTTAATGAGTGCAAATCGCATCAAGGTACTAAGCCAGTCCATAGGAGCTTTTGAAGCTCTCGATACAACAATAAAATTTATAAAAATTTGGGCTTTACCTCGGTGTAAGAACCTGTGAAACTCACGGATGACGTAAAACAAAGGAAACATTTTAAACAATACCGTACAGCAAAACAAAAGCTAACAAACAAAGAAAATCTTGTCAGGTTCTTACACCGAGGTAAACCCAAAATTTGGAAGAGGTTTACAGTTTAATAGGTCATAAGATTTCCAACCGATTTTCGAAACTTACTTGAGTTATGGAGTCCCCAAACAGAAGCACCTTTGGAAAGAGACTGACTGCCATGTTAACCGTGAAAATTTCAGAAAGGACTCTGACCCCTCTCTGACCCACAACTTCCAAGTCGGCCTAGTCCCAGTCTCTCCATCTACCTGGGGCCCGTTTCTCGAAAGCCCCGAAAAGTTTTAATAGCCATTCGTAAAAATATGAACCACTCATTCTAAAAGCTGCGATTTTAAGAAATCTCCGAGATAAGAAATATTTAGCTTCAAGCAAAGTTTCATGTATAGAAACTTCTTTGTTTACAAACTATTGGGTGAATTATCGTGGTACCCGAAATCGACCCGAATAGATCGAAAAGTTCCGGGGCTTTTGACAAACGCACACCGGGACATGAGTTTTTCGTTTGCGCGGGTTCGTTTGTCATTTCCCCTTTCTTTTTCACCCCATCCCATCCGTTAATGTCATGGAAAATAGAAGGGTGGGGTGAAATTGTAAAAATTTGGGCCTTCGAACCTCATTTTCTTTGGAAGGGTGGTGGTGGGGGGAGGGGGTGAGGACATTTTCTAAAAGGATGAGAAAACTACCTTGCAAGACCTTGCAAAACAGTGTTTCAGTATCATTCTCGTCTCTAGAGCCAGGGACCTTCGTCCTCAAAGCCGGGGGCCTTTGCACGGAGGACCAGGCAACTCTGGGGACGATAATGTGTTTGTTTGCTGATAAAACTGAGACATTATATTTGCTACAGCTAGTCTCTGAATGGGATGCTAGACCATTACAGGGTCACCTCCAGCAGTATATCACCGCTAATCACTTATACACCTGGGCGTAGAAAGACTGTGGAGTAAAGTTTCTTGTCTTAAAGGAAATAATAAACACGATGGCAGGGACAAGACCTAAAGCCACTAACCTTCAGATCTGAAGTTCAATGCACTAATCACTGGCCACCATATGCCCCCAATAAACATATGTCAGGGTCTGGAAGGGTATTCTCGGGATCCGGGATTTGACCAAAATACGGTGCGGGATTCGGGAAAACGCAAAATATCTTGACGGGATTCGGGATTTGACTGCTACCAGGGAAGCGGGATTCGCCAAAATTTGGGCACGGGATGCGGGATTTTTTGGCTTGTCTGTCGGGAATTCGGGAAAGCGTCACGACTCAAGTAAACTTTCTAGCGGCAAAAGCGAATCAACCAGGCGAGCGAAAAATATCAATCAAAAGGGCCAATCTACATCTTAAATTTATTAGCTTTTGCAGAAATTAGTCTTTTTAACGTATTTTTGGGAAAGAAAAAACGGTATTCGGGATAGCGATGAAAAAAGGGTGGGATGCGGGATTCTCCTCTAAAAGGAGCGGGAATGCGGGATCAGGACCCCCCCTTCCAGACCCTGATATGTATACATACTATACAACTGTTAATTTATAGAAATATTAATAGTAGGGGGAGGGGGGCATTGAAATGCTTCCCTAATAGACTAGGGAGGACCTGAAAAAATCCAGTTTTACTAAGGGGGGTACATGAGAAAAAAAAGGAAAATCTGCTAACTTCTCACCCATCCCCCTCTGATAAATAGTGAACGGTCCCTAAAAAAAAAAAAAAGATTATTTCCCCCTCAGAGAATTGAACACGGACCATCCACCTCTCTCTCCTCCACAGAGCTCAAGATTTTTTTCATACAGACAGCATCCGCTATAAAGTGAGTGCAGGCGTAATATAAAATCACTTCACGCAGCGGAAATCTAGTCTCTGCAACGCAGGCTACGGAAATCCAATAACGTCACTTCGCAGGTATGTGCTATATTCGTTGCGCCCGTCATTGATCATGGTGTGGAAATGAGTGTTAAGCTTGGGAAAACGGTAAAAATACAGAACCTGGAAACATTACGATACCTAGAGAGGTAACTTCCTTGTTAAAACAACAACAGATTGATGTAAGAAATTTTATTGCTTGGTGTGACAAATACAGCAGGCCCGGCCAGGCCAGGGAGGGTAGTGGGATACCTATGATACCAACATACCTTAAAAATGCGAAAACGGTTGATAACAAATCTAAAATTACTGTAACATGGCCCTATACCTGAAACTTTTGGCAATAAATACCGAATACCTTGGTAAAAAAAAAAAGACCCCAGACACCGTATACCCAAAACCTCTGACCGGGCCTGATACAGGTATAAAATGAACAATTTTAGTATTACCTAATGCTTATTGACTGACATATACATTTATGACTAACTGATTCATTGATTTTTTAACAATCTCGGATAAATACGGTATTCCAACCAATTTCCACAATATTAAAATGGATTGTGGAAGCTAAGTGTATAATGGTGAAATGCAATAAATAAGTTCAAAATAGGTGAAACATTAAACAAAATGCCAGGAGTTTATTAGACTTGCTTCAAGTCGCTAGTTCTGATTATGGAAGGCGCGCGCGAGCGTGGTCCATGAGCGGCAGGTTTCCTTTACAAGTCACATTCCACAGATCACCCATACAGGTCACTGTGTTACTGATAAATAAACAAGCTAAACAGTGTCCCCTAGCCCTAAATCAGGCTAAAACGTTACCTAGGCATGTCAGGGGACACTGTCCAGTGTGTTTATATTATACCTGCCAACTCTCACGCATTATGCCTGAGTCTCACGCCTGTGGATCAAAGACGTCGATCTCACGCATAAAAGACAATTTCTCACGCCTGACTCACAATTGCGGAATACTTGTTCATCAACCATTAACATGAAAACTTGAATCCAATTTCCACCCAAACTAGTCTAGTGAACGGCGTTAAATGTCGCGTTTGAGTCCTAAATAACAAGCAAACGATATCGCGCCGAAATTTTGAGCTTCGCACCGCGACATTCGGCAACCTTCGGAAATCATCGGAACATCCTCGGAGATCATTGGCAATGTTCGGAAGTCGTCGACACATTTTCAGTAATGTTCGGACGAGGTCGGAAATTTTTCGGAAATTCGGGTATTATGGAGACGAAAACCTCACGCATTTGACTAAGGGAAAGTTGGCAGGTATATTATATGTCAGCAACACAGTGACTTGTACTTGTGACCTGTTGAATGTGACCTGTATAAGACACCTCTCCGTCCAAAGAGCGTGAGTCAAAATGGCGGCTGATTCTGAGGAACGAGTTCGTATCGTAGACTTCACTGATTTGCATCGCGCGCGTGAAGAAAATTATCGTGCACTACACACGAATGCGTTTCACTCCTTTATCTCCGCACGGTAATCACTGTTTTTATCCTTTATAAGAAAATACGAGCGACTTGGAGCAAGTCTAGGAATTTAAATTCAAATTTATGAAATTTTGATAATGTAACGATACAATACACGATAGACTTACGTAACTACACAGAAATAGTCTGTCGTTTAAAATGATACTTGGGCCAATCATATTTACTTATTTGTAATACACCAAGATCAATGACTCCTGAAAACAAGATGGCCTCCTTGTGTGCACATAATCTGATGCACATAAGGTGTGGAATTCTCCCAAAGTTCTTCAGATTACGTATGCATGTGGTTCATTTTCTATTTCTTAAATTCATATATATTTCAATTTTCCTCAGACTTTGGGTCTTGGTACCCTAGTTTCTGTAATTACATATAGTTTTCTCAGGATTTTTAGGATCAACATCCTGCCAGTCAGGAAACACTACAGGTAAGTGTGCCAGCTTGGTGTTGAGTACTGAAATAACTTGATCAGCTACAAAACCGCTCCCTTCTTTAGACAAATGAAGACCATCACTCAGAAAAGACTCCCAGTTCTAACAAAAAACAAACAGGAAAAAGTAGTTATAAAAAGGTTAGAGTGTAGAGTGGTAAGACAACATGGCTATCAAGAGAAAGAGGGTGGCAGAGAAATGGAAGGCCTCGATGCCTTGTGGGATGTCCAGCCCTTGATGAAAGTTAATTCCACAAAGACAACTTTAGCCTGCATGCAGACGTCTCCTATTTTCTTTGCTCCACACGAAAAAGGGGCGTCTGCGTCGCGCCGTTACTAGTCGCGTTCCAATATCCTCAGTAACTGAAAACGTTCCTCCTGGCTTTTCAGCAAGTGCAGTTGTTAAGTTCTTGTCGTTTCTGTAGCTTTCTAACGCACGGTTTACAGATATAAGGCAATGAGAGCGTATAGTAAACTGTGGAGATAGGATTTCCTCGTAAACTTTAATTCTCCGCGACGTTGAACAAGATTTCTATCGTTATGCTTCATGACGGGCGAAAACGCAGCACACAATCTCACATTTTGATTTGTCAATTGAAAACCCGCTGAATTCATGCCGCATAGATTCCCTAGAGTATTTTCTGTTGATAACCAAGCAGAGTTATTTCTAAAAATGCTTACTGTCAGGCATTTAATTAGAGCGCAGTCCCTGCATTCCAGAGAAACATTAGGATACTGGAACATGATTAGCAAAAGCATTAAGCAGACGTCCCTTTCCCACGTGGAGCAAAGGAAATAGGAGACGTCTGCATGCAGGTTAAGACAACTTTTATTGAGGAAACAGAACAGTAAGAGCAAAGACCCATCTAGGCATCTGAATGACACAGATTAGATGGTTTTCAAAATGCTTAAAAGCATTTTGAAATGAACAGGAGCCACAAGGGATCACCCCCACCCCCACCCCCCTTCTTTCTGACTCTGACAGAGACTCAAGTGGGTGTGGCAACCCCAACTGGATGGAGGTGGGGAGGCAGTGGGAAGTGGGAAGCATTTTGTAACATTTTGCAAAGGAAAGGGTGAAAATAGGAGGGAGCCCCACAAAGTTCAAATGACAGCCATCACACATCACGCCAACAATAGATTCCGTATTAAATTACCTCATGCAGTGTGTTATTTTCCTTGTCTTTTTCTTATGAACTCATGGCTTTTGAGAACTTTTTTAAACCTGAGCAAGGAAAATTTGGAAAGAGCCACACACACACAAAAAAAAAACGGGATGAGTTTTCAAATGAAGATGAATTACTGTGAACCGGACTTTAGATAGGAAAATGGGAAAAAAGGTATTTTTCCTTAACATGTATTAGATATCACTCCTGAATGCTGAGTGATTTAACCCTTTAAACCCCAAGAGTGATCACCATCAAATTTCTCCTCTTCATACCAGTGTATTATAACACATACAGGTCATGAGAATTTAGCAAATGATCACCAAAGATGAATTGTCTTGATGTTTGAAAAAATTCTCCCAACTAGTAATCAATAAAATCTACGGAGACAAGTAAGGAGAATTTGTATAATGATGTTGGGGCTTAAAAGGGTTAAAACTAAATAAACTGCCTGAGGTCTTACTGGTTGTTCATGGAATAGCGTGTAAAGGTCCACAACATCCACTCCAAGCCTCTTTCCCAGATCTGCACATCTATTAGCAAAAAGTTTTACTCTCTCATCTGATAAGGACATGTCCCAGCCTAAAATGAATTCGAAAAAAAAAATTGTTCAGTAAACACGCAGCTCAGTTAAAGGAAAGTTGCTCATATACTGTAATATCTAACGTATTAAGAAAGATCATAGCCAGGGTGAGAGAAGGGAGATAATCACTGCCGTCTTCTTCAAACAAGGAAACATAGCAAAGAAGGAGATAGGAACTCCAACCTTGGTTACTTACTTGCAATCAATTTGTCAATGACTTCAATATTTTAGGTTCCCCAGTTTTGGAATGCAATGTTGGAGTGATTTTACTTAACCTGTAAGATAGATACTAAACTATTATGTACGATTACACACCAATTCCATTGTGTTCTTTTGTTTACTTTTGATTATTAGACACTAATTGTTAGATATCGTTTCACGGTTTACCGGTAAGTAAAATCACTCCAATGTTTTTATTGTTTGAGAGGTAGTAGTAGTCTCACTATAAAAAATACTTGCCTTGCTTCTCACAGTGTTTAGTCCACATATCAACTGATATTGCTGGTGGTGTTAGTAAAATAAGCTTACTTGCTGCTATCCCATCATTGATAAACTGTGATATGATCTCGGTCATGTTTGCGACATACTGTTCAACAGTGAGTCCTCGATGATCTATGTTCTCCACAACAGAGTCATTAGAGCCTAACAACACAGTGGCAGCTACAACGCTCCCCTTAGGATTATTGTCACACTGAAGGACTCTTGGGAGAATCAGCTTATCATACGCTGAAGTGTAACCGGCAAATCCACGATTTAGAACATCACATTTCCTGTTGGGAAAACATTCATTTTCTTTGTCAGCAACAAACAGTTTGTGAAGATTTCCTTTAAATTTAAAATAAAAAGTAACCCAGCCTCCTTCATACTATCATCACCATTGGTCTCAAAAGCCTTCTTGTTTCAGGGTTTTCTTTTGGGGCTGGACACCTGCAGACATAATATCTGGCTGTTTTACACATAAATGTTCATCACTTGAGTACTACATGTTTACAGAATCACATGTTGCAAATATTTCGCTGATTCAGTGACAAACAAGGCACTTTAAATTGTGGTCTTATCTTGAAAATTAAAAAAAGAAAAAAAAACTCAGCAACTTTAAAATGGAATTCCAGTATGTTGATAGAATTTCTGAGAAGCAAGCCCCCAAACCCGGGGGAGGGGGGGACTCCCATATGAAAGTGACGGGGATGCTCGTCGGAAAATTAGAATTAAACCCCTAAAGGAGACCAATCTGGGCGTGGGTCAGGCATTATTTGACCCCTAAACGAGACCATGCTAAAACAGACAACCAAATAAGAGCTTCTGCAATCAGTGATTTTAAATGCACTGAAGGTTGACGCTAAAGATTGACGTCGTTTGGTTTTTTCATATAGATATTATTTTCTATACGCACACCCTAAGCGATACCTGAATGGGTAAAAATATTGGCTTTCCTTCCTAAAAACCCTAAGCGAGACCAAAATCTGCAATTTACAACACTAAGCGAGACGACGAGCATCCCCGTCAGTTTGATATGGGAGTCCCCCCCACCGGGGCCCCAAACCTCCCTAAGTGGCATTGAACTTTTTACTGGAAAATGTGCAGTGCTGATCAGAGTGGGTGCCTGTGGTGCTGACGATGGTTCTTTCTCCCTTCACCCTGCCCGCGTATATGGCTCCTTGATGGACTGTCAGAGCTTGTCTTATACAACAAAGTGGGTATTAACACAATACTGACTTTCATACTGTGCAGTTCATCCAGGTTTCCTCTCATGAAGGGGAGGGGGGGGGGAGAAAAAAGACGCTTTAAAGTTCCCATCAGCTGAATCTCTACTTTTTTAGCCTCCAACGGAGACATTCGGGTTTACCTCGGTATAAGAACCTGACAAGATTTTCTTTGTTTGTTAGTTATTGTTTTGCTGTACGCTTTGGTTTAACATGTTTTATTTCTTTTATTTTACGTCATTCGTGAGTTTCACAGGTTCTTACACCGAGGCAAAGCTAGACATTCTTAGGACGTCTGTGTTGGAGGCCAGTAAAGAGGCCTTCCAAGGGGGTCAGCTTTGTCGCTTTGTCGCATCTTTCTCAGGAACGATGTTGCTGAACTAACGGTTGTGAATGTTGCTGTCGTTTTTGTAGCACGTGTAAATGTCGCTCTTGCTTTATCAATTCTCTAAAATAACGGAATTCTTTGCCATTTAAATGAGTTTTGTTTTGGAGTTTTTGGCACATCTCGGCAGATGGTCAAGAAGAGCATTGAAACATGCATTTAGTGTCTCATACATTTAGTGATCATGTGATCGTGAAGAGGAACTGTTATATTATTGGCTACCAGTTCCTTCTGTTTACCCCCAAATGACACAAATCAAGATTATAGGTACTAGTTAAGTAACTGTCAGTAAAAAGTTTGCCTCACTGTGAGGCCTGAAGTCACTTGGCATGTAGATTGCAAATATTCCTAAAATTCTTCCTCAACAGGCGATGCGATCTGGAAGAGTGCTTGGGGAGAAAAAAACACTTGAACTTGAAGTGAAATCATTATGTAAATCATTCTGAAATCATACAAATTCAATCTTTTGGGACGAGTATTCTTGTAACACTTAGAAACTCTAAACCACGAGACCCTGCAAATGTAGAGACAGTGAGTTTGAAAGAAAGGGTATACCAAGAAATAAATGCCCGCCAGAGGCGGGAGTATCTAGTGGGGTACGGGGGCATGTTCCCCCGGGAAATTTTGTACTTAGGGAATGCGATTTTCAGCATTCTGAGGGGCAAGTCAAAGTGGTTTAATTGCTGTAAATTCAAGTCAGTTTTTTTTGTGTCAAAAAGAACAACTGTGCGGATAAGGTAGATACTGGCGGAGATCCTGAAAATCGGTCAACTGTTGCTGTGAACGACTTAGGTAATAAACTGACATCTACCGTAAATGAAGCTTCACATTTAACGGATAAAGAGGAAAAAATCTGATCGTCTGCTCTCGTCTGGATACAACGCATCAAAGGTCGCCGATTCACGGAAACCTCGAAGTCATGCGAGCAGTTAAGGTGCTTGCAGTCCTAATTTTGACTGGCTGCGGCTGAAGCACCAATCAAATAGACTCTGATTATTATCTTTTATTGGCAAAATACACAATTTCCTGACGTCGCTGTCTATCTGTAATGCTTACTGTGTCGCTGTCGTATTTTGCCGGTTCAGTTGAGTCGCTTGTCGGTGTTTAGAAAGTCCCACGTCGCTTGTCGCTTTTACCCATTGGAAGGCCTTAGTAAAGCAAGGAGGTTACCACTCGTTGAAATACTGACCTCTGGTAGTAATCTGCGATCCGTGCGCCCCAACTTCCCTCGCTAAATGAATACTGAGGAAATAAAAGTTTTTAAACTTGAATGCGTGGAAAGAATATTTAACGACATGTAAGTTTTAACAGTGATTACTATAGTATTAAAGTTAAACAAAGCTTCCTTAATTGTGAGTTATAACGTAAGCTTAAGTTCCGCAAAAGCCGGCCAGCCCACATGGAAGTATTTCAAGCCCTTGATAAAGTAAGATAACAAGAAATAATCGGGAAAAAGGTTTTAAGTCCAATCGGTTAAAACATTTCAAACCGATTTTCGAAACTTACTTGAGTCAGGGAGTCCCCAAACAGAAGAACCTTCGGAAACAGATTGGACGCCATGTTGACCGTGAGTGTACCCGGGAGGACTGAGAACTAGAAGGCAATGTCGTAGTTCCAGTTCCACACCTCTTTTTCTTTCGGTCTTCTTTGTTGTACCATCCCATCTGTTCGCGCCGTGCAAACAAAACTTCATGGACCTAGTTGGAAGTTACAAGTACTTGCAAACTACAAGCAGTCCGTCTTCTCTCTTTTCGGGTAGCAAGGGAAAGGTGCTAACAGAACTCAACGAGTTTTTTGTGCAGCAAGCGAGTTGCTGACGCACCTCCCAGGGTAGCCTGCGTAGGAAGCGTTTCCGTGAGGCTTTCTGCAGGTTTGAAGCATTGTCGCTTTTTGAAGGCGCGAAAGTTGGGGCGAGCGCAAGAAAGTGCGCTTGCTCCAATTTTCGCTCCGCTAAAAAGCAAAAAATGCCTCGAACGGTCGGAAATACCTACGGAAACGCTTGCTATGTGGGCTACTCCCAGGGCGTACCATTCAGAGCGCCTGGCCCTCTTAGCCGCCTGTGCAAAGGGGCTAGTTGCTGACAACTCAACTGCTAATATCAACGGCGAGCTTCTTATGCCCCGATGAATTCAGGAATCCAGCAAATTATTGTGTTTGGAATTTGGAATCCGGAATCCAGGGCTTTGGAATCCAGAAGCCAACCTCTCTAAGACAAGGAATCCAACAACTGGAACCGGGAAATAAAGGTAGATAACTGCAACCCGAATCCAGAATCCCGCCCGACTCTTAGAATCGGAAAATTCGAAGATAATTGTAACATCAGAGCTTTCGTGATACAATCTCATTCCCTCGTCCGAAGTAATGTTCAAAACGATGGCCACTGAAGCTCAACTGTTGGATGCCAGTGGAAAAAACTGTTTTAAGGGTGACCTAGCAACGTGCCACTGCGTTACCAGGTTATTTCTGACTTGGCCCAAGTCGTCTCGAGCTCTCTCTCCTTTTAAAGATCGGCGTCTTATGATTTAAGAAACAGGTGGCGACTGGGGACGACTGATAGGTCGGGAGAGGCGGGGGGGGGGGGGAGGAGATTGGGAACCCTTGTCATAAAACTGAGAGAGACGGTCTTTGTGCCTTTACAAATTACGAGTTTGGTCAAGAATGTCCTCACCCTTTCAAATTACAAACACATTTTATTGGATCATTTAAGAATTAACCGAGTATTGTACACAAAATTGTAAAACGTTGCACCACACTAGCATTGAAGCTCGTTGCAACAGCTTCAAAACATTTTCTTCTGCCAGGTATTAAAATATATATCATGGTATCCTGCATTTAATGTTATTAAAAATATTAAATGAGCGTTATATCTGCTTATTAAATTATGCCCTTCACTCCAAATTATAAACTTTGACATATTTTATGTGCTTCAAAGTCGAGTCACTCGGTCAAATTCTAAACTTGACCAACTGAAAGTGAGTATTACATTTGATTTACTATGCTGTAAAAGGTAGGTTCACTAATGTTTGCGTATGCGGATAAAATCTTGAAGTTTGACTAGCGACCTTTCAAATGAGAGCTACTGAACAGTACTTTCCTTTGTCATGCTGTACAATATTGTCCTAATTTTAAATATGAGCGTGAGCATGAAATATTCAAATGATAACTGACTAGCAAGACTTTCGTGTAGCGTCACTTGCTTTATCAATATTCTTTACCAGTTCAGCACAGGGTCAGTATAGTTGTCAAATTTTGAAGGTGTCCTGGAGGTAGAGGGCTAACTCAACAAATGAACGATTATTTTTTGGCATATTTATTCAAACCAAAAAAAAAAAAGAAAAAGAAAAACTGGACGCAAGGTGTAACTACATTTAGTTAATTAAGCTTTATTTTTTTCGTGTAGTTCACTTCTGCGCTTGCTCCTTTATGCTCTAACTTGTTAATCCAGTTCTTGTTGAGTTCTTGCACATACGGACCATTGTTGAGTTCTTGCGCAGATGCACCATCTTTTGTCGTCTTTTCCTTGGGTCTCATTCTTGTGCGGCAGAACAGGATGAGTAATAAACACCAAATATGGGCATAAAAATACAAGGACCTACGAAACAAATGTGTCACGTTAAAATCCCAAATTTTCGAACGTTTTATTTCATTTCAATAATTTTCTGATCTATTTCTTGCAATTCTGGACAAAATTCAAACAACCTCTCGGAAACTGTAATCAACTAGAAATAATGTTTGAATATCGCACTCCGTTCAACTTTCACGAAAAAGAACACTGCACTATTGAGCAATTTAAATCTGCCTTGTAACATGTATTGCCACTGCCGCGAGAACATGTTTAATAAATCAGAAAACTTTTTTTAAGTTGCTTTTCACGGCTTTATCACATTTAACAATGAATTCTTAAATAATGTGTATTAGGTTTAAACAGGAGCCCATAACTGGTTTAAATGCTTTTATTTGTTTCTGTTTCAGTTCGATGCAAGGCAAAGGCAATAGGACTGGAACCCTTGAAGGACCACTGTGCCTAGAAACTCTAAGTTACACAGTTGACCGTCGCCTAGCTTGCCCAGTTGGTAGAGCGCCAGGCTGCAGAGCAGCAGGTCGCGGGCACGGGGGGAGAGGAGACTCCCGTGTGAAAAGGGCGGGGATGCTCGTCGGAGGATTTAAATAATCCCCTAAACGAGACCAGTCTGGGCATGGCACAAGCTTTTTTTGACCCCTGAAAGATATCATTCTAAAACAAATAGACAGATAAGATGTCTGGCAAAGAGTGAAATGACTGCGCTTTCAACCCTAACCGATGTTCCGTCCAAAACACCCTTAAAGGATACCAATACCCGTACTTTACACCATTAGCGAGACGAGGAGTGTCCCTCCCCTTTCACAAGGGAACCCTACCCCCACAGGATCGAATCCCAGCCGCACTACCAAGCAGGGTTTAACCCTTTAAGCCCTGATATAAAAATACATATTCTCACTACTGATCTCCGTACATTTCTTATGGAACTAGTAAGGATAATTTGTCTAAATATTAAGACATCTCATCCTCAGTGATCACTTCCTTTATTCTCGTCACTTGAATGTTGAAACAAGTAATGATCGTGTAAAGAGAAATAATATTTCATTTTCATCAGGGTTAGGGCTTAAAGGGTTAATAAAATAACTGGTGAGTCCATGCTTGCTGGCTGTGCTCAACACCGTGTCTCAGTTCAGTGATGGGTGATATATAATGGGTTCATGGTTCAGTTTATAGCACCGTATTGACGTTATACCCCCCACACTTTTCTCCGGCATCCCATCATACCAAACAAGCAGCAACAATGAATAACCCACATCACTGTTCGAAAGGAGCAGAGGACGTTAGTCCATGGTTTTGTGGTATGCCAGGCCTGTCAAGATTCTTTCATGGGCTGGTTGGGTCAGGAGTGAGATCACAAATGGACTGAAAGCGGGGCGCTTTTACATGCTCACCTCATAGTTGTCGTAAAGCGCATTTGAAACTGTAAATGGAAGATGTGCTATATAAGTCTAATATCTGCTTACCTCCAGTAATCAACGCTCATCCGTAGTTCTAACAGTTGAAATGGGACCCCTCCCTCAGATATGGACAGAGCAGTTAGAATACACGTCATCACGTCATACGTCACAGCCAGAGCACGTGACTTTTGAAAGTAAGGTCTGATCACTCGGCGACCCTAAGAACATGGAAACATAAAGGTTAAATTTATAACTGCCAACTTTTTACAGCAGTCATCGACTGCCAGCGATTGCAGAGAAGGCAAATCTTCCTTTATTTCTTACCGTTTTGGAGTCGGGTTAGAGCAGTTTTGAAATGAGTGTCGTAAAACTAAAACCAAAGTAATTACTCTGACCAATCACAAAAGGAACAAAAAACAAAATGAACCTATCAAAACTCGAAGAAAATGCAATAAATTAGCGTCACGCGCGGCAAAACGCGTGCGAGCAAGTCACGATTGGTTTTGCTTTAACTTCTGGTTGGTTGAGAAAGTGGCGCGAACTTTTTTTCCAATCAGAGAGCGAAGTAAAGCAATTTCGACACTCATTTGAAAACTGCTCTATTAATTAACATGACGGAAAATTTTTAAATTTTGCTTTTTTTTATAAGGAATTTATGCGCAGTCTGATAGTATGGCGTCTCGGACAAAGAAACCACGAGGCCGAACTGGAGCTTCGTAGATTTTTCGGAACTTCCGATCACGTTCCTAGAATAATAAAATGACCAGAGTTTAAAGCTGCTCGGTTCCAGACTTCCAATTCAAAATGGCGGTATCCGTTCAACACCAGACCTCACACTAGCCTGACCGCGCAGTACTATAAATCAAAGTCACGCAAGACGCGAAGAAATGTACAAGTCCAGGAGCCCATTAGCCGGAGCGTCCAACTTCCGTACTGCGTCTGTGAAACGGCATTTTCACAAGTAAATTTATTTTTAGATAAGCTTTTCCCGCGAATTGGTTGAAATAGCCAATCGAAAAGCGGTTGCGTAATTAATAATAGACTGAGTACGAAACTACGACAACTCGTCCACGCTGGAAATAAACATAACGGATACCAGTGACCAGTGAGGAATCTTTATCGGAGTGTTCTGACAGTATTTCAAGCGATAATTTTAGTATTTACAAGGGAAGTAGTAGCTTAGATTTAATGCAGACGTCATCGGAAGAAGTTGTTTTCGCGGGAAAGGCTTATCTTAAAATAAACCTACTTGTAAAAACGCTGTTGCACGAATTTATGGCAGTTGGACGCTCCGGGTAATGGGCTCCTGACAAGTCCCAAAAGACGTGACGTGGTCTCCCTCAATGAAAAGAGGACAAATACACTTGCCATTCTTCCCGCCTCTATCATGAGTGCGAGCGACAAAAACATCATGTAATATCCCGGATAAAACCCATGCCAGAAGGAAGACATTATGAAAACCGCGAGGGTTCTGTGCCGCGACCAGCGCTCATACACAGTCCTGAAAAGGAATATAGAGAACAAGAACTTATCACCTAAAATGTAGATCATTAGATTTCAGTAAATTGCACTAAAAATGTCAAACCTTCTTAACCAGAGGGCGGTAGAAACGTTCCAGTTATCACAAACCATCTTTACGTTTGTAGCAAACTGCGAAGAGAAAGAAGTCGAAAATAAACTCATGAAAGAGGAAGGAAAGAAACCACTGTTAAAACGTAACATAAAGCGGCTTTTGAATTGCTGAAAATTTTCTAACCTTAACTATAACTGGGATAACTGTGAATAGTATAACTAATCCGGAAATGTTTTTCGGCAAGCTAAATACCTCATGACATAGTCAGGTGCCAGTTTGGCTTGGTTTTACGTTTCTCGAGGTGTATAACGCGGTTGAACCATCCATGAGATCAGAAAGAAAATTCGTCACCGTGTGTGCACGTTCTCCATTGAATTTGGTCATTTCACGTTGTTGTTTTGCTGAGAACGATAACGAAATGTACCACAATGTATTACGTACAAGAGCCATTGTAGGCAAGGGCAAAGTCGCACACGAGCCAAGAAGGCCCACGCACACGGTCAGAGCTTATTCCGGTTTCTGCAGCTTTAAGTAACTGAGAGTATTGCTACTCCCCCCTGAATGGGATGCTAGTCCATCGCAGGGCTAAGCTCAGCAGTATGTCGTTATACACCTGGGTGGAGAGAGACAATGTGGGGCAAAGCTTCTTGTCTAAGGAAACAACATAATGGCAATGACTATGCGTCGAACCACCGACCCTCAGATCTGAACGGCCAACGCGCTAACCACTACACCACCACGCCCCTACTACAGGAGCCACTGTGCTGCTTATTTAAACCTTTTAATTTCGTGTCGTTTTCTTCGCCGTTACAAGGTCCCTAAAATGCTAACAAGAACGCAAAACACGATGTCATACCACATAGAAAAGTCTTTGGCGAGATGGATGAAATAGCATCCATTGCACTGGCATGACTTTTATCCGTGCTTCAGTGGTTGAAAAGCGTGCTGTCGATAATTAAACAGAGCCTTCTGATTGGCTATTTTACGCTGGGACTGCAAAACGCCGTGGCAAACAACTCGGTGTGTGTGTCCTTGGCGCCTCCTTTGGTCTTTTGGCGTATCTATCCGGGATATGCCCTTTCTGTTCCTTTCTGCTTTGGTTCGACTTTTACTGGTTCGAAAATTATATAATTGCTTCTCTAGTTTATTCGGTTTTAGGTTAAGGACTTTTAAAAACTCCTCAATTAATGCAAGTGTTAGGTCATAGATTAAACTACAGATTGGCTCAAAAATTACATGGACTAATGTACGGCATGGTGCACAAACTCAAATTAAAATAACGAATACAAAAAAGTTACCTCGAATTTAAGAATGTTAATGTTAGTAATGCGGTCCCACTTGGCGTGTCCTTTCTCGTCATAACCATTAAATCCTAAACCACCCATGTTGTTCACGGCTTCAGCTAAAAATTAATTACAAATTGCCAGAAATCAGTCATTGGCGGAGATTTCCTCAAATTAAGCGACACAAGAATAGAATGTAAGTCCTGGTTTACAACGATTTGTTCAAAGACGCTGAGTTTGAATTAAAATGTGACTCAATGAATTTATCGATCAAAAGAAAAAAAAATAAGTTGGACTTACAAATTTTAAATGCGAAGTAGTATCTTAGCTTGGCGACTGTAGCACTAATCCAGCCATAAATGACTCTCCAGTAGAAAGGCTGCGTTGTAATAAAGTGGGGATCTAGCAAAAAATTACAAATACAAACAAGTAACCATAATCAGTGGCATATGTCAGGAGTATAGACTCCTGGCGTATTACAGCATAGGTGAACACAAGAAGGTGTTCAGCGAAAAGTTGTGAAACAAGGCTGAGTATTTTTCAGTCGTCGTCGTCCTCATCATCATTCTCATCATCATCATCATCATCATGCATCACTACCATCACCATCATCATTACAATTATCATCGTCATCATCATCATCATCATCATCGTCATCATCATCATCATCATCGTCATCATCATCATCATCATCATCATCATGCATCACTACCATCACCATCATCATTATAATTATCATCGTCATCGTCATCATCATCGTCATCATCATCGTCATCATCATCATCATCATCATCATCATCATTATCATCATCATCATCATCATCATCATCAACATCATGCATCACTACCATCACCATCATCGTTATAATTATCATCTTTATCATCTTTATCATCATCATCATCATCATCATCATCATCATCATTGTCATCGTCAACGTTATCTTCGATCTGCACAGTAGAATTCAGTGCGAACTCCCATACTCAAATGCTATATCCTATCCGAATTAACTATACTGGACAGCATGAAAGAGACAATTGTGGCACTAAAAGCGCCCTCCAGTTACGGATTATCAGAAGGAAAGGAAGAAATTTATAAAAAATATCCAACTTTTTTTAACCTGACGTTATGTTACCTGCATTTCTATTTATGGGAAAGTCATCCACGGTCAAGAATAAAATGAACGTGCATAAAAATCCTGATAATGTCTTCCTAATGACATCCATCTTGTACCGTAATAAAGAAGAAAAAGAACAACTGTTAGTAAATTTTCGGCGTCGGTGAACTTTTACGTGGACTTTAGTAACACAAGACAGTTTTTCTTACCAGAGGTGAAGGTTCTTTTTCTCCAGGTTTCTAAGCAAGAGAAAAGACAATATTCATTACAGAACACTTTAATTGGTTTAAACCCAGGGGTCATATCATAAGTCGGTGAAGTATGATCGTCCGGATGAGTGTAGTCCTGAGAAGGACTGTTTGTGACGACACTCATCATTACTGACGTTTCAAAAACCTGAGCGGAGGTCATCATCAGAGTCAAGTGAATTGTGAGTCGTCAGTAGATGTAATAAGTCTTTGGTTGTTCACCTGATTGGTCGACGAAGTCACGATGTTATTGGTCGTCTGTCAGTTAAGCCGTGATGTTATTGGCTGTGAAGACTGTGAAACGTGACTGGTCGTATGTCCGTCGGTCTATTGTTAGAAAAAGTTTAGAAGAAAATCTGTCTCGCATTGGCATTAAAATTGCTAGCCTGAGAAAACAGCCGACGTTTCGCGAGGTCGCCACTTGAGCCCTCGCAAAACGACGTCTGAGTAACGAGCGCAGAAATTCCATACTGATGACGCGTCACTAACCAGATCTAAGTAGTGCTTCTGATTGGCTGAAACGCAAGGGAATTTCGTTTCAACCAATCAGAAGCACTAAATAGATCTAGGTAGTAACGCGTCATCAGTATGGAATTTCTGCACTCGTTACTCAGACGTCGTTTTGCGAGGGCTCATGTGCCGACCTCACGAGACGTCGGCTGTTTTCTCAGGCTATAGAATTGCACCTCGTCAGCGAAAAGTTTTCAAAGTGCTTATGGGGGACTTCCGCCAGCTTTCCAGCTTTCTGATCCCATTCCAAATTAAAAGCAAAAACCACAAGTGCTACGCAGCAGCCAACTCCCTGTTGGCTAGACCAGAGCCAACTTCCTGTTGGCTGTCAATAGTAGGGCCCGGCCTAAACGTCGTGCTATCGTCGTGTCCTAAGCTCGACTTTGGCTGGACCGTAGCTCGACAAGTAATTCAAACGCTGAACTTCCCTTAGTCATGCCAGGCTGCTGTGATAACGTATGACAGGTTGTTATGTTGATTAATGAATACATTATCACAATAGGCATTGAGTTCAGCATACGTTAAGCACGACGTTTGAATCAACGTCGCGCCAAGTCATTTAGTTCGACTTTAGTGTGACAGCCGACAGGGCCTGTCATGACCTAATCCCTTGGCAAGACAGTTGATTCAGAAGTTGTGCTAACGTCTAACTCAATTCATGCTAATTAGAACGACTTGAATTCCACACGGCGAGAGCACGACGTTTAAACCCGGCGTAACTTTGGCGTAACCACTCAAACGAAAGTTCCTTCCAAAAGTATGCGCTTTCGATCGTTTTTATCTGAAAACGCGTGGGCTGCCACGTGGAGTCTGAGTCTCCACGCTCTGAGTTAACGCTGACCAATGGTTTGCCGCGTGCAGGTTCTCTTCTGGGGCTATTTGCACCGATCGCGCGCGACATTCGCGCGGAAACAACACAAGGGACTTCATTTTCAGGTTATATTTGTAGCGGCTGCTTATGCGTCTATTACCTTTGGTCTAATATCCGATCCGTCAATAAAATCATTGAATTCTCTGAAAGTACAAACAGGTCCTGCTAAAATCGTACTGTAGTGGAAAATGTAGCTGAAGTATTCTAATAGTGATGGCACTTTCCTAAAGTGGAAATATAAAAGGCTTCAAACTTAATGACAAAACGCATAATGAATAAAAAGCAACTCAGCATAAAACCAAAAGGAACATTAATTAAAATTACCCGAGTTTTTCTCTCTTTTGTTCCTCAGTTAGTTTACTTTCATCTCTTGCAAGACCTGTTGGAACAACAGTGGAACAGTTGAACAAAGGACGGTCATTTGGTCATTTCTAAAATTGACATTACCGAGACAGAGCAATGCAGGTAACATTTTCCTGGAACTTTTTGCGCAACAAATGTTACATTGCGAGTTGCGACCTGACGTCGCACCTATCATCCTCCCCATCTGCAACAAATTTTCGGTTGCAGAAAGTCGAAGCGATGTAGTTTTGCCACAGCAAATATTTGTTGCGGGCGAAGGTGGTGATACGCGCAACATCAGGCTGCAACTTGCAATGCAACATTTGTTGCGCGACAAGTTGTTTGAAAATTATTTGCCCGTATCACTTCGCCATAAGGAAAGAATAGTTTTTCTGTGATAACACATCTCGAACACCTGTTATCTTGAATCGCCAAAATCATTCTCGACGGGTCTTTTGCAAGTCTATAATCAGGGTTGTCCCTAACAGCCGGCAGCCGGCAGAATTAACCGGCTACTTGGGTCGTTTGTGCCGGCTACTTTTGGAACTGACATTATTGGAAATTTGTGCTCAGAATTAAGGAATTTCCGTTTCTGGAAACTTGAAATGTAAAAATTTCCGGAGGGGGCATGCCCCCAGACCCCCCAGAAGGGATCGCCTTCGGCGCTCGATAATCACTATCCGGCTACTTAGGATTGTTTGCCAGCTACTTGGAAAGCTGTGGACAACCCTGACTATAACTTCTTAAGTTTCGAGAGGAGGATAAACAGTTTCTCCAAGCGAACACGTGTCTCCTGTCCACGCGGTTTCGACGCTCATTTTCCAATTCGCAACTATGTAACTCAAAATTTGCTATACGCTAGCTTGCTTTGATGAAGTGAATAAAATTTGAGGAAATTTTTCAGAGCGTCAAAAGAACAAAGTTTTACAGCAAAATTGCAAGTGCCATAGAAGATGTTAACCTTACTTATCCTCTATCCTATACTACTAACGTGGCGGGATACGTGAAACGCACTACTGTAGTGGAGATTTGAGCTATTTGATCAACTTACCATCATGTAAATTGTACGCTATATAAGTAACTTTCTGCACAATTAACATCAGGGGTCTAAACACAAAAAACAAATAAACCATAATCACTCACAGTTTGTTGCTAAGAGGCTGTAATTTCTCATATACACGCCTAGTCTGAAAATACTAAGAGCAGGTGTCTTTTTACTCTATAACCCCACAACCCCGTGGACGCGTCCTCTCTCTTTCTCTCTGGCCTGCGAGAAAAATTGCTTGCCACGAATGTTGTGATCGTCCGTCTCCCCTGCCCCCGAAGCTTAAAATGTTTGGTCTTGAGCCACGCACATCTTACGAAATAAAGTGTCTAAACAGAAGTAGGGATGGTTCGTTTCTTTTTTTGTTTCGTCTGCGTTTTGTTTTGTTGGTGACTAAAAGCTTTGTATGAATTTTCCTTCACTAGTTCATAGTCTTCATAAGATACTTATTTGCTTTCTTTTGCCGTGCACGATTTTTTTCTTGTAAAAGTTGCAGGAATTTTTTCAGGGTTTTTAGAATTTCGATTGGTTGATTAGTTGCATGAACAGTATACACGAGGGAACAAGCACAATTTAAAGGGAAAAGTCCCAGCGACTTGTCCCACAAATTCACGACAAACCAGTTTGAACTTGAGGGGCAAGTCACAAGGACCAAAATGTTGGTCCCCAGGGTTGTTTGCAGAAATAACACGTAAGTCCCCTTGTTTGTGCTGACAAGAACAGTTAGCACATCCTTCTGCAAAAATCAAAGTGGTCTTCACTAACCCTGAGAAATCCACAGCATGTACTCCATAGTTTGTAATTTGTCTGTACAAATGTGCCACTGACAATGTTCCCATAGCAACTACAAACACATATCTAAGACACAAAATAAAACATGCATATATTAAAAAACTAACTAAATAAATAATGCCACCACTTTCCCTCGGTCTGGAGCATGAGGGAAGAGCATGGCTTCTGGGCCATTTTGGTTACAAATTTGCCACATTTATGGAGTCTGTTCTACAAACTAGCCTGAAAAAGGGTATAGATTTTAACTACTTTGACATGAACAAGAGGGAAGATTTTTGTGCTGGTGCTGCAATAGGGCATGAAAAATAGTACATTTTGGTCCACAGCAGGGTTACCTGTTGCTTAAGCACTAGGACGCACTTCCTAATTGTTCGGAGGAGGAATGGACCCAAAAACGTCATTGTGTGGAGGGGCACAGGAGGCGGGAGACTGGGAGAAAGGGGGAGGTGTACGGAAGGTGGGAGGAAAGGAGGCGGGAAGGGGGGATTCCCAGGGTGGCGAGAAGCGGGAGAAATAAGGAAAAATTATGCAGCATTGCACAATATTTTGCAATTAACCCTTTAAGCCCTCAGCCCCGATGAAAATGAAATTTCCCTTTACATGATCACTGCTTGTGTTTAATATTCAAGTGACAAGAATAAAGGAAGTGATCACTGACG
This sequence comes from Siderastrea radians, assembly GCA_964017195.1. Taxonomy (NCBI): domain Eukaryota; kingdom Metazoa; phylum Cnidaria; class Anthozoa; order Scleractinia; family Rhizangiidae; genus Siderastrea; species Siderastrea radians. Next base: position 31,249,688 of record OZ024898.1, read on the forward strand.
ATAGGATGTCTTGATATTTAGACAACTTCTCCTTACTCCTGACATAAGAAATGTATAGAGATCAGTAATGAGAATATGCATTTTATATCAGGGCTTAAAGGGTTAAAAAAGAGCAAAGAGGTGGGAGCCAACAAACATAGGGTGGGAACCAGGATTATAGGGTATGGGAAGTGGGAATTTTAAGCTGTCCTCTGCACCATTGTGGGAATGGACTGGGGGAGAGTAACCCAGGAGAAAAAGGGCAGGCTGTGCATGGGAAGTGGGAAAAGAGAGGGCAGGAAACAGGATGAAAGGATATGGGGAATGGGAAGTTTGTATTCTACTGTCCCCACCCCCCTCAGGCAAAAGAGAAATCTCTCCAGTCTCTTGAATTTGGAGTGGAAAATGAGAGTCAGATTTTCAGAATCTCATCATGTGACTTCCATTATTTCTACTCAGTTCTTGCAGGCTACCACTGAAGACATTTTGGTCTTTTTAAATTTTAAGAGTCAAGACTCACCTATGAACTACTGAGGGGTTTATGGTAGCAGTTAGAACATAACAAACAGAGGTCAATCCAACAAGAATTGAAGTTTCCCTGCAGGATAAACAATATCAATTTTCCATTGCTGATATAAGCATACAGTTCCAGAAAATATACAGACCCAGCCCATGAATGATTATTGCATATTCCAAGGGGGGGGGGGGGGTGATGGTGGTGGATGGGAGCGGTAAGCGCTTTAGAGCCTTAGTATAAAGTGCTCTAGAATAATGAATTAGTATATTAGTATTCGTATTAGTACAAGCATTCATGCTTTTAGTAGACTCCCCCTCAATTATTCCGATTATTCCCAGAACTGAAACTTGTCAGTGTCGTTAAATATCAAAGTAACTCAGTGACGAAATACGGTTGATTCGTTGATGAATCGGGCCATTCTTTTCCAAATCGCCTGGCCGGACCTACATTGGCAACAAAAAGAGATCAAAGTCCAACAGGAAAAAACGGAGCTGTCACGCATAAAGCGTTGTGTGACAAACAAGGACAGGTGCAAAATCGACATACACAAGATTGTAAACATCTGATAATTGACTTGTTTTGTACAAAACCATATACATTGTGAAATTGACGACATGCATTTCAATAATCGGTAACATCTAATAACCTAAAAGTGGATGAGTGAATGAATTCGTATTCAGCTTTAAAGATGTCAAAGATCGATCTGATGAACTTAATGCGGCTTTAATCATTGCGCTTGATCAGGTAAACAATTGGAGTAATTTTGTTGGAAAGAACACTCTGCAAACGGCGGCTAACGAAACTAATGGCTTAACGCTAGAAGGCGTCGATCGCTTAATTTAAAATTCAAATAATTGCAATATAATGACTGATTTGACCGTCAAATCCTGACTTTGGCACGCAAACACAAAACAGCTGACAAAATGTCAAAGAAACGAAAATAGACTTCTGACTTCAACAGATAATTCTTTCCTTTGGCAATTTTGCGATATTTTGCATACGATCATGTCAATGTGTTTAGTTGTACAAAAGTAGGTGAAATTCGCGTGGGAACAAGCGGCGACATTGTTCTTTGTTAAATATGCATAATCGATGACATGTGAATCTGTTATAATATAAACACTGTATAAAACCGACATGTTATTAACAGAATAATATATTGTAAAATTATTTTGCAAAGAAATAAAAAATGAGAATCTCTTCAAGTGTGCTTTTTTTTTTCGCAGCCCTACGTATATTTTTTCCGCCCGCGATGATTGTCTACAATAAGGACGTCTTGTAGATTTATTGTTCCGTATTTATCTTTGAACACCCGGGTTAAGATTCCTACTTTTTGTTAGAATGTCAGGTTGTTATGCTGATTATCCTACCTGACTTTCTAATGAACTGATAATTTCTTCTCGTTCGTTCAAAATACACTTTGTTGACTTTTTGTCATAGCATGAGTCCTTCATTGTCAATATTTGAATATAGTTATGCGCATAAAAGTAAGCTGTGACGAGAAGAAAGCCAACCAATTATTTTTTCATTGAATTTAGTCACGTGTAGAACTGTAAAAAACGCAAGAATTGAGCTGACGGCAAGCTTACCAGCCAAAACAGAAAACAGCAAGGCCAACTCCCCATGCAAGCCCAACAGCTCGTCTGGTTGTTGTAGTGACTCTCTTCGGATGAAGAATCAGTCGAAACACAAGCCCCAGAGGATAACACAACAACATGCAAAACACGAAGTTGATCTAGAAATAAAGCGGCAAAGAACAAGTTATCGTCTTAGAGAAATATTATTGCTAAAAATAAAACTCGTGATTTCTAGCTTGTTGATATAAAATTAAAAAGCCAAAGGTCTTTAAGTTAAATGGCCTAATGTAACTTAAGCAGTTAAGCAAATGCACACGTTTTGCACCTTGTCAATGGAAAAGCCCGAAAATTCAGAGGCTGTTTGTAGAAGATTATTGATGACATCCATGATGAACGAGATCTGAAGTGAAACTAACTTTACGCCTCACAAGCGTAATCGAGAATTTACTGGTAGTTCGTTCGTTTAGCGTTACGTGTCATACTGAATTGATTACGTGACGTTGTTGTTGTTGTTAGGTAAACACTAGCTCCAGGCTCCAAGGATCTTTGAGGGGAGCCGTCTTTGATGAATAGTAGCCTGCTGCGTTTATTTCATGCCTTTTACTGCGGAACTGTTTTAAAAGAAGACGAACTTTATGAGTCATAATGACAGTTCTGATTAATGACATCACCCAGGTGACGTCATAAGCGCGAGCGGGCGAGTCCGGATCAAACCAGGGCGGAAAAAGGTTGGGCGATGAAACGAGCGCGTCCGAGCAAGAAGGTGTGATGCAGTGGACTGGGATCAAATTAGGTGCTAGATCAAAATGGTTGCCTCCTTGGGTTTCCTCCATAATCCTAATAATCTATTAAGTTCTCGAAAAACGCCTACTTTGGGTTATCTTTTCTTTGTCTTATCCGCCTTGATCGATGCTGAAAAAACTGCCTAAAAACTGTCTAAAAACGAGCAGAGTAAAGTAAAAAGATGGAAAATGGCGTTTGGATGACGCGTGGCATGACGCGTATTTATAATGCGTGCAGCTCGTGCAAGGTTAATCAGGACACGTCCCTGGTTAATTAATTAAATCAAATCAACATCAACACCGCGCTTCTTCTTCTTTTTCCCCAAAGCCTCTCCTATGCTTATCTGTTTCTTTAGGAACTACAAATAGAATTGCTCCTCAGTTTAGACGGTTTTCTTTGCTATGTTTTTGTGAGATAAAGGGGGCAGAAATCTTCAAACTTAATTTCACTTTTAATTTGTTCACATACAGTTGACGGCATTGGGACGAATCATCGCCATGGCGCGTTGCAAGGAGGCAAAGTTTAAAGTTGCAAAACGCCACTATCTCCAAATATCTCCAGCTAATTTTTTATTATATTATGTAAAATTTATCGACCTTTAAAATATGTAAGATTTAGGGTGGAGTAATTTGGAGCTTTTGTAAAAGAGACAATGAAAGACAACCATGTCATGTCTTGCAGCAAGAGCAAGCATTCGACACCCTCAAATTGAGTTCATTTTTAGCCAACTTACTGTGAAGAAGATTGACTAATATACACGCAGACATAAACATTTTAACCTGTGAGCCAGGACTGTGAAAAAACGTTTTAGTCATAGTGCACGGCTGGCTGAAAAATAAAGAAGGAAAATGAGATTTCCGGTTTGTTGAAAGGTAAATTTTGCCGGCTACCAAACGCATTGGAAGCGCGGAAAGAGCGCTCGTGCCAGTACTTCTCCGCATCACACATCGCTTGAAGAGCGGACTGCTCGTTTCATCGCCCAACCTTTTCCCGCTCTGGATCAAACGGTCAACAAGAGACACGCGTGAACATACAGTTGACTCCCGATAACGCGAACCTTCAAGAGAAATTTAAAAGGCGCGAATTATCCAGGAAAAAAAGAATGACGTGAAAGGAAAAAAATCACTTCGAGTTAGCGGGAGGTTCGAGTTAGCCAACGTTCGAATCAGACCGGGAGTCAATAACGTTGCGGATTCGCGTGCAGGCATACGCAAGATTTTTTTATCAAGGGGGGGGGAGGGTGGGGGGGGGTGTCCGGTCTTAAATGAGTAACCTTGTGAGCCTACGGGGATACGCCCCTAAAAAGTCAATGGTTGAGAAATTCTAGCCTTCTGCACGAAATTGGAAAAACTTGTGTCTCCCTGCGTGCCAGCGGATTTGATCTCAAGCAAACTATTGGGGAGGGAATCTTGGAAAAACAAAGGGTGGTGTGAGGCTGTGTGGGAATGTTGATCAAAGGAAATGGCATGGTCGACGCAGCTTTCGACCCCGGGGGGGGGGGGGGGGTATTCCAGATTTCTAGCGACGGGGATGATCGAATGGGGGCAAAAATCAAAACCCAAAAAAATCCTTAGGGCTCCCAACAAAACCCAAAAAAATCCCTGGACCAAAAATTACCCCCCCCCCCCAAAAAAAAACCCATGCCGAATTTCCAAGCCTAAAAAATTCCAGAAAGGACTACATGATATAACACGAACTACGCAGTCAGCAGTACCAAGAAACTTGAGATTGTTTTGAATACCCATAAAAATCCCTGCTTAAATCGAGCCACACACACACAAAAAATACTTGCCAAATTCTCGGACACAAAAAAATCCCGGAATCGAAAATTTCAAACCCTACCAAATTCCTCCGATCATCCCCGTCACTTAAAATCCGGAGTACGCCCCCCCCCCCCCCCTCGCCTGGGCTTTCGATCCCAGTTTCGATGCATGTAAACTGCAAGCGTTGCCTGCGTTTTCTTTTAGACATTAAGGCTCGTTAAAATGGAAATATTTTTTTAGTACAACAATGCCATGCACATTAAACATGTTGACTATATCCAGCAATTCTTTTCAAAGTTTTCGTGCAACATTCTCATTATTGACTGGGGGGTCAAGATAAATATTTTGCGTTAGTTGCTAGATCATCGGCGCGGAACCTGCTCCAATTATTGGGTAACCTGTATACAACAACAGTTTCCTTGTAAATTTGGAGTTCTCGGAACCAGCGTTTTATTGTCTTAAGAGCACCAAGTTCTTCTGTCGAAGGCACTATCGTGTGATAGGTTGCCCGAGGTGATGTTCACAACAAATATTTGCCCGAGAACCGTGGAAAATCAATTTTCCTAGGGAAACTATCACACATAGGGCCTGAGACAGAAGGACTCTATTGTTTTTATTATACAACGCTATATTTTGAGCGAAATTGCCAAAAACGGGCACTAGGCGCTGATAGGCGCCCGCTAAGAAGGGACACCAGGGCGTCACGTGATCGATTTCGACCAATGGGAGCACGCCAAAATTTAGCGTTGTACTTAACACGACAGTTTCATCCTGTTTATCAGTGCCGTTACCGATTTTCTGAGTTTTTAAACTCATTTTTCCCCAAAGAAATGACAATTGCACTGAGCACACTACACAGTATATCAATTTAAGGGAATGTCCGTCCATCAGGAATTCCTGGCTTTCCCTTTCTCGGCATATGGCTTTTTCCCGGGCTTTTTCCTCGAAAGCCCTCCCTGGCACTGAGGAGCTTCCCTAGCTACAATAGGTGATTCTCTTTTAGGTTATATTTATTTGACTAGCACCACACATCGGTGTGAAGATGTCATGTGTGCCCTCGAATTGTGGTTCTTTTCTTTTAGCCACCTTCGTCTTTTTCTGCTCCCTAGTTCTAACTCCTCTCAGGCTAATTAGGCCGGTCTTGCCTGATATTATTTGTCTGCGCATGTCAACGTCTCCATCATTTTTCTGGGGACACAGTCGGGGACATACTTATTAACGGAAGTCAATGTAAAGAGTAAATATTATGTCCACGAATCAAGAACTTCCCGAAAGGCGGCTTCGAGACTCTGAAACCGGCTCAAAGCGAATCATAGTTTTCTTTGAAAAGGCATAAGTCCATAAGGCCGTAGTTAAGCTACACAATCTTACTGAAGTAAAAAAATATACGGAACGACTGATACTTACGGCAGTTAAAGAAACAAAGACACAGAAGACGAAATACGTAAAGCAAAAAAATGTATGAAACAAAAAATTGCCCGATATTTCAGTTTGCAAAACAAACCTTCTTCAGGGGCTACAAAAGTAGAATGAGTAAATACGTTACAGGGCCGTTAACATAAAAGTTTAAAAATTTAAAATAAATGAATATAATAGGTTGGTAGTTACTTCAAATGTTTTACTGATCCAGGTCTACTTAAGATCCGGCAACTCTCAACGCCTTGTCGCTGTGGTCTTTCCAGTTTATTAACTTTGTATGAATCTTACTGACCTTCGTCACGGTTTGTTCTTTTCACTGCTAGATATAGAGGGGTTTTTTGCCTACTGTTCTGAAATAGGGGAGTACGTTTAGCAGTTTTGGTTTGAAAAATGGAAAGATTTGGTTTGGTTTGTCATGTTCAGGAGGCGGGAAATGAGAGGGCGAGAAGCGGAATCTGAAGTTGAAAGGAAGCAGGAGAAACAGGGTAAAATTACACAAAGTTGTGTAATATTTTGTTAGCCAAAAAGTGCAAAGAAGTGGGTTCAACAGCGTGGGAGCCAGGAAGGGGAAAGTCTAGACGCCCAAGTCCCCTCGCCAACCCCTCCTTGCAACAGTAATCAGGTAATTTCGGTTGTCACGCAACGCTCATCGAGGAGTTGCGTGACAACACATAACAGCTATGTTGGAGCCGGAACTGCGCACACCAGTAACAGTGACAAAGCTAAACATAAAAAGGCTTTCAAAAAATGCACCAGAGGTGAACAGCGTTTATTAACTTCCTTTCTTGGCTGTCTTACAATGAAACCAAATCATGATCAATGTATTCATCACAGAGTTAGTAATCTTTTTACGACAATTTATGAGATGATCTCAGTTATTGCTCGAGGGGTATGTTATCGAGTTTCCTAGCTCCCACTCGAAGAACTCGATGACCATTACATATCTTCTTGGCATGTCTCAAGCTACACGTCCTCCTATGAGATCCACTCCAGGGATAGGAAGTTTGGGCAGTGTTGGGTGAGAAATAATGAAACAAGGCGGGTTGAAAATATAGGTCCCCTATTTTTCTTCCCCGACTTACTATGTCCGTTTTTTCTCGCCCGTTCAGATGGCTACATGAATGCGGTTGGTTCTTTTTAGTTGCATCAGTTTAAGCTATTTCTTGTTTAATTGCAGCCCTGTCCTCTGTGAAAACGTTTCAGTGGACTGGTATGACCTGAAAGAAAATATATTTAGTCAGCTTAAGTGACAAAAACAACGACTGTATATTTAATTAAGTACTTGGTCTGGTCCATGCAACATTGTTTTAACTGACTACTCACCCGCACAATCCAACTGATCGACAGTAGACTCACTCTCAACCCAAAATTGTTCGGGACAATGGCAGTTCGAGACAGCCAATAGGAGATAATTGAGCAACATCAACCAAACGAGTTTCAGTTCGGGATAGCGGGGAATTCGAGGTAGCCGGGGGATTCGAAGAAGCCGGAGGATTCAAGATACCCGGGGGATTTGGGATAGCGGGGGTTAAAGATAGCGGTGAATTCGAGAAAGCGGGAGTTAAAGATAGCCGTGTCCTAAACCTCATTCCCAGGGTTTCTTCCTTGCAAACCCTAGCCCTAACCCTACGGGGTTGCGGGTCCTACCGTACTTTCAGGCTCAAACCATTTAGTATGCCGCTTTTGACTCTTTAGATGAGGCCCTTGAGTGTCAATGAATCGAAATAAATGCTAGCAAGTAGTACTATCAGCAGGAGTATCAATAAATGTTGTTGTTGTTTTCGTACTATTCGTTGGTGATGCTTGTTATACATGTTCTGCAAGTTTCAGAAGCGGCGCTGTTTGTTGTCTTACGTTTTGATCCGTGGATAAAAACTGAAAATGATCATCCAATGGCGTTATTGTAGAGTGCTTTTCTACGGTACTCTCTGTTTATTCTAAAAGTTTCTTCTTTATAAGAACGTTGGGGCTAAGATTGGCCAAAATTCTAAGAAAATACCAAGGCTGAGTTTCAGTTAAATATATCTTCCGATACACTTTTAGCCCAATTTTTGCCACTACTACGCGTTACCGCACCCAAGTCGTGAATTAGCCAATCAGAAGCCTTGTTTACTGTCATGATTTTCTACGATATCATGGACGGTTTCTAAAACTCCCACTTTTTTTGCAGACTTTGGAGATGAAAATTACAACAGAAATACAACGAAATGTAACACTATTACCTTTGTTAAGGTGGCTCCCTATAGTTTTATGACCGCGCGCGCGCTGATGATGTGAGCTGTAGTAATCTACGCGCGCTCACATAAAATCGTATCTTTTTCCCGATATTTTATGACGTCAGCATAGCCAAAAAAAGCAAAGTTAACAGTGAATTTTCTCGCGTTTCCTTCGGTGAATTTTCTTAAAATTTTGCGCGTTTTGAGATACTAACGCTACCTTTCACATGTTATTTTTTGGAAAAAATCTGTCATAGCAATTCAGTCTAATGGTTAAAAAAAGAAATCACGTGATATCGGTAAATCCGTCTGAACGACCCCATATTTTTTCCACTACAAAATGTTAGCCAAATTCATTTTCACAAAATAGGAAAGTTGAAAAAAATTTCACCGAGGGAAAATCAAAATATTTAAGAAAAAAGACGAATTAATGGAAATATCTGCCATTCTTTAGATGTTTTGTTGCCATGACAACGGCCTATGCCTGAGAAGTAAAAACTGAAAAATAAGGGTAACTATGTTGGTAATCTTACTGGTAAACCTCAGGAACAAAGAATCCAAGACAAAAGAACTAGAGTTTCTTTTGTAAGTCTTGTCAGTTGGTATAGTCACTTTTGAAGAAACTCTAGGGAGCCACCTTAAACGAGAAAGTAATTATTTGATTAACGCTAACAGAGGAAAAAAAATACAATTTCGCGCCAAACAAGTTTAACATTTGATCGTTTGGTCTTGCACTGCAAGTTTCTCATTTTGAAATGCAGTCGATATTTCAGCCAAGAAGGGTTTAGGAAATCTTTTGTCTTTTGTCACTACTGAAAATTATTAAAATTATTTCATTCAGCAGTATTTTGCCGTTTGCCGCAGTTTGTTGACTCGCACTATTCTTCTCACGGTTCACGCCCCATATGACTAGAACGCCTGACTGATCACGGTAACTGAAAAATAACGCCGGGTTTTAGGACAAGTTTGGGTACGGTAAATACCTAATCGCACCTTTTTTGGTACGCTTCGACAGCATATCAGGCTCTTTTGGTCTCGCCATGGGTATTTTGGCTCGACCAAACGAGCCTGATATGCCGCCGAAGCGTACCAAAAAGGTACGATTAGGTATAAGTACTAAAGCCCTGGCCAAAGGGTGTGGCAAGTCATCGCAAGTAGAAAACTTGCAATAACTCACGTCTACATTTGGCCATGACTTAAGGTTCATTTCCACTGTCGCGTAAATTTTACGTGCGTACGGGCGTAAATTTAACTGGCTTTACGTGCGTAAATAAAATTAGAAACGATGTATGAACGGCTTACGTAAACGCAAAAAGTTAAAAACTTTCAACTTTTTACGTTTACGTAAGCCGTTCATACATCGTCATTAATTTTATTTACGCACGTAAAGCCAGTTAAATTCACGCCCGTAGCTATAGACGCACGTACAATTTACGCAACAGTGGAAGTCAACCTTTATTCGTGCTTGTGAAGACTTGTTTTCACTTTGATCGAGTTCAAAATTTCACGCAAGCGCAACGCAAGGTTTTCAGCTGAACTCCAGTTTTTTTTCTTTTTTAAGAATGATACACAGCATCTCACACTCAAAAAAACATCGTGGTGCTTTGTGTGAAATAAAGAAATCATACCATTAATAACTTCCTCTGCATGTGCTCAGAAACAGTCCGATTCGCCAAGCTGTATAACTCCTGGTCTGAACGGACGCGGTTTGTTAAATTTGCATTTCTCAAACGCCATGGTGCATTTTGGGTATCCGAACAGCCCGGGAAGATTACACTGCGGTAACGAGCCAACACATTGAATACAGTCACCTAAACAAGAAGTAGAGGCAAAGGTCAGGTGAACTGTGTTAAACTGGGACCACAGACCACCCATACGGCGGAAGAATCAGATTTCAGATTTTTTTATTTTTTGCACTATTCAAAAAGGTTGCTACAGAAATTACAATACATTATAAAAGTAAGAATCACCGATCTAATGCGTTTCAGCCTTTCTCTTCTAGAACTGATGAAATCTTGAACCATGTAGTGTAATTTGCTTTTGAAATAGTCGAATACTAAGGAGCTTTGTTATATTACTTTGCGCTACTGTTAATTGTTGCGTACAAAGTAGTTCTAACTTTTAATTCTAGGAATGATAACCTTAAGTGCTACCCCATCAAATAAAGTTATTTAGCTTACTTTTCAATATTTGTTGAACGGGAATATTTAAAAATATTTGACAAATTTCTAATTTCGAACTCGTGGGAGTAGGGCTCTGATGAAGCTGGAAAAATGAAGAAGAAGAAGAAGAAGAAGAAGAAGAAGAAGAAGAAGAAGAAGAAGAAGAAGAAGAAGAAGAAGAAGAAGAAGAAGAAGAAAAAGAAGACGAAAACAAACTTCATTTCTCTGCTTACCTGCTGTGACAGGTCGTCCACCTGTAAACTGAAGCAACAAGGAAAAAAAGACGACCAAAGTATTAAACCATTTCATTCTAGGACGTGCAGACCAACTGATGAAACCTTCAGTACCTTCTTAAAGGTGATAAGGGATTGTTGTGAGCTGGGAGGCGACTGATTATATGTCATTCATTTTGGACCACACCTTAATGTTGTCACACTCCTTTAACTGCACTGTAAAGATGATTTGGTTTCACGATATGTCAGGCCCAGTCACTTTTCGGTGCAGCTATTGGTTGCTGAAGACTGCTCACATTTAGTACGGAAACGACTTCCCGTGGACCGATTTCTTGCATTTCTAGACTCTTAAGTAAATTGTAAGATTTGCTTAAAAACCATTGTGTCCGAGGCGCAGCGCAGAAGCAAAGTTATGGGGAAAAGTTAGGCCTAATCATAAGATTGAACTGACTGTTTTCTAACTTAGCTGACGGAAAAAAAAATTAGCTTAAGCCCACATGAGATTACATTTTATTAAAAGTCCGTCAGTTTTAAAAGAACCGAAAAACTAAAGCATCAGACATCATTGTGTGCTTAAATTACCGCGTTTCACCGTATTTACGGTATACTTAACAATTATTCTACGAGGGCGCGCTGGATATCGAATGATAGATAACCAACGAGGCGCGTAGCGCCGAGTTGGTTATAATCATTTGATATCCAGCAAGCCCGAGTAGAATAATTGTTTTATTAAAAACTTAACCACTGTTTAAAAAAAAATCAAGAAAGAACGGGGAAAATGAGAAAAGAAATTTAAACGGAACAAGAATCGATCACATGACTGAACGAAAAAGGCGCCAAAACCTTGCGAAGTGTTGCAGCGTTTCATTGCAAAGCTGAATGAATCAATGAAAAGTGCTCGAAGCACAAGTTTTGGAGAAAAATCTTAATTATTGGCTCTGAAATATGGTACATGTTTGATTTTTCCTGAGACATTGTTGTAATCTCGTTCAAAGCGGATTGAGCTGTACAATTTCACCACATTAACTGCTGGAGCTGAAACTGAACAAGTTTGTAAACTGTTCGCACAACGGAGCTATCATGTGCGTGTTTGATCGAACTGAAGACAGAACAAATTTGAACTTGAAGAGGTAATTTCTATGCAGCTCAGAACCAAGATTACTGTAGCGAGGAACATTAGAATTCACCATCATAGTTTGTTAAACGCAAAGCGCAAAATGCAGTTGTTCTCGGTTTAGAGGTTGCGGACGGAATGGTAAAAACAACATTCAAACAACTGGAAAAGCGATTCAACTCCGTTTACATGGCATCCGAATTCTATCTGAGCATTTGGACCTGCTGGAACGCAGAGCTACAACGAGTGCAGGTAAACCAGTGTCAATTTTGCGTGTGTAAAGCCGAAAAACATCTCGCCCTTCCTTCCTTCTTGGTAGTTTGCAGCTGTATTTTTTTTAGTACTTGTTTTGACTGATTCATGATTTTCGCACCGACTTGCCATGAATGTGTGATAGTTTTATTAAAATGCTCCTGCCCCATTTCATTGTGTTTTATTTTATGTCTTGTCTTGATATTTTGAAGTGGAAAGCCTTCCTGATAAAACCTACCGTTTGTTCAATTTCAATGATCGACGTGACGATCGATGAAAGAAATTAATTGTAAACACAACGCTTTATGCTTAAATTTTCATTTCTGCACAGTTTCTTCAAACAATTTTGACTTGTGTTAGACGACGCTGTTGGTGATGCTTGTTGGTGACGCTGTTGGAATTTCTGCTTAATTTAAATTCGCTGCCAGGTGATTTTTCTCGTCCATTTTTCTCGCCGGGTTGCTCGCGAGGAAAAATCTTTCAGCTCACTTTGTTGTTGAGTGTTCATTGACCATATTTGGCCGCAGCAGGTATATGAGCTGATAGCCTAGCTCCGTTCAACCAATCAAAATGCTAGAAATCCAATATACCTAGTCCAGTTTTTAATAAATTACAGTATACATGGCGTCCGGGCGGACCTTGTTTACTAATAAATAATATGGACAGATTAAACGATGTCTACCACGAACATAAATTTTGGGTGGACAACTTTTATTAGTTATAATGTTTGGGCGGATGATATTTACTAGCAAATAGTGTCCGAACAGACAACAATTAACCCTAAAAAAGCTAAGGCATGGGTCGCAATTATAATATTTATCTGCGGATTTGAGACGACCTTGTAAAGCAAAATAAACAGTACCAAAGGCGGGCACTGCACAGTGGCTTTCATTTGAATAGTTACACTTAAGGATTTCGTCCTCTGGCTCAAAAGTGAGAAAACCTTGTACTGCAGAAAGCAGCACTGCAGGAGAGAACTGCTCGCTAGCTTTCATTTGAATGGTAACACTTAAGGATTGCGGCCGCAGACTCAAAAGTGAAGACCGTCGTAGAAAACCTAGTAAACAGGTAGCAAACGAAACTGAATGCAAGCTAGGTTGGCACCGCTGATCATGAAGGAAAAATATAGCCCTGGCCCTGAGAAAGGCTATTTTTGTTAGCCAAAATATTGGCCATTAAAATTAATCATCCAGCCTTGCATTCAGTTTTGTTCTAATACACTTCAAGTGACGTCTGGCACTAGCATCTCAACACCAGAGATCCGGCAATAACGAACCAGTGCAGTATCATGATGATTTACGCGTCCTATGGACCTCTGCATCCAAAGGTTATTATTGAGGCAGAAAAGTACTGATAAGTAGCTTTCATTTCAGAGTAGTTTTACTCATTGAATTCATCAAAACCATCATCCCTTATTAAGACATACCCTCCAATAAAGTAGCCTTCTTATTGCTCTGTAAGCTCTGAAGACATAAGCATGAAGTTCTTACAACTGTCACCGCCTCTCTAAGTCGCCATGTGCTACGTAGGAAGCCTTGGTTCCTTTTACATCGGTCCTTAAAGAATATAAACCTTTTTCTTCAAAGATTTTGCTTGCAAGTCTTTGTCAAGTCCTTGTTTAACTGATTGATGTTTGCTGTCAATGCTGGTTGTTTTAGACACGTTCCTTTAAAAATTCATTGCTTACCAGATCACGCATGCCTTGAAGCGAGTTGGATCCGATTACGGAAGCCAACATAGCAAATAATTTTTGTTTTTAGATTAAATTTCCTCGCAAATCAGACATTTTGGCCTCTGGATCTCGCCGTTAACTCTCTTATGTTTCAAATAAGTTAATAGATGGCAGTTTTGTGGCATTTTGGGTTTGGTATAGCCGTTATAATTGCGGTTGTCCGAACCACATGTTGCGTTCGACACGACACTTTTTGGGGAGAGAAAGGTAAGGTCTTCTTTGTCTTATTTTTGAAACCGTGTCTTCGTTTTAACGGAAAAGAACGTAATTTTCTAAAGATAAAAACAATGTCATCACTGGGTTTCCAACATCTGGTGTCTCGTACGCTAAACTTGTTTCTCGATGGGGAATATGTCAAACAGAGGTTGAACTACAGAAGTGTAGTTAATTCATTATATTTGTCCTTTTTTGGTCTTGCAAGTGCAGCTTTTATTGGTAAACTAACCCTCAGTTTACCTGTATTGACTCGGAATCGTTTTTAGAATTCGTTTACCGTTTACAAGTTTTTATATATGTAGGTTTTGAATACGAAGTTCTTCTTTGGTTATGGTTCTCACAACATGTTGCCATGATTTCTCGAAAACTACAGCTGTGAAATTTAATGATTTATTGTTTCCAAGCCTTAGGGGTTGCAAGTAAAATACATATCAACCAAGGAGACACCGTATCTTGTTATCGCAATGTATCCAATATAATTCAATACGAAAACTCCTCTTGAAAAGCTTTTGTAACTTGTGGCTTATTGAATTCCATTTTAAACTTACCTGGTATCGTGATTTTAACTTACCTGACTTTTATAAACAAACCCTTTCAAAAAATAGCTTAAGGTGACCAGAATATGATTTCAGATCAAAATATCATCATAACACATTGTCAACACTCTGAAGCGGACGACTGACTGCGTAAAAAAGAAAATCACAAAAAAATCAAATTTATCTCTATCATGCAGAGAATTTAACTGATTACAAGCTTGAAATTAAAACAAATACGGTAACTGTAAGTAAAGTGACCTTTTGAAGGTTTTTCCCGCTATATGTATCGAAAAAAGTTTCGCCCTGGTTGTTTCCACTATATTGGCGAGGGCTAAAGCACTGATGGCGTGGAATACAGTGTTTGCATGGACCGGGAAAAAAGGTTTGCCGTGGTTGTTTCCACTATGCTGGCGGGGTTTGTGAACATGACAGTGCATGTCAAAGAAGTTTCGCTCTGGTTGTTTCAGCAATATTGGCGGGGGTGCAAACTTGGCGCAAAATACGTTGTTCGTAGGCCGATAAAAGGTTCCCCTTGGCTATTCTGCCATATTGCATTGGCGAGGGTGCAAGCACTGATGGCGTGAAATGCAATGTTTGTCGAGAATAAAACGGTCTGCTCTGGTTGTTTCCGCCATATCGGCGGGGATGCAAACATGGCACGAAATTCTGTGGGTTTTTTTTTGGGGGGGGGGGATGGAAATCTAATGGCAAATAATTCCCGTAAATGTTTCATTGTACTGAAATTTAAGATGCTAGGCGGAAGATTTTACTGGGAGTCAGGTGATCTAGAAAGTAGATATGCCTTTTGGCCCAGTACCAAAGAGTTTAAGCATAGAAATTTTGCGGAATTCTTTCGACATTGGATTCCGACATTTTCCCATACAATACTGTAGTTAATGTCATGTTTGCACCGCGCCAATATGGCAGAAACAAGCTTGAAAAGCTCTGTTGGCTGGGACCTAATCCGATTTCTGTATCATGAAGCAACTAGAAAGAGCCTCATCTCCTCTGCATGGGGTGCTGATTCACCGTATGATGACCCGCTTATATTTTAATAAGTCTCCCTAACGATTCATTGCAATCGGTACTCATCGGCGATTTATACACCTGGGTGGAGCGTCTGTCCAAGTACACTTTCCTCCCCAGACGTCCCTATTAGTAAACAACAGTGTATAAAGAGAAAACGCCCGGAGCGTGGTGAACGATGGGAAGAGGGGAAAAGCGTTTCCACGCGCTTTACTTTTTCCCTCTACCCAGCCTCCAAGCGTTTTTTTCCAAGCGTGCAGTCAAGGCGCGACTGTAGGAGGCCCCTTCAGAGGGGAGAGGACTAAGGAAACAGTGATACACCATTCACCAAAGCACGGTGTATCCTTGCTTTTTAATTTCTGAGCACGATCTTGATCTCTGTGTCCGATTTCGAATTAATATGATATGTATCATCTAATTTTTTAAGCTTTGTAATCTTTAAAATTCCAATAACGCTAATTTTTATTCTTTTTCTTTCGTATAACTTTTTTTTATTATCGTTGTTTTAGCACCGCCTGGTTGCCAACCGTGCCCCAAGAAAAGCGAAGGCCTCTTCGACACTCCAGTCTGTGGTATGAATGGTATAGCTTACAAGAACTTCTGTTACCTTACACTGAGAAATTGCATCGCTAAAATATTAAAGAAGAAGTTGGTTGTTCCGTCAAAAGACCCAAACACGTGCGGGTAAGATCTGTAACACAATATAGCGCCTGTCAGTCTTCAGCAAACTGCCAGTGGTTCCTCCTTTCTGTCAGTGGGCTCTTTTCTTTTGGGTGAGAATTGAGAGCACGCTAGCGTGCGCTTGCGTTACCTGTCACACGGAAACACGTAGCCTATTTTGGGGATGGGGGGCGGGGTGGGGGATGGGGACAGGGGGTCCAATCTTCCCACTTCCCAAGTCCTTTTATCCCGGTTCCCGTTCCGTTAGCTTCCGCCTCTTTGTCTTTTATCGATTACAAAATATTACACAACGTTGTGTAATTTTCCCCCATTTCTTTCGCTTCCCGCTACCTTGGAGATCCCTCTTCCTGTACCCTCTTCTTATTCTTCTTCTAGTACACTTCCCGCCGCCCAGGTGTTCTCCGCCTCCTGTTACCCCCCCCCCCCCCCACCTCCCATCCCCCGCTCCCTCTTGTAGGCGTTCAGAATGTGGAGAACGATGGAAAGATTGCGCTGAAGGGAAAAATATTTCCAGACCGGTAGAAAAGGAGAAAGGACACAAGTTTTCTCCTTTTTCCCCACAAATATTTGTTCTTCGCAGACAACCTTTCCTTCGTTCGTTGAATGCTGAATGTCTTACAGTACTGTACGGACTACTACCAGCGACTTGTAAACATAAGAGAGTTGGTTTACTTACTTAGAACAAACGCCACTGATTCGAAGCCAACAGCTCCATGCACCTTACAAACAACTTATTGACGTTATCAACAAAACAGACAAACAATAGACTGACTGAACAAACCCGACGACAAATATGGCTATAATAGACCGATATTCTGGCAACAACAAAAGACGGATCAAAATGCAAACGCTCACGTGTTTAGGGTGTTCACAACATCAGGACTTAACATTAACTAATCGGACGATCAATACCATCGCCACTTAATTGATCAACCAAATAACCAGCCACCACAAAATTCAAATGCAAACGAGCCAGCGAAACCATTTTTTATATTTTTATTTGCTCTCAGGTTGCAAATGAAGATGTATAACGGATTCAGCGACAAGCCATTCAGAAAAAAGAAGAGAGACGTAAAGGCATTTCGAATTGAGGGATACTGAGAAGGAGCAAAAGTTAATGAAGGACTCCAAAACGGCACTGCACTGAGGCTTCTCTAAAAGAGAAAGTTTGTAAACCAATATATAGCTAGAGCGAGAGTGGGTTTCTTCTCGGATACAATAAGAGGAAATATGGGGAAAACAGGAGAGCATCATGGAAAAAAAAACTGAGCGGGGAAGAACGATATAAACAACAATTGATTCACAAAATAATATTGTTTCTTTCGATAACCTTCAGAGAAGAAATATTTATACAACAAAACTTATAGGTCTTATAGATTTAATTACAAACAATATAATAATTACAACAATTATGAATTGTGAAAGAACTGTGCGAATGCTTTTTTAAAGCATTTAAAAATTCTTAAATTGGTTTCAGAGAAGGTAAATCAGTCTCTAACTGTTTATAAGACTTCACCGAGTTATAGAGGTGTCAATACATTCGTGAGTTAGGACTTATTACATAGCAAATGGATTTTGGACTCCAAAAAAACTGTTCATAAAATGCACTGTCTATATTGGAGATGTGTTTTTAGCTAACTCTACTGGAGTTTTATAACGCAAAATTTTAAACAGATTAGCTTTGTGAACTGCGTAACAGCAACGTTTTGAAACCCAGATTTAGTTGATGAGCAGTGTTTAAAGGTACATGATGAAATTATCAATTATTAAATTATCAAAGTATTAAATTATCGAATTAATAAGAGGAAGGAAGGGGAGGAAATTTTAATTTGTACGCTGTGTTTGTCGCAGCGACAATAGCTTTCTAGGAAAAGAAAATACTCTCATCATAAGCGGCTTTGAACATTGTAAATAAATAAACCATGCAAGAAATAGATGTTTTCAGTAAACATTGAATTATTGTTGGGTGATACTGTTTTTAAATTGGCTTGTTCAATCATAGGAATGAAGTCAACTCTGTAATTTAGCAGCATTTTTTATTGACAGTAACAAGAAAAATACTGATAAATAAAGTCTTTCCCTTGTGCCAATACAGGGCAAGGATTGGGGGTACTCCGTTGTATATAAGTACCGGGGAGGGGGGGCAACAAAACTTTGTACAGTGGAGATTCAAACACATACCCTCTCATATAATTTTAATCGCAATGGTACCCCCTTCAAATACCTAGAACAAAAACTGTACCTAATATTTTATATCTCAAAGGCAAGCCACCTGAGACAGTAGATTTTCGCGGGCATTTAATCACACCTCCAATCTTTTTAACTTTGCATTGTAATTTCTCCCGGAATTTTTCAACCCTTTTTAATACCTAGGTTTACTAATTAGCTTCTATCCATTTCAGTTATCAAAATGGATTTCGGCGTGCAACCATTTAAAATACTAGAAATATAAATTTCCCCACCCTTTCTTATACTGCAAACGCAAAACATGAACCCACCCTTTTCCCCCTACCCAGATCCCGCAGTCTTATTTTCGCGCCGTTCCTACTTTCTCAGAGCCTCGAACAGGCTAAAACGGTGTTGTCATTCAAATGGTTTCAAATGGACTATTGGGCTGTTCTTTCCTTTTTTCAGGGTCTCAAAGAGGAGGTTTTTGGAGCCCTGGAGCCCTGAATTTTTTTCCCTGGGCCCGGGCAAAAATGGCGATTCTGGATAAATGGAGCCCTAGAGTAGAGCGATGGAGCCCTAAAGCCCCAATTTTTCTGTCTTGGAGCCCTGTATTTTGTTTAGCCCGGAGCCCTGGAGCCCTAATCCCCTTTGGGACCCTGGTTTTTCACAAACTGCAACTTTAATAGGTGGCTTGAGGATTGAATGCCTTGACAAACAAAAGAGGATTGGAGGTGGAGGGTTGAATAGCTGATTGAAAACCCACAGAAAGACCGAATTGTTTTAGCGTATGTGTTTAACACTGTTTTAGACTGATTCAGCCATCTCTTCGAGCCCCTTTTAAGCGACCAGCGAATTCAGGCTACAGTGTGTTTTCCTTCGAACACGCGTGAAGCACTGACTAACAAGTGAGCATATCTTGCTACTATTGGCTTGTCAATAACATGTGCCAGTCAGCGGATTAAGCCGGATTATTCACAACCTCCTGTCTTCTATGAAACGTCTTATGTGCATGTCGTGAGCGGGGCATGGCGGAAACAGCAGGGTCGGAAGCTAAGCCGTCGGATGTGAGGTGTCAGACACGGTGTCCAAAGGCTAGCCGATGAAAAATAACATTTGTTCACGCGATTGTGCACTCTGTTGTACAAAAACTATACAGTAAAATTCTTCCCTTAAATTTGCTGTAGAATTACTAACTGTGCAATTATGACAATCTAAGACCGAAAGGTGGTGTGTTTTGCACTTGTTTAATACATAAACAAAGCTTCGAGTTTTGTCGTGAAGCCTTAGTCCGCGTACTTGAGGGTAATGATCGAGGTTACGTTTGATAATTGAAACCTTGCCAAAAAGAGAGCCGGCTAAAAAGTTCACGCCTCAAAAATGTCTCCTTGGAAAAACGAAAGAAAAAACTCAACTGAGAGCCTATTTAGATACATTTGCATAGTCCGGATTCAGACAGAAGGCCTGCCTAGCTTGTACAGCACAATCATAAACCACAGTAACACAACAAGTGCTCTTGCTCAACAGCTTTCATTTGAAAGGTCAGAATACTTATTGAAGGATTGTTGAGCCACTTAGAGTAAAGAAAAAACTTCTTCTTTGGCCTTCAGGACGCATTAGAGGATTTCAGCAACTGAGGTTTTATCTACAATGGCTTTTTCTTTTTCAGCAGTGTCATTCATAATTTGAATAATCTTCATGTAACCATTGTCAACGGAAGTACAAAGGATTGATTTTTGCTTCTTCATGCGCTTCTCTCGTGGCCGAGTGGTGTGCGAGTCAAGGAAGGTCATTCAAGGTCGCGACGGACTGGGAACAAAAGCTGACAGGCCTCACGGATTCGCAACATGTAAATAAGACATTTCGTATTTTGCGATAATTTTTTTCACTCAATACCATTTTCATTTCCAGCTTTCAACATGGCAGTCATTGTGGAAATACTCGAAGAAATGGCCCGGTTAACAAACTTTTCCCCAGACCAGGTAAGAACTCGAAAATTATGACTTAAACTTTCGCAAATTTTCCGTCACCAGTCCATCGATCTTGGAAAAACAGCTGACGGCTAAACTTTTAACGGTGTGTATCACGCTGTTAATTCAAGAATGTTTTAAAATATCTAAAATGTCTCTTAAGTCGACTGTGGTTTTCTTTTCAGGTCAATTTTGTATTTTGTATGTTGTCTTGCCTTCCTCTGGGTATAGTGTTTCGACTTGCTCTTCATCCAAGTCGCGTTTCAGCAACTGTAAGGAGAGCTGTCGGACTTATTTGGGGTATTGCGTTATCCTGGTTTTGCTTTGGATGGTAAGAATTTTTTCGTTGAAACTGTTCTCAACATTTGCCATTTGTGTGGGTTTTTGTTTATACCAAGTTAAGTGGTTAATATTTAATGATGTTTTTTTCGAAAGGGCCGGTGTCCTAGCCGATTTTGTCCCCCCTGGATTTTGTCCCCCCGGACCAAATCCGCTAGCGGATATTGTCCCCCGGACAATATCCGCTAGCCGATATTGACCCCCGGGAGACAATATTCGCTAGCGGATTTTGTCCCCCCTTCGCGAATTTTGTCCCCCCGTCAAAAGTGATCATACTTCGCTATCGTACTCCTGGAGTCGTAAACGAATAAAAGAAAAGACGATTAAATGTGAATACGAATATTTCATGAACATTGAAAAGACGAAATAGACAAGGTAAGTCTCGGTGTTTACCAAACACCGCATTGGAAAAGCTATGTTTTTCTCAACACGGCCCGAAGCAACGTTTTCCAATCGAAAATCAAGTGTCATTTTTGTTGATCCTAGGCTAAAGTGCAGAACCAAATTTACAATTGCTTTTTTTTGTTAGTTTGTTGTATACGTCTGAAATTAAATAAATCAACTTTGTTTTACGAGGGTTGCACATAACTTTCGACTAATAAACAATGTTCGGCTAACAAGTCCCAGTGTCAAGTTTGTTTATTAGAATAAATGTTCGGTTGAGTGAATTTACAAAAACCTGAAAAGATACAGGACAATAAGATTACTGGACTCTAATTAATTTTTCGCTTGCCGATAAAACAAAGAGCAGTTTTCTCGACTTTTACTCTAGACAATAGATTTCTTTTAAATAGCTTCCGACATTAAACAGTTTTTCGCTTGCCGATAAAACAAAGAGCAGTTTTCTCGACTTTTACTCTAGACAATAGATTTCTTTTAAATAGCTTCCGACATTAAACAGTTTTTCGCTTGCCGATAAAACAAAGAGCAGTTTTCTCGACTTTTGCAGCGTAAGAAGTGTTTTTTGTTGCATAAGCTTTGTTAAAAGTTGTAAACTTGAAATAAAAAGATTTTCACAAAAAGCGCAAACGCGAGTTTTATCCCTTCTTTGAATTAGTTGTGAAACTAGAGTAAATACGCGTTCACGGTATGATAATTATTCTTATAACGAAAGTGTAAAAACTATAATAAATATGGCAGAATTATAACACGTTTTGTGTTGTCATTCGAGGGAACGTTGCAAAAAAGTTTGCAAATGGAAAGTTTACTGAGTAAGAGGGAAACAAAGCTTAAATAACAATTGTTGAGGGGGGGACAAATTCGGCGAAGGGGGGACAATATCGGCTAGCGGATATTGTCCGGGGGGACAATATCCGCTAGCGGATTTGGTCCGGGGGGACAAAATCGGCGGGGGGACAAAATCCGCTGTGACACCGGTGTGTTTTTTCCTCTTTCGACTTTTGCACTAGTAAGTTCTCATACATATCTCACATGACAGATAGTGGTTGTTGCGGTGATTCGGTGTCCAACGAGTATGATAGGCTCACCCTTGAGTAATGGCTACCGTATTTGACCCAAGCTAATATTATGGCTAATTAGCCAGATTATTTTTTTGTGCACTGTGTGCTTCCTTGGAACCTGCAGGCAACTACTGATCAGTGAGCAAATGAAATAGAAGGTGCAAAGAGATGTAAATTTGGATTAGGGCTTTAATAGAGAATTGTGATTCAGTCAGCTGCATTTTAGTGCCTGCAACATGTCCCGTTCTGTGCCAGCTCCTTTATGAACTGCTGCTTGCTCCCTGCACTCTCCTTGCTTTGTAGCATTTATACATGTATTAATGTTAAGCCCCAGGAGGGGGGGATGGGGGGAGGGGGCTACCCCCAGGGAATTTGACATTTTTAGGGAAACCAGAGTCAATTTCCAGACAACCAATGAATGTCAAATTTTGGCTGCTGGAGTAACTTTTCCTCTGAAAGTCAAATAATTGGGGCACTGTACATGTATGTGTATGTTCAAAATCCCTACCCAGGGGAAGCCTTGTATGTCAATTCCCCAGGGGTAGCCCTCCCTCATCCCTGGGGCTTAACATTGATAGGTGCATTATCAGCTTAAATTTAGCCCTTCGAGCCCTGATATAAAAATGCATATTCTCGCTCCTTACTGTTCTCCATACACTTCTTATGGAAATATTAGGAGAATTTGCCTAAAATATAACTATAGACATGTTATCTTTGGTGAACACTTTCTTTATTCCCATCACTTGAATGTTTGAACAAGTATTGATAATGTAAAGAGAAATTTCATTTTCATCACTGTTAGGACTTAAAGGGTTAATAAAGCAAAGGACTTTTGAGCCAACAAATGCCGGTCAGCGGTGAATCTCTACTTACAAATGGTTTGTCAAATTTTTAAAGACTCTCTGTCGACCACAATGCAACGCACGCCTAAACGGAGGTTTCGTGGACTACGAAACCCCAAAGTTTTGCGTTGGCATTTGAAGGCTGTGGAAATCTGCCTTCATCCAAGTCATCTTTCCGTAGAATGGATAGAGATTTTCTTATGAAGCTATGAAAATTATCAGGGAACTATTGGAGCAGTGTTGATTTAAAAAATGTTTTATTCTTCGGGTCACAAAAGCGACATTCGGACACTCGATGTTTCACACAGCTCTCAACCGTCAAGCGAGACCACGCGGAAAGTTTTTATTTATACCTCATATCAGAATAATGTGACTATGGACGATCCATTGAGTTCATAGGGAAAAATAACAGAATTGTTATGGTTATGTGGAACTGAATGTGAGTGAATATCAAACTGACTACAGTAATAAATGTTTCTGTAGATCGGACGTGACTGAGTATTCAACAAACACCGCGGGTGACAAATCGAGGTTTTGCAACCGTTAGTGATAAAATAATGTCAATTGCTTTTACTCTACACGCCTTTGGAAATTTTAAAGAGGGGTATATTAAGGTATAAGTGCTGTTGAACATAAATGAATGAGAGAACTCATGACCCGATACAGTAAAAACCAAATGCGCTATGTCAATTTGAAAATATTTCTCTGACTGCGTGATGTGTAATGACAGTCAACGATGAATCGTATTTTATTACAGTCATCTGCAAGACTTATAAACCATAAAATTTAGCCCTTTCTATTGACAAAACGTATACACCTAACGAAGTGAACACCTTAATTTCCTTTCTTGGCTGCTAAAGAGCTCAAATCTAGCCATTTTATCACAATGTTCTCTCTCCAAAGGAATCAAAACATAAACAAACGCACGCATTGCATTGTAGTCGACAGAGAGTCTTTAAAGAAACTTTTTTGTGCATTTTTGTTCAAAGTGTTTGGAGGGGTAAGGTGGATAACGTGGAGGAGTACCCCTTGACAGTTTCGTTGGGGTGTGCTTCTTAGACACTGAAACTCAAACCTGATTTTTCATAGGCCCACTTTTACCCCTATGGCTTTTATAAGGGAGTTTTCCCTGGGGGAGACAGCACCAAATATAATTTTTCTTGATCATTCTCATTTCTACTTCCCATGTTTGTTTTTCTTTTTGCAGGCAAATCTTGATTTTAATCAAAATCAGTGGCTTGTGCTATATTCTCATACATGTGCTAAATCCTACACTAGTTCACAAGTATGTGGGGATATTTTTGATTTTCAGTACCTTATTTTCTCGAATAATGGCTAGTCATTAATGCTTTTGAGTTAATGTTGATATTTAAAAAAAAAATCAAAAATTAGACTTTTCTTGAATAATTGCCTAATCCTCACATAATCGGCCCTCCTATACTAGTAAAGCTATTTTCCATGGAAGTCAAATTGACAGTATAGAATATATTGTTTTATATTATATGAATAATTAACAATTATTCTGCGAGGGCACGCTGGATATCGAATGATAGATAACCAACGAGGCGCGTAGCGCCGAGTTGGTTATAATCATTTGATATCCAGCAAGCCCGAGTAGAATAATTGTTTTATTAAAAACTTAACCACTATTAAAAAACAAAATCAAGAAATAACGGGAAAAATGAGAAAAGAAATTTAAACGGAACAAGAATCGATCACATGACTGAACGAAAAAGGCGCCAAAACCTTGCGAAGTGTTGCAGCGTTTCATTGCAAAGCTGAATGAATCAATGAAAACTGCTCGAAAGTGAACAAAGTAGCACATGTTTAGGAAAAAATCTTCTAATTATTGGCTCTGAAATATGGTACATGCTTGATTTTTCCTCAACATTGTTGTAATCATCGTTCAAAGCGGATTGAAGCTGTACAATTTCACCATATAGCTTCTGGAGTTGAAACTGAGCAAGTTTGTAATACGGCTGTTCGCACAACGGAGCCATCATGTGCGTGTTTAAACGAACTGAAGAAAGAACAAATTTGAACAGTTGAACTTGAAGAGGTAATTTCTATGCAGCTCAGAAGCAAGATTACTGTAGCGAGGAACATTAGAATTCACCATCATAGTTTGTTAAACACAAAGCGCAAAATGCAGTTGTTCTCGGTTTAGAGGTTGCGGACGGAATGGTAAAAACAACATACAAACAACTGGAAAAGCGATTCAACTCCGTTTACATGGCATCCGATTTCTATCTGAGCATTTGGACCTGTTGGAACACAGAGCTACAACAAGTGCAGGTAAACCAGCGTCAATTTTGCGTGTTAAAGCCGAAAAACAATCTCGCCCTTCCTTCTTGGTAGTTTGCAGCTGTATTTTTTTAGTACTTGTTTAGACTGCCTCATGATTTTCGCACCGACTCGCCATGAATGCTCCTGCCCCATTTCACTGTGTTTTATTTTATGTCTCGTCTTGATATTTTGAAGTGGAAATCCTTTCTGATAAAACTTACCGTTTGTTCAATTTCAATGATCGACGTGACGATCGATGAAAGAAATTATAATTGTAAACACAACGCTTAATGCTTAATTTTCTATTTCTGCACAGTATCTTCAAACAATTTTGACTTGCAATTGTGTTAGACGACGCTGTTGGTGATGCTTTGCGGTGACGCTGTTGGAATTTCTGCTTGATTTAAATTCGCTGCCAAATGATTTTTCTCGTCCATTTTTATCGCCGGGGCGCTCGCGAGGAAAAAACTTTCAGCTCACTTTGTTGTTGAGTGTTCATTGACCATATTTGGTCGCAGCAGGTATATGAGCTGATAGCCTAGCTCCATTGAGCCAATCAAAATGCAAGAAATCCAATATACCTAGTCCAGTTTTTAATAATAACTGTTATTGCAGGAAGAATCGGCCCCAGTGGGGGTACTCAGGTATATTAGTGAGAGGAAGTTGCAAATGGGGGCAAATTTTTGTAACACTGAAAAAGTCCCAATAACCTAAAACGAAACACAAAAAAGTCCAGTGGCTCAGAACGTAACCTGAAAAAGTGCTTTTTCATCTGCATAAAAAAAAGCAAGAGCATTCAAGACAGATTGTGATTCTACCTTTCTTTCTTTAGTTTTTAAATGAAAGTGATATAATTGTTTGACATAAAATTGAGAACCCTAACATAATGTGTTGTCGTTCATTTGGTTTAAACATTCTCAAACCAGTTTAATTTTTATTTTCCTTTGCCTGTTTCAGATTCATTACCATAATCTAAGACAAAGGAAAATAGAAATAAAACCGGTTTGAAAATTTTCAAAACCAAGAAAAATTTGAACCACAACATACGCATCTTTTTATCAACCCCTGGTCAGCGGCAGATCAAAGAATCAGATGGTTTTGTGCAGAGGTTACTTATTCACCTGCAGAGACATATAGGGTGACCAATAAATCTGTACTTGCAGGGTACCTCTGGGTGAGTGAGTCTAACACTTCTTCTTCTACTCTCTTACTGTGTAACTCTAAACTTTCTGGCTATCGTTACTTTTAGGGGACTCGCGCTACATAGGAAAAAAACCAGTGAAAAACTGTTTGAATGCACGCGCAAAAATGACGAGTGACAAATTTGATGACGAGCGTTTATTAGCGAGAAAAACAAATGAAAACAAAACGAAAAACGGTTAAACACTCATCTACAGTATTTAGGGTTAAGCACTGATCGATAGTGATTAGGCCTAAGAACTCATCTATACTTCTGTTTAGGGTTAAGCACTGATTCTACGACGGTTAGCTTTGTTATTGTTGAGTTTAGTTATTTCTAAACTTTGTACAATTAATTGAATTCGTCATTTTTGCGAGTGAATTAAATTCGTCATTTTTGCGCGTGCATTCAGACTATTTTTTCTCTATATAGCGCGAGTCCCCTAAAAGTAACGAAAGCCAACTTTCTTGTGTTTGATCTCAGATATGTATTAATGGTGGCAGTAGGCTTACTGTCTGTTGCTCATATTCACCGACAAATTACAGACTATGGTGGATACACTTTGGATTTCACAGGGTAGGTTAGTTTACTAAAACTGAAAGTATTAGGTATTCAGAATGTGTTTATTTGATTTAATGATTACTCTGCTAATTAAACATAGTTCTGAGATGTAGAAGTAATTAGAGTAATAATGTTAATTTTTTCTGACAGACCCCTGATGATCTTTGTGCAAAGAATATCTTATGTGGCTTTCAGTGTTCATGATGGTAGGCATACAGTTTTCTCTTTTCAAATTAATTGAAAATCTTGAAATATTAACATATCCTTTCAAGGGAAGGGAGGGAGAATGTGGGATGAAAAAAGAGGAGGGGTGGTGAGAGGAAGAGAATATGCTCCTTCTCCCCTTCTTTGTGGGGGTGTACTTGTCACAATTTTGGGTAGGGAGTTGCTGCAAATGCTTGATACTATTCAAGGAAAATTAAATGATTGATTTTCTTACCCTATCTGCAACTGCAATTTATTCCATCAGTTATGTTTCTAACATGATTTTGGTTTGCAGCTGTATCAGAGCCAATACTGGAAAACTTTGGGTTGCTATTTATACCATTCTCTCTATAGATATACCCTCTTTATGATCAAGAATCACAACTGTGAGACGTTTGTGTCTTATTTTATTACGTGGCTCAAGTGCTTCCCAATAAGATTTATACATGTAACCCACTGAACAGATGAAGTTATTCCAGTAAAGTGTGATTGTCTTTTTATGAATTTTTTTCACAAATTTCAGTGATTGTAATGATTTTTGTTGTTTATTATATTTAATTATGTATTTGAAATTTTTTTAAATTCTGCTTATTTTTAGGCTTGGGACGGAATGAAAGTGAACTTAAAGATGAGCAAAGAAAAGAAAAGCTCAAGTAAGGACCTAAAATTTTCTGAAATTAATACAGTAATCATGCTCTCTCATGAAATGTAACCAGACTAGGGGTGTCTCTCCTTGGATCTGAACTGTTTGAAATGAAATTCAGTCAATAAGGCATCACCCAGATATGGACTGGGGGGACACCCTTATAAAAGCTGATGGGGGGGTGGCTGTTCATCATACCCTTTAGAGGTCCAAATTTGAAGGGCTCAGGGAAAAGGGCGTAAGTGGTGATTTGAGGTTGAAATCTAAATTGTCCCAATTAAGCTCAACTTTGGCACACAGGCTGGTTTTCACGTAAGAAACATTGTCGCACATTTATTTGTTGACGTGAGAGCTTAAATTCGAAGAATTAGCCTTTTACTTTTTCTTGAAACTGAAGAAAATAAAACATCAGGAGAGCTCAGACTCTTGATTGATTTCTTTTGTTTTAGTTTACATGGAGAACAAAAGAAATCATTGACACTTGAGTGAGTTCAGTTCCTTTTTCCACTAGACCCTTCATTTGTAGTTTGGATCAGTAGCATCACTAGTACTATTGGCTGATGAGTCTTATTAGGGTAAGATCTCTTTGCTATCAGGATGAAACAGAATATTAACCACAATATAGAAACTGTGTATCCTGAACAGAAGGCAATTGGGTCTTTTTAAAATTTTGAAAGATTAGTTGCTGTTTCCAGGAATTTCTTCAAACGAGTGGACAGACACTCCTCAGGTTAGGCCCAGTTAAGATGCTGTACCTCTCATGTGCCGTACCGAATACATTGTCGTTCCGAGGTCGTATTGAGCAGCAAGCTTTCCGTACCCTGAGATTTTGCCTTGCCTTATTGAAATCTGTTGAAAAAAACTGATTTGGTCCCACGGTCCCACGGTCCCACTGCCAAACAATTACGTACTCACTTGGTACAGCACATGAGAGGTATGGCGTCTGAATTTTCACTTTTGTTCCACAGATCTTCAGTTTTGTAATAGTGGAACCCTGTGACACTGCGATAGCTTTTCTTTTATAACAGTAAATGGTGAAGGGATTTAAGTTTTCATAAAAACTTTGCTGCTGTGCACATCAGTGGGGGTGCGAAACAGTTCAAGTTGATATCAGCTGAATTCTTGTAAGATAAATTGGCCACTGTAAAGAGTCAAAAGCTTCTGAAACTCTCTGTGATGACGAATTTACATTATAGCCATAATAATATTAATAATAATAATAATTATTATTATTATTAATTATTATTAATTATTAATAATAATTAGATTTTAGATTCTAGATTTTAGTATTCCTTTATTTCATAAGGACCTCTTGGTTACAAACATTATTATTATCATATATATATATATTGTATATATGTTTTTTTACTCCAAGGCTCACAGGTTACGCTATGTGCCCTGTGTAGCTAGTTTAGCTTTTAGCATACAGACGTGGATTCTGCTATGATAATGACAATAATAATAATAACAATAATAATAATAATAATAATAATAAGCAAGCAAGTCACCACACTAGAGATGAGCTGTCCATGGGTAAACAACAGAGAGAAGAAGAGCGAAGAGAAGACCCTTAAGTGTGGCCCTCTGTGCTGGGAATTGAAACAGCAGTTCTCAGGTTACGAGGTGCAACAGCACAACATAATCATAGATGCCCTTGGCGGGTGGTCACGGGAGATGGACACTATGATGCACGAGATTGTAGGGAGCAGGAGTAGAGAGGTACTGAGGAAGATGCAGAAGGCGGTACTGTCAGGCACACTCAACATTGCCCGAACTTTCAAAGTTGCAACTTGAGGGATGGACAAATCTAGAGAACTCTGTCATCTTATGTAGTTTACAGATGGTTGGGATTTTAGATTTTAGATTCTAGATTTTAGTATTTCTTTATTTCATAAGTACCTCTTAGTTACAAACATTATTATTATTATTATATATATATATATATATATTTTTTTTCTTTTTACTCCAAGGCTCACAGGTTACGCCATGCGCCCTGTGTAGCTAGTTTAGCTTTTAGCATACAGACATGAATTCTGCTATAATAATATTAAATAATAATAATAATAATAATAATAATAATAATAATTATTATTATTATTATTATTATTATTTTTTAAAAAAAAATTTTTTAAACTGATAATTGATTGTAATTTCTTAGCATCTTATTCTTATCTGTCCATTGTATTTTCACTATGACTATCAATAAAGGTATTATTTAAATTTAAAAAAAAAAAAATTATTATTATTATTATTATTTCTCTGCCTTGATTTAATTTGATTTGCAACTGATTTGATGTCAAATTAAAGTGTCTCTTCTCTTTCTTTTAATAATAATAATAATAATAATAATAATAATAATAATTTCTACAGTGCTAATTCCCTATAGCCCATTAGTACTTTACAATAGAATTACCTTAAAAATACAGTCCTAAAAGTACAAAGTCATTAAAATTATAAAATAAAGTCTAAAAAGGGCTACTACTGTATAAAAGTATTAAAATCTTAGAACTTTTGTACAAGCATCCATAAAAGGATATGACTTCAGCTGCTTCTTGAAACGTGCTGATGGCTGTATAGTCTCTGGTGGCATCAGGTAAAACGTTCCAAAGTCTATGGGCACTTACAGAAAAGGCCCTGTGGCCATAACTTTCCAGGTTATAAGACGGAACCTCTAAGAAATGTTTAAATGTATATTACCATTAAAAATTTGAATATTAAATTTGACTTTTTGATTTCCCTCCAGGAGAGTACCATCTTTATTGGAATACTTCAGTTATTTGTTTCACTACAGTACGGTATTAGCAGGACCATTGTGTACTTTCAAGGAATTCAACGATTTTATTGATGGATCGGATGTGAAACCAAAGGTATACGCTGTTTACTGGCCGGGTCGACACTGACACTATCCTTACCGTTTAAAAGAAGGCTCTACTTCTCATTTTGTTCCATGATGCCAATGGAGAATATAGGCAACCAGAGGGCTAGAAATCCGTCCAATACTCGGCCGTATCCAACGGATTGCTTACAGCAATGTTTCGCGCTAAAGTAAGCCTCGTCCGTCACAGTTTCCGTTTGTTTCCCGCAGAAAAAAATTGTGCCGCGACCAGCACAATTTCCATTTGTTTCCCGCCAAAAATGTGCCGCGTTCGTCTTGTTTTCCATCTCGCGCCGAAAAATTGCAATAGGACTGAGTTCGTTTTGAAGTGATCTAATTTATTTGGTATCCTTTCATAGAAACCTGGCCAGAAGGAACCATCACCAATGAATGCCGTACTTAGAAAAGTGCTGATCTGTGTGGTGTGTCTATCTGTTATTCTGCTGGCTGGGTCAAACTTTCCAATTTCTAGGAACGGAGGTACACTGTAACGAACATTTAAGCTTATATAGATTTTTCACGCTCAAAACAGACTCGTCATGATTTTTTAGGTAGCTGAGTTTATGTCGCTGTATTTAAGATTTGCCAAAACCGATGGTGTTTTGTCCGTTACGAAAAGACATTAAAGTTTTGTCGTTTTATTATTATTTTTTTCAGATCCAGAGTTTATAGAGTCTCATCATTTTCTCTGGAGATTTGTATATTCCTATATCTCTATACTTGCCATTAGAATGCGTTATTACTTCGCTTTCAAAATGGGTAAGAAACCGTATTTTTTAAATTGGTTTCTCTCTTGTTTATAGCAGCGTTCTTTTCTCGCAGGAATCTCTCTCAAACTGTACTTTGAGGAGTTCCTCTTTCCTCTTTTCTGTCTCTCCAATAGTTAAGCAAAACAAGAATTGCGCGCGGAAGGCCCCGCCGTGATTTTCACGCACCCTCGCGTTTCTCGCTACTCGTTTGTCTTTACTTATGAGAAATTACGGACTGCTCGTAATCTATTCCGTAGAGTATACTTGCCTTCAGCTCGTGACTGTTCACAGACCCTCTATTTTCTGGAAACACCCCAGTCAAATTAAAATTCAATTTGACGCAAGATTGATTTGACAAGGCCAACTTGTGTTTAATAGCTAAACGACTCGACGCAAGCTGAAGGCAAATTGAAAAGAAGCCTCACGCGCACGCCCGTATCAATGTAATCAATACTGACACTAACTTATTTCAAGGTTGATTAAAATTTCGTAACTTAATTGTAAAGAGCTTTCGGCATTCGTGATTTTGGGATTGACCAAAATTGATGCAGTTCATCGCAAGTGGCTAGTGGCTAATCGCAACTAGATGCACGTTGTCAACTTTTGTTGAGTTATGACTCTGATTATCCGAATTCAAATCCTCTCGTGTTTCACCGGGCTTTTCAGGCGTACGCACGTATTCTCCGGCCTATAGCTAACAATAGGGTCAGCAATCTATTACCTTGGATTATTTGTCTTTTCAGCTGAAGCCGTGAATAACATGTGTGGATTAGGGTTTAATGGTTATGACGAGAAGGGACGCTCCAAGTGGGATCGCATTACTAACGTAAACATTCTCAAACTAGAGGTATGTACTTAAAGAAGCCAATGGATTTCTTCGGAAATTTCTTCAGTTAGTTTATTCATTATTATTATATGCTCTGTTTGATTGTAATCTTTCTTTGTCTCTGTGCAGTTTGCGACAAACTTGAAAGAAGTTCTAGATAACTGGAATATTTGTACAGTTTTATGGTTAAGAAGGTAAGATTGAGTCGGACTTTAGCCTGACAAATAAGTTGTAACGAAAATTTTCAGTGTTAAGTTAAAACTCCCTCTGATTGTTTAAAAATCATGTAGTTGTAACTCTATAGCAACATTGTAAAAGTTTCCAACTAATGAAAACAAAACGTTTTGTCTGGACAACTCGAAACAGCAGGCGTTGGCTCGTGTTCCCACAAGTCTTTATCGTTCTCCGAACGCTGTACAATTAATATTTCTTTATAGAGTGTGTTCGCAGCGGCCATGCTGGAGGAGAAAACAATAGAATTCGTTTCCACTGGGAAAAAAAGTTTTATTTTTATGCAAATAGGTTTTATTGTTTTGCTCCTCCAACATGGCCGCCATGAACACACTCTATAGAAACAAGGAAGGTGTCTTTATTTCTTAAACACAGAAGTGTATTTAATGAAGAGAAACGGAATGCACCGTCTTATCCCATGTCCCAACCCTTTTGGTCAGATTGTGTGCCCAAACTGTACAGTTTCCGTTCTTTCTTTGTTTTTTCCTAATCACTGTATGGTATGAAAATTTTGAGGGTTTATTTACAATCTGCCATAAGACGATAATGATAACAATAAAAAAACAGATCCCTCAAAAAATTGCTTCTCTAAAGTTAGAAATTTCCATGGGAACCTCACCAATTTCACACTTTTCGATTCGCAAACATCAAAACAACCTGCATTCATGAGCTCCCGTTGAGATAAAAACGTTTATTTTTTTATTTATATTTTTATTTTTTTCACTGGAAAAGTTGAAAATTTACAAAACATGTAATTTTCATGTAAATTTGGATTGACAGGATTTGTAAATTGCAATTTACATTTTAAGGTTTTGTAAAATAAAATTTACATGAAATTTACACGTTTCAATAGATTATGTAAACGTGGTGTAAATGAAAATTTACAGGGTCACTTTCTGGTTTTATAATTCGAAAAACATGTAAAAAACGTGTAAATTCCTTTTGGCAAATTTACAGTATCTGTAGTGTAAAAAAATATGTAAATTGTTTGAACACATCATGTAAATAACATGTAAATGGTCATAACAGAAAACTGTGGTGTTAGAACTCTGTAAATTGAATTTACGAGGAACTGGTTTCTTTCCATGGACAATGTAAATGTCCTGTAAATGGTACTTTACATGGTCATGTTCTAATGCAGATTTGAGGATAATGAAAATAACATGTAAATTTATGGTTACTAGAAAAGGGGGCGATTGAACCGCATATCGTTTCCATGTGTCATGTAAATGAGCTGTAAATAGTGATTTTCAACATGTAAATGGTTTTACCAGATACAGTAAGGTTGCTGTTGATGCTTGAACATTAAATTTACATGAAACTTTTTTACAGAATTGTTATCTGACAGAGTAATGGGCTCCTGTATCTGATAAGAAATTAAGGTGATTTATTTGTGAAAACAAAATGGCATTACGGGGCTATGACGTAAAATGGCATATACGGGGCCAAGTAAAATGTCTGTAAAATGGCAAGTACGAGGCTCTGTTAAATGGCTGTGGTCTTCCATAGCTCAAAAGGAGGTCGTTCCCAGGGAACGTGAGGTATATTTAATCTAGCAAATCAGTTATCGTTCGAGTACTGACGTAGGCAAGGATCGAGCTTCGGTTGAACAGAGAGAATAGAGTTCCGGTTTATCAAAGAACAGTGTTCTGGAGCCTTAGGGTGGTTAGCTTTCATTAATTGTTATGGTAACACTGTATTTATATTCTTAAAATTTTATTCCTGGCAATTAACGATCGTTGGTGTGCCATTCTGTTCCGGTTTTTTTCTTCTTCTTTTCTTTCTTTCTTCCTTCTTGAATGTTTCTCAATGTAAGTTAAGTCAAGAAAATGACCTCCTTTGGACCTATGGAATCTAGACTCTACCAGTGTCTGTAAAACGGCATATACCGGACTCTTTAAAATGTCTGTAATAGGGCATAAACGGGGCTCTGTAAAATGTCTGTAAAATTAAGGAAATGGGGCATCATAAAATCTCTGTAAATTGACGTAAACGGGGCACCACAAAAACTCTGTAAATTGACGCAAACGGGGCATCATAAAATCTCAGGCTCCTGCTGTAAATCATGACGTCGCAAACAGGGCATCATAATTTATAGGTGTTACAAATTTACGTTAGATTATCAATTTAGAAACATTTCAAACAGAGCACTGGCGTTAATTATATTCATCTGAAAATACCCCGGTTAATTTCATTGGCGAACGATTCGCGCAAGGTGCCCCATATTTGATGTACCAACCGGGCTCGTTGCTCCTTGTCAGTGGTATTTTCTCAACTTAACGGATAAGAAAAAAATAAAAAACGCAGTTGCAATTTGAAAGAAAATTTGTTGTAGATTTAGAGTACTGATATTATTAGAGCTAATGAAAATGAATCGAAAAGCGGTTCGCATTTTCATTTATTTGCCGGTTCTGGCCCAATCTCGTACCAGGGTGAGTTTGGCCGAGTGACCTTGGGTACGAATTGAGCATGCGCAAAGTGGTTCCCTTCCCGACGTGCTGTTCGTATTTTTGGCGCCGATCGTTGAATTCATCGTTTGAGGTCTAAAATTTCTTTCGCTTTGGAGAGATGGCTTGTGAACTATTCCTTCTCCTTGCTTCACGGTCTCTGAATAGCTGCAAACAATCTTCTTACAGCGGATTAACGATCAGTGGGAATGTTTTTCTGCCATTTAACAAGCTGGATCGAGTCAACTTTTGGCCGCCATATTTGATGGCTCATGATCATGCATGGTTCTTGTTGTAATTGCCAAGGTAAGCTAAGTTTTAGACTGTAAAACGTGAGCTAAGGCCCTTGTATATCCAAATATTCGTGCCTTGTTTGATATTTGCCACGTTTAAGCGAATTGCCCCGCACTTTAAATGTTCTTGATGACACTTTCTTTGGGACTTCAAAAGTACATGATGTAAGCTCAACAGTAATTGTGGCTCATTGCTGAGCTCCCACACCTTTTAAAATCAAGACTGGAATAAGCTTATATTTTCCTTGTTTTAAATTATCATGTTTACACATTTTATTTCATAGTTTGAGATCTTTATGCTTGCCCGACGTGACCAATCGAACCAAATTGAACATTCGATTAATCAAATTCAATCGAACCCAGTCATATGATTGGGTTCGGTAATCGAATTCAGTCGGGCTCTCACAAAAAAAATGGAGCAATCAAACATTGATTAGGTTCGATTGTGTTCGATAAGGTTTGATTCAGTTCGACAGGAAGGCAATCACAAAACTGTTAACATGGTTTGTGTGGGATGACATTCCATTGAAAATAGAGGTAGCAGAGCCAAATCTGGGGAGATGCAAGTTTTTCTTGGCAGCTTACAGTGCCAACTCTTTCCACATCGTCGGCTTGGTTCATTGAATTTTGCGTGGGTTATTGTAAAGATTACATATGCTGATAAGAAATAAATGAATCATATATGAAAATTTAAAATAGGTGGGGTGAATTGAAATTTATATAATCTTCTGTTGTGTGATGAACTTAATTTGTAAGTTGTTCTCACATTGTGAACCATACTGTTCAAATAACATATATTTTGAAAGAATTTTTTTTGTTCGATTCGTTCGATTGGGTTTGAAAATCGAACACAATCAAGCTTTCACACAATTTCTTTAGTTCGATTGTGTTCGATTTCTGAACCAATCAAACCTAGTCATTCGATTTAGTTTGACTGGATTTGATTGAGTTCCATTACTGAAAAGTTCGATTGGTCACATCGGCTACTTGGTACAGTTTGCTAGTGATGGCTTTGTTGTTAGATCTTCAAGCTGCTGTACTATTTGCAAGTGACCACATTGACTCTGATTGAATGGGTTTTATCATGTTTATACAGTTAATTTCATAATGTGAGATCTTTATGCTTGGTACGGTTTGCTAGTACCATTGTGAGTGACCACATCACCTTATATTCCATCTGTTTCTGTCAGACAGACAGGTAACATCTATTAGTGTGATCAGTGTTTGCCCAGGGCTGTCATTAAGGGCCGTAAACCGTAACACCTGTTATGGCTGAGTATTCATGATGGGACCTCAATGTTATGGGTGAACTCGGTTTCTTGTCCTTACAATTTACTTACAAGTTTGTTGTGGGTGTGAAGTTCAAGGTAACAGGTGACTCAAAGCTTAATGACAGCCCTGTATACCGAATCATTGGCTACTCAAACCTGGTCATGCATTCCTGTCAATAACAAACTAATGAATGGCTTCTGTCACCCAGCCGGAGTAGGAATTTGACAGGTTTACAATATGCATAATCTGCCTGTAACAGTCAGTTACATTTCTTTATTTTTACATCTCTTTATTTTTATTCTCTTTTC
This sequence comes from Siderastrea radians, assembly GCA_964017195.1. Classification (NCBI taxonomy): domain Eukaryota; kingdom Metazoa; phylum Cnidaria; class Anthozoa; order Scleractinia; family Rhizangiidae; genus Siderastrea; species Siderastrea radians. Next base: position 31,286,546 of record OZ024898.1, read on the forward strand.
ACTTCGCTGCCGATTTTTTTTTCAATGCATAAATGTTGAGAGAACTCAAACACCAGGCCTGGTATTTACGTATTCTTAAGGACGGTGCCTCCTTTTGTTACTGCCCATACGTTCTGCGCATCTTGGTACATGTATATTCAGATTTCTTAAGGAAATTGCCCACTAATACAACAATATTTTTGCACAGCTTATGACTATGTGGAAAAAGCAGATCTTAGCAAGGGCTATCAGAATCCAAAAAGAAAATTGGGGGTAACCATTCATTTTTCAGAGATAATAGAGCTTAAGTTTGGAAAGAAATTGCCATACATTCTTTGTATTTTAATGCTTTTTTAGAATTATGGTTGCTTAGTTATCTCTGAAAAATGCACAGTTACCCACATTTTTCTGTCTGGATTCCAATAGCCCTTGCTAAGATCTACTTTTCCCCCATAGTCATAACCTTTGCAAAAGTACATCTGTATTACATGTAGGAGGCACCGTCCTTAAAAGGTTGTGCAACTATGCAAATCGAAGTCAGTCAAACTCTCACCCTGTCCTGAGGCTGGAAGTCACACATTAACTATTATGGAATATCAGATCAAGTTTCACTTTGAATTGTTTATTTCAAGAGCCACTTATTGCATTTGTTTGTAACTGACAGGAACACATGACTGGGTTAGTTTGAGAACAAAATAAGGCCTTTGTGCATGATAAATTTATGCCTTAGTAGTGACTAACCTTCAAATCACTGTTTTTATTGCACGATGAAATCAAGGCAAATAGTGTACACCAGGCTTTTATTGATGGCTTAAAATTTGGTTGCTGACATATAATATGAACATGAATATATGAAATTCATATGTTTGAACTGCAGGTTGAAAAGAAGAAACCTGAAAACAAATTCAGGCTTGAACGGGAATCGAACCCTAACCAACGCGCCCTAACCAACTGAGCTGCACCGGTATCGCAGAGGTCATGGGTTTGATTCCCGTTCAAGCCTGAATTTTTTCAGGTTTCTTCTTTTCAACCACTTAGGTTGGAACACCTTCACTGCGATGATCTACATATAATTCTATCTTTATCCACAGTTCAAATATGTGAATTTCATATATTCATGTTCATTTATTCTCCATCTACGGGATAATACGAACTTTCAATTGACCAGCTCCCAGTTGGCTTGATAGCTCAGTTGGTTAGGGCGCTGCACCGGTATCGCAGAGGTCATGGGTTTGATTCCCGTTCAAGCCTGAATTTTTCAGGTTTCTTCTTTTTAACTGCTTAGGTTGGAACACCTTCACTGCGATGATCTACATATAATTCTATCTTTATCTGCAGTTCAAATATATGAATTTCATATATTCATGTTCATATTATATGTCAGCAACCAAATTTTAAGCCATCAATAAAAGCCTGGTGTACACTATTTGCCTTGATTTCATTGTGCAATAAAAACAGTGATTTGAAGGTTAGTCACTGCTAAGGCATAAATTTATCATGCACAAAGGCCTTATTTTGTTCTCAAACTAACCCAGTCATGTGTTCCTGTCAGTTACAAACAAATGAATTCATTAATGAATATTTTTTTTTGCAATAAGTGGCTCTTGAAATAAACAATTCAAAGTGAAACTTGATCTGATATTCCGTAATAGTTAATGTGTGACTTCCAGCCTCAGGACAGGGTGAGAGTTTGACTGACTTCGATTTGCATCGTTGCACAACCTTTTAAGGACGGTGCCTCCTAATACAGTGAGATGTACTTTTGCAAAGGTTATGACTATGAAGAAAAAGTAGATCTTAGCAAGGGCTATTGGAATCCAGACAAAAAGGGGGGAACTGTGCATTTTTCAGAGATAACTAAGCAACCATAATTCTAAACAAGCATTAAAATACAAAGAATGTATGGCAATTTCTTTCCAAACTTAAGCTCTATTATCTCTGAAAAATGAATGGTTACCCCCAATTTTCTTTTTGGATTCTGATAGCCCTTGCTAAGATCTGCTTTTTCCACATAGTCATAAACCGTGCAAAAATATTGTTGTATTAGTGGGCAATTTCCTTAAGAAATCTGAATATACATGTACCAAGATGCGCAGAACGTATGGGCAGTAACAAAAGGAGGCACCGTCCTTAAGAATATGTAAATGCCAGGCCTGGTGTTTGAGTTCTCTCAACATTTATGCATTGAAAAAAAATGGGCAGCGAAGAGAAAAGAGAATAAAAATAAAGAGATGTAAAAATAAAGAAATGTAACTGACTGTTACAGCCAGATTATGCAAATTGTAAACCTGCCAAATTCCTACTCCAGCTGGGTGACAGAAGCCATTCATTAGTTTGTTATTGACAGGAATGCATGACCAGGTTTGAGTAACCAATGATTCGGTATACAGGGCTGTCATTAAGCTTTGAGTCACCTGTTACCTTGAACTTCACACCCACAACAAACTTGTAAGTAAATTGTAAGGACAAGAAACCGAGTTCACCCATAACATTGAGGTCCCATCATGAATACTCAGCCATAACAGGTGTTACGGTTTACGGCCCTTAATGACAGCCCTGGGTATACACTGATCACACTAATAGATGTTACCTGTCTGTCTGACAGAAACAGATGAGCTGCACCGGTATCGCAGAGGTCATGGGTTCGATTCCCATTCAAGCCTGAATTTTTTCAGGTTTCTTCTTTTCGACCGCTTAGGTTGGAACACCTTCACTGCGATGATCTACATATAATTCTATCTTTATCCGTTCAAGCCTGAATTTTTTTCAGGTTTCTTCTTTGCAACCGCTTAGGTTGGAACACCTTCACTGCGATGATCTACATATAATTCTGACATATAATATGTTAGCCACATCTCTGTTACATGAATGCTGCGTTTGAAAAATGAGCAATATAAGGCCGATTTGCTTAAAAATGCACAGAGGACCCTTATTCCACAAAAAATATCAACTTAAGCAGCTGATAAAACAACCTGAAGAAAATTTCTCGCCTGAAGTTTTTTCAGGTTGTTCTTTTATCAGCTGCATAAGTTGATATCATTAACTGTGATGGTCATTATCATTTCATAGTTTAGCACCACTTGCCTTTTTGACAAGTTTTAGTGAAGATACTTTCTTATCATTTCTTTGGCTCAAAGAGTAAAATAGTCTATCAGCTCTTTTCATGTACATGCATGTAAACATTTCATTCAAGGGGAATCCTTCAAATTACCTTTTAGGTGATTTCTGATTATAAAAAGGAAATGCGGGATGCCATAAAAGCTGATTCCCTGAAGTTGTTGCAAACAGGGCTTGTAAGTATTCATGTATTAATTTATTACTCGTTAATATATGTAACAGTAAGTTTTCTGAAAATTAGTTTTAGGATTACTGGAAAAAAAGTTTTAACCATTGCCTTAAAAGCTCAATGGCAGCCTTTTAGTGTGTTGGATGCATGTCACAACACCATTTCTCTGCAGACAATTCATCACAGTCAAACTACTCAGCATGTGACCATTTGCCTGACACTAGTAATAAACCAATCAACAGTTATTTGAAATTATGGTACTGGATATCATTGGAATATTACAATAGGCTATGCAAAATTGAAATTTTGATCCCATTAATAAAATCTACCTGTTATTAGTGAAAGTCATTCCTAAATAAATATACGAATGTGCTGAATATCTTGAATGTAATTCAGTTTGGTGTGTACTAATTAATAACCATGTAGTGAATTCAGTGTGCAAGAAAATGCAGGTTTTGACAGGGTGTCTGTATTAAGCGGGTACTATGTTTATTAATTAGTCTAGTGTCTGTGCTTATGGTTACTGTTAATCACATTTCTCTTCCAGGTTCAAAGAGACCAAGAAATTATGATTGCCCTCCACTTTTCAAAAGAGAGACACGTTTCCTCTGTCAATTAAAAAGACTGAAACCATTGTGCAAGGATCACTGCATTCCTTGCATGCCAGGGACACCTAAACAAGACCTACTGAGTTCCCTAGGACAGGTTCTGTTTGAGAAATGTAGTAAAATGTAAAAACAATGAAGAACTTACCACCTATGATAACCTCGTAACTATTGATTTACCTACCGGTACTAATTTGTCATGTGCAATTGAACTTTGCTTACACGTAACAAATATTATAAAAACCAGGGTTCAAATAAGATACAATTTAACAGCATTCATAAGTCGACCTTACACAATATACACATACATTTCTGTTGATGAGACTGATTCTTCTCCGATGGGTGTACTACTTTGGGTGCATAAACCATCACCGAATACCACTCCACAATGTACTGAGTACCAAATTCTAAAGTTGCAAATACTAAAACGAATGCTGTGTCTGTGAGCCCCAAGTTGTAAGCACTGGTCCACTTAACCAGGAAAATATGGTACAAGACAACAATTCGATCAAATCTAGTTCAATGAATTTTTCTTTTGTTTTGTGAAAGTTGATGCTGTAGAATATGATGTCGGCATCTACATAACAAATCTTAGAAATATGCCAGAGTCAAATACATGTATGTTGACACTTTAAGACGGATTCAGCTCAGCATTCGAGCAATAAGTGCAAGAATTATTTACTAATACTCATAGCAAGGTAACATTTTGGAGTAATATATCAGACATGAGAAAGAGTGTTTCATCAGGATATCCAAACCCCGAGAAGTGGGTTGAAAAAACGAGGCGCAGCCGAGTTTTTTTGAGCGACTTCGAGGTGTTTGGATACCTGATGAAACACTCTTTCGAGTTATTGATATGGCTTCTCAAACCATTCATAATTCTTGGAGGACCATTGGGTTGCATCATCACTGATTTATGCTTTTCACCTGACAACGTTTTTTCAATTGGGTGTATATAACAAATTGTAAGAATTATTAATACAAATGTGTAGTATCTTTTAAAATAACTTTATGGGTCAGAAACAACAATTATTACCATTTGAATCGAAACACAAGGATATTTATACATTTAACAAACCTATATTGATGTGAAAATATTTTGAAAGCACATAGTTCAAATTATAATTTTTATTGAATTGGGCAGAATGAAACAATAAAGTTTTTATGCATTTTTATTACACATTTTTATTTACTGAGGACTGTATAAGTTATTTACAGGATCTTGACAGCCCTCCCTTTTAATTTCAATTTACGTGGTATTTGCAGGATCTTGACACCCCCCTTTTTTAATTTACGTGGTATTTACAGGATCTTGACAGCCCCTCTTTTTCAATTTACATGATATTTACAGGGTATTGACAGCCCCCCTTTTTCGATTTACATGACATTTACAGGATCTCGACAGCCCCCTTTTTTCAATTTACGTGGTATTTACAATGTTATTTACACGATCTCGGCAGCCCCTCTTTTTTAATTTACATGATATTTACAGGATCTCGACATCCCCCCTTTTTCGATTTACATGATATTTACAGGATCTCGAGAGCCCCTCTTTTTTAATTTACATGATATTTACAGGATATCGACAGCCCCTCTTTTTCGATTTACATGATATTTACAGGATATCAACAGCCCCCCTTTTTCAATTTACATGGTATTTACAAGGTCTCGACAGCCCCCCTTTTTCAATTTACGTGGTATTTACAGGATCTCGACAGCCCCCTTTTTTCAATTTACGTGGTATTTACAATGTTTTTTACAGGATCTCGACAGCCCCCCTTTTTTAATTTACGTGGTATTTACAGGGTCTCGACAGCCCCCCTTTTTCAATTTACATGGTATTTACAATGTCATTTACAGGATCTTGGCAGCAACCCTTTTTCAATTTACATGGTCTTTACAGGATCTCGGCAGGCTCCCTCTTATAAATTTACATGTTATTTACATGATCTGTGTTCTTTTGCCTTACAACATTTACAGTATCTTTCTTTATATTTACATGTTTCAATGCCGAAATTTACATGTTATTTACAGTATCTTTTGAGAACATGTAAAAGTCCAAAAATCATGTAAATTTACTTTTTACAGTATCTTTTTACCCTTTTACATGTTATTTACATGTTATTTACATAGTATGTAAATTTTCAACTTTTCCAGTGTTTATTTATTTACTATTTACTTACAAAATATTACTTACTATACAAAGCTAAAACTATTTACAACAGAATACTTACAGTATGGTACCTATGCTACAAGATATTATTATTATATAAGATATTATTATAACTTAGCACGCGGTACAAACGTTAACAATGCTTACAAAATTTACGAGACATTTTAACAGACTAAAGCTACGATTACAGACTGATGCTGTACACTACATATACATAATAAGGCTACATTACTTGTGCGATACTGCGATACTGAAATAAGCAAATGACAGAAAAAAATAGAAAGAAATAGAGACGAAAATAAAATAAAAAATAAAATAAAATAAAATTAAATTAAATTAAATTAACAAGACGGACAGCCAAACAAAAGGAGGCTCAAATACTTATTTGTGATTTGGATTTATGTTTTTCAATTTCAAGGTGGCTTTTAAGTATAGCAAAAAAAGCTTCCCAGATATAATCCTCTTCTCTTCGTGACGCAGTATAAATATAATATTTGGCGATGATTAAACAGAGGTTCAAACCAAGGCGACGAGGAAGATCTTGAGTGAATCCATAGATTATATTCTGTTCTGATAGGGTGATAGAGTCTGAGTGCTTTCTGTTCCACCAGAGAGCAAACTGGGTCCAAAAGGTTTGTACAAAAGAGCATGTTACAAAAAGGTGTATCAAGGTTTGTTTCTCGTTGCAAAGATGGCATTTCTCGTGTTGAATAAGTGAGTCCCTAAAAAGAGTGGCATTAGTGGGTAAAATGTGATGGATAATCTTGAACTGTAAAATAGTGAGTCTGATGTCTTTAGTGACTTTAAAGGGAATGCTATACGTAAGTCGTATTGTTTCTTCATCGAAATTAGCCTGTGTCATCCTCTTTTCAGCCGTGGGTTTTTCAAATTTCATTTTTACGAACATCTGGCTCGCAACTTTGCAAGAAATTTTATTTAGTGATAACTTAGTTGTGCCGTGAATTAAAGAGTTTGTTATAAGTTCGCCTTTTCCTTTTAAATGATTGATCCATTTTTTAGGGATTGCGTGGCAAAGGCCATAATACTTTAAAAAGTTAGTCTTTATCTGAAACGTAGATGCAAAATCGTTAAAGGTTAAGAAAGAGTCCTCTTTGAAGATGTCACCGATTTTAGTGACACCAGCTTCATGCCACTGTTTATAGTAAACTGAGGATCCGTCAATTGTAATGAACCTGTTATTCCATATGATTTCCTCTAGTATTTGCTCTTTGGATTCGAGAGTAGAAACAGTTAGTTTTTGCCATGCTTCTAAGGCTTCTTTGTAAAAGTTCAGCGGTATGTTTACTTTCAGAGACTTCATTTCATAGTTGCATTCAAAAAGAAATCGGCCGCCCACGTTGTTTAGGTATGCTAGAGAAATGTGACTCCAACTAGCGTTGTGCGGACTATCATTTAATCGCTTAATCCATGTGACTTTGAGAGAATTGTTAATGATATCAAAGTCAGGCATATTAAGACCTCCTTTCTCCTTTGGACCTATCATAGCAGTATGCTTGATTTTCGCTGTTTTTCTCCAGATGAAAGATTTGATAGTCTGATTAACCGTTTTGACAAAAGAATGTGGAAACGATAGCATAGAAGTGTTGTAGATAAGTTTTGACAGCGCAAGAGTTTTTAGAATGGTTATACGACCGTATAACGAGAGGTTCCTTGGATACCATATGTTTAGTAGATTTTTCATGGAAGTGAGCTTTTGTTCGAAATTTTTTTGATGGGAGACTTCGTCGCTATACGTGAAGTGAATTCCAAGTGCGAAAACTGGTTCCGATGGCCATGCAATGTCAAAGTGTTTAGTCTTTTTATTTCGATTCGCGCCTAACCACATTCCTTCAGTTTTGGTTGTGTTTATTTCGAGACCAGAACACTTCTGAAAGGCGTGAAGCAATTTGAAGAGATTTTCAGCTGACTGAAGGTCAGCAACAAAGGCGGTTGTGTCGTCTGCGTATTGTGAAACTTTAAATTCTTTGTCAAAAACTATAATTCCATTAATGGTTTTGTCTTGTCGAATTGCATTAGCTAATATTTCTGCGCAAAGTACAAAAAGTGCGCCGGAAAGCGGGCATCCCTGCCGTACGCCACGTTCGATTTTGAAGAACTCGGAGGCATATCCGTTGTTCATGACACAACTGGAACAGTTTGTGTAAAAGGTTTTAATCCATTGTTGAATTTCAGGACCGAAATTAAACGCTTCTAGTGTCTTGAATACGAAGTTCCAATCAAGTGTATCGAATGCTTTTTTAAAGTCGATAAATAATGCTATGCCAGGTATGTTTTCTGACTCTGTTACTTTCATAATATCTTGGATGAGCCTGATGTTTTGACCGATATAGCGACCTTTCACGTAACCAGTTTGATCTTCATTTATAAGTTTAGGGAGAACTGTAGCAATTCTATGAGCCATGGTTTTAGTTGCAATCTTATAATCAACATTAAGTAAAGTGAGAGGTCTCCAATTTTCAAGATAGGATTTGTCTTTTTTCTTTTTCGGTATTACCTTGATGATCCCTTGCTTTTGGGTTATGTTCATTTGTCCCCGCTGGAAAGCATAATTGAAACTTTGTGTCATTTCTTCTCCTAACAAAGACCAAAAGTATAAATAAAATTCCACAGAAAGGCCGTCGCTACCGGGACACTTTCCTTTAGCGCACTCTTTTAGCACATTATAACATTCTTCAGAGCGTAGGGGGTTTTCAAGTTTATCTTGCTCAGGTTTGTCAAGTTTGGGCAGATTTGCGTTTAGAAAAAATATATCATTTTGCGTTGCATCACACGGGCTAGCAGTGTAGAGATTTTTGTAGAAGAGCCTCTGGGATCTCAAGATCTCGTCTGGGTCAGTAATTTCCCTTCCGTCGTATTTTAATTTTGTGATGTGAGTTTTAGAATGTTGCCTCTTTTCTAAGTTTAAGTAGTACTTGGTGTTTCTTTCACCTTCTTCGTGCCAACGAATTCTGCTTCTTACAATAGCGCCTTTTGTTCTATATTCTGTAATCTTATTCAGTTCAGCTCGGAGTCGGTATAGTTCTATGATGTTTTCTCTTGATCTGTTTGTTTTGAGTACGTTCATCAAATGATCAATTTTATTTTGTAGTTCTTTTTCTGCGTTTCTTCGGAATTTATTTTTCCTTTTCGAATACTGGACACAAAAACCCCTCACTTCCATTTTTAGCATGTCCCAGTAAAGACCTTTATCTTCAAGGTAGTTGTGTTTAGCTTTGAAATCTGGGATTTTGGCTTTGAGTTCGGAAGTGAACTTGTCATCTTTTAGTAGCGAGTTATTTATTTTCCAGAAGCCTGGGCCGCGCTTAGTATATTCCTCGGACTGAAGAACAAAACTAATTGCCGAGTGATCGGAGAAAGTGGGGCTTGTAATATCTGTCTTAAGAAGAGATGAGGAAAGATTTTTAGAGACAAGCCAATAATCTAATCGGCATTGAATTTTTAGAGAATGATTGCGCCACGTGAATTGTGATAGATTTGGATGTTGGCTTCTCCAAACATCCTGCAATTTATGATTGCTGCATAAACTGTTTATTTCTCTAATTACTGACTTTTTCTTTTCAATAGAGGTGCCGCCGGTTTTGTCTAGCGGTGTTAGTGCGCAGTTGAGGTCGCCGCCTAAAATGATTTGCAAGTTTGTGTGTTGTTTGAGGGTGTTATTTAGGTTGGAGAAGAAAGTATTTTGTGATGAATTGTCATTTGGAGCATAAACATTGCATAACAAGAAAGTAGAATCGTGGATAATGATTTCAAGCATCAAGTATCTCCCGTTTTTGTCTGCGATAGTATTATCTACTTGAAAGTCGAGTTTTGGGTTAAATAAAATCATCACACCCCGGGAATGTCTAGATCCATGGCTGTAATGGATTTTGCCACCCCATTCTGATCTCCATATTTCTTCTACGCTTTCCGTGGAGTAGGTTTCTTGCAAAAATATGATATCAGCTTTACTATTGTGGGCCCAGCGAAAAACTTGTCTCCTCTTTCGCGCCTGGTTCAAACCTCTTGCGTTAATTGACAGAAATGATAATCTAAGTGGCGTTGCCATGGCTAGTTTTGAACATTATTGTGCTTTGAAGAGGAGAATGTTTGCGTGTATCAATTCTGTTATTATCTGTTTTTAAGCTTATATGCCCTTGAGAATAAGTTGAAATGCAAATTTTTGAGCATAGTATCCAAGTGCTTGTGACTTTTATGCGAGCGAAAACAAAGCGACAAGAAATAACATAAAACACCAAAAAATAAATGAGCACCAAAATTAAGCTAAAACAGCAAACATATAATGGGTACATCGACAACACGAAGAAAAGAAAAATTAAACAAGCCCCTACAGTTGGGCTTAATACGCACTTCTTTGCGTTTCGGCGGACTGGATCCAGCAAATAAATAATTGCCTGATTCGCTATGTATTGCAGCGTTCGCCCGACCGCCAAACTCGATTACGTTAATTTTGGAAAAGGTAGAACATGCTAGCGGATTTCAAGTGTTGATAAGTTACTTCTAAAGCGAGACAATGGTGTTAGAGTGGTTTAATAGACTTAAGTCAAAGGGTTTGCCAATAGGCCATAACCTCCCTCTTATATAAAGTTTGTCAGGTTGCGACTTACTGAAAGCTGCTGGGATGTTGTTTCTTCTGGCTGTTTTGAAGATTTCCATCTGCTTTCGTCTTCTTTCGACGATGCCGTAGGGCAAGTCTTGGTACATTTTATAGTCCGTATCTTTTAAACGGCGGCCCATAGCAAGAATTTGCTCGCAATCTTTGTAGCGTAAAAACCTTGCGATAATTGGTCTGGGTTTTGCATCTTTCTTGCTGTTAAGACGGTGAACTCGCTGAATCTCTACGCTTCTTGCGTCTTTGTATCCGAGCTCCGTTTCTAGGAAATTACGAAGGACCGTTTCTGTGTCTTCTTGTCTCCCGTTCGGTTCGGGCTCCTCGTCGATATTTTCAAACTTGATATTCTCTCTTCTGGAGTAAGCTTCCAAATAAAGGTTCTTATTTTCCAGGTCTGCAATTTTTTCTTCAAGCTGGCTTTCTTGTTCGGACAGTTTTAAGCAGATCTGCTCTTTGTGCACCTTAAAGCTCTCAGTGGTTTTCTTGTATTGGTCTTCCGCGGAATTTAGACTTTCTTTGAGGTCGTTGATGTCTCGGTTCGCCGAGGCTTGCGCGAGCTCTAGTGATTGGATTCGCGTGTCCATTCTGGAGAGCGTTTCTTGGAGGATTTTAACCGATTTTTCTATCGCATCAAGCTTTTCAAGTTTAGTCAGGATCGCTTGCAGCTTCCCGTCTAAGGTCTCAGACATTTCGAACACTGACAGCGGGTTCTCTTCACCCTCGTGGTTGGTTGACGAAGAGTTTTCGTTTCTTGATTTCTTGTTTTCTTGCGTTAGGCGAGGAGGTGACGCCGATTCTTCCGAGGATGATGAACGAAATCTTTTTTTTTTCTATTAGTTTCCGCCAAGTTTCGGCCATAAAGAGCCGGTGAAAAATGAAAGTTTTGCGGCCGTTCGCGAAACGCGTCTTTACGCGGCCATTGTTCGTCCCAGTGGAAAAAACGTTTATGTTGTTTCAATATCCCAGTTCCGTAGCGATCATATGGAAACGCAACACGGAGCGATTCAGTGATCGATCAATCAAATAGACTGGCTAGGTGGCGTTAACTAGCTAAGATCATAAGGAAACCGGCAGCCTTAGAAATCGATCATTTAACTGGAATCGCAAAATTTAATCCTTCCAGAAAAAACCAGAATATGCATGTAAACCGCCAAAAAGTTGATCCTGCAAATCCCTCATAACCGCCAACTCGCTAAATAAAATTCTTGCAAAAAATCATATCACACAATATCGACTTTATTTCCTAGGGTTGTGTATGACCGAGTCCCCTACCACCGTACACTGGCCGTGTTCGCACTGTCCGCCTTTTGGCATGGGTTCTACCCTGGATACTATATGGCATTTTTCACCTGTGGACTTATGGTTGAGGCAGCGAGAAAGGTGTGCAGTTTGTACCATAATCACGTGATTTCTAGTGCAGCTTAAAACAACTGTGCACGGGTAAGTTAAAAAATGTTTGATTTTAATCCTCAGGTTCGACGAGTTTGCAGGCCTTTATTTCAGAGGTCACGTGCCACTTCTATCATGTATGACATCATGACATGCGCCGTAACCATGTGTTGTTTGACGTTTACCACCGTGCCATTTGTAGCTCTGGAATTAAGGATCGGCTTGGCTTACTGGCGGTAATACTGATTATTTTTGTTACTGTTTTTCAACTTGTTTCTAGAATTAATATGTGAAGGTTTTTTTAGTGAGGCAGAAGGTGATCCTGAATACGATCCAGAATATGATCCGGAACGGAACGGCTCATTCCGGTGCCATTGCGGTCCATTCCAGTACATTCCGATATCGTTCCAGTTGAACTTCATTCATTTTCATTTCGGTGTTTAGTATCGCCCTTCGAAGCAAGGGATTAAAATTCTCTTACTTTGTTCGACAGTTCCATGTATTGCTTCGCCCATTTCTGGTGCTTGGTTCCAATGCTCTTTATGAACGCTGGTAAACCCAAGAATCAAAGGAAAGACAAAGAAGTCGAAGAAATAAACGAAGAAAAAGATGCACAAAAAGACACCACAAAATACGACGATTTTACAGAGCTTCGCAACAGGGTCAACAGAAAACTGGCACTGCTCAAAGAAAACTTTATGTGGTGGAGATAGGGCGGCCATGTTGGGATTATTTGAGAGTAAAATCAGGGACTAAATAGAGGGACTTGGTCCATAATTAATATATATTTTTTCAACAATTGGCGGTGGGGGGGGGGGTGGAAAGCAATAGGGGGAGCCCGGAATAAAGAAGGTGGGAAATCTAGGGGGCGGGGAAAGAGGGGGAGCGGGATTGTCAAGATGGTGGAAAATGAGAAATAGCGGTCTATTTGGTAGTGTGTATACGTCTTTCCCCTCTTTTATTTCTTTCTTAAATCATATTTTGTTTGACAAAAGTTAATCTGTTATCCTCCCTAAAAGGAATTAATTTAAACGGAGGACATAACTTATGGCTAAAAAGAATCACAATCGCCTAGTATCAGAGTTTATTATTTCAAAGTTATCAAAGTTTATTATTATTCACTTCTATAAGTAAAATAAAAAGGACTACACTATCCCGCAAATAGCAGTAGCTAGTCTGGGTGGGTAGTGTTTACATTAGTATAGAAGAAAAGAAGTCAAGTGAAATATGTCTTAGAGTAAGAGGGAAAGTTTCTGTAAAAGTAATAACGGCGATTAGGACATAGAGTTTTACTTTGTTCTATAGGTAAGCGTATAATTTATCATATTGTGGAAATATCAATTTACTAAATTACCTGCAAGTAGATACATTTTATACTTCTTTCCGATCTAAAGCGTTTTGTAATTTGTAAGTAGGTTTGATAAGTATTAAACAGAACATCGCGTTTGGCATTTCTGCCTCACAATGATGTTGCCTACCGTTTTGCGGTGTACGCGTTTATAGCCCTTGCCACAGGAAATTGATAAGGAGTAAATGCTTGGGTTTAATCAAGGGTGTGGTTTTCCAGGTGGGAAGAGCAATTTCCAAGGCTTGCGTTACTACCCCTCCATTTAATAAAATGAAATAAAAAAAAAAAAACGAAAAAATCAACCAATCAATAAAGAAAGCAGAGAGCATTATTTATTTCACAAATCCCTGTAAGCCGTCGGCAGTTTACATAATACTTGTAAAACAGCCGCGGCTATTTCAATAAGAATTATAATAAATTATCCGCTTTCGTAATTCTGGTTCAGTAGCCTTCATGAATCTCCAACAGTAGCTGAAGTAGGGGAAAGAAACTTGCGAGTTTTGTATTTCAAACCTGCTGATTTAGAAGAAGTAACGTGACAATAACTACGTTACGTGAAGTAACAACGTCATGATTTCTGAACGTCCGCCGTCTTGGATACGCCATTAAAGATTTACCAGGATTCTAGTAACAAAATTTACAACAAGAGACTCAAAAACTTGAAACAGATGATTAAACAAAATTCAAAATGTCATCACTATGTATTGCGATTAAGGCGATACAAAGCGTTGTTGTTTGCCACACGGTTTACAGAGATGTCTTCGTAATTCTCCATCTTTACTGATCCACTAGAGAGCTGTGACGTCATAGCACCTTCGGTTGCTTTGGCCTCATGGGAAGGTTTTGATGTCCTTCCGGGTGTTAATACGATGGCGCCAATCAACAGGATATGACCAATGAAATATGTGGACCTGTTGATGTAAATTGAGTTAGAGTTAGGAAAAATAGCAGACTACAATTTTTCCATTAGAATGCCGTCTAGAGGAGTCTCAGGGTCAATTCCACCGCTCTGGGGCCGTTTGCGCAAAAATCGGTCGTAAAACTGTTCTGAGTGAGTCTTTTATCCTAACGTCCGCTTTTATCCTAACCTTACTTTCGACGTACGTCAGCCGCACGGGTCATTACCGAGTCTTAACTACGACCGATTTCACATGCAAGTTAAATCACGTGAAAGATGAAATACAAATTTCTGAGGACTCCGTCAATGAAATAATCCGAGTAGATAATCAAGAAAATGTTTTTTGACACAGTGAAGGTTGTGCTCGTGCGAATTTTATGAAGCAATGGCACATGCACCGTACACTGACTTGCAATGTTGACCTTGTCGTCTTGAGCGATAAGCAGAAAGACGACGTTACGAATAATCGCACTGCATTATGGGATGGGCCTCATTCCTCCTCTTATATCATTGATAACATGAAAGGCAAATAATCTTCACGATCAAACCATCTTACCTGTAGAAAGTTAAAGAGAGGTCGAACCTCAGCAAGAGAAATGGTGTGAAACAATACGATGCAAACACCACGTTACAAACGAACCATTTGAGTAATTCAAAAAAGGTATTTATCACTGGAGATGTGCTACGGAACAGATGTCCGTATGCCCTCCGGACCTGTAGAAAAGTAAAAGAAAAGAAACGCATTTTTATTTGCCAAGCACAATGAAGACCAGGAATTAAGTGCCGTAAGAGGAAACAAAGGGAAGAAAAAAACGAATATTTCTTCCCCAAACTTTTACGTATGTTGCTATGACTGTATGGAAACGTGTGAAGTGTCGTCTACCGGCTCTAAAACGTTTACTAGGACTCCGTAAAATATCATTGGACGTTTGCTCTATATGCTGGAATTAAAAATATATATATCGGTGTTTCAAAATGAAACCTAAACGTAACGGTTAATGGCCAATTAACTCAGCCCTGCACTAGCCACGTAGTCTTAGCTTACCTTTTGTCAGAATTGGGCGGCTCGACCTGACAGTTTGTAAATGGCATGTGAGACCGGACAGTTTGTAAATGGCATGACAGATCGGAGAGTTAATAAATGGCATGTCACAGACCGGGCAGTTTGTAAATGGTCGTGTCAATTTGAACGACTGGTTTGATCTGGTTTTGTTTGCCTTTCCGGTAAATTCTGTAATTGTAGGTCTTGTAGAATCAGAGATACAGCATGACCTTACTAGTTTATTGTCTGTTTAATCTCTTCTCCTAATATGCTGGTATAAGGAGAAATCATATGTTGATAACCTATTTTAAAGGGACAGGTTCACGGCTTGGCGCATGTGCATTAATCAAATTACTTTTTCCGATTTATTAGTAATTCTATCGGTTAATAATGCCACTCACATGTATCTTAGCGATCACATACTAAAGTAACCCCAAGTAGAACGGCGGAGGACTAAATCCGCAGGAAATATTAGTGGATCGGCTGCCAACGTTGAATTTGTTGTTGACCCGAAGGTTTTATTCCATGGTTGATGAATTTATCTCTATTTACACGCACTTGCGTCAAATCACTGCCAGGGGATAGCTGAGAAATCATTAAACGCGAAACTTTGGCAAGAAAACTTCGATTCACACCTGAGCAATCTACTCGCTTCTGATTGGTTCTTTAACAATGTTATGAAATAATATTGCTTGCGTACTCGCTAGTATTTAGATTCAAGAGCATGTGCTAAACCGTGAACCCCTCCCTTTAAAAAGTTAGCATTATCTCAAAGCCTGTGTTCTCGTAGGTGAATTACGTACCCCAGTAGGCGAGCAACCACTGGTTTAGCGTAACGTGGGATATTGGTACGAGACTGGACAACAAAGTAGCGCACGGAGTCCGGCTCCTTGGTCAGCGGATCGTCGCCAGAACAAACAAATCACTGACCGAGGAGCCTGAAGACAGCATATGAGACAGATGAAAGACGACAATGACTTTAACTTACTTTTCTCGTTGCTGTTACGATTAAAGCAGCGCATACGAACGTAAGATAATATCCCGGGTAGAAGCCATGCCAGATGGTTGACACAGAGTAAGTCAGCACGGTCCTCTGATAAGGGGCAAGGTGGGGAACTCGATCGTAAACAATCCTGTCAAAAGAAACGTTTGGTCGGTTAAATACGTTTGCGAGGAGGTTGCTTGGCCTATTGGTGAAGGCGCGGGACTTGTAATCCACCGAGGTAGTTTCAAGTCCCTCTCACTGATCAGTTGGATGGATTAGTTGCACAGCAGATTCAAATACTAGGCCACGCTATGTATAGACTGACTGACTGACTGACTGACAGACTGACTGACTGACTGACTGACTGACTGACTGACTGACTGACTGACTGACTGACTGACTGACTGACTGACTGACTGGCTGACTGACTGGCTGACTGACTGGCCTTGCTGACTATTGACTGATAGGCTGACTGAATAAGAGCTGACTCGGATTGACTGACTAGCTGAATGACTGACTAATGGGCCTTTTGCATGATTACGTCACTTGCCAAAAATTCACTACCAAGTTTCGTTCTCATCCTCTGGCACGTTGCACGTGGATATTCTTTTCATTTTTGCTGCTTTGGGATTTTGTTCGTGGTAAAATATACAAGTGTCTACTCTAAAAGCGAGGCTTGGTGGTGAAATTATCTAGTCTGACATAAACACGGATAAGGGCTATTGAAAAAACAGCTGACTGTCCAAGAGACGGGCTAAATCACTGGCTAAAAGGCTGACTGTCTGGCTGAGTAAACAACTGATTGACAGACAGACGAACTGACTGAATTGCTGAATGACTGACTAAAGTTTGGACAGCAAGTCTGCTTCAGTTCTGCCAGTTGATATTTTCAACATCTTTAGGTCCAAATATGAGTAAAGAGCCTGCAGGCTAGTTGAGCCTAGTTAGTGTTTTACGTAAGCAGTATAAACCTACCTCTTAAGCCAGAGATTTGTTGTCATGTTCCAGTTTTGCACTATGCTTCTAAAGTTTGTTGATGTCTGTATGAAAGAAAGGAACATATGAAGGTCAGTATAAAAACACCAGAGTAAAATAATATACCGCATAATCGTTTTGATTGCATAGTATGTATGGTGGTTAGCCAGAGAAAGTAGATTTACAGGGATAGCTGACCTCTAACTCGACTGCATTCACATTTGTAAGTCGGTTCCAGAGCTCTTTCCCGTTTGAATCATATCCGTTGAACCCCAAGCCACATGCGTTGTTTCCTGCGTCCGCTGTTCAGGGAACAATATGATATATTTGTGACGTTCGAAGAATAACAAAGACAAACGGGGTCACCCTGGGTGATACCGGTGCGAGTTCACCCTTCACGCTCCCTCTTGTGGTTCTGTATTGGTTTTAATGACACGGGTCAAAAATCTATGTCCTTGAATGCCGTAGTCCACTCCGGTACTTTTACAGTATCGAGCTTTCATTCCGATAGGAAGACTCATACCGTTGTCAACGGTGTACCACTGTTCGTTGGATGTTGGTAGAACGAAACTCAACCCGGCATAATGTGCTTTATGTAAACGCGTTATAAATTTTACTTTCAAACCGGATAGAAAGTCACGCCAGTGTGATGTAAACAACCCCTAATACTCATAAGCGATAGTAGGAAAGGTTAGACTAAGACCAGCGTTGCACCACTGACCAATTAGAGCAAATAAAAGAAAGAACCTATCAGAAGTGGGAGCAGTTACCGCAAGTAAGCCAAAGCATGATTGGTTGAAAAAGGAAACCACAATTTTCCCACAGGAAGCTCTCGCCTAAAATTATTGCAGTGTCTTATCAAACGGTGGTCATTTTAAATAATTATACGGGGTCAACTAGTGCAAGGTCTGAACCGGAGAAACCACGAAATCTTGAGCGACTGGTGCGTTCGGAAGTTCTCCGGAACTTCCGATCGCATGCCGAGAATGTTACTAGAACTCCGAACGGTTATTGAAAGCTTCTCGGTTCCAGACCTCCAATTGAAAAATTGTATTTTCCGCGGTTCCAGATCTCACACAAGCCTGGCCGCGCGTAAGAAAAACCCAAATTTCGATGTGCGAAAAAAATTCCCTGTGCTTTGTCAGTCGTAAACTACCCTATTTTATGTCTTACCTATTATCCAGGCAAAATAATATCTAAATCTTGTCGAGCACATGACGAAATACGAAACTACCATTCTCCACAAAAACGAACTATTGGCGATGAAGAAAGGGTCTGGAAAGAAAATTATAGAAACTTTATGAAGAAAAAATGGTTGGCACAATCTGTTGTCCTTTTGCTATTAAATAGAAACGCGTATTGTAAGTTAAGTGACTGTAGGTAATGTATCCTAAGTACTGTATTGTGTTGTTGCAAAAATAAACAAATTGCAAAAAAAAAAAAAAAAAAACGGTCATTGTGTTTTGTAAGTCAGTCAGTCGGTCAGTCCAGCCGTTTAGTCAGTCGGTGGGTAGGTCAGTCGTTGCACTGAGACAGTCTTAGACAGTCGGTCGGTCGGTCGGTCTGGTGGTCGGTCAGTCGTTGCTCTCAGACCCCAGATAGACTGAATCAGTCAGTCAGTCAGTCAGTCAGTCAGCCAGCCAGTCAGTCAGTCAGTCAGTCAGTCAGTCAGTCATTTCTTCAGTTAGCTAATGAATTGGTCCAGCTCGTATGGACTCATACCTGCATTCAACTTGTATGGAAAGAATTTTGAGCCAACAGAGAAAATAACCACGCACAAAAAACTAGAAACGAGCTTTTCAAAGACAGCTTTCTGCAATGAAGAGACAATGGCGATGTCATTTACAGTTATTTTCGTATAGAATACTAATTGACAATAATCACGGAGAAAATTTAACACAACGACTAGCCTTTTCTCTTCTAGTTAATCTTACCGTAGGTGTGGGTTCTTTGTGTTGCCCCTGAATTGACAAAAGATGCTATGTTAGATTTATAATCGTAGCACAAAAACATAAAAGTTTTATTTCTCACCAACTGCATGATCACTCATGCAATTGCATTGCGCATCCTTTCTGCGCATCATTTTTTGCGTGATTAGCGCGCGCGCGTTCGGAATTTGATAGGTTTTCTATGGAAGCTGAGCTGTTCAGAGAAGTAAATGGTCGTTTTCTCCTAAACGAACTCGGTGACCCCACTTTTTTATTCCATTTATTTAAGGAAAATACGATTTTATATGATATATTCAAATTTGAAGAACTTTTCATTATTCAATTTTGAAATATTCCGGTTGATTCACTATTACAGCCAGATTTTAGGCGTTTCACTGGAACCGTGCGGACGCACGATTTGCCTATTATTTCAAATTAGTTTCATTGTTACGGCAATTTTAAGACGTTTTACTGTAACACTGTACTTCTATCAGAAGAATAATGCTTATATTTCATTGCTAGTTATAACTTTGTTGCAGTAATGGGCGTCTCTAGTACAAGGATAGGTTTTTTTAATATTGCTGTCTAAAGATAGCAAAGTACCTATGTACTACAGCCCCGTAGCGTGAAATCAGACACGGTGACCCCCTCTTTTTATTTTATTTTTTTAATGTACCAGGTGTAATTAGTAACTGTGCAAAGTTTCAACAAATTCTCATTACAACTTCTTTTTCGATGGAATCACCTTAAGGTATATATCCTTCTCAATATAGACTGATGTATGCCGCTCACCTTTTCTGTAGCCCGAGCGATGTCGCGTCCTTCTATAAAATCCATGTATTCTTTGAACGTACATACGGGACCTACCAACAGCATACTGTGATGGAAGATATAGCCAAAGTATTCCAGCGGTGAAGGCACTCGCCTGTACATAAACAGAAAAACAGAACGAGTGGAGAGTTTAGCACGATGTCAGATAATATAAAGGACAAATACGTCGGGTCAGTAAATTAAATAAGACCGTTTTTAATTTCTAGTTAAGGCACTGTTGCTGTCTCTAACAGTCGTATAAATGAAGATTATCGCAGTGAAGGTGTTTCAACTTAAGCAGTTGCAAAGAAGAAACCTGAAAAAATTCAGGCTTGAACGGGAATCGAACCCATGACCTCTGCGATACCGGTGCAGCGCTCTAACCAACTGAACTCAGTTGGTTAGAGCGCTGCACCAGTATCGTAGAGGTCATGGGTTCGATTCCCGTTCAAGCCTGAATTTTTTCAGGTTTCTTCTTTTCAACTGCTTAAGTTGAAACACCTTCACTGCGATGATCTTCATATAATTCTATCTTTATCCGCAGTTCAAATATATGATTATTTCATATATTCATATTCAGTTGTATAAATATCTACCAGTAGCAACCCCGCCCATCCAACAATTTTCAGCGTCAAATTAAAGAAAAAAAAAACTGAAAATCCCTGGGAATGAGGCTGGCGACCTATCCAGGGGGATATTAATGCCATTCATGCCACAGAAACTGGGTGTGTTACGCGAGAGTAGACTGCCAGTGTCCCGAGTGCGATTTTACCTTTCACTAAGATCCTGCCAAGACGAGAAAAAAATTATGCTTGTAGGTCGCATCTTATTTTCAGTAATTTTGTTTGAGCCTCCTTAATCAATGTGTCCTTAACTGCTTGTGGAATTTACAATGGTTTTACCACCACAATTGATCACTTACTTGATGCTTTGTTCTTTCTGCTCTTCAGTAAGTTCATCTTCCTTTCTTCCGAGCCCTGCAATTAAAAATAATATTTAGCTATAAATCATTCACCGTACATACAACTATTTGCACTAAATTGCTTGGAAAACGCCTTATGGTAAGCCCTATGTTGATTAAGTTGTCTAAGGAATGAGCGTAAGTGCCAGTTTCAGTTAGCCTGAGAAAACAGCCGACGTCTCGTGAAATTTTTGGGCTCGTTACTCAGACGTCGTTTTGCGAGGGCTCAAGTGGCGACCTCGCGAAACGTCGGCTGTTTTCTCAGGCTAAGTCTGAGTTCGTGTGCGACGAATCAGTTGGATTTCATGGTAATCATCAGCCTAGTACCCAGGCGTTCTCTCCCCGCTCACCCAAATGGCGTACCGGGCGACTCATTCATTGACGTCATGACATTTCGTGCCAAGTGTGGGCGGGAGGAGAAAACCTGGGTACCAGGCTGGGTAACCATGTTCCCGATGTTCCCAGAGTCGCTACTCCTCTCTTCCGCTGACCAGTTGAAGCTGAAGACGAAGCAAGGCTATTGGAACGTTGACAAACGCACGACGCGTGCGCAGTTCCCGCCATAATTTTGCAAAAGAAAATACAGTCAAATGTGAATGTCGAAAGTTTCACTTTAACCGCAAAACATAACGCCATTTCTGAAAACTTAAGCTTTTTACTTTGAGCATTTGTTCAGAATGAAGTAACTGGCATCCACAAGTATTATCGGCGCGAAATTTAGTTTATCGGGACATCTTATATATCGTTTTCATGCAAACTTCGCGCCGGTAGAAGTCTGAACTGATTCAAAGTTCACGGCTCTGAAAAACCGAAAGTGACGTTATTTTTGCGTTTGACCGCTGTGAAATTGGAACGATGTTGGTAAGACTTCCCCACATACTTACAGTACGTTTTAAAATAGTTTTTTATGAATTTTAGTTGTAGTAATTTTCATAATATTAGTTTGTATGAAATTTTTATATTGTCTTTTCAGATTATTTTCAAAAGGAAGCGAACAAAAAAACAAAACTTGGAGATAAAATGTAAAATAACATTCTACATTTTATATCCAAGTTTTGTTTTTTGTTTGCTTCCGCGTTATTTCTACTGCCGTAAGGGTCAGTTTGCTAGTTATATTTTATCACTTTGGTTCTTTCGTCCTATAACACTAAGGTTCCTTTAAATCTCTTACCATCATGTAAACTAAACGCTACGTATGTAACCTTCTGGGCAATCACCATCAGCCGCCTGGCGGAAACACAAACAAAATTCAAAGCGTTGTTATATCCCGGTAACATCTCACGTGAAGGCGGAATTCGGTCACGCTTCTTACATTATGTTCTTTTCGTCTCTTCTGGATGTTGATACCACTTAAATCCGTCAAAGCATATTACCGTTATTTTGTGGCAAATAAACGAACAAACAGACAAATAAAAGTACTTCGGTATAGTTTTCGGAATTCTTAAAATCTCATTGGAAAGGTTCGCATGACCTTCGTAAAATCTACGGAAATCTTGAAAACCACGGAAATGGACAGAAAATGTGGGAAAATTGTATGAAATAGAAAGTAGAAATCTTACCCCGAGTAATCAAATCTGTTGATTCCATATTCTACAAACATCCGGGCGATCTGTGCCGCTGACAAACAGACGAAAGACACCACAAATACCACCCTGCAAAATAAAATTTCGAAGGTCTTACAAAGTCATTGAACAATTGACAATAAAACTTGGTGGGTGTTTAGCACGTTCAAATTGTTTCCTTGAGGTTCGCAAAATGAGATCATTACAGCAGATGATATGGAAATACGTCACGTTTCCGAACAGGCGCAATCTCAGATCCGCCATCTTGGATTTATCAGCCGATTTGTCCAAAACTCGAAAAAACCCCGTCAAAATTGATTCAAAAATAGTCAAAACTAAATTAAATGACATGGAAAGAAAAAATTACAAAAAGTTTAAATTTTCCATTGAAAAATCAAAATTATAAGAAAACACACCTGCTAAAATATGGTTGTCATGGAATCCTCAAATTCCAGGAACAACGACATGTACCAAATTGTTTCCAAAAAAATTGAGGGAGGGTCACAAAGTTTGGTGGCATTTGTTTAAATATATATATATATATATATATATATATATATATATATATATATATATATATATATATATATATATAAAAGAAAGGTACAAGCGTTGACAGTCCGCGCAGTCACAATCAGCCCCCGCTCTGAATTAACAATGTTAAACGCGGCGATTGGCTTTAGAGTTAACGAGTTTTTAGATAAAATTAATTAAATCACTGTACGAGCTTTTGTTTGGGTTGAAAAAAATGTAGCCAAAAAAAAAAAAAGGTTGTCTTATAAACCGGGTACTCCTATGTTGGGTTCTTAGCGTACTTACTTTGGTATCATCTGGGAGGTCTAGGTTTATCGATGTTTGGCTTCTGCGAAAGAATTTGTGTCCAAGAAGCGATGGTACTTACTTGTGAACTTCTTTTGGATTTACACTCCATGTCAGCCCATAACAAAGTATACTCACTACGATCAATCTTAGCATATCGCTGTAAAAGGAAGAGAAAAATAAAGATAAAATGGAAAGAAAATTACAGCTTGTTATTGGCTGTCTGTTGACCGTAAACCATGCATTTTTAAGAAAATTTACTTGGCTCTGCAATACAAAATGGCAAGCGACGATCAAGTTTTTCCCCGTTAAAGTTAGAGCATTTATTGTAACGAGACATTCAATTTTTTTGTTCTCTCTTCAGTCTCGCCATCATCCTTTATTTCTGTGGCCGGTGTGAGGAAAGAATCCGGGGACGAGATCGCTTCTGGGGCTCTTACGATCGTCTCCAGGGGCCCGTTTCTCGAAAGTCCTGGTAACTTTTCGGGCCCAGAGCTCTATTTTCAAATCAAAATCTATAGTATGTTGGCGTAGTTTTTAGCCCGCATATCAGCCCGACTTGTTTTATCAACTCAGAATTTTATTGCTCAGCTTTTAAAACCAACAAAATTTGAGTCGTTAATGTAAACATTGCGCACATAAATTAGCTTTCCGGGCCCGAAAAGTTATCGGGACTTTTGAGAAACGGGCCCCAGGGCCATCTCTGCGTTTAATTGACCGCCATGCTGGATTGCAACAAAGCAAAGCCTACGCTGGCAACAAGGTTGCTTAGTGATTTATACATCTGCGGTAAACGTTTGCCGAATTAGAATGACAGTGCGACACAAAAAAAGCTGTTATCCAAAAAGCGAAAAAATTCATAGAGTTTGTAAATTCTGGACAATTATGGGACAATTATCTTCACATTTCATGTTGAATTGTTGATGTTATTTATAGCAGGGTCAAAAACTTCGTTAAACATACAGGACGTTGCGGAATGAGAGTTTTCCCGCCACTACGTAACGAGCGGCAATCAGGTTTGCTCTGATTGGTCCATTTTTCTATAGAAGTCGCAAGATGATTGGTTGAAGAAGAGTACTAAGTAGAGTAACACTTGAGAATATCTAAAGGAAAAATAGCAGTGACATCACGGTCATATAATACGAATTTGACCTAAAATAAACGGCTTTGTAGTGAAGTCTATTTTGACGTCTATTTAGCGCTAAGCTTATTGTTCAATAAGTCGAATGTTTTCCTTGGGTCTAAATTACTAAGGTAGCCTGTAATCAATGATCTAGCAAATTCAAATTCGACATTCAAACGAGACTATAAAGGAATCGAAAAGTAAGTTTTGTGGAAAGCAACGTTTGAGCTGATACGAAGAAATCAATGAAAACCGACGAGTTAGTTCCTTCAGGGCTGGAAGTGACAAAGAAATTAGTTGATAAACAGTACACAAAAGCCTATAATGTCGATTCGTGTTTCTTTAGCTATCGACAAGTCATCAACACATAGACAAAGTAAGACAGCAATAGGAGTCATTTTGAGATAACCTACAGGTGAAAAACAATGCCTCTCGCTATGATACCATTTAGCTTAACATCAAAACAAATCAATTAAAATAAAGTCAAATTAATATTCCATGCCGAGGCAGCTAAACCTAAGTAATTTATGCGAGAAATCAAGCGAAACGTAAACTGCTGAATTTTGTAATAATTTTTAATACTAGAAACTTACATACCTTCCAAAACACAGCCATCCCATCCAGAAACCCCAAATTAACGTGACTAGTAAACGCACTTTGGGAGAAACTCGTCTCGGGTGAAACAGCGTGCGAAACACAGCTCCAAGTGGAATATTTAATAACATGCAAAACACCAACTGCACCTAAAAGACACAAGAATAATTATATTATTGTGGAATCAAATGTGCCTCGAATATTCTCTAAGCAACATATTGATCATCCCAAGACAACCGACTTTTAGATTTTAGAAAACAGATATGACTTAGTAAAAGATGATTAGATGAGCGATTACGGTTAGTGAGCTTTTACAAAGAGAGCTAGGAGGGCTAGTTATTATAAACTGTGCAACTGATGATGCGTGTTAAATGAAGGAAGTTTCAATCTAACTGGTGGTTAGTGAGCTCGGTTGTAACTTATGTTAGGACAGCTAAAACAATCAACAAGTGTAAGATAAGATTGCACGGTCACGTTATTAGAAAAGTTTTAAGTCCCGTGGTCACGATGAAGTCGGCTGAAAACAACACAAGAACATCGATCGTGCTGAGTTTCAGGAGAGAATCGCCAATGGTGACGTAAAAGCTGATTTTTTTTTAAACTACATGTAAATACAAACCTGTTCAATAGGAAGTTTACTCCGAGTCGAAGCCCAGAGAAGTAGTTCTCGTACGAGGTCAAACATGTTGTTGCCTTGCAGTTAGGAACAGTAAATATTAACGTTGCACTTGTGACAGCACGTTCAAGATCACCCCATCGGCTCAATGTCACGCTTCAGTGACAGTCACAACAATATCTATAAATTCGAAGCCAAAGGGCGTGAAAGTCTTATCCCCGGGGGAGAGGGGTACCTGTCGACCTGGGCTAGCCAACGCTGCTTTGAACACTCTCCAGACTATATGAATTCGTCCCATAAATGTTACGTTTGAAATGAAAGACGACTTTTTGGAGAAATAAACATCCAACCAAAAGCCACAAGACCTCTAGAATTGTGTGTTATATTTTGGCACTTGAAAATTGCTCAAACATTTATTCTCTTTTTTTCTGTGTTTACTCTGTGCCAGAGGTTCATTTTTTCGGCCAGAAAGAAAGAGCTCCAATTTCTATTCCTTCACTTTACCCAGCCCCAGTACCGATCAGCATCAAATTTTCTCGTTGTATTATTAATGCACAATTCAGTGCACAGGTGTTGAGAATTAAGGAATTGACCACCAAAGCGAACAAGGGATTCAACTTCTTTCGTTTTTTCCACAGTTCTATGTATTGCTTCGTCCATTTCTGGTGCTTGATTCCAATGCTCTTTATGAATGCTGGCAAACCCAAGAATCAAAGGAAAGACAAAGAAGTTGAAGAAGAAAACGAAGAAAATGATGCACAGAAGGATACCACAAAATTCGACGATTTTACAGAGCCTCGCAACAGGGTCAACAGAAGACTGGCATTGCTCAAAGAAAACTTTATGTGGTGGAGACGAGGCGGCCATGTTGGGATTATTTGAGAGCAAAATCAGGGACTAAACAGAGGGAGTCGGTCCATAATCAATATATTTTTTTTTCAACAATTGGCGGGGGGGGGGGGGATAGAGAAGGTGGGAAGTCTAGGGGGCCGGGAAAGAGGGGGAGGGAACCGAGATTGTCAAGATGGCGGAAAACGCAAAATAGCGGTCTATTTGGTAGTGTGTATACGTCTTTTTCCTGTTTTATTTCTTTCTTAAACCAAATATTATTTGATGAAAGTTAGACTATTATCCTCCCTAAAAGGTTCCATCTTTTGATTTAAACGGACGACATAACTTATGGTTATAAACAATCTCAATCGCCTAGTATGTCTTAGAGTCAGAGGGAAATTTCTATAAAAGTAATAACGGCAATTAGGACGTTGAGTTTTACTTGGTTCGATAGGTAAGAGCCTAATTAATCATTTATATTGTGGAAATATTAAGTTGTAAATTATCTGGAAGTAGATACGTTTTATACTTCTTTTCGATCTAAAGCGTTTTGTAAGTAGAAATTTTAAATAGAACATTGCGTTTGGGATTTCTGCCCCGCAATGATGTTGCCTACGGTTTTGCAGTGTACGCGTTCATAGCCCTTGCCACAGGAGATTGATAAGGAGTAAACGCTTGGAGTTTAATCAAGAATGTGGTTTTCCAGGTTGGAAGAGCAATTTGAAATGCTTGCGTTACTACCCCTCCATTGATTAAAAAAAGGCACAAAATCAACCAATTTCTAAAAAAGCAGAGAGCATTATTTTACAAATCCATTTAAGCCATCTGCGATTTACATATTTGTAAAACAATCGCCGCTATTTCAATAAGAATTATAATTAATTATTGCTGCTTTAGTAATTCTGGCTTGAGCCCATCTCAATGGCCCTCATGAACCTCCGACAGTACCTGGACTATGAGAAGGAAATCAGCAAGGTTTGCGTTTGTGTTCAAATCTGCTGATTTAGAGGTAGTAACGTGACATTAACAACGTCACATAACCTAACAAAGTCATGACTTCTGAAAGCCCGCCTTCTTGGATACGCCATTTAAGATTTCTTGATGTCCATGATTTAGAATTTTGCCAAAATCCTTCCAAAATTAAGCTAGAGCAGTAACGTGACAATAACTACGTCACGTGACGTAACAACGTCATGACTTCTGAACGTCCGCCATCTTGGATGTCATTAAAGATTTCTTAAATGTCCAGCAGTCAGAATTCTGCCAAACAAATTTAATCTAGAGAACCAGGCTGCTAAAAGAACTCACAAGGTATCAACATTTACAACAAGAGACTCAAAAATTTCAACGGATGATTAAACAAAATTCAAAATGTCATCACTATGTATTGCGATTAAGGCGATACAAAGCGTTGTTGTTTGCCACACGGTTTACAGAGATGTCTCTGTGATTCTCCATCTTTACTGATCCACTAGAGAGCTGTGTCGTCATAGTAACTTCGGCTGCTTTGGCCTCATGGGAAGGTTTTGATTTGCCTCCAGGTGTTAATACGATAGCGCCAATCAAAAGGATGTGACCGATGAAATATGTGGACCTGTTGATGTAAATTGAGTTGAAGTTAGGAAAAATAGCAGGGTCAATTCCACCGCTCTGGGGCCGTTTGCGCAAAAATCGGTCGTATAAAACTGTTCTAAGTGAGTCTTTTATCCTAACGTGAGTCTTTATCCTAACGTCGGGTGTAACTTACTTTCGACCTACGCCAGCCGCACAGGTCATTACCGAGTCTTAGCTAATACAGATTTTCGCATGCAAGTTAAATCACGTGAAAGATGAAATACAAATGTCCGAGGACTCCGTCAATGAAATAATCCGAGTAGATAGCCAAGAAAATGTTTTTTTGAGACACAGTAAATGTTGTGCTCGTAAGAATTTTATAAAGCACTGGCACATGCACCGTACGCTGACTTGAAATGTTGACCTTTTCGTCTTGAGCGATAAAACAGAACGCACAGTCGTACTGCATTGTGGGATGGGCTTTTTTCCTCCTCTTATATCACTGATAACATGAAAGGCAAATAGTCTTTTCACGGTCAAACCTTCTTACCTGTAGAAAGTTAAAGAGAAGTCGAACCTCAGCAAGACAAATGTTGTGAAACAATACGATGTTAACACCACGTTAGAAACGAACCATTTGAGTAATTCAAAAAAGGTATTTATCACTGGAGATGTGCTACGGAACAGATGTCCGTATGCCCTCCGGACCTGGAGAAAAGTAAAAGAAAAGAAACTCATTTTTATCTGCTAAGTATAATGAAGACAAGGAATAAAGTGCCGTACGAGGAAAAAAAAAGGAGGAAAAGCTAATGCTACTTCCCCAAACTTCTACTTATGTTGGTATAAATGTATGCAAACGCCTCTTAGTGAAGTTTCTTCTACCTCTAAAGCGTTTAGGACTCAGCAAAATAACATTGGACGTTTGCTCTACGTATTGGAATTCAAAAAATATATCGGTGTTTCAAAATGAAAGCTAAACGTAACTTCAGCTAGCCACGCAGTCTTAGCCGGCCTTGCCTTACATTTGTAAGAACTGGGCGGCTATTCCGGACAGTTTGTAATGGCGGGTCAGATCGGAGAGTTTTCAACTGGCATGTCAGACAGGAGAGTTTGTAAATGTCGTGCCAATTGAACGACTGGTTTTGTTTGCCTTTCCGGTACATTCTGTAACTGATATGAGATATTTAAAGGAATTTGTAGGTCTTGTAGAATCAGTGATACAGTACTGATAACCTTGCTAGTTTATTGTCTGTTTAATCTCTTTACCTTATATGTTGGTATAGGGAGAAATCAAATGCTGATAGCCCATTAATAATGGGCTCCTGCCCAAAGCCTGTGTTCCCATAGGTGAAGTACGTACCCCCAGTGGGAGAGAAACCGCCGGTTTAGCTTAACGTGGGATATTGGTACGAGACTGGACAGCAAAGTAACGCACGGAGTCCGGCCCCTTGGTCAGCGGATCATCGCCAGAACAAACAAATCACTGAGCGAGGAGCCTGAAGGCAGCATATGAGACGGATAAAAGACGACAATGACTTTAACTTACTTTTCTCGTTGCCATTACGATTAAAGCGGCGCATGCGAACGTAAGATAATATCCAGGGTAGAAGCCATGCCAGATGGTTGACACAGAGTAAGTCAGCACGGTCCTCTGATACGGGACAAGGTGGGGAACTCGATCGTAAACAATCCTGTCAAAAGATGAGGAAAAACGTTTGGTCAGATAAATATGTTTGCGAGGAGGTTGCTTGGCCTGTTAGTTAAGGCGCGGAATGTAGTTTCAAGTCCCTCTCACTGATCACTCGTTGGATTTGTTGCACAGCAGGGCCCAGTTGTTCGAAGCAGGATTAAGCTAACCCAGGATTAGTGCCAATTTTTAATTCAGTGTTAAAGAAAAGTGATGAGCATTTCAGTAAATCTTTTTTTCCCCACGTTTTGACTTTCGCTGCTTTCAAACGGTGAGTCAAAATTAGCTTTAAAAAACTATTTTTATTAAGAAAAATAGGAACCTTGGTTAACTTTTAATCCCGGGTTAGCGTTCACTTCTTTCGAACAACCGGGCCCCGAGTTTCGTATTCAAATACTTGGCCACGCTATGTTAAGACTGACTGACTGACTGACTGACTGACTGACTGACTGACTGACTGACTGACTGACTGACTGACTGACTAACAGGCTGAAGGACCGACTGACTGAGTAACTGGCTGACTGACTGACTGAGTAACTGGCTGACTGACTGATTGACTGACTGACTGACTGACTGACTGACTAACAGGCTGAAAGACTGACCGACTGAGTAACTGACTGACTGACTGACTGACTGACTGACTGACTGACTGACAGTCTGAATGAATGACTGACTTAGGAATAAGAGGCTGACTGAGTAACTGACTGAATAAGAGGATAACTGATTGACTGACTAGCTGTTTGAGTGACAGGCCGAGTGTCCGACAGGCTGAGGAATTGACTGACTGAATTGTAGGCCGACCGAGTGACTGACGGAGTGACTAAACGACTGACTGACCTTACTGACAGTTGCCTGATAGGCTGACTGAATAAAAGCTGAGTCGGACTGACTGGCTGATTGACTGAATGGCTGACGGAATGACAGACTGAATGGCTAAATTAATAGCTAAAAGGCTGACTGCCTGGCTGAGTAAACGACTGATTGACAGACAGACGAACTGACTGAACTGCTCCTGAATGGCTCATTGACTAACAGCTGGTCTGTCAGGAGCTGTGTCACGAAATTTAGCCTAATTCAGCCACTAGGAACTGGCCACCAAATTAATCTAAACATAAAAATAACCGCTTAAAACATCGAAGAAAGGTTTAAATAACACAGCCGGCAAATACCAAAGAAGGCACCGATGACACAAATTGCAATTGGGTTTTTTCAAACTGAACCGTTAGGCCGAAAAGTTTTCAAAGTTCATCTCTGTTGTTTATAAATTCAAATATAACGTTCGGGATGAATATTTGTTTGTCATAAAGCTGTAATTTTGTCATTTACAAGTAATTTTTTTGCTAACGTTAAGTTCCATAGCAAGTAAGGGCGAGTAATTGGAAAACTAAGCAAATGGGACTGGACTGCCGTGACACAGTCCCTTTAAGGTGATTCCATCGAAAAAGACATTGTAATGAGAACTTGTTGAAACTCTGCACAGTTATTAATTAAACCTAGTACATTAAAAAAATAAAATAAAAAGAGGGGGTCACCGTGTCTGATTTCACGCTACGGGGCTGTAGTATATAGGTACTTTGCTCTTTCGACAGCAATTTTAAAAAACCTATCCTTGTACCAGAGACACCCATTATTTCAACAAAGTTATTACTAGTAATGAAATATAAGCATTATTCTGATGATAGACGAACAATGTTACAATAAAACGTCTTAAAATTGCCGTAAAAATGAAACTTATTTGATATAATAGGCAAACCGAGCGTCTGCACGGTTCCAGTGAAACGCCTAAAATCTGACTGTAACAGTGAATCAACCGGAATATTTCAAAACTGAATAACGAAAAATTCTTCAAATTTGAATATGTTATTTAAAGACGTATTTTCCTTAAGTAATTAAGTGGAATAAAAAAGTGGGGTCACCGAGTTCGTTTGGGAGAAAACGACCATTTATTTCTCTGAATAGCTCAGCTTTCATAGAAAACCTATCAAGTTTCGAACGTGCGCGCGCTCCTGCGCGCGCTAATCACGCAAAAAATGATGCGCAAAATGTATGCGCAATGCAATTGAATGGAATCACCATAATATTTTCATTAGCTTGAGGCCCAAGTTTCAGTATTTGACTAACGAGCCTGCAAACTAGTTGGTGTTTTACCTAAACAAAGATAAACTTACCTTTTAAGCCAGAGATTTGTTGTCGTGTTCCAGCTTTGCACCATGCTTCTGAAGTTTGTTGATGTCTGTATTAAAGAAAGCAACACATGAAGGTGAGGATAAAAACACCAGAGTAAAACAATACACTGTGTAATCGTTTTGATTAAGTATGTAAGGTGTTTTGGCCTGATAAAGTAGATTTACAGGAATAGCTGACCTCGAAGCCGACTGCATCCACATTTGTAAGTCGGTTCCAGAGCTCTTTCCCGTTTGAATCATATCCGTTGAACCCCAAGCCACATGCGTTGTTTCCTGCATCCGCTGTTCAGGGAAAAAAATAATATTTTTTGTGAAGTTCGAATAATAACAAGAACAAAACAGGTCATACTGGGGGATATTAGTGCAAAGTCACCCTTTCTCCCTCTTGTGGTTCCGTATTGCTTTACTGACACCTGTCAGAAGTCTGGTGTCCCAACATATCATAGTTCACTCCGGTACCTAGGGGCGGGGAGTTACCTGTAGATTTCATTCCGATACGAAGACTCATACCGGTGTCATTTAAACGCGGTACGTCTGTTCGTTAGATAATGCTTTCAATTTTCATTTCTTGGTACGAAACACGTCGTGCCATAAAAGGGTTTTATGTAACTGCGTTGTAAATTTTTACTCTCAATCAGGAAGGAAAGTCATACCAGCCAGTATCATTTAAACAACCCCGAACCTGCGAACTGTCATAAGCAATATGTAAGAAAGGTTAGACTAAAACCAGCATTGCGTCTGATCAGTCACAACTAGCGCAGATAAAAGAAGAAACCAATCAGAAGTGGAAGCAAGCCGAGGCGTGATTGGTTGAAATAAGATGGCAACTTTTCCCACAGGATGCTCTCTCCTCAAACTGTTATAGTCTTTGTCAAACGGTGGCCATTTTGAATAATTTATACGCGGTCAACTAGTGCGAGGTCTAAAAAAGAGAAAGCACCGAATCTTGAGCAACTGATGCGTTCGAAAATTCTTCGGAACTTCCGATCACATGTCGAGAACACTACTAGAACTCCAAACAGTTATTGAAGGGTTCTCAGTTGTAGACCTCCAGTTGAAAAATTATATTTTCCGCAGTTCCAGATCTCGCATAAGCCTGGCCGCGCGTAAGGCCGCGCGTACGAAAAACCCAAATTCCAATATGCGACGGTTCCCTGTGCTTGGTAAGCTGTTAACTACCTTGTTTTATACCTTACCTATTATCCAGGCAAAATAGAACCTAAATCTTGTCGAGCACATGGTGAAAAACGAAACTACCATTCTCCACAAAAACGAACTATTGGCGATGAAATAAGGATCTGGAAAGGAAATTATAGAAACTTTATATAGAGGAAATGGTTGGCATAATCTGTTGTCCTTTTGCTATTAAGTAGAGACGGTCATTGTAGATCGACTGTTTTGTAAGTCAGTCAGTCAGTCAGTCAGTCAGTCAGTCAGTCAGTCAGTCCAGCCGGTCAGTCAGTCGGTAGATAGGTCAGTCGTTGCTTTGAGACAGTCTGAGTCAGACAGTCAGTCGGTCGGTCCGTCGGTCAGGTCAGTTGTTGCACTTGGACAGCCTGAACCAGTCAGTCAGTCCGTCCGTCCGTCTTTCCGTCCGTCAGTCAGTCCATCCGTCCGTCCGTCCGTCCGTCAGTCATTTCGTCGGTCAACAGGTCGGTCGATCAGTCATTTCGTCAGTTAGCTAATGAATTGGTCCAGCTTGTAAGGACTCATACCTGCATTCAACTTGTATGGAAAGAATTTTGAGCTTACAGAGAAAATAACCACGCACAAAAGACTAGAAACGAGCTTTTCCAAGACAGCTTTCTGCAATGAAGAGACAATGGAGATGTCATTTATAATTATTTTCATATAGAATACTAACTGATAATAATCACGGAAAATAAAATACAAAGACTAGCCTTTGTTCTTCTAGTTAATCTTACCGTAGGTGTGGGTTCTTTGTGTTGCCCCTGAATTGACAAAAGATGCTATGTTAGATTTATAATCATAGCACAAAAAGGTATACGTTTTTTTTTATACCAACTGCATGATCACTCATTCAGATATTCCCTCAGTTAAGGTATATCCATTGCAATATAGACTGATGTATGCCGCTCACCTTTTCTGTAGCCCGAGCGATGTCGCGTCCTTCTATAAAATCCATGTATTCTTTGAACGTACATACGGGACCTACCAACAGCATACTGTGATGGAAGATATAGCCAAAGTATTCCAGCGGTGAAGGCACTCGCCTGTACATAAACAGAAAAACAGAACGAGTAGAGAGTTTGGAACGATGTCAGGTAATATAAAGGACAAATATGTCGCTCAGATAATTAAATAAAACCGTTTCCTAGTAAAGTCGCTGTTCTTGTCTCTAACAGAGACGTATAAATAGCTACCAGTAGCAACCCATCCAACCTCGTTCCAGGGCTTTTCTCCTTTTTTTTAAAATTAAGCATCAAATAATAATAATAATAGTAATAGTAATAATAATAATAATAATAATAATAATAATAATAATAAATAAATTAATTAAAACGAAAAATCTCTGGGAATGAGGTTGGCAACTTATCCAGGGGGGATATTAATGCTCCTAATAGCTCTTCATGTCATAAAAACTGGGTGTGTTCCGCCAGAGTGGACTGCCGGTGTCCCGAGCGCGATTTTACCTTTCACTAAGATCCTGCCAAGACGATAAAAAAATTATGCTTGTAGCTCGCCTCTTATTTTTAGTTTCCTTAATCAATGTGTCCTCAACTGCTTTTGGGTTAGAACGGTTTTACCACGGCAGTAATTGATCACTTACTTGATGCTTTGTTCTTTCTGCTCTTCAGTAAGTTCGTCTTTCTTTCTTCCGAGCCCTGCGATTAAAAATATTACTCAGCTATAAATCATTCACCGTACATACATTTATTTGCATTAAAGAGCAACCAGATGTTAACAAGGATGAGTAGCTCGAAAAGACTATCATACCCGGGGGGGGGGGGGGTTACTCCCGTCAAATTAGGATAGGTGTGTGCCGCAGAGGTTCTTAAACCCTGACCCTATTTAAGGATAGAAAATCGAAAATTGATACTCTTTTTAAGGCTCAAACCCGAAAAAATGACACCCTATGCAGTCAAGGGAAAAACGACCACTAAACCTGTGTGATCAGGTAGTTTTTATTTCTTTTCTGTAACATGGGAAGTTTAGCATCATGCGTAGAATACTAGACTAGGCCTAGTTTAATAATACGCCATCATAACCATGGTTTACGTACTGCAATTTTAGTTAATACAAAAAGGTACCCTATCTAAGGATCCCATCGAGATCACAATTCCAAA
The DNA here is from genome assembly GCA_964017195.1 of Siderastrea radians. Classification (NCBI taxonomy): domain Eukaryota; kingdom Metazoa; phylum Cnidaria; class Anthozoa; order Scleractinia; family Rhizangiidae; genus Siderastrea; species Siderastrea radians. The sequence goes on from OZ024898.1 coordinate 31,321,835, forward strand.
AAGGGGGAAAATGGATACCCTATTTTAGGCCCCCAAAACCATACCCTATTCCGCGGCACATATCTATATAGCTTATATGTGGGAGTACCCCTCCCCCGGGCTGTCATGGTACGCCCAATATTGGGTTGTCTGAGTTGGGTAGGAATTAGCAAAAGTGCCAGTTTGAGTTTGTGTGCAACGAATTTGAGGTAACCACATTCCCAGTCCCTGCTCCTCTCTTCCGCTGACCAGTTGAGAGCAAGGGCTCTTGGAACGACATGATGTTGTCAATTCTCTCCCACATACGTACAGTAGAAACCCAGAAGTAGAAACCTGTTAGTACGACCAGTAAAAATGACCTTCTAGGTTTTATATCCAAGTTTTGTTTTAAACAACAGAGTTCTTCTGTCGAAGGCACTATCGTGTGATACGTTGCCGGAGGAAATTTGATGGTTTGAAGATCAATTTTCCGAGGGAACCTATCGCACATAGGGCCAAAACGCCCAAAACTGGGCACTATGCGCTGATAGGCGCCCGCTGAGGAGAGACACTGTCACGTCACGTGACCGATTTCGACCAGTGGGAGCACGCCAAAATTTAGCGTTGTACTATAAATGGGTTATAGTGATAGTCAACTGTCGTCTTGCGGACACCTCTCTATTACGGACACCCCGTTATTACGGACAGGAGCTGAAGTCCCCGCGAATAAGAATCACTGAAAACAATTCCCGCTATTACGGACACCAAATCTTCGCCCCGATGGTGTCCGTTATAAAGAGTGTTGACTGTATTTTTGCTGCCATAAGGGTCATGTTTGCTAGTTATATTTTATCACTTAGTTCTTCCGCCCTATAACAGTAAAGCCTGGTTCTCATATGCCTCCGAACTACCGGCGACATAGCCGCCGGTACTGCCTGGGATACTGTCCGGGCGACATCTGAGAACATACGCCGCCGGCAAAAACAACCATCGCAGGCCTTTACCGCCGACGTGCCTGCGAAGTTGAACTCAAGTCAACTTCGCAGGCTTGCCGGCGTAAAGGCCTGCGATGCTTGTTCTTGCCGGTGGCTATGTCGTAGGTTGTTCGGCAGCATACGAGAACCTTTAAATCTTACCATCATGTAAACTAAACGCTACGTACGTAAACTTCTCGGTCATCACCATCAGTCGCCTGGCGGAGACATAAAAAAAATTCAAAGCGCTGTTATACACTCTTTTTTTAAATAAGAACGTTCAATTTTTTTAAGCTGAGGCTGAACCGGAATTGAATGTTCTTACTTTGGGGGCGATTTGAGCCTGAAACGTTCCGTTACAATGTTTTAAGATTAATTGTTTGGTATTTCAGTAAATCATAGTCCTGATTGAAAGAAAGAACAAATAGGCCAAGTTCGAACAATTTCCTAAAAGTTATACGTGTTTCTCTTTTTTAACCTTTACCGTCCAAAGTAAATGCCAAGTTTTTCTAAATTGGCAACTGTTAACTGGTAGACCACATGTGATGTACCATTTGAAAGGTAATTTCTGGGGTGTGCGGTAAATCATACTAACAGGGATGGAGGAATGAGGTCTCAGATTAGACTGAGAAGTGTCCAAAATGAAACAAGAAAAACCTTTAAAATTTTCCTAATCCTAATACATATTGGGTATAGCCCTAATAGCTAAATTTGCAGTGCACTGCTTCTTGTCAGATATCAACTTGAACCTAAAAGTACAAAGGGAAAATGTTCCAAAAGTTGGAGGGGTGGTAAATCAAGTCTCTTATAGGAGGGGGGGGGGGGACAATCTTACACCTCCAATGTGCAGATCTTTCGGTTGTGCAAATTTCACTCAAATTGGCCAAATATTGAGCATGTGGTGGCATCTTGTGCCATATGGCACTCTTGAGCGTTAAAGGGTTAAAAAATGGAAGATGACTTGCGACGTCACCAAAATTCTAGCATTTGGTGCTCAAATAGGCTGTAAATTACCCTGACCCGATTATTACACTTTATTTCATTCTCACATAGCTTATTATACAATTATGAAGACAAGATAAAGATGTTCTTAACAAAATATCAGCCTGGATATGTTCTAGGTTTGGCCAATTTCAGCCTCGACGTTCTTATAAAAAAGGTTCTTACAAAAAAACGAGCGGATCCGTTCGGATAGTTCGCAGTTGTTTTTTAGATGTTACTGCTATTTTGTCTCTGCTATCTTTGTTGTTCAGTGTATATCAGTGTTATCAGGAGCAGGATGTGGTTGCATGATAGAGAGCGTCACCATTAAATAGGCCAGGCAGTTCAAAATTAAAGAATAACGGGGAAACCACGAAAACGTAGCCCAACATTTGAAAAGAAATGTGCTATCATAAGTCTGGGAAATCTTCGTTAAAACAGAATGAATGTAGAAGAATACTTACATAATTAAAGATAAACAGACGTTGGGCTAGTTTTTGCGTGTATATAAGTTGTTTGAGTTTATTTAAAGACTTGTGATTGACAATATTTTACTTTCGTGTCAGAAATCATGCCAACATTACACCTATGTAAACATTCTACTAATTGAATTATGAAAATCAAATTTAAATAGCTTTCGTGGCAGGATAACCTCACGAATATAATCGTTCTAAAAGGCTAAGCGAGAGAAAACAAAAAACCATACGCGCGTACGGGGAAAATCCTGACTGGCCGATAATTCCGAGCAACATACACTATATGTCAGCTCAAAGTAAAACACATAAAACTCAAACTGAAAGCTGTCAATAAAGTCCTTGAACTCTGTAAGGTGTGGATGATTTTTTTGATAGTTCATAAAGGGGGGGGGGGGGGGGGACAGGGGGGTTTGAACCTCCCGCTTCCCGTACCCTTTAATCCCGGTTTCCGCCCTGTAGTTTTTGGCTCCCGCCCCTTTGCATTTTTTCGATTGCGAAATATTGCGCAATGTTGCATAATTTTTCCCTTCTTCTCCCGCTTCCCGCCACCTTGGGAATCCCGCTTCCCGCCCCCTCTTCTCCCGCCTCCCGTACACCTCCCGCCCCCTTTTCTCCCGGTATCCCGCCCCCCTGTCCCTCCCCACTCATAACTTAAACTCGTACCAAATGCAAACGTATACAATCGTCTTTCGTGGACTTCATTAATTATGGCCAATTATCTCCCCCAGACAACTTATGCATAAAGAAATGTTTGCACTTGTCGATCAGAAACATCAAGACACAAAGACTTCTTTGCAATCTTTTTGACAGCAACTAAACTTAACAACCAATTTCTTTCCTCGTCCAGCTGTTCCTAACCCGCTGGCGAACGCCAACCTAAACTAAAGACCAGCGAGTCCTAACATGCTCCTGAGTAAACTTTTCCTTCCGATTCCTTCCTGCGTTGTCTTTGCAAATCAAAATCTACGATATTTTCGAGGATCCAAACACTCCGATTAATTCTTCATCCATAGAGACTGCGCAACACTTGGTTAAGAGCCCCTCAAAACTTGTCTATTACACCTCGAAGGATTCTACTTTGAATGGCTTTGTGGGCTTGTTGCCAAAAAGTTAACACACTAACACGACTGTTTACGCCAGGACAGCCCCAATAGTTCTCAGTTGCTATAGCAACTGCGAACTCAAAAGGGTGTAACTCGGTAACAACTATGCGCGTGAAGGTGGAATTCGCTCACGCTTCTTATAGTATGTTTCTTTTTGCCTCCTCTGGGTGTTGAAACTACTTTAAATCATCAAAGCATCTTGGGATTCGTGTGTTAGTATTAGCGTCATTTTGTGGAAAACAAAAAAACCCAACCAAACAAACAAACAAACAGACAGACAGACAAATAAAAGTACTTCGGTATAGTTTTCGGAATTCTTAAAATCTTATTGAAACGTTCGCAGTGACCTTCGTAAAATCTACAGAAATCTTGACAACCACGGAAATGGTATGAAGTAGAAAGTAGAAATCTTACCCTGAGTAATCAAATCTGTTGATTCCATATTCTACAAACATCCGGGCGATCTGTGCCGCTGATAAACAGACAAAAGACACCACAAATACCACCCTGCAAAATAAAATTTCGAAGGTCTTGAACCATTGACAATAAAACTCAGCCGATTTATCCAGAACTCGACAAGAACCCGTCAAAATTGACTCAAAAATGGTCAAAACTAAATTAAATGCTATAAAAGTAAAAGTTACAAAAAATTAAAATCTTCCATTGAAAAATCAAAATTTTTAAGAATACACGCTTGCTAAGATATGGTTGTCATGGAATCATCAAATTCCAGGAACAACGACATGTATCAAATTGTTTCCAAAAATACTCAGGGAACGTCACAAAGTTTGGTAGCATTTGTTTAAATATAAAAAAGTTACAAACGTTGACAGTCCGTGGAGTCACAATCAGCCTGCGATCTGCATTCAGTTAGTAATGTTAAACGCGGCGATTGGCTTAACGAGTTTTTAGATAAAATTAATTAAATCACTGTATGAGCTTTTGTTTGGGCTGCATAGAAAACGTAGCCAAAACAAAGCTTGTTGTATAAACCGGGTATTCATATGTTGGGTTCTTAGCGTACTTACTTTGGCATCAACTTGGAGGTCTAGGTTTATCGATGTTTGGCTTGTGCGAAAGAATTTGTGTCCAAGAAGCGATGGTACTTACTTGTGAACTTGTTTTGGATTTACACTCCATGTTAGGCCATAACAAAGTGTACTCACTAAGATCAATCTTAGCATATCGCTGAAGAAGAAAGAGAAAAATAAAGATAAAATGGAAAGAAAATTACAGCTTGTTATTGGCTGTCTGTTGACCGTAAACCATGCATTTTAAGAAAATTTACTTGGCTCTGCAATACATAATGGCAAGCGACGATCAAGTTTTTCCCCTGTTAAAGTGAGAGCATTCAGTATTATAACAAGACATTTTTTTGGTTCTCTCTCCAGTCTCGCCAACATCCTTTATTTCTGTGGCCGGTGTGAGGAAAGAATCTGGGGACGAGGTCGCTTCTGAGGTTCTTGCGATCCTCTCCAGTGCCATTTCCGCGTTTAATTGACCGCCATGTTGGATTGCAACAAACCAAAGCTGACGCTTAGTGTTTTATACATCTGCGGTGAGTTTTAGCTGATCTTAGAGTGACCGGTGCGACACAAAACACTGTTATCCAAAAGCGAAAAAAATGTATATAGTGGGGCAATTATCCTCACATTTCATGTTGAATTGTTGATGTTATATATAGTGAAGGTCAAAAACTTCGTTTCACATACAGGACGTTGCGAAATGAGAATTTTCCCGCCACTGCGGAGCGAGCGGCAATCAGGTTTGCTGTGATTGGTCCATTTTTCTATAAGTCACAAGATGATTGGTTGAAGAAGAGTACTAAGTAGAGTAACACTTGAGAATATCTACAGGAAAAATAGCAGTGACATCACGGTCATCAGATAATACGAAATTCAGTTCATGTTTCGACCTAAAATAAACGGTTTTGTAGTGAAATTCGCCATGACAGTCTATTTATCGCTAAGCTTATTGTTCAGTAGGTCGAATGTTTTTCCTTGTGTCTAAATTACTATGGTAGCCTGCAATCAGTGATCAAGTAAATTCGACATCCACACGAAACAAAAAGAAGACTCAAAAAGTAAGCTTTGTGAAAAGGAAATTTGGAATGATACGACGTCAACAATGAAACCCGGCAAGGTGATCAGTTCCTCTAGCGCTGAATTGGTTCCAAACAATACACAAAGGCCAATATTGTCGATTCGTGTTTCTTTAGCTACTGACAAGTCATCAACACATGGACAAAGTATGACAGCAGTAGGAGTCATTTTGAGATAACCTACAGGTGAAAAATAATGCCTCTCGTTATGATACCATTTAGCTTAACATCAAAACAAGTCAATTAAAATCAAGTCAAATTAATACTCCCTGTCAAGGCAGCTAAACCCAAGTAATTTATGCGAGAAATCAAGCGAAACGTAAACTGATGAATTTTGTAATAATTTTTAACACTAGAAACTTGCATACCTTCCAAAACACAGCCATCCCATCCAGAAACCCCAAATTAACGTGACTAGTAAACGCACTTTGGGAGAAACTCGTCTCGGGTGCAACAGAGTGCGAAACACGGCTCCAAGTGGAATATTTAATATCATGCAAAACACGAACTGCACCTAAAAGATAAAAGAATAACTATATTATGTGGAATCAAATGTGTCTCGAATAAAAAATATTCTCTAAGTAACATATTGATCATTCCAAGACAACCGACTTTTAGATTTTAGATCACAGATATGACTGAGCAAAAGATCATTAGATAAGCGATTACGGGATAGTGAGCTTTACAAAGAGAGCTAGGAGGGCTAGTTATTATAAACTGTGCAACTGATGATGCGTCTTAAATGGAGGGAATTTCAATCTAACTGGTGGTGAGTGAGCTTAGGACAACCAAAACAGTCAGCAAGTGTAAGATAAGATTGCACGGTCACGTTATAAGAAAAGTTTAAATTCCTGTGGTCACGATCAAGTCGGTTGAAAACAACACAAGAACATCGATTTGCTGAGTTTCAGGTAAGAATCGCCAATGAAGACATATATATTTGAATTCTTTTAAACTATATACAAACCTGTTCAATAGGAAGCTTACTCCGAGTCGAAAGCCAGAGAAGTAGTTCGCGTATGGGGTCAAACATGTTGTTACTTTGCAGTTAGGAACGGTAAGTATTGCGTTGCACCATCACCCCAGGCTCAATGACGTGCTTCAGTGACAGTCACAATAATTTATTCGAAGCTAACGAGCGTGAAGGGTCAACATTAATCGTCTTTATATTGCGCGAGAGACTCATCTCCTCTCCCTGGGGGAGAGGGTATTTGTCGACCTGCGTCAGCTTTATAACGCTACGCAACGCTGCTGTGAACACTCTCCAGACTGTACGAATTCTTAGCATAAATGTTACGATTTTTTTAAACGAAGGAAGACTACTTGGAGAAATAAATGTTCAACCAAAAGCCCAAAAGCCCGAAAAGTATGTATTACTATTTTGGCGCTGGATGTGTATATATGAAAATCATGAACTGCGGGAGAAAGAATAAAGATGGGAAAGATCCTCGCAGTTAAGTTCGCAACTTAAGCAGTTGAGTTCGCAACTGCTTAATAATTCACATCTTTATATTTTGGCACTGTTATATATTTTCTGAAGTTTTGAAAATGTTGAAGCATTTATTTATTGATTTATTTATTGAAATGTTCAAACATTTATTCATCTTTTTCTGTGTACGTTTACTCTGTGTGCCAGCGGTTCATTTTTTGGGGCCAGAGAAAGAGAGCTCCAATTTCCATCCCTTCACTTTAGAAAACGTTAAGAGGCTTCTAGAGCTACGGTAACAAATACCAAGCATCTCATGGGTTTTCTGTTCAAAATCCGTGTATTTGTATTATTTTGCCTCATTGCTTTATGAATCAGGCTAACCCCTAAAATAATAATTTACCTTTCTCATGCCAAAACACCAGAGATCTACACCCTCAGTGTTTATGCAAACTGTACTCTATCTCAGACGGAAACACGCCCAAACCTTTCCATGATTTGGGACATCACGTATGTTTATGTCTTAGAAGTTTGTATCCCCTCGGAAAGAACCATCCACACTTTGTCCGCTGAAAACGATGTTTATTTAGGCCAAGCTTGAAATAATCCTCATCCCCAGTCAGATTTTAAAGGAGTCGTATTACATACGCTCCTTCCCGAGGTTAGCGTGAAATAGGTTTTTGAACATCTTACATTTTGGTCTGAAAAAAGAGTCAGATTTTCCATCTTTGAGTCAGACACTCCTCCCGAAAGTCGCCCCCCCCCCCCCGCTCGGTATTAAACATCATTCCCTTGTTGCAAACATGTCAATAACAACAACTCTTAATGGCGTCTCAAACTTTCTGTCTGGCAAATAACCTTCTGCATAGACATTCAAACGACTTTTTTTTCTTTGCCAACTTCTTGACTTGCAAGTTGCCACTTGACGCAATAGAATACGCCGAAGTAACTTTTCTTATTGCAAGGATGCGGAATCAGGTCAAGTGTTTAAGAGCTTTTCAACTTTGCACTGCATCACATTTTCTGTGAAAGAATTCGTTATAACTAGTGAAAACTTTGCAAGAAAAGAAATACTGCTTGGCTTACATAAGAGGAGACTTAAAAGTTTCTTCCAAGATTAGGAGATAACCAGAAAATGAGGGTGGCAGGTTTTTTAAACCTTTTTAAGGATAGATTGACATTGGTGAGGTAAGAAGTATTTTGCACCTATCAATGTTTAGTCCCGGGGTGGCGCCCCGGGAAAATTGACATGCAAGGCTGTCCCCTGGGTAGGGACTTTGAACATACATGGTGCCCCAATTATTTATCTCACAAAGAACAAGTTACTTTAGGGGGCTGAAATTTGACATTCATTGGTTGCCCGGGGGTAGGGAATTTGCCGGACTCTCTGGCTTCCCTAAAAATGTCAAATTCCCCCTGGGGTAGCCCGCCCTTCACCCTGGGGCTTAACATTGATAGGTGCATTAAACCATTGCAAAGGTGCTTCTAGTAGCCGTTAAGAATTCTGAACAGTTTAAAAAGGCCTTTCCGGATCTCGGCCATTTTCACCACAAAACGGGATGCCCGTAATAGAGGTCACACGAAGTGACGTTTCCTATATCGATGAGGTGTTGCTGATATTGCTGCTGCAACGATATTGAGGGGGTGGCATATCTGAGTGGAATATTATTAAACGCTAGAATCACGACATTAACTTCTCAAAACGTTTCATTGGTGGAAACCACACAACGCATCAGTAAACTGTCCGGCACTTTTTCATGTCGTATCTCTCGTGGCGATATAGGCGCCACACTTCACTTGAAATGGAAATAAATCAAAGTGATTTGCGAGGCTGGCACTATAGCAAGACGGAAATTTTTCCTTTAGCTGACATTTTCATGTGAGAAAAAGTTACAATATCACCCTCACTAAAACCAATCCGTTCGTCGCATTGACAGCCTTTGTTGGGGCTCACGGATTTGACGTCAAATCCGTTAGCCCTGATTAATTTAACGCAGGATTTAAGTCATATCCTGCACGTACTTTTTGTGGGTGTTTTTGCTGTTCATACCCTACTGGAACGTGATCTGTACAGTTATGATTAAATGTTAAGTTCTAAACTCCCCGACAGACAGTACGATCAGTTGCTGTGAGCCAGCGCTGCTTATTAATTGTTTGTTAAAAATTCAATACTAAGAAAGAAAGTTAGAAATTGTATGATTTACTAAATTTCTCGCTATCTCGACCCTAAAGCATTTCTTTCATTCCCAGACTTCTCGAAGAGGGAAAAAACTTAGGCACGCAATACGTGCAGAAGCGATAACCGGTTTCTGTAGCATGAAACAACAATGAGCTATAACTTTAACCCAGTCCACTGCGCTAACATTTTCGGAGGTTTTCCTGAAGGTTCTCTGGTGCTTATTTATACGCTGGGGTGAAAAGAGACAGTGTGGAACAAAGTTTCTTGTCTAAGGAAACAAAATGTCGCTAGAGGACATGTAGCCTGAGAAAACAGCCGACGTTTCGCGAGGTCGCTACTTGAGCCGTCGCAAAACGACGCCTGAGTAACGAGCGCAGAAATTCCATACTGATGACGTTCACTACCTTGATCTTGGTAGTGCTTCTGATTGGTTGAAAGAAAACCCCAACCAATCAGAAGCACTACCAAGATCTGGGTAGTGAACGTCATCAGTATGGAATTTCTGCGCTCGTTACTCAGACGTCGTTTTGCGAGGGCTCAAGTGGCGACCTCGCGAAACGTCGGCTGTTTTCTCAGACTAGAGGACATGCGAACTACGGTCTTCGGATCAAGTCAAATTTGATGAATCTTTCTCCTTTACCGTAAAAAATGTAGGCATGTATTAAAAAGCACGTATTAAGTGACGGTGAGTTGGAGCATTGCGAGAGAACAAATAAACATAGACGGCGCTTAGTGTGCGAATCGAAAAGCCGTTAACATTTTCGACATGCTAATAGAATGCAATCAAACATGGATGTGAGACAGTTTCAAGTATAAACTACGGCTTAAATGTCCAGCAATCACCTAGACGGTCCAAGTATAATTGTACTGTAATGCAAATGTGAAAAGTTATATGTGGAGAAGGGCTAATTATGTAGCTACCAGTCAGAGGCAAGATGAACCGCAAGAACAGTAGACAAACGGTTAGCCTTCGCTAAACACAAACACACAATGTTGAGTTCCTAAATAATTTATTTCTGGTACCATACGCACTCTAAACACATTTGTGTTTAGCTTTCAGCTAAACAATTGTTATGTTCTTTAATAGACAGAGACTTAGATACTAAAATTCTTTTAAAAATGGGCTAATTTTTCGAGTTGCCTTCTGGCTTTGTTTCAGTTTCAAAGCCAAGAGCAAAACTGGTTCGCTGAAAATAAATCATATTTCTACCCAAATGAAAACTGATATTCATTTTAAAGACTTTGCACTTGGCCTCGGTGTGAAAAAAGAGGCCAAAGACAGCTCGCATATGACCAATTCTTTAAAGCCATTTAGAATATGATGTTTTCCTCGCTGGAAAAGCCATTGGAAATTAAGTTGGAAACTCCCCTCAGTTCGCCTATTTCATAGCCGACCAATGATCATTATGATTTCTCCTCGCATTGTTATGATATACCAGATTCTCAAAGCTAACGTTTAGAGTATTGCACTACTATCAATGAGAAGAATTCATATTTTGAGCTCTGGACTTCCCAAGTCACTTGAAACAGCGGACCGGCACAAATGTTATTCAGTGGGACTTAAGATTTCTTTGCTGAACCCTTGACTCAGTTGAAAGGAATAAATAAGAAAACCGTACCATTATGCCGGCTGGTAAGCGATATCGTGAATGCGCAGGGATCATGGAAAGAGTTTTCAACTGCAAGTAGACCCTGTTTCCGTCATGGAACCACGTGGTCTCCCCAGTACCTTGCTTCCCTAACTTTGTTAGAATACCGTATTCTAGTGGTACTGGAAGCAAGTCTGAATATTAATTTTCTGATGCAGAGATTAATTACGTTAACTTCTCGGGGGGGGGTACTTCCTTATATACGCTAAATAGGTATGTGCCTCCCGTAGGGTAGGTCTTTTGAGGTGCTCAGTCCTTAAATAAGGTATCCTTTTCGGTGTTTTTTGATATTGTGATCCTTAGATGTTCCTTAGATAGGGTCACTAAACTGAAGTATCCACCTCAACGCGCAAAACGAAAAAGATATGGTCTGTTAAAACTGTACTACACGTTATAAAGTTTAACAAAGCGATTTTAAAAGGACGTTTATAGCTTGTGTTGGCGCTCCTCACCACCTAGTTACAGAATTATGAGTTATCTTATTTCCCTTAAATAGGGTGCCATTTCTTGGTTTTGGGCCTTTAAAAGGTTATCAATTCTCGATTTTCTACCCTTAAATAGGGTCAGGGTTTGAGAACCTTGGCGGCACACACCTATCCTAAATTGACGGGAGTACCCCCCCCGGGGTTAACTTATACTACGTTTATAAGTTCTATCTATTTATTCTATGCTTCTATTATACTTAATATTTTTTGCTTCTTTATGCAAACTAAGAGCCGATTAAAATAAAATAGTGAAAGAACCTCTCTTTGCCTCCTAGAGTCGACTCATGAGTCCTGCAATGGTGTGATCGTTCAAATTAAATATTTTTGTGGAAGTAATTTCCTGTGGTGTTGTTTACTTGACTGTACAAGGATGTTCTAGCTTTTGAGTCTGTGGGTGGTATCCTAAAGTGCGTCAACTCAAATGGTTGGTATTGAGTAGTCCTTTCTTGTGGTCCTGTTTTTTGTGCTGTACAGTGTAGTCATAACCTTTTTCTTCTGAAGGCAAAATCATAATGTATGATCATTCAACAAATAAAAGCTATTGAACAGTACTTTATCGCGTACTTTTCGCTTTTTAATTTTACCTGAATAAAGATTGTATAAATTTTGTCAAATATACTTCAGAAATCTTAACAATAAGTGGTTAAAGATAAATTGGCTTCCTTCGCAGCGCCTTGGTTCTTCCAATGAGTCCGTCTTTCATACGAGTAAACGAAGAAGTCGATCTCGAGCGTTCGTTTGACGAAGACGGCCGAAGCTTTTCCGTTGATTGACTCCGTAGTCTGTCCAACGAAAACGGTCCCTTCTTCGGCTTCTCTTCGGAAAGCACTTGTTCAGTCCGAATCCAGTAATTCGATGTCGGTGCTCGTAGTTTGTCTACAGGAAGTGGCCTCATCCATTCGCTAGATGAAGATCCTTTCACCTTATGAACAGTGAACGGTATTTTAGGTTTGTCGTCAGACGGATCAGCTGTCTTGCCAGCAGGCGAGGGAAGCTTTTGTCTGTCCCTCGACTGAGACGCATTTTTAACTTTTTCCACATTAAAAGGACGATTTTTACTCGATTCACTGTTGATGACTTTAGATGAGGTGACCAATTCTTTATGCGCGTTTCCATTTTCACTGTGTTTACCACCAACTTCATAAACATTGTTATTATTCGCTTTGTCATCATAACCATCGCCTTGTTCCTTCAGCCTCACGCCAGGACGAATTTCAAACGGTCTGATCACCGTTTTTGAGATTTCCTGAGAATTTCGAGCGGAGCGTTTTGTCTTCTTCTCAAAAGATGGCGTCCGTTTAACAAACGACGGAACCTTTAAGCTTCCAGTTTCTTTCAATTTTTCGCGCTGACGGATGAAGTCCAACAATGAACTTTGTACTACTTCTCGTACTTTTTTACAATCCTCCGCCGTTGATACTTCATAAAAAGCGCAATTTAGTTCCGTTGATAAGTCACGTCCTTCGTCAAACTTCACTCGCCGAAAATGTTCGAGATCACATTTGTTCGCGACAATCACCATAGCAACAGCATCTCCCTGCGGGCTATCCTTAATAAACCGGCCAATGCGTTTTGCTTCCTCGAAACTCGAGCGATCCGTGATGGAATACAGAATAAAGAACATTTCTCCTTGGCGACAGATCAGGCTCAACTTCTCAGCTGTATTCTGAAATATTTTAAATCAAAGCAGAAACGTATTACTTTTTTTCTTGTATTGTCAACAGTGTTAACATAGATTCCCTGCATTTCTCACTTTCGGAGAAATCAGTGAACAACGGCCTCTAGGTTTTGAACCAAGGACGACAACGTATCCATTTGAGTATGAAACGTAAATAGAATGTGCTTGTACCGGTATTTTGGTTGTAAGGCCATGCACACAGAAACGAAACAAATGAGCAACTTTTCCTTGTACAAAATACCTTTTAACCATGTGTAATATTTGTTCTGAATTGGATGGTAGGCAGGTAGTTTGAGCTTAGCATAATGTCGGTGAAGAAACTCAAATTTGGACCCAGTCCTTAGCGCGTTGCATATAGAGGCCTACCTCCCCAGCAGTGTCAGCGATTTGCAGTTCCACATCTTCATTTTCCATCTCTACTTGGACGCTGTAAGAATCCTCTGACAAATATCAATGAAAAATGACAAAAAAAGTCATCACAAGTGACATAAATAAGGAAAGCAAGCGAGCTAGAAAAAGAGGATTGCAGGGAGCCTTGTTGTCAGAGCCCGCAGTCCTTTGCAGGTTATGCTCTGCTGACCTAAGGAACGCGGGCTCTGGGAACGAAATTGAGATTGGAATTAGTAAAAAATTGACTGCACTTCTTTTCTCGTCCCAAACCCCTGTCGTTGTAATCTCCCTTCATTTGCTGTGAAGAAAGGACCAACCGAAAGCAGAAATCAACTGTTCTTTAATTGTCGTAGAGATTGATTGTACTTACCTAAAGATCTTGCATACTCTCCGATAAACCTCTTGGTTATAAACCGCACGAGGAGAGCTAATGGATAAAGCAATCAAAATTAAGTAATTAAAACTGACGCAACAAGCATGTGATAAGTGCATAACTAAAATTCAGTGCATTTTGCCGGAAGGCAATCAGTGAAATTAGTAGCAAATAAAATACTGAAAATATATATCTAAAGAACAGAAGAAGACAAAAGGACCGTTTAACTTATTTTACTCAATTGCAAACAATTTAATATTATATGAATATTATTCACTACTTATTCACTGCGAACACGGTTCTTATTAGTTCGAGGTATGTTTTTGGAGTAATTGGAATGCGTGTGCAGTGGCGCTTGTGAATTGGCATTGCTATTCTCTCAAACACAAAGGCTTCTATTATGTTGAATAGATTTGGCTAAGTCGGTCAACGTGCTTTAATTGTGAATTTTCTATTTAATCGATCGCTTAACCTTCAGCACAAGAAGGAGCATTTAATAAAAGGCCAATGTGACTCTATTTGGAGAATAAAATACACACAATACCACAAAAAAAATTGTTGACTAACATAAGCCAAAAATAGGGTTTTTTTTTGTAAAAGTGAATAATTGGCAAATATTGAAAGAGAATGTAAAATTCTTGTCAACGTGTTTATACAACGGTGCATAAGTTTTATAGCACGAATTTATAAATTCTTCAACAACCGAAGAAAGTTGAAAGGCTAATTCTTGGAGCGTCTTAACAATATTTGTAGTATTTCATTAAAATCACCACTCGAGACGAAAACAACCACTTAACAAACCTGAATGACAAAATGTTACGAGGACTTTGCTCTTGGAAAGGACAGATAGTATGTAGTATTCGCTTCAAAAACAGATTGTCTAGTTTGAACAAGTTAATGTAAAAAAAAAACTGGATACTTATTGGGTGAATAATTTCACATCTTCTTTGAACTAACACATATAAGTCACATTTTGAGTGACAGTGTCAACTTAATCTATTTATCGCTGGAGTTCAGCTTTTGTAACGCTTCAGTGGTCTAAAAGCAACACATACATTTTAGAATTTAGAAACAGAGCTACGGAGAGCTGAACGGATGAGTTACACCTAGAAGCCAAAAAGAAAGTATAAAAAGGGTGTTTGGCTTCCTCAGAGAAACCGTTCGTAAAGGCTCAGTAATACGGGCAACATTTTCGAGCAACTTGTCGGGCAACAATGTTGCGTTGCAAGTTGAGATTGTTTGCTGCACGTATTACCACCTCGGCGCGCAACAAATTTTTATGTTGCAGAAGAAAGTAAAAGTGACATCTACTTTCTGCAACATGAAAATTTGTTGCACGAGAAGGTGGTAATACGTGCAACAAACAATCTCAACTTGCAACGAAACATTGTTGCGCGACAAGTTGCACGAAAATGTTGCCCGTATTACGGGGCCTTAAAAGGTAAAATCTCATTTGGTCTTAACACACTGAATACTCCAATGACTTCAAGTAGTATAAGCTTAGATTATTATCACGTTTATAAACAACACCTTTGACAATAGAATATGTCCGCAAAGTGTTAATCACATTAGCTTTTTTAGCGTGTCATTCCACAGTTTAAAACCAACCTGATTTTCCAACACCATCCTTGCCAAGGATGAAAACCTTCGGTTGTTTTATAGTCATTTGTGGAGTCCTTCGTCTTCTCATGGTGTTACGTTGTCTAATCAGTCCAACAACTCTTGTTTAATTACAGCTTCTGAAAATCGAAAAGAGAACACCACAGTGTTAATTAGCCAATGGATCACGCTGTGTTTACAATATGAAGTGACTGAGATATCTCAAATAGTCCATACAAGTTGTGCGAGGCAAAATAACAAACGTTCCAGAGAAAGTTAACCAGCCAAGCCTTCTGATGCAATTCTTGAGCTAAAATAGATTAATTGTTCACTTTATCGCGAGCCAGTATCACGTAATTTAAGGATTATTGATAATTGCCCTGAGGGGGTACAGCGAAATTTGGGAATTACAGAATAGCACACAGCCAGCGGATATTGAGAAGAATCTAATGCGTAGATCATTTTCAGTTTATAATAATTGGTTCACAAGAGTCGAATGACTTTCTCGATGCGCCAACTCACCGCGTTTTGATTTCCGGTTTCCACTAGGATTTTATCGGTAGAAATAACATTTTAACAAAACTTTCATTCTTTTTAATCATAACAGCTAATTAACCATTCTTTAAATTTAACAAATGCTGAAAATGCCGCTGCAGATTAATTGTGGCAGATTTAGTGTTTCGTTGATGTAAGTGTATTGTCTGTATACTCAACACTTTTACAACCCAAGACTGCTGACAAAACGGTACAGTTTGACAATTTAGTAAAACCTCTTCTTGAAACGCTTACTTCCAACACTTAATACTCAACAGTCTTAATTAAAGGTCACTGACTTTTCTTGAGGACTTCATTCACAAACACAAAAGTCAGAATCGCCTTCTATATCAAATAATGACCAACTCCACGGGGGTGAAGCTCACGTTTTGGGTTTCCACACACTTAAAAGTTACAACTAACTTGTATAGCATGATAAACAGCACCACAAGAAAGTACTGCTCAATAGCTTTCAATAAAATGGTCACAATTGAATTTCAACCACGAGCTCAAACCGAAGAACCACTTAACACAACACCATAAACAGTTCAACAGGAAAGTACTGCTCAGTAGCTTTCATTTGAATGGTCACACTTAGCAGTGACTTAGGATTTCATCCACAGACTCCAAAGTTAGAACCATCTTGTACAGCATAATAAACAGCTCCACAGGAAAGTACTGCTCAGTAGCTTTCCTTTGAATGGTCACACTTTAGGATTTCATCCTCAGACTCCAAAGTTAGAACCACCTTGTACAACATAATAAACAGCTCCACAGGAAAGTACTACTCAGTAGCTTTCATTTGAATGGTCACACTTTAGGATTTCATCCTCAGACTCCAAAGTTAGAACCACCTTGTACAACATAATAAACAGCTCCACAGGAAAGTACTGCTCAGTAGCTTTCATTTGAATGGTCACACTTTAGGATTTCATCCTCAGACTCCAAAGTTAGAACCACCTTGTACAACATAATAAACAGCTCCACAGGAAAGTACTGCTCAGTAGCTTTCATTTAAATGGTTACACTTTAGGATTTCATCCACAGACTCAAAAGTTAGAACCACCTTGTACAAAATAATAAACAGCTCCACAGGAAAGTGCTTCAGTCTGACCAGCTTTCATTTGAGTGGTTACACTCGAGAATTTTAAGCCCGACCGAAAATTTGAAACAATTCAGGCATTTTGTCCATGCCTCAACGTCGCTTTGATTCTAGACGAAGCTTATCTTCCAATAAGAACTTCAAAGTAATAAATGACGACTAAAAAATGCACGCGTTCGCCTAAGAAAGCCCAGCTTCACGACAAACAAACAGAATGACTGAAAGTAACTATTGTACCAATCTTGTACTCTTTTGGTCGAAACAGGAAATGACAAAAAAATAAATAAATAATTTAATGTGCATTTAGCAATCCAGTTTTCATCTTTGCGATCTAAGCTTCCTTGTTCGCCTGTCATGGGCTTCTTTGTAGTGTTTGCAACACTGATTGTTTTGGAGAAATCATCCGATTTTAAACTGGAACGAAAAGATAACTAAAGTGTGTTCTACATAAAACTTACCTAATGATCTTCAAGTCTGCGGTTTGAGTCAAACTTACTATAGTCTAATTCTTAAGAGCCATAGATCCCATTTGAAAATTAAACGAGCCGTCTTTTCAGTTAAGTGTGTTAATGCCGCCATCTCTAAAAGAAGAATCTCTGGATTAAACTACGTGATTTGGTGTTATGTACAGGTATACTTGCGTGTGACCTTTGCATGCGGATCAAAGCGATCAAGCACTTTATTTGAGAACGATGTTCATTGATAGGGACTAGAGAGATCGAACGACTTGATTACCCATAAAGGTCTCAAACCCTCCATCTAGACTTTCACGTATTGAACTTAAAGGTCTTCCGGTATGTTTAGACATACATAAATTCAGTTCGAATCACGAAAAAAGAAAATCGTTTTACAAACCATCGTACCGCTTTGTTTTATTCATTTGTATAACTCAGTATAGTCTATGACCCTTTTGCCTTCCCATTTACTCCCAGAATGTTTGCAGTCTCGTTACATTAGTGACCAGTTGCTTTATGATTGACGTAAAAAGGTAAAAATAGCGCTAATGCTCTTGATGTGGCAATTAAAGTCGTTTTAATACCGATTAAGTTGAAATTGAGGGAAGAGCAGGCGTCGGGAATTGCGTCTGGAATAAATCTCGTAATCTTGATAACTCTCTATTAAACGAGGAATTCTGTGATGTCGGCTGTCTCTTACATAACTTCCAGCGCTTGAAGCTTAGCTGTATTCTTTAAAATTTTCAATCAAATCCCTTAAAAAGGAAATTAGCATAAATGACCGCAAATGAAATGAACTCAGTGTTTTTCACCACAATCCGGATACACTTTGAATATTAGACCAGATCTCTCGTTACCAGAGTTATGAGGACAACTTTAATTTTAGAAAGGATTAGATGGACTAATTGATTACACGGAAACTAAGATGAGGTTACAAGCTTTGTAAAGCATCTCTTCCTAAGATGTAAGGTCAAGAAACCACCCTGATGTATACTGAAAAGCAGATCTCTCGCCCTTAACCTCGGGGCTTCTTTAACGTCCTCATATTTTTCTAGTAATGCTGGCTTGTATTTTCTATGGCAAATGATGAGTACTGGACGGCTGCTAATATCAAGAGAGAGAGAGAGAGAGAGAGACGGGGGGAGAGACTGGGCATGACAACACCGACTGCCGGGGTTCATAGAGTCGTTCATAGGTTTGTGACAAAATCTCTGAAAGACTTTCGATTTCACAAACCTGCGAGTGTAATTTCCACTCAGAGGGAGCATTTCGATGTATAAATGCGCCTTTACATGAAAATGATCATGAAAACACGCCCAGGATTGAGGATTGACGGACCCTCTGCATGCATTTGAACCTTTGCAATAAAGATTGGTACCAGACGTGTGATTTCCTTGAGCATGGCGGCACCTTTTTTGAAAAGTCCTTATTATACTCTATATAATACGGGTTCTCTGTACTCGTATTCAGATCTCATGGTCCGTAACTGGACAAAGTCAGTCGATGAATAGTCAGCGAAAAGTCAACAACAAAACAGCCAATAAGATTTGCGAATTCGCAATATTCCACGGCCAATATTTATGAACTTTCGATAAACAGCCCCGGTAGCGATCGCAGGCCTTCATTTATTTATGCCCTGGTCAAACGAAGACATAGGTCAAACCAGGAGCCCATTACCAGGAGCGTGCAACTCCCATACTAAGCCTATGTCACGGCGTTTTCACAGACCGGTTTATTTTTAGACTACATTTTCCCCGCGAAAATTAAATATGCTACCTGTGATTGGTCGTCGGTGCTCAACGAGTCAGTGGGAGTCTGGTATTCGCGGTAAATTCAAATCTAAAAATAAATTTGTCTGTGAAAACGCCGTGACAGGAATATAGGACAGTTGCACGCTCCTGGTCAAACTCAAATTTGAAAGGGCCAACTTTCGTACAAAGACCTACGTTGAGCAGAAATTTCAGTCTAATACAAAGTTAAAAAAAATTATAACACAAAACAAAGAAAAAAGAAAAGCTAAAGTGGAACCTCGATTTAACGAAGTTCCAAGGGACTGGGGAAATTGGTTCATTATATCGAGGGTATAACGAACGATATTTTTCAGCCCAGTAATAGTGTAATGTATGGAAAAGAACCTCGATACAACGAACCCTCGATATAATGAGCCAATTTCCCCAGTCCCCGGCTTAACACTTCGCTAAATTGAGGTTCCATTGTATCGAGGTTCTTTTCCCTACATTACACGATTGCTGGGCTGAAAAATATCGTTCGCAATACCGAGGACTTCGTTATATAGAGATTCGTTAAATAGTTAAATCGACGTTCTACTGTACAAATTAATGTGTACAGCTTTGTGCGCGCAGCACTGCCAGAGAAAACACTATTTCTACGACCAATTTACGTTTACTTGTTTTGGGTGGGTAGACGTGGCCAGTGGACGCAAGTTTCCAGCTAGCAGCTCCGTTTGGCCGGGCCCTAAACAGGAAGACTGCTCGGTCTCAATATCCGATTATCACTCAATGAAACCTTGAACTCTCTTCTATTTGTTAACTGACCGGAGCCGCAATGAATCCATAGTCACATTGTACAAAGAGCCGATGATTAATTAGGAGGGACTAACCTGACACCTTCACAACTTGGCATATGTCCCAGGAATGGTTGCTTCCCCAGAGATCCTGTTAATCGGTATATACTGTTACAGTATAATTTCAAGAACATCCAATCCGTTGCTATATTTATAATCTGTAGCCTGGTAACACAGACGTGAAAATACTATTAACGTTCAGATCACTTTTACATGATGACAAGAGGTTAATGGATAAATGTACCTGAGAAGAAATATTTGGAAATCCTCCACAAACCCTTATTTCTGGGTAATTGTTTTATGATACGATTTTCTCCAACAATTAAGAAATCCGTCTTTTTTGAAAATTTCTTTCAAAATTTCTTGTCTTTATATTTAGTATCTGTTTTTCTTGACTTGAAAAAGGCACACTTTATCATACTTGTTCGCTGAAAGCTTTGTTGGAAAAGCAGCTGCAAAACACGTCTGTTAAAATTGGTGGGAATTTTTTGTAGACATGACATGAGTCATGCGCCAAAACTGAACATTACGTTTGTACGCCTGACGAAACACTTGTATCGAATTTGGAATTTCATAATTAAATAAATTACAGAATAAGGGATAGTTGAGTTGTTAAAATTTAAAGTTTCCTTCCCCTCAGAGCATCTAAAACACGGACAGGAGCCCTTACATGAGAAAACGTTTTTTTTTTTACTCGATACACCCAACGACAACAAAAACAACAAAAAAATATTGAAAGCGTCACTATCCCACAGATAGCTGATACTATTCGAGGTTAGTTGGCGCTTAATCAGACAAAATGACGAGGCTGAAGTTTTTTTTGCTTCCCAAAACAGGTTTTTCTCTCCGAAAAAAAACTTCCCTTCAAGAAGGACATGTGAGTAAAGAAAACTTTAGATTGTCAGCGTATTTAGATCTTTATTTTCTGAGGTGAGACCTTGAACGGATATTTCATGATTGAAGTGTTCCATTGGGTCTCTTGTTACTATGTGACGTACAAATTAGGCCTCAGCAGGAGCCCAGCATGTGAAAAAGTGCAAACTTCTCTCATGGCAATGCTTGTTTTCCAGCGTGTTTTCACGCGGTGTCGGAGGTACTGCACGTGATAAAAACCAGCGTTCTCAAGGCATCCCAAGCTGCGTTTCCCCAGTTTGTCCGGATGAAACAACTGTGCTTAATTCGATGTTGGTAGCCATGTACAGGCCTCGATATTTTCTCTTTTAAGATCTAAGATAACTGCTTAGTTTGAAATTGCCATCGGATATTTCCGTTTAGAAATGAAAATAAAAAGGTTTTCAGTCATAAAGAAAACAAACCTAAAATAGCAATAAAAGATTATTGACCTGCACATATTTAGCCTTTGTGGTCACTAGAACACGAGTATCTTTTCAGGCATTTTGAGTGGATTAATGCAAAGCTCTGTGTATCGTTGTAATAACGTTTGTCCTTTTATAGTATAGATAACGTGGATTAACATAAGCACTTGATTTAATAGCTTTAATATAAATGGTTTGAAACATATAAGATAGAACTAAAAAGCTTGAAGACTTGATGTATTAAGAGACACTTGGCTGGCTGGAAAGAAATAAACGAATACTTTAAAGATGCGATCATTTACAAGATTCTAGCATGTTCTATGTTGTTTTACTGCTTCAACCTTAAAAGATGCAGAAAACAGGGGGAAACAACTGAATCGGACAGATTCTAGTTATACAATTTCCACTTCAGAAAAATTTTAAAACATATGGCAGAAACTTGAAGGGAAATTTAAACCTCTCCTAAGCTTTCATTTCAATACTTCACTGAAGTCAAGTCAGTGAAGTCATTGGAGTCACAAAAGTCAACTTGTCGAACAGTACTACATGTTTACATGTTACTATTAATTGAATTAAAGAATTAGACGTCGATTCTAGAAAAGTTTATCTTAGTCTTGTGTTTCTACAAAAATATTGATAAAATAAACTGAAATCACACTGGCCGTCTCTTTCCTGACATTTCAGACTACGATGTTGTGTGTTTTACTGCGTTTTATCGTCTTATTACAACATAACGTCTCTTTATCAATGCGTGGGATGTTGTCTCGACCCTCAATTCCACAGCAATTTCCTTTCATAGTAAATTGGCAAACCACAATTTTTTAACACAGTATCAATGACGATCGTCTACTTTCAAAAACTGGGGAATAAATGTTAACTTCCACTTTGCAAAATACTGAATGAAGAACTAACAGAACCGAAAGAAAGACTTCTCAGGATTTCATTTGAACAGCAACACTTACGTAAGGTTTCATCCACAAGAGTCTAAAGTTAGAACCAGTGGCCACTTAACATGAATGGAAGTTTACTTCTGAGAGTAAAAATGTAAACACTGAATATCATAACACACATAAAATACCTGGTTTGCTTGCACCGTGTTGCAATGGCAGTATAACCTTTCGGCTTTCTTGTAGTCCTTGCTGAAGCCAGATTTCGACGCAAGTCTTGCCCCGGGAGAAACTACGGTATTCCTGAAAGATTGTTTCGTTAATTATAATATGATGACATTCATGATGGATAGATATGTCGTGAACTGGGCCTCGCTCCGCTGTTAAGAGTTTTCTTCTGGATTATGAGATAAGAGACGTATCTACTCGCGCAAAAGTCAACAAATATCGTATTTTGCATTTAACCCCCGATTGAGTATATGTGGTATGCGAGATATTCACAAGATGAGAAAAAGTATCTGGGTGAGACGACGAAATCAATACTTCCACTTAAACTATCATTTAAGGCATTTTTAGCTCCGAACCGTGTTTCACGGGCGACTTAAATCATTCGCCTTTACGAATTAGTTTTATTTACAGAGAAAACAGAGATGTACATAAAAGATTTCCATACTTCTTTGCTCATCTTAAATTTAGCAACAAGTTACTGTTTAGTTACAATACAGTATGTAAAACGCATTAACAATCGTTCAATTGCTTAATTGTTATTTCTGCGGCAATGCCATTCATCATCCAGAAAGTACATTCTCGCTATTTATTTTGAATTAAACCCATCGGGTGTTCAATAATCAGGCGAAAAGACAGATTTGCCAAAAATGCGAAAAACATTGAACAAGGCAATCCGTGGTCTGCGTGGTGCGAAATTTACGTCGCAAGATACATTTGAGGTAACCACAGTTTCAAGTGCTTCAAGAGAAATGGAGAGTTTACATCAGTGATACAACATGCGGTCAAACGGTTGAGGTATTTTCCCCGCAAGTGGAAATGGTTGGATCCTAGAACTGATATTGAAACAAATAAAACCACAGATTTGTAAACATTACGTAACTTTAGAAACCTGTCTCGCTAATTTGGGATGGATGTTTTACTGTTTTTCACTGAAGCAACAGGTCATTTTATCATGTTGGGGTAAAATGAACAGGCTTCAATTTGTGACTGAACGTTAAAGTGGTTTTGAGTGAGATTGACACAATTTCGGCTTCAGGCAACGCCGACAGAAAATTTCAATTGTCGCATATTCGCCAGTGTCCAAGACATCGGAAATCTATTGACAGTGTTGAAATCACTTTACAAAGCTTCATTTCCCAGATGTCTGAAAATGCCAGCTAATAGCTTAACGCAAAGGCCGTGATACGAAAAATACGTTCAGGCATGCTGAAAAGTATGAACAAACGTGATGTTCCATAAATAGTCACTAGAATGTTAATTGTAATGTTCGAAGTTCAAGAGGGATGCAAAGACAAAACGCGTACAGAATTCATGCACTCACCTGTTTGAACGTCGGCAAGTTAGGATTAATTGTTGCCTCTCTCAACTCTAATCCTCTAAACCTCTTTACATGCAAAATACTTCACTAAGAATTGTTGCTTTTCGTTTAAAGCCTACAGATGAACTAAGTCGGTGTATAATGCTGAAACCAGCTTTCCTTCATTCCTTCATTTTTTCCCATCGTAACTTAATCGTTGTACTGACGTATTTTGTCGTCTACACAGCCCTTGAGGGAGACGTGCAAGCTAGCACTGTTTGATCACAAAACACCGTAGAGTTGTTGTTTCGTATACCAGGGCTTGCTTGTTCGCAGTATGATAAGCAATGAATGCCGAAACCCAACATTGTGCAATTTGATCTCTTGTTCTAGAGCAGGTTAAGAAAAAAAACTGCATAAAATATAATAGTGCCGTCGGCAATTTAATTTTCAAGTGGTTCAACACAAGTGAGAGATTTTAATCATGATTAATTGCATTAAAGTGATCTACGCATGTAACAGCTTGCTAATTTTCTATTTTGTTGGAAATTAGGTACAAACTATTTACAAAGGTTTTATCGGTACTAAGTACTCGAGATTGTTTATGAACTCAGCGGGTAATGTTTACAAAATCGCTCCACAAACCTCCCCTTTAGCAACATAATGAGGGTTTCGTGATATTTTCCTTGTGTAAAATCGATATCAAGCGATGACAGATTGTAAACTATCAAAGAAAGACAAAGTCAGAGGGGCAGAGGAGAGGAAGTTTCTGGACGTCATTTTGCTAAATTGTGTTATCACAGCTAATTTGCTTACTATTCAAAATAGACAATAGCTTAGTAAGCTTCCCCTGGAAGCTAACTTTTTTGGCCAAAAGGCAGGGTCACTTGGAGTCGGTCCGCATCGTAGCACTGTAGAAAACTTAAGGTTCTGTTCTAGTGAGTCTTCCCCTCCCTTTCTTCTTTGTGTGTAAAAAATTCAGCACCGAAGAAGCTCTGCTTAATAGTTTCTTCAACTTAAATTGTCCGAACGTAAGGTTTCGATTATGGTGAAAAATTAGCAAAAATACAGGAAAGTAACCTTTCATTTCGAGTGGCCATACTTTAGGATTCCGTCTGCATCATGAACTGTACCACAGGAAAAAACTCTTCATTTAATAGGTTTCATTTTTGTTTAACGGTCGCAGGATAGGCTGTTCGAAAGTTTTGAGCACCTTTTACAACCAAGCAAACAGTCCACAGGTTTCGTTTGAGAGACAGAAGTATATAATTTCATCCACCGACTCAAAAGTTGGAACCATTTTATAGACTCAAGGTTTTCTCTGGATTTAGTTGTAATGCACGTTTCCGACAGCACATTTCTACTCTCTGGATGTCTGGTATCCATATGTTACGAGGGAACATTTAATTAAGGAGCCTGCGATCACGAAAGAGCACAAACACCTGTCACCACAATGGTCCTTCCCAGTCCCCTCTTAAGTTTTTATATCGCTCGGTTGTAGAAAAGGAAGACCTGTGCCTGGCTAATTTTATATCTTTTTCATTCGGTTTGAACGTGAGTAGACAGTTTTTAATACAGACGACATGAACGTGGACAAAAATTTATTATCTAGGAAACGGTAGACATATCATTTTTTCTTCCAGATTCGAGACTAGTTTAATTTCGAGTTGAGATAAGAAGCATTTGGTTCGGCTCTAGCCCAGGTGGTTTTTAACCTTTTCTTTTCTAAAGTCAAACCTTATCTTAGACAACGTGGCTCTGTCTTTCGCTGGAGTCTGAGGATAAAACCGTAACGTGTGGCCATTCACATAGGAACAAATGAGCACAAAGTGCTCTTTATTATGCTGTGCAAGGTGGTTTTAACTTTTCAGATTCTGTAGACGAACTCCTTTTGACAATTAAATGAAATCTAAAGGGCAGTATTTTCCTCTAGTTTTGTTTATTTTGCATATGGTGCTTCCAGCTTTGAGATCCAGCTTTGAATAAAATCCTGAAGTGTGACCATTCAACTAACAGCTACTGTGCGGACAAAATAGGGTGGCAATTGTATATGGGAGTTTCCTAACAAAGCTAACAAAGAAGAAAAGTCCTTACACTATGTATGGTACAAGAGGTAAAGACAGAGTGACAGAATGACTTAGCTGTTGTTTACTGCATCCGTATTAGAGAAGTTAACGTTTAGAGTGCCTTAGAATGCATTACTTGAAAGTGAAAGGTAAACATTACAGCAGATAAAGGGTATTAAAGAAGTAGGATGATTTTAAGGAAGTAAATACAAAACGGATGGCCACGAAGTTAATGAAGGGCTCTCGATGTCACCCCAGGGTGAAGGGGGGGGGGGGGTACACTCCCTTAAATGGTCTATACGGGGACGTGCCGCCGGACAGGGTATCCTTTAAATTTCTTTCGAGCCTGTCCTCAACAGGGTCTGAACCTGTCCTAAACAGGGTATGGTTGCAAGATTTTTGTCGTTAAAAGTGGCATATACAGTATTTGGCAATTCTAAATCGCAGACATTTGCCGATCTTTGGAACACTTTAAAATTGTTTAAAACAAGAAAGTGTTTAGTTTGTCAGTTTGTTGCAAACAGGGTCCTAAAATAGAGGGTGTTGTCCTACACGGGGTATATAGGTAGGTATCTACGTTTTTTTGTTCTAAACAGGGTCATGGTTTCAAACCCTCAGCGGCACATCTATACCAAGATCAAGTGCCCCCCCCCTCCCCACAGGGTGTGGCGATGAGACAAGGGTGCTATGGCATAGAAACTTCTCGTAGCTTCTAAGATAAGCCATTAAATTTAGAACATGTTGTGCAGAAGCTGCTTGTGATTAACTTAGGTCAGGCATATGTTGCATATTCTTTTTATCTTTTGGCTATCATGGAAAACCAGCTTATGAGTTGATCACCACCACAAGGGTGGCTCAAGAAAAGTAACCGAAACAGCTGTCCTTTTGTACTAGCCGGAGGCGGATCCAGCGGTGGGCTTGAGGGGGTTGACCCCCACCCCCACCTCCCACTCCAACCTTTGTTTTTTTTTTTCAAATTTGCCTTTCCCTTGAGCCCAGTTCAGACGCCTTACCTCTCCTGTGCCGTACCAAACACATTTTCGCTCCGGGGCTCGTATTAAGCGACAAGCCTTGCCTCCCTGAGATTTTGCCTTGCCTAGTTGAAATGTGTCGAAAAAAACCGGTTTGGACGCCATAACACTGCCAAATAGCTACGTACAACTTGGTGCGACACATGAGAGGTACGCCGTCTGAACTGAGCCTTATTGATCATTCTTGAAGTTGTCAGTAGACAAGTCTATTTCACTTCCATTTTTGGAACGATTGTCTTTCACAAAATTCTGGAACCACCCCTGATCAGGTGTAAACTTTGCTAGATTGGCAGATACAGAGTTAACTAACTAAAGACGAATCTTTTTAGTATGGACTCCGAAGGGACAGGCGTACGTGTTATGGAGGTGGTCAGGAAAGGACCGAGGAAGCCGAACCTTTACTTCTAAATCTCCCGCGAGATTCAAACCAACAAAACAAACACAGAACAACAAAGTACATCATCAATCGTTTAAATATTTTTTGACTGTTTTTATTTCATTTTTGTCAATCATATCGCCTTTAGAGATAACCGACGCGGGCATTTAAAACCAAAGTCAACCAAACAATCAGAGGATGGTAGGCCTGTGCTGAAATGACAAGAGCGGAAAACGAATGTCTTGTTTTTGGGAGGGAAAATGCCAAAAAAAAAAAAAAAGTTTTGGTTTTGGCGTAGTTCTACCACAGCCGGTCAACGGGTGTAGTGTTTTTGTTTTTCAACATCACGGGCGGTCCATGTTAACAGCTCTTATGGGAAAATTTGCGAAGAACTGTTCCCGCAAAATTATTTCGGCAAAATTTTACTCCACCACTGAATTTGCCCTTATCACTATTTATTACGAAAGCCCGTTTGTGTACATGTCGAAAAACCGTGCGTCCTCTTCTCAGGGAGAGCAAAATTGTCAACGTTTTTTTTTTAAATAATAATACTAATAATAAACACAATGTCTTATGAGTCTTCTACTACTTTTTGTTTGTAAAGGTTGAGTGTGGTCAAGGGGTTGTGGTAGTTTATTTTTTAAATTGCTAACTTAACTTTATGGGCATCGCAAGAATTAGTTCCCTGCCAAAAATATCAGTATCTCCATGCCGGTCGCAAAAGTTAGTTCTCGCAAAACACAAAACATCGCCAAGTCACAAAATAAAACTCCAACAAAAATTTCATGCCATATATACGGCATGTTCTATAACTTATTGCCCCTTCTTATTAAAAGTTGAGGGTAGCATCTGACGTCAACGCAAACAAAACTGATCACGACCTCAAACAATCAGCCAAAAACAAGGACAATATTAAATGGGGGACAACTTAAGCCCCAAGAAATACCTCTTTTGTTATTACAATGAGGTTTAGACAAAACCTGTCTGTCTATAAAAGCTAATTGATTTTATATTTGCTGCAAATTAACAACGGAGCTGAGTTTTGAGCTCGCGATACCTGGTATTGAACACATTGATGTTTTCGTTTGATCATGAGTGGAACAAAATGGGAGTCTGTTTGGTTTGGATAAACTAAGAGAAAAGTTCGCAAAGAACACTGAGAAACAAGTTATGTCTAACTACGACTACAATAAGGGATACCGCTGGTTTCGCTTTCAAAAGGATTCGACTATTGACCCAAACCTTCCTCCGCTAAGCAGCTACCGTTCCATGAGAGAAGTTAGTCCGTTACTTTGGATTTCAAACGCTGAACATGTAGCAAACAACGAAAGAGGACATGTTCACAGTGACTCTGGGTCTCTTAGCAAGTCAAACGACACATCTTCGCTTCATTTGCCAAGAATTATCCTGGCAGCGTCAATTTCGAACGCTTCCAACGTGGCGCCTAGCGTCAACAGAGATACTGACGCGATTGACATGGGCAATGATTACGCTGAACATGTTCACACGGACGCTTTAGCGTGTTCGCTATACGTACCAACACCTACAGTGATGCTAGGGTCCGAAACTGGTCAAACTAGTTATCCAGGTACTGCAATTCCGCACCAGTTCGGAGTGAAACGAACTCCAGTTCACAAAACGCGAAAACAGCGAGTGATGCGAAAACCCGCAAAGGAACGTCCAAATCTTGGCTCACAGAAAAACCTTGACGATTGTTTGTTTATTCAGAATGGCATACAGCGTTTTCCAGCCAGTCGTAAAGGATTTTTGTCCACAGAGAAAGAAAAGGACATTAACAAGTGGATAAATGGATCTAACAAGTAATCAATAAAACTTTAACTTGCGAGTTTTTTGCCAAACAGGCAGCGGACTTAGACTGTAAAACAGTCCTTTAAATTTCCTTTCGAAACTTCTCAGGAGGAGACGCGTGGAAGCTGACGCGAAACGAAAATAATCGCCAGGGTACCTCGCGCGCGAGCTAACAACCAACTCATGTAAAAAAAAACCAAAACAAAACAAACAAACAAACAACAACAACACCACCATCTTGCGGTTTATTGTTGTTTACTTCGTGCAGACAAGCTCTTCACATTGACAAATATCATAAATAGAAAGTCTAATAAGTATTAAACCAACATTTTCGCTTCAACCTCATTGTGTGTTCTTTTGGTTTGTTATGACTTGGCAGGAAGTCAGGGTTAGGCGGTAAACTTCAGATTGAGGTTGGGCTCGGATGAAGCAAAACGATCATAAAGCCGTCTTCGGCCCAAGCAACTTGCGGTACATAGCCTACGCTAACCTCAATTCCCAGTAAGAAAACCTCCCGGGAGTGATTTCCACATAAAAGTGACGATGGGGGGGGGGGGGGGGGGGACGAGATCGTTGGGCATTTTATGGGGAAACCCTCAAGGAAACGTAACGTGGTTTCATGGGTGTGGCCAGAATGCATATATTTTCAACCCTAAAAGATACCAATTTTAACTAGCTGTTGAATTTGCTGTCATATCTTGCCAACTTCTTCCCTGAAGGTACCAGGATAATTCTAGAAATGGTAATTTCGAAATTTTCGTGCTAAGGGAAGAAATCGATGTAATCCCGTGCCCACTGCAGTAAGCGGTTGATTCACTTGAATTCATTTATTTCAAAATTAACACTTGTGGAAGGGGGAGGGGAGGGGGGAGGGGAGGGGGGAGGGGAGGGGGGAGGCTGGGCAGACACGTGGGCATCTGCCATTTGGTGTGATTTATATTCCTTTTAAAAACAAACAAACAACTGGAACGTGAGTGCTAGTAAAAATTCCAAAGGTGGGGCTGGAAAAATAGAGCAAATATCCCCACATCTGCTCGGCCTCCCCTCAACCCTTTCAAAATAAAGTTTAGGGAACTCTCTGTAAAATCTTTGCATGTGCCCGTAAGGCATATGAGGTCATCACTCCCATATATCACTCTTCTCATGCAACTCCAAAATTTTTGTTATTGTGTGTAAACTGTGTTATTCATATGTCTGATCTCGCAGCAACTCATGAAAAAATATGGTCCGGTTTGCCCTCGGCTGCAGTCAGATCTACTCTAGCAACCACCTTTCATGGGTGGTTACCTCTTATATGGCCAATGTCCACGATTTTTTATTCAGAGCCACTATACAAGTGACTACCTGTCCTGGCTTTTTAAATAGTCTTTTTTGAGACTATGGACTGTAATAAATAAAAATACATGGACAGTAACAGACTTGTCCCCTGCTGTATAACAGTTTGTTTCTCTGGTATTTTTAACTTTGGTATCAGTAGAATTGTTGTTTCCATGGTGATACACAGTAAAACCATCATTCTCTCCACCTATGGCCACACCCACAGCATTTGTAGAAGGTTGTCATCGGTTCATCTGCGGACCGTGTTTGAATCTGCATAAAGTAGGCCCTGTTATGTTCACACTTGGGACAGCGTTCTGTTTGGAATAAAATATTCAACACTTGAAGTCAATTCAAGCACCATACCCAAACAATGTTATTTTGTAAGCACAAAGGTTTGAATAGAAGTTGGCATGTCACACTTTCGCATTTTCCCCATTCTCATTTTTGCATTTGTTGTTCTTGATATCAGTCACCAAATCCCAGTCTCAGGGCCTTGAATGCCATTTTCCAGTGCAACAACAGGTACAAGGAACCCCAGTTCCCATTTTAAATGGTAAGAAAAGGTTAAGCCCCAAGAGTGACAAGCATCTAATTTGTCCTTACAATATCACTAGTTGTTCAAATATACAGGTCCTGAGAATAAAGGAAATGATCACCAGACATGAAATGTGTTGATGTTTAATCTAATTCTCCCAACTAGTAACATAATAAATATATGGAGAACAGTATGGAGAATATGCATGTGGATATTGGGGGTCCAATGTGTATTTGAAACTGAACACTTATACAAATAAATACATGAATAAATGCTGGGTTCAAGTATATAAGATTGAGTTTCAAATAAATGCGACTACATCACCATTCGTAATCTACTGTGAGGAGAGTTGGAGGGTGTGTAAGTGGCCTCTTACCCTATATACCACCACAGGCCACCCACAAAACTAGGAAGATCACTTCTCCCACAAATGGCCATGGGGCACACACCACCTACAACACTAGCAGTATCACTGCTCTCGTGAACCATGAACCATCGGCTGGCAATAGACCTAGTGGGTATTACTACTCCCCAAAAAACTAAGAGCGTTAGTACTGCACCCTCAACAGAGTGTGACACTGTAGCTCATCATACCTTCTGTGGAATCCACATTTTCCCAGGCTTCTTTTCCACCCAAAACATCATCAACTTCCTTTAACTTGGGGTACTTTTTGCTTGATATCTGTTGAAAACAATCAGGCCAAAACTATATGTCACACAAACAGAGGTTTTGAATTTTGTCTTTTTATCTCGTGGTTGTGATAGCAACTATGAGATATTGTAGGGGAGTCGAGCGCATTCCTGAGCACATTCCTAGTATTTTCGTGAGCTCTCGTATAGATTCGCCGATGTTTGTGAGATCTTCGATATTCCCAAGAAAGGAACTTTACTGTATCATCGTGCTATGTCGGAAACATTTTGTTATTTTTAGGCACTGATGTATCAGATAACAAGGGTGCCTGGAGCTCTTGTTGTTTAGAGTGATAACTTGTGTCATTTATTAATGATTTCACTCTCACTAATATTCAATATGTTACCTTACCTCAGGGTGTACCCCTTAAGATTGCCGCACATTGATACATACAAATGCATTAGGCTCCTAAGATTACAACCTTCTCACTGACACATATAGATTAGTTTTCACTGTGAAATTGAACCCTGGGGCTGCATTCACGAAGGCCTCCTGAGTTAAGATGTATCCTAAGTGTTGTTTCTTAACAATAGTCTATTGCTGGAATAACAATACGCTACTGTCAAAAAGACAACACTTAGGATGCATCTTAGCTTAGGAGGGCTTCATGAATCTCACCCCTGCTTTACAGACACCCAGTTAATGGAAGATTCCATTTTTTATCAGCACCCCACTCCCCCCACCTACAGAATGCCAGATCCTGTTACTCCAGGTTTTTTTTGTTGGCACCTCTGAAGAGTGCATCTAAAGGGTCCACAATCTTGTCAGCTTCTTTGAAAAATATTCCCACCTCCTCTAACAGAGACCCCCTTCTATGGGGGGAGGGGGGGAGGGGGGGAGGGGGGTTCAGAAAATAAGTGTCCCAATATCGACGCTTTGTTATTTCAGATGGGTCTATTGGTTCCAGCCAACACTTTCTCTGCAATTAACCCAGTTATTCTAACACCTTTTTATATGAACACTGTTTCTGGTAAACATGGTGTCTGTAATAACGGTTTTGACTGTATTTGCATCTCTATTAACTTAGCTCTGTAGTTTGGCACATTGACAAAAAAAGCAAAAATCCTGAAAGCTTATTCCTTAACCTTAACTGCAGGTATTAAATCCATTTCTTATCTTATAGAAATGACTTGCTGTGATTGAAACTCGATTTAAGCTTATAATGTAAAATTCCTTCAAGTGAAGTACTCACCTTTTTCGTGATATTATAAACATAAGGACACGTTTGACAGGCAAATCTATAACGGGAAGGTCCTGTTCCTTCCTCTACTGTCAAAACATTAGAACACGTTGGACAAAACAGCAGCATTCTAGCGATCGAATCTTCCACTTCAACATGTGCATATTTCGAGAAGTTTTCTCTCCCATTCTTCACGTTATGTACGCGGAACTAACTGTAACCTAAAAGCAACCGCTGCCCAGAACGACCCTGTGCCGCTCTTTCTACTTCGTCTCTTTCGTCTCTTCCCGATATTTTGCGGAAAGCAAAAAGCAAAGGCTTGGAGATGAACCATTGAGAAACAGAGAGATTAAAGGAGTCTGGTTTGACCTTGGTAAGATATTTTTCCAATATGTAGCTGAGAACACTAATTGTGAGGAGATGAGCCAACGCGCGCGCACGAGTTTCCGCGCAGGGACGCGCGCGGGTGCGTATTTCATTTAACAACTTTTACGTGCCCCAAGTAGCATCAAAGTACCTCCAAAATATCCTCGCAAATTCAGTTGTCTTTCACTCCTACGAACGTACGGAAGCAATTGGTGACGCTTTTTAAGTTAGCAGCACGTCGTTTCGTTTTGACCAATCCAAACCTTTCTATTTATATCAACCACCTTTCATATTGGCGCGCTTTTGCGCGATGAAAATTCAGTTTACGTTGGCGTATTATTTTCACTAAAACACAAAACTGTGATCAATATATAACCTGTTTTACACGAGCTGAGAAATTCCTCACCTGAAATATCCACTATTTTAAATCCCAAGGTGAGTAAACGTTTTCTCCTTGCCCTACAGGAACATATTAGCTGGTTGAATAAGTGATAATGCTGAACCACTATCGAGCCAGAAACAATTTGATTTATTTTACATGTATCAATTATTAGTTCGGTTTTTGTGTGATAACAAAACTATAAACTTTGTTAGCAGCACGACCAGACTGCTACGTAAAGACTCAACGGCCAGTGGACGGAAGTTAGCGGAGACATTACTAGTAATCTACTGTGGAAAGCAAAGAAATATGCAGACTATGAGACGGCTAAAACTAAAAAAACAGCTGTCTACGGTTGCAACCCTGCTCTGTTGAACTTCTATTAGTGTCGTGTTGATGTCTTGCAGAGTCAAATCTTTCTACGTAGTCAGATCAGCCTTGCTGCTTTGTTTGTCATAAAACTAAAAAGCCAATATTTTCCCGTCCAACGTTCGAACTAACTTCGTAAATGATTTTCACATTTTTAAGCTTGCCAAGCGCACTTCTTAGTAAAATTTCAAGAGACTTAATACCAAGGGCCCTTTTGGTGCGACTACCGATTGCTTCCCCCCCCCCCCCAACAAATGTGATCTGTGAAACATTAAGCAGGTCATCATTACTGGCTAACAATGCACACTTCTTTCTCTCGTTTGGCTACTAATCCTAAATATTAAGGTGTCAGAATGTGCGAATTTATGCCGGATACGTACAGAATGCGCGTTTGACAAAAATTTTCCGGTTCTTGTAAACACGTGGTTTTTCTCCTTTTTCTTTTTTTTTTTGAACATTTCAAACCACAAACACAGTTACTGAAAAGTGCAACAGAGTTGCGTTTTCTCAAACAGTATACGTTTTATGTATTTTATGTCATTACTTTCGACACTGTTTATCCAAGATAAGCCAAATGCATCTTTATTGTGACAGATGTTCACTGCGGTGACAATATTAGGTCTATTAGCAACTCAACCTGCGCGAAGCATCTCCGTTACAGCTCTTCTAGAAGTGAATATTTAAGAGAGGGCTATAAAGACTCACACAACTGGCTTTTTAAAAAACCGACTTCATTTGTAAAAACAGCGGAGACGATTAATTTAACTGTAATTTTATTAGTAAGATAAAAAAATAAACATTTTAATTTTGCTGTTTTACCGATAGCCTGCGAATACAGCCGCCTCTCATTTTACCGAAAATTTGCCGGTTTGCTAAATTGTCGGAAATCTTCTGTCCCAATTTTCTGACAGATGCAAAGAAAATTGCTCAGCGCCTGTTAAAACAAAACTTTTATTTTTATTTTTCTCTTTTTAAATAGCTTCTGCTCTAAGGGCAAAGAGAGGAACATTAAAAAATATAATGAAATAAAATAATTCACATCCTCAGGATACTGGATACTGTTCTTAACTGAAATGTGATATTGCGAGCATTAAAATAGGAAAGTGGTTTCCTATTTAATATTAAAAGCGTGTTAAATGACAAGTTATAAACTCATGAATATTTTCTTTGTTTCAGGCTATAACACGTCTTATTCCACGGATAAACAACAACAAAAATCTTGATTTCTTTATGCCGATCAGACAACACTGTCACCTTTTGACAGCGGAGATGATGAAGGATCATAGAAATATGACCCGACGAATTTAACCTTGACGGACGTACCTTGCGCGAGTTTTAGCATAGAATAGAGCGTAGCTAAAGCGCAGTCACACGACACTTAGTTTTCTCATTACCATTTGAAAAGCTTCACCAGTGAACTCAATTGAATTCCTAATTGCCTTGCTAGTCAAGCTACGCATAATAGTGAAGAGTGCTTTTTAACAAGGACGACGTTTAGAACTTCGCTGGTTAAATTCGCGGAAGCGATCGACGCTTAGAACGAACATATATTTATCCTTGTCAGGAAGTTTGCAATGCCCAGGAATATTCAAGGTAATGATCGACATGACAAGTGAATTTGGGACCTTTTTACGGGGTTGGAAAATTTTCAAGAGTAAACAGTGATTCATGGTGTAACAGGAATGATTTATCTTCTTCCTTTATGGTATCTTGTTGGCGTTTGCAAGGAGTCGAATGTTACATGAGGTGACAGATTTTGGAACTTCCATTTTGAACTGAGAACCAGTCGCTCTTCACCCGGTACACCAAAGGTCAGTTTGTGAAAATAATCCGCTTATATCTTCGGTTTATATGGGTTCATGTTTGCATTCCTAATGATTTACTTCACTGCTTTTCATTGTTTAGTATCTTGTAGGTTTCCACTTTAGACTGAATAGGTTTAGTTTATGTCCATTCATATACCGAAGGTTTATAAATGTCTGAAAGTTTATCCCACAGAGGAAAAATCACCCAAGACGTTATTGCCCCGTATATGATCAAGTCCTGAATACAACACATTTAAGTAATTTACCGAAATGTTTCTTTTATTTATTTCAACATACTACAGCCATATCTCTCCTTACGGAGAGTCACCTCTATAATACGGACACCTCTCTATTGCGGACAGTTGGCTTAATCAGGAAAGAAATTTGTATCAACTCTACACACGGGACTCTACGATCTGCTACTTACTGAGTTACTCTGTTACACGGACACTTCGATGATACGTATACTCATGTGCCCCTTTGGTGTCCGCACTTAAGAGATACGACTGTATTTAGCCACCATCGGTTGCACAACCAAACAAATGTGTCCCCTCAAACTGTTTTAAAATACCTTGTGAAACTGAGGATAAAGTGTAAATATAAACAGGAAATGCGTTCAAAACAACGTTCGTGGACGTAAGCGCGCACATAAGCTCGCGCGCGCTCTGACGGAACTGCACGCTCGAAACAGCACACAAATAATATTTGTTTTCCGCGGAGACAATTGCGGAGATTGATCCCGTTTTGTTGTAGCGCGAGTATGTCTCACTTTATATCGACATAGAGGCGAGCGAGATACGCGCGTGATAGAACAAGAAAAATGGCCTCGCGCGTATGTCATGAGCAGATATAAACTCATTTCCAGAATTTTCTCAAATAACACGGCGTGCCAAACCACAGATCTTCTCTCAAGATTTTGGCCTTTGAAGAAAAATGGGAGAATCTTCCTAATCAGGAAGTTATATAATTGAACTTGGACAACACTTTATTCACAGACGGCTTGCGTTTCAATCTATTCCAAATTTTTATTTTAAAACGACGACCTTCTGGGGTTTCCTCGCTAGACTTGGTATAGTACCATTATCAGTTCTGTTAAGGACATAGCTAAGTTTGAAGTCGGACACGCTACTGCACTCAAACTGGTCGCATGATCTGTCTTGAGAGACTGAAGGGGAACTGCTCTAAGTCTCAGTGGGACGTAGAATGGACGCAGAATGACCGTAAATCAGTTGAGGTAGCGATGCGCGCCTCCTTAGCTATAGATTCATGTTTAACTAGACTCCGTGAAGCAATAGTTTTATTACACAGACGAACCGAAGGGGCAGGAGATTCTTTGCCCAAATGACTTTTTGGTCGCTTTCTGACAAAGCCAACTGTCCGTAATAGAGAGCTGTCCGTGTTACAGAGGAATCCGTGAAAGTGGTTCGACCGTGAAGACTTATAGATTCTAAGCAGAAAGCTGATTTATTAACCAAGCTAAACGTTTCCTTTGATAGTGGTGATATACTTCTCGCTCGTCTTCCCACTTCTTAATTGCCTCCTAGTACATGACTGAGCTGATAACCGCAGGGTACCAATTAGAGCACCTGATTACACCGCCTCGCATTGGGGTCACTGGTAGGCGGCGACCGGCGGTGTACGGCCTTCTTTTTGAACTCAAATAGTGGGTTACTTTGTCCTGGTTTTTAGCTAAATACTTTTGAAAATTGTCTCAGACGCCGCCTGCTTTGGCTTGCACCGACATCTTCAGAATTTCTTAAAAGTATCCCATGTTAAGGGCTAAATGTAATTGAACCCGTCTGAGTGAAACCTTACCTTCGTCTAAACTTAGCACTTATAAACGAACATCTTCATAGATGGAGTGATCATTTTCCAGTGATTGCGTCTC
The DNA here is from genome assembly GCA_964017195.1 of Siderastrea radians. Classification (NCBI taxonomy): domain Eukaryota; kingdom Metazoa; phylum Cnidaria; class Anthozoa; order Scleractinia; family Rhizangiidae; genus Siderastrea; species Siderastrea radians. The sequence goes on from OZ024898.1 coordinate 31,359,425, forward strand.
AGGAAACCCACTTGTAAGGACTCACTGTAGTTGTTTATGGAAGAGTGGAAGCGCGGTCAGCATGGATTTCATCAGGAGCCCATCGCTTTAAGGCGGTTCTGAGGCAAAAGGAAATTGGATGCAAGTAAATAAAGCGAGGTACATAGGGTGTTGTGGGAAAAGACGAGAAGAAAACAAATAACACAATTAAAAGCAGATCTTGAACATCTGAAGGGTGCAGATAAAGTTGCCTTTGTCTTTGCCATAAAACCCCGTTGCGCCTCCCGCCACTAGCATCCAGTCTCCTCTCGGCTTGAGAGCGGGCCGAGCGAGCATAAGAGTCTACTCGTTACGAGCCCATACAATTTGGTCAAAAGGCATCATATTTGACGGTAAAACAGCGGGTAGTGTTTTTAACTCTAGGCCATTTTAATGGAAATTCGAGGAGATTTAAAGTCGATGGCGAATCTCACGCATACGAATCTACCAGAGCGATTCTAACTCGTTTGCGTTTGAGGCGGAATTGGCTGCCCCAGGCCTTATCTTTTTAGCAGAGGCAAAGTGGATGACAAAAAGACAAAGTGTGCGCCGGCGAAATTAAGCAGGTAACCTATTTGTCATGTAATAACTTCAGAATGCAAATTCAAACTTAGATCTTGCACTTCATTAATTTGCAGATTCTTGACGTAGAGATTCCACTCAATTCCGACAACAACTGCAACTGTTTGTGGCAGATACTGACCACGATGTTCATTGCCAAGAAATGCGCCGTTGTTTTCCAGTTCGTACTCTTACTCAGTTTCTTGGCTTTCATCTGTACCGCAAATAGTTACTCCCCAGATGATCCAAGACATTACGGTCCACCTTCGGGAGCTGCTCAAGCAAAGATTCACTCTTCGCCATCTCAAGTGGCCAAAATTGATGGCGATGTCTTTCTTGGAGGGCTTTTTCCTGTTCACGCCAAAGGGAATGGATCGACCGTATGTGGCGAAATTAACGAACAGGTTGGAATCCATCGAGTCGAGGCAATGCTTTATGCTATCGACCAGGTATGCTTTTTGTTATTCCTTCCGCAAATGCGGTTCTTTTATTTGTGGTCCACATAAATTTTACAAAAACAGAAAAAATTTATTCAGACTTGAAAATTTCTAGAGTGAAAAATCAGCAACGCCTTTACTCGACTGAAAGCACTGCGCTAGCAATTTCTTCTTTTAAACTAACATCAGGATTTCGTCCGCAAACTGGCTCGAAAGTTATGAGCGCATTACATTACCGATACTTACACGTTAGGCTGAAGCAGTTTTAGTCTATTTCTGGAACATATGATAGATTTTCCCCTTTAAACTAATTTTTGTTTATTCGTTTTTGGTTAAAATTGAAAAGTGTTTTTGAACGCTGCAATTTGCTATCTGACGCCTGATTGACTTGAAATTGCCTCATTTTTAAAGTTTTCAATATAAACCATTCATAAACCGTTTTGACCCTTTTATTTAAGGAAAATACACTTAAGGAAAACTGACATTTTTTAATGAAATTCATATCTGAAGCTCAAAAAGAAGACGAAACATCGATTAATACGGTTTTGCTTTTTTTCACGATAGAATAAAATTACTTTCAAAAACGAAGTCTTCTGTAGCCAGATTTGCATTTTTGTAATGAGAAAGGCAAAGTTGATAATCGAGCAATTTTTCAAAGTCTTTGTCAATCTTTAGTTTAATTTTCTTAGCGTAATTAAACAAAACCAGAAATTCTGATCAAACGTCTGTCACTAGATGCCATTTTATTATTTTTTTCAATTGCTTTGCCATACAAGACTCAGGAACACTGAATTTCAAGTTCTGCCGTGTTCTGCACCTCCGAACTGCGGAACAGCTTTTATCATTCACCACATTTTTTGTATACCTGTAATAATAAGATTAATAAGTGCTCGTTTGAATAAATAAAAAAGTATGTCCTTCTTAGAGTTTTATCCGGTTAGCTATTATTGGTATACTACAGCAGGTCTTTTCATTTTACTTGTTATGACGTCACAATGGGTTCCGTGTTGATATTGCGGTAATATTCTACTTCAAGGCGTTTATTTATTTGTCCAATTCCTTATGCGGGTAATAAATATGGTACAGAGCCTCTTGAAAATTTCACACCTTCGCAAACATTGTTCGTCGACAGTGCAACAAAATTAATTCTACAAAAACGCAAAATGCGCGCGTTTTTCATTTCTCAAAATGAAATTTCGGAAAAACAAACGCAGAAAGGTTCTCTTTCCCCCTAAGCTCTCACTCTTGAATATCTGAGCCTTCTTCTCCAGGAACTGAATTAAATTTGATAAGAGAAAGAGGGAGGAGGATTGTGCACGTAACAAGTTTCATATTTAAATTGATTACACCTATCAGAAGTTCCTCAATAGTTTTGTCTGAGATAAATACGGTAGTTTCATTTTAATTTTATTTTTTATGTGGTCCACGGCGTCACAGTGCGATAAGGTGTTTAGCATATGGTCATCAAAGTCTTCACGCATCAACTTCAACTTTCTTCGCTGTTTTTCTCTGGCTTGTTTTTGAAAGTGCTTGAATTCGAATCCTTGCCAAAGGATTAAGTCGCTTTTGGTTTTGAGTTCCACAGTTTTGGGTTTATCTTCAAGTTTTAAGAACTAATTTGTCAAGGAAAAGAAGAGCTAAACTCGAAAGTAATTTATTCATTTTTTTTCAAATACCATTTGTAATATGCACACTAATTGCTAATTGCCCGGGCCTCTAACTATTACAAACTTGGAATTGTTCTAGGTACCAAAATCTTGATAGCTCAGCAATACAGCGTTTGCACGCGTAACAAAAAGTTCATGTCAAATCAATTTTTTTCAGTGCTCAGTTTTCGTGAAAGAAGTCGTGTTCCTCGTTTCCAGGACCTTCTCTCTTTCTCCTTCGAGGAAATAAGAGAAAGAGCCCTGGGAATGAGGGTGAGAGGTCGCTTAGCAGCAAGACATATCCTTGTGACAGACGTCATATTGACTTCAAACCTTTCAGGATACTCCCAAAGAAAAGCCAAGTTCTCGTTGCTGGGATGGCGCTGTTTAATTATTTTTTTGACGATCTGTAATTAGATGAACTCAACAACATTATTTCACAGAAATATAACACAGCTTTTCCCAGGTTCTCTTGGCTGGGCAATCCAAGATGGCAGCTTCTTGGCCCATTAAGCCACCATCTTGGATTGTCTTACCCGAAGAGGCCCGAAGACATTGGGAACGAAGTTGCATTAATTTTGGATCAGTGCAATGTCCTTTTGAGGAAGTTGGCCCTGGGTCAAGCCATAATCCATTGTTTCTCACTCAATTCGTCCTTAAATAGGTAAACGACAACAGTAACCTTCTTCCAAACGTCACCTTGGGCTTAGAAATCCGCGATGACTGTGGAACTGTGAACACGGCCCTGGAACAATGCTTGAACTTCGTACTTGGCACACTGGCCAACAAGGAACAAATATGTAGTTTCTCACAGGACCCTCCTGAGGTGACCAAAAAGGCTACCCTGGGAGGGGTGGTGGGTCCATCTTACAGCACTACTACTATACAGGTCAGTATGAAGCATAACTGGACTACATTTTATAGAAAAAAGGCATTCTGTTGCCTCCTGGGTATTACGAACGTTTCGTAAGTCTGAGCCTAGTAGCTCAGCTTTCCTTAACGGTTCGATGATGATCAACTCAACTCAATTAAAATCAAGTTATGGAGAGAGGCAATACGAAGAAAGACAATGTGGAGTACAGTTTCTAGTCTAAGGAAATACGACGACACGGCAGAAACGAAGCGTAAACCACCCACCCATTGATCTTTCGAGAGACCGATCGAATGTCCATCACTACACCATCGCTGCACTTTCACCAGCCTAGTACGCGGACGTTTTTTTTCCGCTCACTCGACTTGGCGCGAAATTTCGTGACGTCACCGAATGGCATGCCAAGACGTCATGACAATTCGCGCCAAGTCGAGTGAGAGGGAGGAGAGCGCCTGTGTACTGTACTTCCATTGCTTTTCATTGGTTGCATTCATTTTCGATCGAGCTATGATTGGCCCATTGCGTTCTTATTTTTGTGCTTTTTGTGGTTGACCAGATGTGGTTTTCTTTTGCTTTTAGTTTTACGACAGCATACAACAAAACTACAATAAAAACCACTTTATCCTTACCTTACCTTGAGCAAATTCATTTTCTTCTTAGGTCGCCAGCCTTCTTCGTCTCTTCGATGTTCCACAAGTCAGCTATGCTGCAACAAGTGCTGAGTTAAGCGACAAAGACAGATTTGAATATTTCGCTCGCACCGTGCCTCCGGATTCATTTCAAGCTCGTGCCATGGTTGACATCGTTCGCTATATGAACTGGACAGCGGTTTTCGCTGTGCATTCGCGCGGTAGCTATGGTGAGCAAGGTATGCTTATATTCAACAACTTTTCTCAACATTTGAACGTTTGCATTGCTGATCATCGTCTGTTGGAACCAGATTTTACTGCAGAGCAATATGACAAGATAATCGACAGATTTCTCAAAGAGGACGACATTCACGTCGTGGTTATGTTTTGTAATTCTGAGGATCTGCGCTCAATGCTTCTCGCTGCTAAAAGAGCACAAAACAAAGGCATTACAAAGCGGTTTATCTGGCTGGCGAGCGATTTCTGGGGGACAAGATTTCGTCACCTCGAAGGACTAGAAGACATTGCAGACGGTGCTATTACTATCGAGTTCCAAACCTTCGACACGCAGTTAAAACCGTTTTATGATTATTTTTCCAAACTTAACCCATTAAATAACTCGCGAAATCCTTGGTTTCGAGAGTACTGGGAGAAGCGTTTCGATTGTAAGTTTGGAAACGATTCGTCATTAAAACGTCACTGCAATGACTCAGACCATCGCTCGTCTCTTCTTGAGAGATTCGACGCTAAGGTTCCTTTTGTCATTGATGCGGTCTTCTCGTTTGCACATGCACTTCACAATCTCCACAAGAACGTGTGCAAAGGTGTCCCAGGCTTTTGTCCTGAGATGCAAAATCTAGATCGTACAGTCTTGCTTTGGTATCTTCGGAATGTGTCCTTCAATGGAACAACAGGGCTTGTTAAGTTTGATGCCAACGGCGATAGCGCGGGAAAATACGACGTTTATGTGTTTAGAAAATCGCTCCAAAATTCTTACCAAAAGCTGGGCAGCTGGATTGAGGGTGACTTGACTTTTGACCCCTCTGGGCTTATTCAGGGGAGTGCTTATCCTGAATCGCATTGTGGGAAGCCTTGCGGTCCTCGAGCCATAAAGCGCATACGCGATACGCTGTGCTGCTGGACATGTGAAACGTGTGACGAGGACTCGTACGTAGCCAACGAGTTCACGTGTAAGTCATGTGATAAAGGCATGCAACCCAATGCTACGTTTGACGGTTGTGAGCCATTGTACAAAAAACATCTCAGCAGTGTTTGGATCGTCATCGTTGTTACTCTTGCGTCTTTTGGAATCATCGCTACTTTTATCGTCTGTGGAGTGTTTGTTAAATTCGCTGACACGCCACTCATCAAGGCATCCGGTCACGAATTGTCCATTCTTCTTCTTCTTGGATTGTTACTGTGCTACGGCTTTGCGTTTGTTATGGTTTCGTATCCAAGCAAAGCCGTATGTGCGATTCAAAGATTTGGAATCGGATTGTGTTTTACTATTTGTTACGCTTCCCTGTTGGTCCGCACCAATAGAATAGCGAGGATTTTCAGTGGGGTAAAGACCCCTTCTTTTATCAGCCCCAAGTCTCAACTCCTTATAACTGCTGTCATAATAGCGCCAGGGCTCGCAATGGCAGTAACAGAGATTTCAATTCACCCACCGGAAGCTGTTTTTTCGTATGAACATAAAGACTACGTGCTCATCAAATGTAACTTCAGTACTGTTGGGATGGTGACGTTGTTTGGATACAACGCAGTTTTAATCGTACTTTGCACGTTCTATGCGTTTAGGACTCGTAAAACGCCGTTAAACTTTAACGAAGCAAAATTCATTGGCTTTTGTATGTACACAACATGTGTGATATGGATTGCTTTTCTGCCTGTGTATTACGGCGTCGGTGGAGGTTTTGAAGCTGTCGCGTTGGCATTCAGCTCTGTAATTAGCGCGACAACTATTTTGATCTTTATCTTTATGCCTAAGGTGTACATTGTTTTATTGAAACCTGAGAAGAACATCAGGAGTAACTCCAGATTGAGGTCCAGAACAAAGTCGCTAGATTTTAATTTGTCAGAAGGCAACGGCGATTGCAACGGTAAGTCACTAGACTACGAGCAGTCTCTTTTTCCTCTCAGGGATAGTCGAATGAAAAGAACATGGGAGCGAGCACGCTTAGAGCCGCTCCCTACACTAGCACCTTTCACGCGCGCGACACGTTCACGCAGCAGGCGATTTTTGCGCTCTCTCGCGTGTTCTTTTTGCTCTAATATCCCTGAGAGGAAAGAGAGACCGCTCGCAGCCCAGTAGACGTTCGTTAGCCAAGGACGTCAACCGGAAGTTTTCTGTTTCCCTTTTGACGCATTTTGACATAATGGCGATCCACCGGTGACTTCATTCATTGTTTTTGCTCTTCGCCAAAGACTGGAAGAAAAACTCTGGTTTTGGTGACCGGAGGCTTGTCATCGTGAAGAACGCGAAGTAAACCAACCAAATCCTTGTCTTCAAACTTTTAAGGGTCTCTTCAGAATTTGATTTGACCGCCCTGTTGGAGGACTGGGAATCGTGTCTCATGGGTTTTTAAGGAAAAGGAAAATTTGGGCGGGTAAATGTAATTCAAGAGTCTAGTTAACTGCTATCGTGAAACAAGCGAACGCGTCGGCGCTAAAAACCCAATGTGTATGTTTTGTAAGCCGCCATAGAAGCTCGTTACTAGGGTTATTTCTCTGCCTGTCCCTGCCCAAACAAAAACGTCCCAACTAAATTTAGGAAGGAAATAAATTCAGAGTATTCAAATGTTTTGAAGTCCATCAGCGTGACCGGAAGTGGGTATTTTTCGCGCGTGCCAATCAGTGACAGTGTACATAAACCATTGTCCCTTTAAACCATTTTGAAGAGCCCACGTTCTGCACCGCTGATCAATGTTTTCCAGCGCTGTCAGTGAACGCTTGCCATGTTGCACGTGTACTGCAGGCTCAGTGAACTCTTATTAATTGCTTTCTTTTGTGTTACTACAGGCCAGTCATATCGTAATCCTACACAAAGTTTGCCTGCTACGTCGACGCTAATAATGAACTCTTCCATCAAGAAAGGGTCATCACCACAGCCGTGTGCGCAGAAAGTACCTCGCTTCACAGCGATATAGCATTCTTAGAAAATGTTAAAAAAGTACTAGGGCTGTGATTGGTCAAATGGAGTGCATTATATCGCGATAATACACGAGCCCTGCAGCCATGTCTGTAGCACTTACCTCGCGTCTGATACAGCATTCACCAAAAAATCTTATCAGAATTCAAATATGAGATCGACTATCCGATCAGAATTCGGGTACGAAATCGACTTTCCAATCAGAATTGCAGTATGAGATCGACTATCCAATAAGAATTGAAGTGTGAGATTGACTATCCAATCAGAATTCGAGTATGAGATCGACTATCCAATCAGAATTGAAGTGTGAGATCGACTATCCAATCAGAATTGGAGGATGAGATCGACTGTCCGATCAGAATTTGTTCGCTTGTGGCATTGAGTTGGTTCCAGGGGAAGCCGTTTGCGAATTCTGATTGGATCTCACAAAAGCACGCGAATCAACTAAAAGTGTTGACATTTTTACGTTCTTCGCTATAAAAAGATGTTACATAACAAAAAGGTCAAACATTACTGACAAGGTTAATACTACACGGCATCCTCCTTCACCAGTTGAACCCAGGGACCCTGACAGGGACCCCCACCGGGCACCACACATTTGATTCTTAACAGACGCTGAAATCGGAAACTTCCTGGCATCCCCAATGAAGTTCTTTTAAGCATGGGCATTGAGCTTCTTGAAATGAGTGAATGAAAATCGCCGTGAAATGTACACCGAAAAATAAAAGAAAATGTGTAAGATGAATTTATGTCACTTTACAGTTTTTTAAAAATCCCACAAGCGAAGTGTATAGCATACGTGTAAAGTTGTCCTTTTCTTTAATAAAATGGACTTGGTCTGTTAGATTTATTTGACTTGCATGACGCCTTAGAGTGCAATACAGTCGTTTTTTTATCTTAAGACTCTCGAGAGAAGCGCGCGAGAGAAGAAAAACGCTAACCCGCGAGGAGCGGAGCGCACACAAGCTCTCCCCAGTCTCACTCGTCTATTTCACGCTTGCTCCAGACTTTTCGCTCGAAGATCGCGTCTTTCTCCGTACGACTGACGCAAAAAATACGACTGTTTTGTAGTCTAATGACGCCTTAGATCGTAAAATATCGGCTTATACTAGGGGTAACTGGCCGCGAATAACTGGGGCTAAATAATATAGCGAACGAACGTTACCAGAAATATGCTTTAAACTACTGACCTGATAAAGGCTTTATCCATTTATCCATAACGTGATTAGTAACACTTTCCTTGCAATGTTGGGCTGCGTTTAATCAGTTGATTTGTCGTATCTTTATTGCGTTAAAAATTAATTTATAAAGATTTACTCTGTATTATTGCAGGACACTATAATTAACAGGAATCCAATTTAATTTCATCGTGTGGAAATTATTTAGAATTCGACAAAATGCGGCGGAATTTCTTATTTTGTTGTTGGTTTATAATCATTCAATTGATTGAAAGCACAAGCTTTCGTATGATGGAACTCAGCTTGACACCAGTTTCCCGGTCGCGTGTGGAAAAATATTATATAAACATTCAACGCTTGAATCTCTCTTGACATCTGTTATAAAGCGGTTGTTTTTTAAATACCTTTGAAGAAGGTTCTACTTTATTCACCTCAACCGTTATTTTTATTACTAGCGGAATCTACCTGATTTTGGGTCTTAACGGTTGTACACGGAAATCGTGTACAATTCAGTTAGCTTTTTACCACCAACTAGTTTGTCCACTTTTGTCCTTTGTCTTATTGAGAAATTTCTATCAAAGGTCATTAAGTGAAACAGGTTAAAAACATCTGTATTTCACCCGTTCAAAAAACAGAATTATGAACATCTCTTTTAGAGAAACTTCATTTAAGCAAACCGAACATTTCAGGACCTTACAACATTGCAAAACTACTATGAAATCCGACTACGCGTTTAGTTAATTTGAAATGGGATAAATGGAGGAAAACTCTGGTAATTTTGTTAAAACTGTCATGGTGAGTTAAGGCTTCTTTGAACAATGAACGCTCCGTGGGTGACGATTATTTTGCTGTTTTCGTTTAGCGTATTTCCATGGCGGTCGTTCGACTTCATCCAATCATAAATCAGTAAGACATTTCCTAGTATTCCGCCTAGCTGGTGGAACATTAATAAAACATTCGTCTTCTTTCAAACCTAAACAAGAAGCCATGAAACTTTGGAGCCGAAAGTCTTTCACTGGATAAAAGTTTCATTGAATTTCAACTGAGGTAGGAAGATCCCCGGCAGCTAACTTGTTTATTACATTTTGTAAACTCGAACAAAGACATCTGCTAAGTAAGCCATATGCACAACCTTGCAAGTTGTTTAAAATGCAAAATTTACTCTCTTAAATTACCAGCGTCAATTTAAGTGCAAGAAATTATGAAACAAAAAGGTCTTTCGCGAAAACTTCTCCAGTAGCAAGCCAGAAAAGAGAAGATTAAATTAATTGGCAAATTGGACAAAATATATATTCCAGAGGAAAAGTTAGACTTGGGCTAGACATTTCGAGAACAAACTAGCGAGTTTAAAGGATTACTGAGACAAAATATTGTGGCACTGAAACAACACACCCTGTGTCTTTTAACTTTATATGTTCGCAAGTCGTTCGGGCAAAGTTTTTATTTCGTTTTCCCAAGCTGGCTTGTTTTGGCAGAGCCTAATAAGAAATAATTCAGGTTTAGTAATACGACAAAAACATGGCCAGCTCAGAGGTAGTATTTACTTTCTCATAATATTACTTTTAATAAAATTTTTTCACCCGACGTAGTGTTAATTTGCGCGCCTTGCAAGGTTTTCATCAATGGCTTCTTTAGCGATTTTTCTACCAAATTTTCCAGGTTTCTCACATTTACATGCAAAATACTCAATTTATTTTACCTTGTCATATATAGTCGATTGAAGTAACTTCATATTAGCCAAGAATTTCACATATATAAACTGGTTTAATCCGAGTTTACAAGTACCTACCCACAAGGGAAATTTAAATGAGCGCACGTAGACATAACATATTTACAAACAAGTTTAATGCATGGTTCAATTTTGCCTGTAAACATCCCCTCCCCGAGCAACCCCCGGGACAAATCCAGTCCTTCGGGCCCGGGGGTGGGGAATTGTTCGAAGCAGTCTTGTCCCGGGGATGGGTGGCGGGGCAAATCGAAAATAACTTGTCATTGTTCTCGTGAGCTACTTCTCCGTTGACACGATAGAGCCGGACTGCGTGGAGAAGACTGCCTAGCTACCTTATTTGTGCTTAATTTCGCGATTTTGGCGAGACAGTAGAATTTTCGCGGGTTTTATTTTCGCAATTTCAATAGGAAAATATGAAAAAAGGGCAAAAAAGTAGTTAAAAAGGGCGAGGATTTTTATCCGCGGGTAAAAATCGCGAAAAGCGCGAAATTAAAGACCCGCGAAATTAAGTACCAACAAGAAAGCCCATTGGGCATTTTAACCGGCCATTCTGACCCTCCCACCCCTAGGTTTCACAAATGTTAGCGCGATTGTGCTGAAAAACGCAAATTCACTCAAACGTTGAATGTCGATATAAATTTGTCCACAACTGAGAATACTCACACAGGGACGACGAAGTATTAACTGTTGTGCCTAGACCTTAAATACAAACAGTGAACATAGCAGTAGAATCAAAGATAACGCTTGATAAACACGAGCTCGAGCAGATCGTCAGAGTATGGGGCACGTCAAGGCATATCTCATGACGTGATGTTTAAATCCGGTTTGATAACCCAGGAATCCCCTTGCAAAACTAAACAAGCGAGCGGGGACGAAAGTCGCCCACGTCTTTGAAAGCTAGCGCGCCTGTCGAGCCGCAATCGATTTCGCGCTCACTCGCTTGTTTTTCTTTTCCTTTACTAGTCTGAACGGAAAGAGAGACTGCTCGTAGCCTTTAGCGAACACCACACACAAACTACACAAATCCGTCGATAATATTCAGATATTTTCGTTCTTTCAATGCAAAAAGACTCGTAACACCTACCTTATTAATTGATCTCCTTATTAATGATGATTCACAGAAGCGTGATATGCTCCGGACATTCACAAATCCTTCTGACTCCCACATTTTTACATCCCTCAAAATGTCAATCCCAATAAAAAAACTCCTGCGCTAAAAATTTTCAACATAACCACTAACTAGATCAGACAACACAGCCAATTTCGCATTCAATCCTATTAGCTGCTTTACTCAATTGCGCATGCGTTATACAAGACAAAAACAAAAAACCCCAAACTTAACAACCCTTCGCCGTTCATATCTTAAATACTGTAAATTAAAAGACAAGAACACACGAAGGTAACATTCAGCAGACTAACATGCACATGTGTCTTCTATAAGACAGTATCACTCTTGAGTACCCGTACCACAAGCTTTACAGCACTTTGTTCGTATGTTAAGCCAACTGACTATCACGACAAAACCGTGCCCATTTTATAAACCGGCGGTCGCTATAGCGACGGCCGGTTAATAAGGTATTTCAAGGGAAAATCTTTAGAATTTGTAGCAGACTGGTTAGAGAAGAATAATCTCCCAAATTAAAATCTGTATTCGAAGGTACGTTTATTATAAATTGTTAAACGATTGTGCGTTTGGTGCGCACACGGATGGATGGCGTTCGTCACAAACAAAGAAACCTGTATAAGCTTAAACAGTGATATATTTTGGTTAGTCCTCTGATCGTATAAAATTGGCAGTTGATTTAAACTGTAAAGAACCAAATAATAGAATATTATCTAATTATATTCATTTGGCTCAGAAGCACTTTAAAGCGTTATAATTTGATAGAAAACTCGGTTTGTGCTTTCCCTTTTTTGACTGTTCTGGAGTAATACTGTTCTGTCCGCTGGTCGGCGTAAGCTTTTTTCTTTCGAGGAAGTGCGGTTAGAGTTTTCTTTTTCAAATATAGTGTTAATGTTTTTATTACATTATACATGTAATATCCATCGTTCAATAAGCTCTAGGAAAGCGCTTGAGTTCTTGTCAAAAGTATGGAAATCAATGTTGTTATCTATATTTTGTACACAAAACAACGTATTTGAGGTCATTAGGAGTTTCGGGGGTTGGGAATTGTCTCTTTCTGCGTGCCCAGGGGAGGGGAATAAGCCGCCAAGTAAGAAAAAAATTGTAAATCCCCGCGAGTATGCCCGGGGGGTGGATGGTAACAGGTAGAATTGAACCATGCATAAGACGCGAAGTATACTTTCATCATAATAGACTAGTCCTCCTCCGTTTTGTTACACATTGTTATTTTCCATATATTGAACCTTGGAATGTATTTTCTATCTTCTATTTCGCATACTCAGTTTAATATATTCCCCACTGAATCACACTTTTAGAGGCGAGACGTAATTCAATAATGTTTCTTTCGGGGAAAACTTATGGATTGCTTGGCCGTTATGAAATGAGTAAATCTTTCAAAAACTCAAAGGTTCAATTAGTGCGGAAAAATTTTTTTTTTTTTCAAACGTTACGAATAGTTATTTTGCTTATATAATCAACTGGTGATGTTAAGAATGTGCGTGGAGAGCAGTTTCATTTGAATCGAAAATTAAGTTGTTCCCGAGACTACTACACGTTAACAACAGTTCTTACACGCTAAACGGATGTGTAATTTTTTGTCCGGAGATCCTTGTATCATACCCGACCACAAGCAATTTTCGGCGGTTAAAATATAACAATAATTAGCCTCTTTTTAAGCCTTAAGCCATAATTAATTCCAGAAACATAATTTAAATCTCTTCGTTATCTGTGTAAAAATCAGTCTCTGAAAATGTCCTTATTGTAAACGAGCAATTTCCAATTAGTCAAGTTCAAGGAAGCAATCTGAATAATTTGTATTTATCACTTTTTGGACTGATAAAAAAGGAATTCCGTGACCTCAATTGGCCTGACTGCATTTAGACTACAGCAAATAAAAAAGCTGTAGCCGAGAGTAAAGAAAAAAACCTTCACTAATAAGGGACACCTAAGTTAAATTACTCCAATAACTGACAATAAATCATGTTACAAGGTAAGACGTGCTAAAAGAAGTTTCAAACAAAATACTAAACAAATTACACAACAAACATAACAAATTGCTGCCGGATAAGGCTAATTTGTGCACCTTACAAAACAAAAGGACCCGGTAAATTTGCAAAGTATTTTAGTGGAGATAAAACGTTGAACAATAAAGAATTTGTAATTCGTCATGGATTTAAAACAACCACTCCCAATGTGTCATTTTTTTCGTATTACGCGTAACCCCGTTGGTTGCTTTGCGAAAATGATCAATTGACTGAGGAAAGACCCTTCAACAGAAAATTTCCGATACGTTTACCAAACTTTTCTGCGTCTTAAATTTTCAGCTAACTGACGCCGAACAGATCAACCCGTATTATCTTACACAAATATGAAATATTTGCTCGGAAACAGTCTAAGAAACCAGAAAATGACATTTCAAGTATTTTGCTAAAAGTTTCTCTTTGGGTGCCCAGGCCAGGGCCTGTGGCACAATTTGTTCTTACGATCTTTTCCCGCTGTTCAACTCATGCACAACAAAATTATTGACCAACGTGACTAATTTCTAATTAAGTACGATAAAAAAAGCAATGCTGATTCAACGGTAGGGAAACTGTATATTTCAGTACCAATATTTCAAAAGGCACAGCCTTTCTTCTTCTGGGACCCTGAAGAAGAAAGGCTGTGCCTTTTGAAATATTGGTAAATATACAGTTTCCCTACCGTTGAATCAGCATTGCTTTTTTCTTGGTTCTTTATTTTTGGCTGGTTAGATCCTTTACTACAGGATCCGATACTTTTATTTTGTTACGGTGGTCCATGCAAAGTTTACTGTTTCCTAATTTCTAATGTTCTTTTTGTTCGAAAAAGTGAATGAAGAATCAAGCGTGAGAGTAGAAAATCGGGGACTTTGCCAGGCTGCAGCATCCGCGCGCGAATTCGAAAAAAATCATGGCACTAAATTCGAAATCCGAACAGCTTTATTTACAATTTCAAACAATGCGGTTAACTTATTTGCCACCCCGCCCCTTCCCCTCTCTAACCCACACACACACACTCACACAGACATGCCTACTCCCTCTCTCTTTCTTCATACTGTAAGTACTGAAAACACAAATCAAGGAAACACCCAGCTCTTCTGTTGATAGCAATGTCATGCGAATCAGGGGCTGGATTCATGAAGCCCTCCTAAGATAAGTTGTGTCCTATGTATTGTTGGAAAACAAAACCTATTGTTGAGAAACAATCCTTAAGATTCATCTTTGGCTTAGGACAGCTTTGTGAATCCTGCCCAAGGCTCACAATTCACTTAGGGCACCGTCATATTTTATGTAATGTTGTTCCAAGTTAGATTGATTGAAGTAGCTTCACATTTTCTTTCAGAAAAGATAATGAATGATTTGCATGTTGTCTCGCCATTAGCTGCTCTGAATTGCTTGTATAAAATCAAAACAGCATTTCAAAAACAAATTCGCCTTGTATATAAACCCAGCAACTCTTGCACCTGCTGAAAGATTTAAATATAAAGCTAACATTAGCCAAAATAATGCTTACTTCTAATCTACATCCAGTGCTGAAGCTTTAACAATACCGAAAAGTACATATAATATTCATAATCTTTAAATTATGTTTATTTATATCTGGGGAGGAAATGTTTAATTGCACGCTAGTTGTATTCAGGTAAGAAATGCTGTCAATAACTGCTTTTGTCAACGTTAATTTTTAGTCCCTAACTCAAGAGTCAAACAGAGTTTTTGATTTAGGTCTGGAGTAAATTATTATTTCTTTTATAAATAATTAATCTGGGTGGAATGTAACAATGATCAGACAGTTCCAAATGGGGAAATGTTTGTGAGGATTTATAGCTCAATCTCGCAATAACGCCTCTTATTTCAATTTTAATGCCTCAATAAATGGATTGTAAGCTTTTAATCTCTTTCACTTAAGTTTGGCCGATAATGAACTCCAATTTTCTTTTCAGGTTTACTTGTTATTTTACGCACAAAACCTTTTGTTTTATTTTTGTGTTTAAAAGTGAGTTATAAATAATTCACCGCTTTGCTCTCTATCAAAAACGACCCCTAGTCTGGGTTTATTTTGGATGATTTTTTTCTGCTTTTGGAGAAATTAACAACAAGTCAAGGTATCGTTTCTTGCTTGGATAGCCCTGTTTACGCCAGTTTTTCGTGGGGGGTTAGCTCAGCTTGTCTTCGAGTGATTCCGAAAAATTGCAAATTTTCGTGGTTTCCCCCGCGACATCTAGATTTCGTTAATAATTGTTATAGCAGGCTAGAGACGTTAAAGATCTGAACCAAGCTGAAAAAAAGCTCAAAGTCGGTCAGTGAATTTGACACCAGTGATTGCACTGTAAAAACTGACAACTTGGAAAAGTAAGAAAGATACTGCGAAAGACTAACTCTAAAAAATGTCATTGTTATTTCAGTGTTTTATTGGGTTTCCACCTTTAAGCATCGACAAGTTTTACGTCAGATTTTACTTCAGTGCAGAAGTTACAGAGCGCCGTTTCGTTGCTTACCAGAGGTCGTAAATATTTGGTACCCACGGTGTCGTTCTGGTTTACGCAAAAAGGACAGCACTGGCTATGCAAACAAGTAGAGAAGAGAAGACGTCATTCGGCAGTCTGGAGATAGAACGCCAAGAATAAACCTTCGTTGAGGATTTTCTGTCTCATTTCAAGGTAAATTCAACTGAAATATTGCAATCGCGACTTATTCCAGACCTTTTTCATTTTGTAAGGGGTTTTATTCCGCGCTATTCACAATATCGCAACAATAATTCGTGACAGTGCAATAAGGCAATTGGAAGAACTTAAAAGAAATCGATTTCTTTACTTACATGTGAAATTTATGTTGCTTTAATTTCTGTTACAACTTTTTTCATAAATACTCGTGAGTCCAACTATAGCTATAACGCACTGTTCTACCAGACGAAATGCCACTTTGGTGTAGACCCTATACACTGAGAGGCAGCATTAATTCTCAGATCCATAGATGTCCTGAAATCGGCTTTCCTGCAATAAGTGTACCAAGTAAGTTTATTCCAGCATATAGTATTCTTTTTGCATTAAGCGTGTCATTTAAAATTTTCATTTTCTGAGAACAATAATTTAATACACAGAGAAACTCTGTCTAGCCAAATACTACAGAACACTTAGTTCCAAAGAGTTTTAGAGATAAATAACTGTTAACAGTATTATTGTCTTTTTCCCTGTTTCATTGCTTTAGCATGCTGTGTCGAAAATTTTAATGTGACTATGGACTTTAAATAAGGTCTTCTTTCTTTTCTTTCAAAACGAATATCTTTTAATATTTCATTCATTGACTTAGGCGATGAACTTTGTTTTGTCAAC
This sequence comes from Siderastrea radians, assembly GCA_964017195.1. Classification (NCBI taxonomy): domain Eukaryota; kingdom Metazoa; phylum Cnidaria; class Anthozoa; order Scleractinia; family Rhizangiidae; genus Siderastrea; species Siderastrea radians. The sequence goes on from OZ024898.1 coordinate 31,376,115, forward strand.
AAAGAGTTGAAAACAAAGAAACAAAGTAAAAACACTTCGTTTCTTGGCCTGTTAAAAACATCCCGTTTCTTGGCTTGCTTAAACCTAATTTATATGAAAATTACTTGGTTAAAGAGATTTCTCGCCGTTGTAGTTATTTCTATCAACCATCAGTGTCACGAAGCCATGCAGAGGCTTTCAATCGCAAGAGAAAGATAAGAGTGATTAAACATTATTTAAAAACTAATCAGGAGAAAACAAGGAGACTTATTAAAGAGAAAAATTTTGCACTCATAAATTACAGTACTTTCCTGTGGCGTGGTTAATTTTGCTGTACAAGGTGGTTTTGACTTGCCCACAAGTGTCACAAGTTGAGCTCAGAGTATTTTTTCGGAAGCGCGAAAAACCCAAAAACCGAGCGCGGAGCCCGAGCGATCGGGAGCTCGCGAAGGACTGTTGAGAATTTCTAAAGGTGGTTCTAACTCTTAAGTCTGTTGATGAAATCCTAAAATGTGACCAAATCACATATATTTCACAAGAAAGAAACAGCCATTTCACGTTTCACACCAAATAAATATCGCTGTTTACGGCTACACCCCCTCTAGTAACACCTGCACTTTTTAAAATCAATCCTGATGTCTTTAACTGAAGTTAACAAAGGCAAGGTCAAAAAGAAATCATGTTCTTTTCGTCAAGCGCAGGAACACGAAAATAACGAATCACAAAAAAGGGTGAAACTATTAATAAGTGTCTTTGGCCACGGATGGAAATGGATTACAACTTGAAAAAACGATCAGTGAACGTTTCCAAGTTCTGTGCTTGTATCTTGCAAAAATCATTGAACAACTTATTATGTTTTGCACTCCTTGCGAGCATTCGCTCGATATCTCCCTCTTGGTGTTGCAAGAGCATTTCGTGTGTGAGCGAAGTCGTTAAATCATAATCTTAGCAAAGTTGTTTTACGTAAGGGGGAGTTTAGTAAGCGGCCACCGAAGGCGAGAGCCTCTAGAGAGGTACTGGAGCATGCTCCTCCGGAAAAATTTGAAATTTATCCCCTCGGAAATGCGATTTCCAGCGTTCTGATGGATAATTTAAGATGTTTTTAAATTCCTTTGAAATGATCTTAGTTTTGTGCTAACTAGCGGAAAAGAACCTAAAGAGCTAGAACAAAAATTATATCCAAATCAGAACTATGAATGGATCATGTTGTAAAATGAGCAGAAAGTCAAATAGACAATTCAAAGTCGACTACTAGAAATAAATCAGGCTAGCTCTTTCAAACAGCTAGCGGTTGCTTCAATGCTAGCTTGCCTTGCTGATCATGCAAAGAAACGGTCAAGTTGCTGCTGCTTTCCCCTTCTGCTTCTTGGACATACCTCTCAGTCTGACAGACTTCAAAATAAGTTCCAGAGAACGATCCAAATTAACTGATCATGATTGGGAAAGAACGGCGTGACCTTACCAAACTTTAACCGAGGGAGTTGATTGGTTTCGGTTGATAAACTGACACTTTTGGCGCGATGTAGAGCAGGAGCGTGAATAAGTGGGTTTTTTTTACCAAGTAGACAGACAGAAATGGAAGCGCTAGACTCGACTGCTTACTGAGTGGGGCATTTTAAATTTTAACGTTGTTTTTGCTTTTTTCTTGTTTAAAAGACAACTGCTTATTTTTAAAAAGATCGTACATTTACTAGTGATTTTTTTAGAAGCTGCACGGCTTAAGACGTTTGAGATTTCAGTTTAGGGGGTTCGACCGAACCACTCGAACCACCCTTAGATCCCCCCCAGGATACAACCCCCTTTAAGAGTCTATTACTACATCATTTGCTTTTGAGTCTTACTGCGCTCTGTAGTTCGTTTGCTTGTCTCTTTGTTTTTTAACGCGTCTCACGACCCTCAGTTCGAAACCCCTTATGCCACAATGTTGATGGTAAACTTTAAAAGAACAAGGAAATCAGAGATTGACGCTAAAAATTAAGACGGGAAGTTGAACTATTTGGGCTGAAATAAACAACCTCCTCATGTTGAATTTTTAAAATCGAAGTTCTATTTTAATAATTAGCCATAACTTTACCACTGACAAGCTCACTTGACCATGAACAGTACCTATACTACACTTTTTGTCAGGTTTCTCTAGCCTCGCCAAACTGAATGAGCGAGGTTCCTGTGAACAACGTTTTAGAAGCAAACTTACAGAATGATCGCACTTTTGTCTTGCTTTTTATAGATTCTTCGCCCGGAAATTATTTTACCTCTACTATGATAGTGAATAAGGCAAATGTTTATTCTAACGATATCCTACTCATGTTGCTCGTTATAGACTCATCGTGATATAACCAACAGCTATGCATGCGATATCAGCGGCTGCTGCAACACGCCCTCCTGATGGATATGACATATCAGAGCGCTACAGAGCTGAGAGCCTGGAAAACCGTCCACAGTCATTTACCCCAGCGGATGCAGGTATCAGAATACGCATCAATGTCAGAGGACTGGTGTTTGAGACATACGAACAAACGTTGGCCCAGTACCCCGAGACATTGCTCGGCTCGCCAAGTAAACGCGTGGAGTATTACAACCCGTTGAGCAAAGAGTATTGCTTTGATCGGGACAAATCGGTATTCGACTCCATACTGTTCTTCTACCAATCTTGCGGGATTTTATCATGTCCCGAACACGTCCCGCGGGAAAGCTTCTTGGAAGAAATCAAGTTTTTCCAGTTACATGAAGTTGACAAAAGGTATAAACAAGAAATTGAGCCGGAAAAATCAAAAGCCGTGCAGGAAGCTGAGCTACCTGATCATCCCGTAAAACGCAAAATTTGGCAACTGTTCGAGTATCCCGATTCATCCGTCTACGCAGCTCTGCTGGCTAAATTTTCTCTTCTTGTAATAATCTTGTCCACAATTACGTTTTGCGTGGAGACTTTTCCTTCGTTTCGTCGTCAAACAATTTGCCGGAACGTCACTTCGAAGGCAGTTGACGATTCCAGTGTTAACAATTTGTCGCACTTTCCTGCCAACAGCTCACAGGTAGTTGTTGTGTGGGAAACTCATTGTACTATTAAGGAAAGTGGGGACTACTGGCAAACCATAGAAACAGCATACGTGGCGTGGTTTACTTTTGAATACGTCATGCGACTTATGGCCGCTCCACGTAGATTCAAGTTTATGACTTCGGCTTTGGGCCTTGTGGATTTTTTAGCTATATTACCTTTTTACGTCACTCTTATTTTTCAGGATGATGGAACTCTATTGACATCATTTCCAGTTCTCAGAATAATCCGCTTGATACGAGTTTTACGGGTTTTGAAACTTTCTCGCTACAGCAAGGGCTTAAAGGTGCTTGCAAAGACGCTCATTATAAGCGGCAAAGACCTTCCTTCCTTACTAGCTGTTATGATTATCAATGTCGTGCTATTTTCCAGCGTTATCTATTACGTAGAAAATGACATCAAGGACAATGATTTCGAAAGTATCCCAGACGCCTTTTGGTGGGCAATCGTGACTATGACTGCGGTGGGTTATGGGGACAAAGTGCCGAAAGGTGCTCTGGGTAAGCTCATCGGAGCTATCTGTGCTATCTCTGGGATAGTAGTATTGTTTGGCTTTCCTACGCCAGTTCTACTTTCGCACTTCGAAGAGATGTACAAGACTAAGGGCGATGGGGGGAAGAAATCGAAAGAGAAGGAAAAACAAAAAGACAACGATATAGAATCTGAGAAAGTAGAAAGGAAACAAATAGAAGTACACATGGCTGGAAAACGAGAACGCGCTGAAGTTTATATTTGAGTTTAGAATGTAGCTACCATTGTATACGTGCCATTGAATGTTTTCGTGTATTATTCACCGTAGATATGAGGCCACTTTTAAGTTATCGAATGGTTTATTATGTAAACCAACAAGAGAGGCGACTGGGGGTGAGTCGGGTCCCTGGCTATTAGCAAGCGGACGCACCAAACAAACCAGCTTCTATCAGCTGATACCGTACAAGTAAAGAAGAAGCCTGCCGGCAAACTGGATGCTTCTTTCAGCTGCAATGTTTTTTTTTCTTTTGTTGGGTAATACTATTTAGAACTACCATTTCATATAATCTAGCAATTTTGCATGGTAAAACTATAAATAACCTGTTACTCCAAAGCAGACCTTGCTATACTTTTTCTTCAGTCAAACAGGTGGAGGGGAGAAAGGGAGAAAGGGGGAGGGGAGGTGTACGGGAGGTGGGAAAAGATGGAGTGGAAGCGGGAAAAATACCGGAAATTATGCAACATTAGACAAGTTTTGAATCAAAAGAGCACAAAGAGGCGGGAGCCAACAGAAATGGAGGGAACCGGGATTAAAAGGTGGGGGAGGCGGGAAGTTTGAACCCCCCGTCCACCCCCAAACAGGTTTCCTTCTTAGCACAAGCAAATGAATTGATGGAAAAAGTAAGGGCACAGTACCTAAAGTACTTCATTGCGAACTCTTTTCTAAATGCCCAGTTCAGTATTACTGGGCCTGTGGAGCCAGGGTATCGTAGAATATTGCTTTAAAACGTTGCCGCACCGCTTAAACAATTATTCTACCGGCCTCCGCTGGCGAAGCGTTCATGTACGCGCAAGATTATGTGGAATAATTGTGTAGTGTTTCGATGACGTCAGATGCACAAACAGGAGAGTAGTGCTTGACGTTTAATTCATCTTAGTTTATTTTCATCTTGGACATTTGATATAAATCAAGTTTTAACTTTGTCTCAGTTTTGAATTAAAAGTACGTTTTTTAACCCTTTAAGCCGCAATAGTGATCACCTCCAAATTTCTGCTCTTCGTATTAGTGTATAGACATAACACATACAGGTCTTGCGAATTTGGCAAATGATCACCACACTTGAACTGTCTTGATTTTTAGACAGGTTCTCCCAACTAGTAATCAATAAAATCTATGGAGACCAGTAAAGAGAATTTGTATAATAATTTTGGAGCTTATAGGATTAAAGAAGCTAGCAATTGAACTTCGAGAGGTGGTTGCCCTAGTCATGGTTCATGGCCGGCTGGTGCTGGAAAAGTGAAAAGAAAAATAAATAACATGTACCAATAATTAAACGAAAATGTGTGGCAAAAGATTCTCCCTGATCTTAACCACAAGCAAGCTACGAAGTTTAAAATAAACTCGCAGAATTCGCTTACATATTCTACTGATATTTTGAGCTGGTCTTTCTGTCAAGTCCGTCGCGAATGTCGCAAATCTATTCAAAGGCCGGACTACGAGAAACTTCTATTAGGTACGACCATAATCAAGATCCTGCTTGTTTTAAAGTAATAAAAATAAAGTATAATGCTTTTCTTGATCGACTACCACATGCATTGTGATAACCACTAGGTGGAAGAGGATAATTCTCGTAGACGTATTCAAAAGGACAGAAATGTTGATGGACTGCCTCGACCAGCGGGTCGTTGCCAAGTAGGTTTTGTACGCCAAACGTGCCTACAATTGGCGCTCGACAGTCAAGGACTGGAGCGAGAGAATCCGTTACGTTTGAATGAAGTGAACATGAAGTAATTGATCCTGGTGATTGTCGGTGTTTATTCCCTTTGAGAATGCATTGTAAGCGGGAATGTTTTATGGCTATAATCTAGCAAAATGAGGCGAGGTTCACGCAAACGATTAAAAGAAGAGGATATTTTACAAGGTAAGGCACTTCATAAAAGTTTTTTTCTTGACAAATGACGAAAAGATTTCTCTGAAATCACCCTATAAAGCGTGTGATGGAAACTCATACGTATGCAAATCTTTCCCCTTAATTGATCGTGAATTGAAGGTGTTCTGTTAGCAAGCGTCTTACCTTCTAGAAAATTATTTAAGCAAATTGTCTGAAAAGCGCGGGTTTTGAGTTTGCGTTTTGGATTAGACGTCGATGTGTAGCATGGAATTCACGAGACTCGACGAATTGAAATTCGCGCCCTTTGCATGTTTGCAATAAGTCTTACTCCACATGAATGGACAGTGAAGTCAAAGTGATTGCAAGAAACATGTTATTCTCATACAAGGTTATGATTCTGTGAAATAAAATCGTATTTTATTGTGCGAACAAGAACTTCAGTTTGTTTATCCACAGGACTCCCAGCCCGTGTCAAATCTCAAATTACAGTGTTAGTATGGGTATTCAGTGTCCAATATTAATTTCCTTTAAAACTTTAATAGTATCCCAGAAATGTTTTGAAACTACAAACTTTACATAAGATTCTGTTTTGTACTGATCAAATTTGAGGGTTTACTGGGATATACCCCAATATAAGTAGGGTACATGTAGATCTTTACAAACCAGATGTAGTCAACCGATAATCGATAACAGGAATTGATATCAATCTTCAATTGCTGTCGATTTCCAATACCATGCAATAGGAATTGATAAAGAAAAAAAGTTGAGTTCGATTGATATAGATGTCCAATGGAAATCAAAAACAATTGGTTTATCAATTGTCATCGATTATTATCGATTTTTATAGGAAACTATTTTTGTCAATTTTTACAAGTTAAACATTGACACAATGTTGTTTCTATGGTTTTATTGAGTCATTCAATTGTGCATATTCAATAGTCTTGCAAATATCAACAAGCTCATACTAAAAGAACAAGAACAACAACAGAAATAATTTGGTCTTTTTATCAATGTTAAGCTTCAGTGCGGTTCATAATAGAAGAAGGGGAAGTTGCGGCCTAAGTAGCAGTGTGCAACCCTCTAGTCTCACTATAGCAATGCCATAAATATGAAGCAAAATATACAACAAAATCCGTGTTTTATATTGCAGTTAATTGCATTGAGAAATAAACAATAATAAATCGCAGAGTAAGCAAGAAATAAAAAACAATCCAATAGCACAGAAGTAATCATTTTGGCTCCATAAATATTGATTAGGAACAAAACTTGAAAAAGAAGTAATTTTCTGAGTTTTTCGCCGTCAGAAAACAAAGCCTTGACTCACGAATTGTGATGTATAAACCTCGATTATTATCGATTGTTATCGATTTTGTCAATCGATAACAATCAGTGATAAATTTTTTTCCGTGAGTTCGATTGTTATTGATTACCTATTTCAATCGATATCAATAGGTGATTGATATCAATTGATATTGATTGTATCGTTCGACTACGTCTGGTTACAAAGGACTGAATTTTCAGTTTAATCCTCTTGTTCTTGGCAGCCCCCTATGGGAACCAATGCTACAGGACCTAATGATACTTGATTAGAATCACTTTATTTATTAGATTCTTAAGAAATTTTACAACCAAGATGTTATTGTTAAGATCTACTCATTTAATTAAGGCATAAAACTCTGATCAATAATGCCAGCTTATTATAACACCGTGTTATGAGCAAAATGTCTGTCAGTGATTGTTTTTTTTTTGTAGAGTATTTCCAGGAGGGGTATTACATGTAGTTCACTGTCCTAATTCGACTGTTGAATGTGCAATTATGTGAAATCATGCACATGGTACAATACAGGGCTGTTATTAAGGATTGTCACCCGTAACACCTGTTATATAAAGCTTTACAGCGGTCTGTAAAACGCAGTTAATGGAGCGAGACGAACTAAGCTTGTGTTGTTACATTGTAACTAGATTAACTCACGTAAGATGTACGTGACATGAACGTACCATTATTCCCTTTCTCTTCATGAATGTACAAAGGCGTACAATGGGGATTCACTGATCAATGTTGCAATACTGTCTAGTAGTTTTACATCAAACGCTCTGTATGGTTAAAAACATAAATATCGCCATTCATGTCTCGTTCGAGCACCGCATGAGTTTACTTTATGCATGGTACCTTATTTACTATTGGTCTAGTTTGCGACGTCTGTCTAGGTATAAAAGGCCTAGTTTAGGTCCAAAGTCACATTCACTAGCTGTCTTGCTAACTGTAAGGTTTTCCAAGGTTCTTTAAAAATTGTAATTCCCACCCTCCCTCCCTTTGGAGGATTCCTTACTGTAATCAATAAATTTGGGTTCACCACTCGGGTTTTGCTTTCGGTTAAGTCTCGCAGCGACTTCCCCAAGCTTTGTTTTTGATCGGTTAGTTGCGTTATTTACGTTCTTTATCTGCCTATTCTGGTCCGATCCAGCACGTGCTGGCGGTGTCGGCTCGTAGTGCTGGGGAGATAAGTAGGCTTGAGAAAGTCATAACTCTAGCACGATGCTAGCCGGAGGTCAGCTCGTAGTGCCGTATGAGTTAGGCTTATAGATCGTCTTAGCTTTTGACCTGTCTACTTGTCCGATCCAGCGCGGTTTTGGCGCTGGGGAGATAAGTAGCCGTGTGGTCACGGAATGGAAGTTGTCTGTCACGCCGATCGCGGAGAGGTGTTCCCCCCTTTAACGCCAAATATTGTGTTGTTATTTTGTGTACTATGTTCGCATCTCTGTGCTCTATATTATTAAAAGGAACTGCGACATTAAGCTGAGTATGCTTGATAGGACCTTGATGTTACCGGTAAACTTGGCCTCTTGTTGGCACAGTGAAACCTGTATTAAGTGGACCCTATGTTAAGCAGACACCCTTTATTAAGTGGACACCCTTATTGAGCAGGCACTAGTTCAAGTCCCTAAATTTTCTTCCCATGTTTACTTTAAAATGAACCTGTATTCAGCGGTTATCTCTATTAAGCGGACGCGGATGCCAAAATCAAGCCATTTTGTTGCGAGAAAACTGTGTTAAGCGGACACTTCTATTGTTTCCAGAAGGTATTTTTTATGACATTATGGCATTGTTATCCGCTTCAAAGAGTGTGTTTTCCAGATAATTTACTAAATGTACCCAGGCCAGAATGGCCAGTTGCAAAAGGTTTGCGATAAAGCACGTCAGGCGTGTGGGTAAACAAAGGTGCAGATATAAGAGGTCAAAAATCACTATTTATCACAACCTGTATCAAGAGAACACCTTGTATTAAGCAGACACTCGTGTGGGTCCCAAGGGTGTCCACTCAATACAGGTTTCACTGTATAATTTGCTCACATGGCAACTAGTTTGTTATGGGTTGAAGATCAAGGCAACAGGTGACTCCAAATATAATGACAGCTGTTCAGTGATGTTGATCATGATTCACTGCTTTTGTAAACAGGAAACAATGTTTGTAGACTGTGTAGAGAAGAACCAGATGAAGAACTCTTTGGTAAATTTTTCGTGGAGGAAGAGAGTGGATTTTCAGTTCATCAGTATTGTATGGTAAGGATTAACAAAAAAAAAACCACTTGTTATCAATTGGAAAATAACAATAATAATAATAATAATAATAATATTGTTATTATTATTATATTATTATGACTAATTTGCAACAACTAGATTTTAAATTTATTAGTGATTTCTTTGATTTGAAGATGATGTAGTAGTCTAATTGTAACTTGTAGCACCAGACATCTTAACAACGTTTTACTCTGAGGAACAATGAAAAGACGAAGATGATGTTGAAGAGGAAGAAACAGTTGCCAGGAAAAACGTGATGGAGCAACTGACGAGATCGCTACTTTAAAAAAAAATGGTTTCCCTATTCAAGTAAACTCCTCCTGACTTATTTAAAATCATTTTTCTGCAGTTCTTTTCATCAGGTTTGGCTCAGTATGGAGAAGATGACGAAGGATTTGATGGATTTTTAATTAAAGATATCAAGAAAGAAATATCAAGAGCAAAAAGACTGGTTAGTAAATTTTAATAATTAGTTACCTATATAATATAATTTTCCTTGGAAACAGAAAAGGTGAATAGTAAAATAAAGTTGATCATTTGCAAGAGAATATTTCTAAATAATGCATTTCAGTAATTAGACATCTTATTCAAATGGGATGGCTGCTTAAAGGCTGGTTTCCATGTGATCGCTATGATCGCTGCAAATGCTGGAAAAAGCATTCAATAATCATTGTGATCATATGAAAACCAAACTTCAGTGATCATGGCAATCAGAGCATTTCACAACGATCATGAAGAGTGGTTTCCATAATATTATTATCACAACGATTGCTGAATGTTTTTTCCAGTGATTGCAGCAATCATAGCGTAGTGTTTGCTTGCAAGAATATGCAAAATGAAGATATTGTGAAAAAATCCTTGTGATAAGGTACTCACAGTGAAGCATGTCCATTTCTTGCAGAGATGTAGTTTTTGCAGAAAGCCCGGTGCAACAATAGGGTGCTGTGACGGAAAATGCCATCAAACATTTCATTACAAGTGTGGACGTGAGAGAGGTTCCCTGTTTCAGTTCTTTGATAGTTTCAAGTAAGTTCAAATGATTTGTTGATCTTGTCCTGTCATTTCATTTATAAGCACAAGTACCAGCAATGCCTGTTTTGTGCAAATACAATGTCACTAGGATTTTCATTAACTTATACTGGCAGGTAACGGTTATATAGTGCATTTTCCAACAGGAGCAGCTAATGGACCTGTAAAACAGAAGCAGACAGAAAAGCTTAGGGTGCATTAAAAAAAATCCCAAATCCAGATGCTACTGTAGAATCAAAAACTGAATTTTCTGTGTGTATGCAAGAAATACCTGCAAGTTGGATTGCAAAACAAAAAAGAAAAAAACAACAACAACAAGAACAATCAAACAAACAAAAAGCTCCAAAACTAAAATGCCTGAAGATTAAACTATCAGATCTCAGACAGGATACTGTTTTTAAACTGATTGTGTTCATTGAAAAGAAAATGTGTAAACTTTAAGGCTGGATTGCCATACTAGTTAAATTTATCCAACTTTTCTTGCTTTAAATTTTATTACAGTTCTTATTGCCTGTTCCATCGTCCAACCCAATGTGTAAACTTGGCACAAAGTAGAAGCCAAACTTGTCCAATCTGTTTGTGTGAAATACAGTGGGATAGTCGTACTTCTCTTGCTGAAGTTCCTCTTGTCACTCCTTGCTGTAAAAAGTCTTGGTTCCACAACAGCTGTCTTCAGGTAAGGGCCTAACGATAATGTTTGAACTTCAGCCTGGGTCCCGCATGAGACCCAAACACAAATGCAGACACCTGCACAGGCTTACCAATGACTCATGCAAATTTGGAGTGGTTTTCCAGTGGCAGAGAAGTCAGTCTTGACTTGCGTGCTCTGCATTTGCTCTTGCATTGGCAATGTTAATGATGTAGGTTAAAATGAATTTCAGGTCAAAATGATTTCAAACTACTGTAGTTTGATTTGTATTTTCCTTTGTTTCAGTTTGATGAGAATGATCACAAAAGAAAGGAAATACAAATCAAACCAGTCTGAAATCATTTTGACCTGAAATTCATTTTAACCTGCAGCATCAAAAGGGCTATGTCACACTATTTTAGTATCTTAAGTTTGTAAAAAGCTAAAATGTGTCTTGGCATCAATTGAATTCCAATATTGAATTCCTGGCTTTGTTATTAAAGAAGTCCTATCTTACGGCACTGAAACTGTTTTCTGTCGTCTGTTGCTACTGATGGAGAGGATAGAAAATTATGGATTGAAACTTGGAAAATTGGGCCAATTTTTTCAAGTTTTGATGCTATGTCTCCAAAAATCACCCAAAAACTTATTTTGGTTAGCTCTCCCTGGTAAGATTTATTTGATATCTGCCTCATAGTTTTATGGGAGCACTTTGTGTATGAGTTTAGGCACTAAGTAATGATTTTGAATAGAATTGACCTAAAATAGAAAAATCCTCGTGACGTAGCCCCTTTAACAGCTAAGACAAAATAATGCAAATGTGAGTGTAAGAGAACAGAGAATTTTCCAGTTGCTTGTAGTGTATTGGTATTATTATTATTATTATTATTATTATTATTATTACTGTTATTATAATTATTATTTCAATTTCTAGTTGGTGATGGCATTTATTTGAAATTGATGACCTTGATTCAACCATCAATTAACCCTTTCAGCCCCAGTGGTGATCAGCATCAAATTTCTTCTTATCATATCAGTGCATTGTAAAACATACAGGTCATGAGAATCAGGGAAATGATCCCCAAAGATGAACTGTCTTGATGTATAAACAAGTTCTCCCAACTGGTACTCAACAAAATGTATGGAGACCAGTGACGAGAATTTGCATACTGATATTGGAGCTGAAATGGTTAACAAAATTTGGCTGCCTTGGCCATGGATTGTTTTATTTGAACTAATGGCAACAAATTCCTAGAGGAATGAGCTTTTGTGGTACAATGTACCGAAAAAAGTTGTTGATAGCATGAGGTGGTAATGAGGCTGGGATTTTGACTGTAAGATATTTTCATCGATCCTTGACTTATTATAAATAATTAATATCCCCTTTTTGCAGAGACATGCACATTCAAGTGGCTTGCATTTTTTTCGGTGCCCAGTGTGCAATGAGAAGGAAAAATTTCAAGAAGAAATGAGAAGAATGGGCATTTTCATCCCAGAGCAGTAAGTAGCATTATGTATAATTAATAGCAGTGATTGAATACACTAAGGACGGTGCCTCCTAATATCGATGTGTTTTTGCAAAGGTTATAACTATGGGGGGAAAAGTAGATGTTATCAAGGGTTATTGGAATCCAAAAAGAACAAAGTGAGTAACCAGTCGTATTTTTCAGAGATAATTTAGCAACCATAATTCTAAAAAAGCGTTAGAATACAAAGAATGTATGGCAATTTCTTTCCCAATTGGAACTCAATTATCTCTGCAAAATGCATGGTTATGCCCAATTTTCTTTTTGGATTCTGATAGCCCTTGCTAATAATTTTATCTGCTTTTTCCGCATAGTAATAAACTACGCAAAAATGTTGTTGTATTTAGTGGGCAGATTCCTTAAGAAACCCAAATAATTTTATCCCGAGATGCACAGAATGTACACACAGTAACAAAAGAAGGCACTGTCCTTAAGGTTATTCCATTGAAAAAGAGGGAAAAATGCATTAAGAAATGGGGCTAGCATGCTTGTTTTTGCACAGCATAGGTAGCCATTAATAATATTGTACTCAACTGTATGTCATTGAGATTAATGGATCAAAAAATGAGAGTCACTGTTCTCTTTAGGAGAAAATGACCATCTGTTTCTCTGAATAGCTCAGTTCAAAGAAGACGTACCAAGTTCTGAACATGCAAGCGCTCTTGGAGTACACTTTTGGGCACCATGCAATTGAACAGAATCACCTTAAGTCTTGTGTTTTCGCTCATTTATGGTAAAATTACAGTGTAACTACTATCCAGACTGATAATTATGTGTTTGGAAAGCTGCATAGAGGCAAATATGCTGATGAACACCATCATGCTTCTATGTGTACTTAATAAAACCGTGAAGTTTGTGGGCATTCATATGCATGTTGTGATCTCCAGCCTGCAATTTTGTTTAAGTTTAAAGATCCTGATTGGGTTCTCATAATAGCAGTATTCACTCCTGCACTGTTCAACTGTCTTAGAACTTCAAATTGAGTTTTGTGGCATGCACAGTGGTACAGTTTAGTTATTAAACCTGGCTGTCTGATCAGAATGTTAATGGTAACCCTAAACACAAGTTGATTTGTTGTTATGTTTCTTTACAGGGATGCCAGCTGGGAAAAAGGTGATGCATTTGCTGATCTTCTGTTTCAGTACAGGCGCTGCGATGCACAAAAATGCATCTGCTCACACGGAAGGGATCATGCAGGAACCGCAGGGTACAGATCTTAAGTCAAATTTCCACTCATGTGAAAAAGACTACTCTGAAGTACACTGTATAGAGAGTTACTGAGCAATACATTTCTGTATTGCTGTTTATTGTTATGCTGTACATAGTGGTTCCAGCTTTTGAGTTTGTGGATGAAATCCTAAAGTGTGACTATTCAAATAAATGCTGCTGAGCAGTTAACTTTTCAGACTGTGGTACTGTTTGTTATGTTGTACAGTATGGTTTAACTTTTGAGTCTGTGGTGTAGATGAAATCCTAAAGGTGTCTTTTCATTGTTTTGTGGTTGGAAGCCTTTGATAGCAGAACGGTTTAATGAATTGCTTGCAGTGATATAGTTTGGCCTAATTGAAAAGTTGCAGAGTGTGCCTTTCCATTTTTACAAGTGACCTCTCAATGTTCAGCCACCTTACCACTAATATTGAAATTAAATGTACAATGGTTACCTTATGCAATTTTGTAGACATTAGAAAACTTTCCTCCCTCTTTGTAGTGATTCATAATTAAATATATTTTCAAATTTTGACTTATCTTTGAATTGTCCTCCTTTTTTTAGAAAGTGGCGGATTCGTTTGTGTGATCTGTGTGGTCAGTTTGGGACGCATCTAAAATGCCAACACTGGAAGAGATGGCCACTGGAATGGCACTGCAATGTTTGTGGCAACACTTTACCTTACTCTAGTACTCGTCAAAGACCCATGGGTGATTGTTCAATGGACCCTTATACAAGTGATGGTGGTGAAGAAAGCTCCTCAGCTGACGACTGTGAAGTCAATGTATGCTCTGTATCGGATAATGATGATGTTCCTCTTGCGAGTCTCAAGAAGGATGTAGAGAAACTGTTTCATCCTCGAAGCAGTGTTGAGGAGCACATGAAAGAAGAGGCAGCCTCTCTGGTGAGGACACGTCGACAACAAATGTTACAACTAAGAAACAGTGTTGATGACTGCACAGAAGAGGGAGCATTTTTGTTGGGGAAATGCCAACCTGAACCGTTGCAACCACAAAGCAGCATTGAGGAGCATTTCAAAGGGGGGACAGCATCTCCAATGAGGAAACGCCGACAGGATTCATGGCAGCTGGGGAGTGGCACTGAGCAGGCTGTTAAGAAGAAGTCATCTCCAATGAGGAAGCGAAGGCGACTATCTCTGCAAGGCTCACCTGAAAGAGCAGAAATAGGAAATCACATTCTTAGATCTCAAACCACTGCAAGCTCAATTAATGATCTTTTAGATTCCACATCAATGACGTCTTCTGTCTTACTTGTATATGCTGATGCTGCAAGAACAGTTCTTGGTGGAGCTATGGCCACAGAAGGGACATCAGACACTACAACTGTTAAGAGGGATAGTGAAGCCATTTTGATAAGGGACAGTGATTCAGAATATTCATCAGATGCCAGTGTGGAAGTTTTAGCGATTAACACAGCAACAGATCAAAGGAAAGAAAGTACAACATGCAAATCCGATGATGCTAGCTCAACATCCAGTGAAGCATTTGATGCTGCAAGAATGAAAAGTCCTATGACAAAGAAACAAAATCTGGCAAAGTTAAAGAAGCTGAGTCTTAACAACATTACCAAAGCGGAAGCAGATTCCAGCAATACATTTCTTCCTGTCAAAGATGCAGGAGTGGATCGAGAATCAGGAGTAAATTTACTAGATTTCGAGTCCAAACAAGAACCTTCTAACGGTGACGATGACGTGTGTCTTATCACTAAAGTTGTAAAGAAACCTTGTCCTCTTGGGAATGACAAGTTTGGTAAGTGTTTCTTGAGGTGTTGCAATCCAGTAGGATATTTTTATCCGGATGTCATGGCAACAAGTTCTAAAGGAACCCACTGCACATGCAAAGATTTACAAATCAAGAGTGTCAGTAGTACAAGCTGCTGTAGTCATGTTCAAGGGAAATCTGACAAAAATCAGGAGCCAAATCTGCCATCAGCAAAAACAACTACAGCAACTGAAGATGACATAAGCAGAGAACTTTGTACAGTGGGAACCAACACTTTGCCTTTTAAGCCATCCGAAAGGAAAGGTATTACGTCCAAACAAAGTCTTATCATGCAAACTTACTTTCCTAAAGGAAAGAGGCCTGTTTCTCCACCAGGTCAGAACAAAAGGTTGAACTTGCGAAGCAAAAAGAATGGCAGTTATCTTGAGAGGTCGCTTAAAAAGTTCTATTCTCTTCGAGAGCATCATATGACTGTTAGTCACAAGTGCTTTAGATAACAACTGTGACAAATTAGTTTTAGTTAGGTGAATATTGAAATTCATTCGCCCGTTTACACTTATATTATTTTTATCATCCGTTGTTTGTCAGTATTTACACCACACTCAGCCTCAACCACAGGTAGTTCAAGCTCACATATCGAGAAATCAGAGAATTTAAAACCATTTAATATCATTCTTACAAGCATTGGGTAAGCAGGAACGTGGCCTTTCAATAAAAGCAGTATTGGGTTACATGGTGACAATTAAGAATTTGAACAGTTGTAAGACACTGTAAGGACAATTGTAAAATATGGTAAATTCGGGACATCATTGAAATTCTGCTTTATTTAATGTCCCGAGTTTACGATATCTTACTCTCCTTTCGATATAAAGCATTCAAATATTCAACGGCCGCTGTGTAACCAAATACCAGTCATGTTCTGACTCAATGCTTGTATCAATGTTGGTTAATTTTAAATTCCTCACTTTCTCGGAGCGCGAGCTTGGTCTGCCTGTGCTGTAACTATCCAAGCAGAAGTGGAGGATGGTATCAAAGAAAATTAACCCTTTAAGCCCCAATATCCACATGCATATTCTCCTTACTGTTCTTTGTGTATTTCTTGTTACTAGTTGGGAGAATTTGATTAAACATCAACACATTTCGTGTCTGGTGATCATTTTCTTTATTCTCATGACTTGTATATTTGATCAACCAGTAATACTGTAAGGAGAAATCAGATGCTTGTCACTCCTAAAGGGGCTTAAAGGGTTAACTCAAGAACACATTCACTTACAATTAAATGTGGTCACACTTTTGCATGCCATACTGCAACATGTTTACTAGTATTGTACATACATGTTATTGCCCTTGTTTTAAGCTTAGATCATGTTTTATTGACTGCTTATTTTATCCTAAATGTGCTATAAAATTTGTGTTCTCTTTTGTGGCCACATTAATTTTAGCATAAAAGATGAATCGTCTTTTAGAGAATGTTAGGTGGAAGTTATTCCCTTTTAAGAGGGCTGCTTTCTCTCTTTCTGAAGTTTGATGGTATTCATTGTAAATAATTAGTGGAAACCCATATGTTTGCAACAGGTTTTACATCCTTGTTTTAACATTTTAGTGGTTAACTAGTCTGTTGGACAAGTGTAAATAAAATCTTACTTTTCAGTATCTGTGCAATCTCTTGCATACTTCAGTATTAATCAACTTTTTTCGGGATTAAACTACCGGTATCCAATAGATGCAAGTCGGTAAAGTATGATCGTCCGGGTGAGTGTAGTTCTGAGAAGGACTGTTCGTGGTGATGTTGACTGAAGTCTCTGGTCGATGTTTTGGGAAGTTTTATTATATATCCCTCTTTTGCATACTATTGTACCCTATCCTAGAAATGCTTTATACAATCTTGAAGCTCTTAAAATTACCTACAGTTATCTTAAAAAATAGTGTGGGGGCATGTTGGTCTCAGAACAGTTGTGTTGTTTCCTTAGACAAGAAATTTTGCTTCACGTTCTCTTACCCAGGAGTATACATGTTAACCCTTTAAGCCCTAACAGTGATGGAATTGACATTTGTCTTTACATCGTCACTACTTGTTCAAACATTTAAGTGATATGAGAATAAAGGAAGTGATCACCAAGGATGTCTTGATATTTAGACAAATTCTTCTTACTAGTTCTATAAGAAATGTATGGAGAACAGTAAGGAGAATATGCATTTTCATGTCAGGATTTAAAGGATTAAAAAGGTAATGATGGGAAACCCTGTGATGGACTAGCATCCGATCCACGGATGTGGGGTGGGGCAACACTCTTAGTTGCTTCTTGCTACAGAAACCAGATAAAGTAGCATAAGCTGCACCATGTGTAGATGATTCTTACACACCTTAACCTTAATAAAAGAAGTACATGAATTCTGGGTGTCTCTGTACATGTAGCAATACCGTATTATCTCGATTAAACGCCGGAAATGCCGGGTTCAAATAAGTGCCGGGTCTACAAGGCCGAGTTTAAAATAAACGCTCCCGGCATTTATTGGGGGTCCCGACGTTTATTTGAGGTCCTGGCGTTTATTCGAGATGGGTATATTAAATCAGGATTATGTGTCGTGACTGTGTACTAGTTCTCTTTCTACCACTATATTTGAATTTTATACACTAACTTATACACTAATATTCAAACCAAACTACTTTTTACAAAAGTACAGAAAGTATAGAATTCGTTGCAATCCCAGCAACCAGCTTTGTAGATGATTTTAGACATTTGAGAGATGAAACAAACAACGCATCAGGTATCGTATCAATCTCTTCTAAATCATGGTAACTTTTCTGCGGGCTTGTGCATCAAGCAAAGATCATCTCAAGGGTCTCTCCAGTGTGTCTTCAGCAGTTCCTTGCAATTGAATCGTTCCATAATTTTGCCTTTCTCAGAACTGATGGAGAAGGAACCTCATCACCACCTTTTTCAAACTTGCTTGCACAGTACGTTTGCTCTCGAGCAGTTACCGATACACTTCCTCTGTGTTTCATGCATGTCTGTCAGTGGTTTTTTAAAAATAACTTACCAGATTCACTAAGATGAGACAAAGTTGATGACATTGTTTCACATTTTTAAACGTTTTTGGTGAATTTTGGTTGTCGGTTTAATAAACTTCCAATACCGAAAAATGCATTTATTTAATAAACGCCGGGCCCCGAATAAACATTGGGTTTGAATAAACGCCGGGTCTACGCCCCCGGCGTTTAATCGAGAAAATAAGGTATTATTTGAACAGTCATACATTAGGATTCAATCCAGTCGCAGAAATTATAACCTTCTTGTACAGTGCCACAGTATAGCTTATAGTCAATCTACGTCACATGTGAACCATATCTCAGTCTGTAATTTGAACCAAGTTCTCAAATTTGCATTTCAATTTTGAACACTAGTTAGAAGATTCAGAATTCCTGTGGGTACTTTGTTGGTTTATCAAAGATAAATAGTTATGAAATATCATTTTTGAAATACCAGGTTTTTTATCTGAATGGTGATGGTACCCAGTATTTTGCAGTTAATTCTCGACTTTCTGGTACAAAATTTTCAATATTCCATTCAATTCTTGGAATTTCCATTCTTTTCTTGGAATTTTTGATGTTTGTTTCAAATTCGCAAATGCTGTTCCCACATGACATACAATGACTATACTACATTGAAATGGTCACGTGTGAGAATTCTATCCACAGACGGAAAAGTTGTAACCACCTATGGCTCTTTAATAAAAGTACCACTGGCAAATTAGCCTGTTTCAGGCATTCAGATAGTGGCAGGCAAAGGAAAAATTTTGAGCAGTAAAACAAAAAAGATATTCTTCGTGTGCCACTATCTGAACGCCTGGAACAAGCTACTTGTAAGTATGTTTTAATAGTTTTTGGGGGGGTCAGCACACGAGGGAACTTGTTGCAGCGACTAGTCCCCTGTAGTGTTTGCACGATGCGACTAGTCATTAGGACAAGTCCCTTAAAGGGTTTAATGCATGGAACCTGTTAATAGCAAGATAGCAAAATTTTGGGCGCTTTCACTGAAATTTGCCGTGACGTGAAGACGAAAAATGGGGTGGTCCTCAACAGTGAAACCGAATTTAGTAAATTACCCGCAAACTAGTAACATGAATTGTCTCGAGAAAACCGCACGCTATTCATCTACGAGTCTCTGAGTTTTTGTCATTTGCAATTTTAGTAAAGTGAAAAACAAAAGCTGTTCGATAAAAAATCCCCAATACAGACAAATATGAGATTTATTCTGCAGGCCAATTGGCAAAGAAGTAAAAGATCTGATTAAATATTTTCATTTTGCCACAGAGACTTTTCCCACAAACAGTTTACATGAAGGGACCAATTCTAGCATGGTTTGTTTTCCCACTAATTCAAACCAGTTTGAATTTGTGGGACTAGTCACAGGGACCAAATTTGGCTCCCTGCAATGGGTTAGTTTACACGAAGGGACTTTTTTTCCGGGACTAGTCCCTTCGTGTGCTGACCCTTAGAATCTCACCGGATAGGACCACTTTGTAGGGATAGTAAACAGCACCACTGCAAACCAACCTTGCACTAATAGATAGCCTTTTTGATTATTACAATTCAGTCTCAGGAGTACTGATTACGGCAGCAGGGATGGCACTGCGGTGAGAGCGCTTCCCTCCCACACATGTGGCCTGGGTTCAACTCCCGGTCCCGGTATCATGTGGGTTGGGTTTGTTGTTGGTTCTCGTCCATGCTCCAAGAGGTTTTCCCCTGGGTACTCCGGTTTTCCCCTCTCCTCAAAAACCCACACTTTTAAATTCCATAAGATCTGGAGCCCACAAACATGTCTTAACAAGCTTCCAAGCTCCTAAGTGTTTTGTGGGTAAACAAATTACATTTTTTTTTTACTGCATTACCATTTAGATGATAAGACCACTGATCTGTTTTCCAAATTTTATTTTCCTTTTCTCAAAAGTGGTTTTTCTACAGAAACCTCTATAACTCACTATACTATTTTAAAAGTCTATATCGTAACTTATTAGATAAGCACCTTATAGCAACCTTTGGTTGTTTGTTTTTATTACATGTTATAGGATTTGTTTGATATATTAAAATTTAGTTTGACAATGAGGCAAAGGACAATCAAAAGAAATTAAATAAACAGTTAATATTCACTTCTTTTGGTTCATGTCCCCAACACCTCACTGCCAAGCTCAATTTAATTTTTATTTCAAAAGCAACCTTTTAAAGTAATAACTTTTGAACTCTGAAAATGCCAAAAGTGGGCTTAAGTACAATGCCTCTCCAGTTGAAAAAACAAACAAATGAGAAAAGCAAAACAAAACAACTTAATAATAATAAATGGACAAAACTGCTTCTAACGTGAATAATACTCTGTAAGCTGTTATTGATATCATACAAAAGAAGCTGACTAGAAACATGCTGTAGGAAGGCCTTGCAGACCAAATGATGATCGGAATAAAACTTCTAAAAAACTTGATATAAGTTGCTGTCATTGGAAAATAAACTCTATGTAGGGCACGTCCTTTTGAACAGTCACATATTTCCCTCTGGCTTCCATTAAAAGATTACCTTACTGGAACAGAATGATCACCTTCACTTTTTATGTGCAACTCTCATTTTAGATAGTTACAGCATCAAGTCAGTGTAACCCTTTGTAAACATTACACAAGAATCATCTCATATCAACCTCACGTCTATGATCATGCAGTTCTGTGTTACAAGTTGGACCTCTCAGTTTAGGTGTGCATCAAATTTTTAATTAATCAAGATAATCATCAAAAGAACCCTTGCGACCCTTCCCTTCTAAAAACTCCTTAGCTCCCTTGATTGAATCTTTGATCGTGTGCAATTTCACACCTTTGTTGTGCTCATATGCCAGTGCATCATAGAATGATTCTGCGTTGAATACAGAATAGAAGACAGACTTGCGCTCTGCAATCATCGAGTCTGCTGGAAAACGAGCAATCAGCTTTGCAAGTTTAACTGCCTCCTCCACAGCTTTACCTTTAGGGACAACTCGATTTACCATTCCCATGCTGTAAGCCTCTTTAGCAGTCACTGGTCGGCCTGTCATGATGAGGTCCAAGGCACGTGAAAGGCCCACAATATATGGCAACCTTGCAGTACCACCATCCAGCAGGGGGACACCTGAAATAAAATAATATGAAGCACTAATGACATTTTAAGCAGACTGAGCTGGAAGTCACTCGAAACTTAATATTGTTAGAAACTTTATTTCACCTTCAATTTAAGAGTAGCTTACAAGCTTATGTCTTTGAGAAAAAAAACTATTTCATGATCTATTAAATATTAATTAAACATAGTATAACTGCTTAATTAAAAAAGTTTAAAAAGTCTCTACCAAATCTCCTATTGAATATTCCCATAATTGTGTCTTCTGCTGCTACCCTGAGGTCACACATCAATGCAAGCTCCATTCCTCCAGCAACAGCATGTCCCTCCAGGGCACCAATCACTGGCTTGCTTAGCTTCAGTCTAGATGGTCCCTGCAAAAAGGACGAAAAAGAAAGATGAAAAGGACTTAGAAGCTGTGCAATTAAAAACGTTTTGGTTGACTGGCAATGCACTTTTTTAAAAATAATTCAGAAACACTTTTACCCCTAAATTTACTTCCCTAACAAACACTGGATGTGTTCACAAATCAAAACATTTTAGTCAAACAGACATTTCTGCATGGGTGGGGTGGGTGGAACAGGGGTGGGTTACCTGTTTAGTTTGAGCGTTTGGATGAAAATTTAGAAACAAATTTTCAGTTCATTGAACACCCAATTATTTAATTCATTTTCTGGCACTAAATTATTGCTGTGCTTGCACCCATACATTTAGATGCTTCTCCAAATAGCTCCTGTCCCACCAACGGTGGAAAGTGTGACGTTGGTAATTTTGGATTTTCGCGCCTTATTGTATCCCGTTGGGTCTTCGTAAACAACACGTATTCACTCAATACAACAACCTTATTCAATTTAACATGCACGCTAGCACGAAACAGCCATCAAACATGACACCGACCGGTTTTCACCGGGAAATTTCAATAAAACACTGTATTAACAACATCCTGTTTGTCTATGAAAGGATAGATTTCAATATTCCCGCGACCACCGATTACACATGTGACCTGTCGTGCGCCATCTCACGATATATCACATACCAAATAACTGGAAATAACAAAACAAATAACTGGAACAAAAGCCATTCACACGCAAAAATAAAAATATTGTACAAAAGACTTTAAAACTTCAAACAGTTTGTGAGCGAGTATTCTTTATACAAGCTGTGTTTTAAAGTTGATCCTTTACGACTTTTTTGTTCTAAAATAACACAGGATTAAGATTAAGATAAGCTTCAGTGAAGCTAAAGATTTACCATTGGTGCATCTCCTTCGCCAACTGCAGGCACCGATTTCAGGAAAGTATCTGGATCCCTCTCGGATAATTCTTCAAGGTCGTATCCAGCGCAAAACGAACTTCCTTTCCCGTAAAATACTGCCACTGAGCAGTCATCATCAATCTCGAACTGACGAAACGCATCTGCAAGCTGCCTAGCAGTCTCAGCATTGACCGCATTTCGCTTTTCCGGGCGAGCTATCGAAACAAGAAATATTTTGCCATCTTGTTCCGTCTCCACAAATTCGCTGTTAAACCTCTTTGCCGAGGCTACTAGAAATGGAATCCTTCGCGCTTGGAGGCGAGCTCCTCGAGCAAACAGCGAGACTGCCATTTTACAGCACTGCACCTCTCTTCACACCTTCTTCAACTGCCTGAGTTACCCTGGGCCGAGGCAAGTTTCTGGAGCAACAATCAGCCAATCAGAATATTCGAATTTGAGTCTTCGAGAAAACATGGCGCCTTGGAGAGACGAGCGCGCCAATTTACTTCTAACGTGAAAAACACCTTCAAAGACTTATTTCTTGCTACAAAACTGAATGTGGATAGGATGAAGAAATGACGAATGCTAAAGAGGGGAAAATGGAGGGTTCTTCCTCAGAGGAGGATGAAGAATCATTGAGAGAATTGGTGAGTTGCTGTTTCGGGCATTGTACTTTTAGATATTAAACATTTGACCTGAACTACATCTTGTTGAATTTTTTGAACGATCGTCTTAGTTTTAGGCTTTCAGTTGTCTCTCTTGCCTTTGTTGGTTAAAATATCAATAAACAGCAAAGCAACAGGGAACTGATTGTGTATTTCCCATTAAATATTTAAGTTTGAGGCTTTTCAGTTCTGTCAACATTAAAGGATCCATTGTAAACAAGCAGCAATGACGTGATTTTATCCTATCAAATCAGGTTAATATTTAAACGCATTTACATTCAAAGTAGCTAAATAATTTTATTCAAGTTGATTTGGCCTCTATGATCTATAGTTTTGTTAGCTTTGCTGCAATAGCTAAACATTAAGCTAGTATCGTAGTTGCTTATCTTTGCCTGCTTCAGGTGCTATCGTACTGCTCTACTTAAATTAATGCAGTAATTCAAGCTGAATTCACCATGGCTGATCTCTAGCTGCGAGACTACAGTACACCATTTCGTTTGACAGAGAACCTACCTTTTGAAAATTATAAAGGCGAGGTTACTATGATTTAATGCCGTATTTCTTGATTAAAGGGGCAGTATCACGATAAGTCCTTTAAGTTTTTGTGTGAACTATGCTAGACCTGTGAGGGTGCACTCACTGATCAACAAAGTAGCCTTTGAACAGCAAAAGATGTGCACAAACCCTAATCAATGGTTTTAAGTGATTCTTTTCCAAGTTACAGTGTAATTACAGAGTGAAACTTGAAACGTCCGCCCGACGTTTTCAAGTTTTAGGCCACTTTCTTCCTACTGGTCCTTAGCCACGCCACTTTTTAACGTTTTTATGACAAGTACAGTACGTTTTAGCAAGACCAGGCAACTATTAATAGATTTCCAATCAATACCAACACCTTCATTGGATTTTCAAGTAACACTAAATCTTGGTGAGACTGCCCCTTTAAACGGTGGACTTGAATAAACGCCGGGTATACAAAGTCAAATTTCAAATAAAGGGCCCCCAGGTTTATTCGAGATACCAATGTTTATTTGAGACCCAGCGTCTATTTGAAACTGAAGGGCCCGGTGGAAAAAGGGCGTAAGTGAGGATTTGAGGTTAAAATCAAAATTGCTCCTATTTAGCTGAACATTGGCACACAGGCTGGTTTTCATGCGAGGAACGCTGTTGCGTACTTATTTCTTGACCTGAGATCTAGAATTTGAAGAATTAGCGTATTACTTTTGCTTAAAAGTGACACAAAGAAAACAACAGGACCGCGGATTCTAGGTTGAATTCCTTTGTTTTAGTTCAGGTAGAGAACAAAAGAAATCTTTCACGCATCACTTGAGCGAGTTCAGTTCAACAAAACTTTTCACGCAAAAGTATTATGCTAATTCTTCAAATTTTAGATCTCAGGTCAAGAAATAAGTGCGCAGCAGCATTCCTCACATGAAAACCAGCCTGTGTGCCAATGTTCAGCTAAATAGGAGCAATTTCGATTTTAACCTCAAATCATCACTTGCGCCCTTTTTCCACCGGGCCCTTCAACTGAGCCTTTATGTAACTGATTCTCATTGAATGTCAGTTATAGCAATATAGATAGATAGATAGGTAAAACTTCATTTTAACACGATAATAATAAAAGCTAAAAGCTTGTGGGGTCGTGTATTTAAATTTAAGATTAAAATTACAATTAAATATCTAAAATTACAATTCTTATGTTTGCAGTAAAATTAATTATTTAATTAATTACTAACTAGAACTGTTACTATACTAGATGATTAAAATAACTAACTAAAAGCTAATTATATATAAAATCACTATGTCTGTGGCGGGTTGTTGAAGCCGACAGGGCGTTAAAATTAAAATCTTTAAAATATGCTCTATTTACAACATGCTTTCTTAGCTCTAAAAAACTTGAAAAACTCTTCTGTTGATTGTGGTATTCAACAATGTTCCAAAGTACAGATCCCTTGTATCTGAGTGAATCCTTCATGAATCGCGAGTTGAATCTTGGTATCGAAGATAGTTGTTTTCCTCGGAGCGAATAACCGTGACTGGAGTTGTCTAGTATCGATTTCATCAGAGGCTCGGGCAGGCTGTCGTTGTTTGCCTTGTAAAATAGCCTAAGGATGTCGAGCTTATAATACAGGGAAAAGGTAAACCACTGATCAAATTTGAGCACTTCATTTGACGGCATGTCCTTGGGCAAGTTGAAAATGATCCTTGCCGCCCTACAATGTAGTCTTTCTATAGAGTCTAGCATGTCAGAGTTACAACACGATCCCCATAAAACTAAACCATATTTATTTATTTATTTAGCTCATTCCAGCTAAAGGGAGCTGGAGTAGATGTGTACTCTACACTCTATTTAGCACCCAATTTGCCCACCTTGGTTTGAACTTTATCGACTAGAGACGAAGTCGGTGACATTTTGTTCCAGTTTTTCTTTTGTTTTTCCTATATTTTGCTGTAAAATATTTAGTTCACTTTTGTAGTAAAGACCACAAAAATTAACGCCGTCAAAAGTGTTGAAAATACCCCTATTTAATAACGCTGGGCCCCGAATACATGTAAGTGGTAGGCTCAAATAAACGCCAGGTCTACAAGGCCTAGTTTTAAATTAACACCCCCAGCAATTAATCAAGGAAATACGGTATGTATTCGATAATTCCACAAGCACACATTCTGTAGTTGCAGAAAATATCCATACTTCCCCCACGGAAGGTTTTTTGTTTTACACCTCCCCTCCCCCCCCAAGAAAGTCCAGTTAATTTTTATACTTTCCTTTTACAATTTTGGCTTTTAAGACACCCCCTCTCCCTAGGAATTTCTGATGGAACTGCACATATTTGGGTATGAGGTGATAAACAATCAACGAGCTGCACACCACTGAGTTAGTTAAAGTCACCTAATCTAACAACTGAGACTATAAAAATCACTACTTCATATATGTGTGGTTCCAGAAAATATCCATGCTTCCCCTACGGATGCTTTTTTACGTTGAACCCCCCACCCCTCTGTTAATTTCAGTTTTCTGTCATACTTTCCTTTAAAAATTTTGGCCTTTGAGTTGACCCATGTTTGGATATAGGGGTGCCACTGAGGGTTTGAGATCCGACCCTGTTTAGGCCAAAAAAAGCCCTAAATTACCTACAGTGTAGGGCAACACCCTCCATTTTAGGTCCCTCTTTAGGACAAATGACAAAATACACACCCTGTTTAGGAAAGACACATAAAATTGTATACCCTTTTTAGGACAATGACACCAAAAACCATACCCTGTCCAGCGGTTCTTCCCTCTGTAGGCCATAATTATAAGTGAGTACCCCGCTGGGCCCCCAACCCCCCTTGGAATTTTCAATGACCATTCATGGGGTGGGTAAGGTTATTTTCTGGAACCATCTATCAGCCGTGCTGCTGTACTCCAGTTTTTAAAATTATTCTCAATATTATTTTTCTTTTGCCATTTTGATACATTCTTTTTGAGCTGCAATTTTAATTTATTTTGTTTGTTTATTTTATTTTGTAATTTATTGCATTGTTTATGTTTATTTTTTCCATTGTTAGTTTGCTTGATAGCTTTTAATTTGTTTATTTTTTATTTTGTTGTTGTTTTCATGCTTGCATTTTTGGCTTTGCTTTGTTGTGTTCTGCACGGAGAAGAGAGAAGCTGTTCGTGCTATCAATAAGGCTGGAACGAAAACGGCGAAGACAAAAAATTCTCTTCATGAACTGGTATAAATAAACTTTATTTTATCTGCACTGCACTCTTGCACAGTCCTGTATAGTAACTGACATGCAGCCATTAGTTGTATGGTTTATTTCAGGAAGTTGCTATTGAGTAATTTTTTGGCCCCACTCGTAGATTTAAGGGTGCCTGTTTGATACAAAATCATGTCCGTTTTTGGTCACATGGCCATGCTCAGATGAAAACAATGTTAATAAAGGGGCAGGGAGAACTCTTGTATAAAGTAGGGATGACATATTTAGACAAATTCTCCTTACTAGTTCGATAAGAAATGTATGGAGAACAGTAAGGAGAATATGCATTTTTTTATCTGGGCTTAAAGGGTTAAGTTACTCTGTAAAGCTGTCATCCAAAGTATCCCTTGCATTGTCCCTCCCCCCCTCCATCTGATTTGTAACAAAAATTAATAGAGATCATACAAGTAGTAAGAAAATGTGTGACAAATTAAAAACAAACTTATTTTAACCTATACAGTGTTCTTTTGAGCCTAATCTCTTTGTGTCATGGTTGAGTGATGCATGTAAAATTATTAATAATGCATTGAAGTGGTTGAAGTAGTTGTTGTGATTAACACAGACATGCAGTTTTGAAAACAGTTCCAAGATATTTTATTGAAAATGTTTGCTTATTTTCTTAAGACAAAGGGAGTGTTTTGTTCAATAATTCATAAATGATATAATTATTGACAGTTATTTGTTCACAAGAACAATAACTGTTTTAGTGTAGTACAAATATTTTGAATTGCTTTACATCATTGGTTTCGTTTGATCAACTGAGTATGAAATGGGGGAAAAATAAGTAAATCTGTGGAGACAGATAAATCCCCAGGTTTTTTCAAATTCGAGGGAACATTAATTTTATAAGCAAAACCTCATTTTAAAAAAATGATAGCACAACATTGGTATCAAGTATGGTCCATGGTATGGAACTGTTTATTGTAAAAATTTCTTAACATAAACTCCCCATGAAGTAAATGTACTGAATAGAGTTGCAAGTTGCAGATAGGTAGACTTTGGAAAGTAATCTAGGTACCAATTTAAGTTCACACAAATTAATCTAGATGGAGCAAAATATATTTTCCTGGTATATTTTGCATTGAACATGATAAATTTAGCAATGATAATGACATTTCTAGAGTTTGGTACAATTTGCAGTTTGATGTAGGTTTTATCTGAATGATGTGTTGTAGACCTGTATAAATAATATGTTCCGTGTAATCTCTCCCTTCTAGACATATTTAAGGACACCTCAGTGCTTTCAATAAGACCAACGGCTGACGAAAAGCGTCGGCTACTTCGCTCATAGAAGTCGGCTACTTTTTCCCTAAATCAAAGTAATTAAAGAAAGATTCCTTCAAACCTTACTGTTGATACAGTCGGTTACTCTGCTCAAACCAGCTGCCTACTTCAAATTTTATTGAAACCCCTGCACCTACTGAAATAATGTCTCATTACCATTGTCAATATCATATTGGTATAGTAGTGATAGGGATTATCCAATTATGTTTTATGAACATGCAGGGGGGGGCATATATAGGGGGAGCCTGGGTGCCCATGACCCTCCTTGGCAGTGGAAAAAAATGTAGCAAATCAGCTATATCACGAAAAAGCACTCGCGCTTTTCAGTTCCGTGATTTACTGCCATACATAATAATAGGCTTTCAAATTGGCACAGTGCTTATTGCACAGACACAAAAACATGAGTTTATTAGTGACTCTTCGTATGGGGACCCCCCCCCCCCAGTGAGAAAACCTGGTTACACCCCTGACATGAAAGTTGAAGTTCAGTTAGCATTGTAGATCAAGCAGGAAATGTCATAGCCTAGTAGAAAATGGATGGCTTATTCCAGCATTTTCATTAAATCTAACTTATTCCATCACTGTGTTTTATTGCAGTGCACTGTAAATGGTGTGAAGTTTGAAAAGTTGCAGAAAGGTTCAGGCAAGAATGTGACATCTTTGGAGATGTTCTTTTCAGGCTATCCAAAAATTATTGGCATGGAGCATTTTCCAAGCCTACAGAACCTCACGCTGATGGGCCAACAGATTACAGTACTGGAGAATCTGGAGTGTTTGCCAAACCTGACAGAGTTATGTGTGTCTGAAAGCAAACTGTCTGTGAGTAAGATACTTCAATCTGTCTCTTGGAGGGGGGGGAGGTGCTAACTCAATAAATTTTTGTACATTAGTATCCCCCAACAAGATTCAATGAAATGATATGGCACAATGTATGATGTACCCCTTCTATATAATAATTATACCTAGCACAAAACTGTCACCTTTTTATACCAAAAAAATAAGCCCACGACAGAAGATTATTGAGGTGTTTTGGTCACTCAGAGGCTCCATAGCTTTGGCATTTTTTTTTGCATTGTGATTGTTGCCAAAATTTGCAAAAAGTCTCCTTTTAAAGTTACTCAAAGTTATCTCTGTCAGTTTATAAGACAGTACTATTTTTACAACTCTTCCAAATACTAAAACAGCAAGTTTCCTTACCTTTGTACGTAACGCAAACACAAAAATGGCATCTCTTTTGGACAGAGCCTACCAAAATAGCCTACCCCTTGGTATTCTGTTTAATTAGAACCAGTAGGTATTTAAAGGGTTGGGAGACAGGTGATATCTGGGAGTCTTGTAACTCCCTCCTTCACCAGTTATCACCTTGTTTTAAGAAATGACACTTCCAAAGAAAAAATAACATAATTACAATGGAACCTCGATTTAACGAAGTGGCAAGGGACTGGAGAAATTGGTTCGTTATATCGAGGGTTGGTTATATCAGGGGACTTTCCCATACATTTAATATTACTGGGCCAAATAATATTGTTGGTTATACCAAGGACTTCATTACATAGAGGTTTGTTAATTAAATTGAAGTTCCACTTGTATACCCACAATGGATATTGTGAACAATATTAAATTTCACTGTACAAAATTGTCAGATGTAAGTTAAATTTGACTTATTTTTAAAACTAGATTATCAATAAAATTAAGTTATTAGACTAATTAATATTTTAATATAATCTTTTATTCAACAGAAAATTTCTGGTCTTGCTGGTTGCAAACAATTGAAAAAGCTGTTGTTATATGACAACAAGATTACTAAAATAGAGAATATTTCACATCTGGATCAGCTCAATGTTTTGTGGCTTAATAACAACAGAATCAGTGAAATTGAGGTAAGACAGGAAAACAAACCTACCAGTTTTACAAAAACGTCTTACTCTTGAATTCTAGTATTAAATCTACTCTTAATGTAAAACATTTCAAACTAAAATTGAACTTGTTTTAATTAAACATTCCTAGTAAGGTCTTGCCATCTGATATATTCTTTTTTTGCAGGAAATTTTCATGATTTTTTTTTGTGTTGGTGGGGGGAGGACATTTCCAAGGCACTAAATCTTGGAACATTGTGGAAAGTGAAACTTAAATTACTAATTAATTTCTTGTAACAAAAACCAATGGTTACAAAGTTAACTGGCTTTATTTTTTGCGAAATCAAATTTTTATGATTTAAAAACACACAAAATTCAAAAAATTGATGTTGCAGAAAGTTGATGTTGTATATTAAGGCAAAGCAAATTTTAATCCTTTGTGTATACAGGGGCTGGATGGACTTCTTTACCTTCTTGATTTGAACTTGGCTGGAAACAGAATAACACAAATAGGTGAGCTGAACTGTTATGTGTGTATGTTTAAAATATGTTAGGTATAAAAATTTTACAAGCAAAATAAAAAATAATTATTTTCATTCAAATGTTTCACAGGCCAGTGTGGGTTAAAGCTGAGAGACAGGGTTGTCAGAAAAATTTACTCAGGGAAAAATATCTTAGTTTTTTCTTTTTCAAGGACAGAGAAACATCAGGGAAGTTTGCATGAAGTTGGGGAAATTCTTAATTTCACCTAAAGCCAGTGTTTAGTCAGGGAAGTTTGTTTTAGACTTCCCCATTGCTTCCTTTGTCAAGGATTTTTTTGTTGTTGGCAACTGAAGGTA
The DNA here is from genome assembly GCA_964017195.1 of Siderastrea radians. Lineage (NCBI taxonomy): Eukaryota > Metazoa > Cnidaria > Anthozoa > Scleractinia > Rhizangiidae > Siderastrea > Siderastrea radians. The sequence continues at coordinate 31,407,218 of OZ024898.1, forward strand.
ATGTAATTAATATGAGTGAGTCAGTTGATTTTGTGGCTCTAAGGATGATTATTTTTTTGACAGGAAATTCACTCAGTGGAAATTTAAATCTGAAGACTTTAAATCTGTCTGCAAATTGTATTGCTTCATTGAAGGTATGTGTCTTGACTCTTCCCTTTTGCCAAGAAATCAAATTCAAAAAAGGTTAGCAAATGTATACAAATTTATTTAATTGGAATTACAGTTGAACTTCCCACAAGTGAAGATTTTTTATAAATTTTGTTGGAAGTACACTGTTCACTGTCCCCTTTTTTTCTGCATGATCATTAATTTTTACAGTTTGGCTAAACCAATCTTGCTTTGTTGTATTGAGTGCAACTTGGGGAGAGTGCCAAAACTACAGATGGAGGGAGCCCTTGTTACCCTGTAATTACATGTATGGCGTTGTCCTTTCTTTATGCTAAGCAAAGAGTGTGACCTGTTTTTGCTCCCCTTTTTGAATGCAGGATCTAACAATCTTGATGCAGTTACCGTGCCTGGAGTCACTGAGTCTTAAGGACCCGGTGTATGGGCCCAACCCAGTGGCTTTACTGTGTAACTATTCCACACACCTTCTTTATCATCTTCCTCATCTGCAGAGGGTTGACTCTTACAGTGTGGACAACAAAACGCTCAAAGATTTAGCTGAGGTAAGGACGGAACTAAATGTGAATGGATATGTGCAAAATCCAAGCAGTACGTGTGCTCATGAAGATAAAAATTGATAGAAGGTAAAGGAAAATTAAGTTGCACTTGCTCCAGTCAGGTTGCCCGCATGGTTGGTGGTTAACTCTCGTCTGGCCGGTTTTTGTGCGATTAGGAAAATCAAACAGCTTGCAAGGGTCAACCTTGCTATGGTAGGGTTAGTGAATGGTCTTGCCTAAATTTAAACTTGCATAAAATTCCACTGAATTTTAAGCTGGGTCTGACAGTCTCAGTTTTTGAGCGATTCTTTGTGTTTCGGAGTCTCGAATTTTTAGGCAAAGCAGTCTCGGAATCTCGATTTTTTCGACCAAGCTGTCTCAGAATCTTGATCTCTTTGCGGAGCTCCTTAGAGTCATGTCGAGTATAGCTTCTTGCATAAGGAAATTAAAGAGCACGCCATTTTGCAAAAATTAAGCTTTAAACCACCCTTCTATCATTCATCCATCCGTCCGTCCATCCGTCCATTCATTCATTCATTCATTCATTCATTCATTCATTCATTCATTCATTCATTCATTCTTTCATTCATTCATTCATTCATTCATTCATTCATTCATTCATTCATTTGTGCATTTATTTGTGCGTTCATTCCTTTTATTTTAAATGGATACAAAACATGGCACTACAGTTGATCTGATGAATATCAACCATGTCTTCTTTTAGACCACAGTGGTGAAGAAAAAAATGTACTACAACATGCGTGTAAAAACACTTCAGAGGAACAAAGCTGACTTGCTGTTCAGACTGGAGACAGAAAAGGCAATGCTTCAGGCTGAACCAAAAAACAGGATACAACAATTGTACTCAGCTGTCAAAGATGTGCGTATACCTCATTTATATTGTTACTATTGTTAGTGACAACTTAATTTCATGCAAAATCATTTGAAACAGCCAGACATTCTTATTAATCCATACACAACTAATAGATGCACAACCTAAATGAGGTGTATCATCTTTATAGTAATCACAAATCAACAGTTGATGTGCTCCACTTTAGCAGGGACATTTTAACAAATGAGTCATATTAGCATTGTATGGCACCAGTCTATACAATCGGCACCCAGTCATGGATCAAATGACAAATGGTCTCTTACTGGAGCTAAACAAGAAATTCTGAAGAATTTACAGGCGGCGCATAGTCTCTTACCCCCCTCCCCCCTCCCCTTTTCCTAAGAGAAAAAGGTTTAACTTTAGTAGGTCGTGGTTTCCGGTGACCTGTTATGGACAATTTGCACTTCCGGTATGTAAGGAATTAAATGTAAGTATGCAACGTGAGAACTTCGTTTGTTTGTAACCAGTGACCTCTGTACCACTTTTTCACCAGGAGAAAACCCTGTGGGTTTACCTGGAAAAATAAATCGTTCTTAAACCGTGCTATCGTTAAGTACGACCCTTAGGCATTCACATCAAATGTTTCAGCCTCCAGGCAAGGGCTCCAATCGGATCCTAACGACACGAGTGCAGGCTAATTGCAATCTATTTTTATAACAACGATGCAGGTCCGTTTTAATTTATGTCATGATAACAACAAGGCCATTGTTCGAATGCTGACACTATCTTCGTTCCTCTGCTTTGGGTCATCGGGGGACTCAAGAATGGAGTTTATGATCGCTTTGGCAACGTGTCGAGTTGGAAGCACTGTGTAACCGCTACTAACAATAGTCTGAGGCTAAGTAGTCTCAGCTTTCCGGAAAATCGATGAACCTACAGTCGCTCTCTTTAACAAAACGATGTTGTTTAAAAACCACTTTCATAAGAGTTAAATGACCCTGTCACGAGCAAAATGTCCGGTATTTGAGAGATTAGCTTTCAATCTGGTAAAATTGATGTTATTATAACGAGCCTAATTGTTCAGAGGCTCCGCGGAGACTACGTGAACTGACTACCGCCAAACCAGGAATGCGCGTTGCATTTTATGAGTCGGCCGGACGTGCCTAGGCACGTCGCGCCGCCTAAAAACAATAGAAAATTTCAAACTATCAACCCAAATTCTTGCCGAGGCCACTTACAAGAGGTAGTCGCCCGTGAGATGGTTCCAACTGTATTTTTTTGGCTAGAACTTTTACCAAACTTGATTGAACAATGCACGAAAAATTACAATGTTACAAAACAACTGAACACAAAAGGATAAAGAAACAAAATAGTAATTGATCAGTTCGTTAAACCAGCGGTTCCAACTGTAATGATTTGAATGAGATGTGGATGCTTATGTTGCTTACTGTTTATGACTTACTGTACGTTGTTATTACCCCGCCGTCAGGACGGGGTCTAGTAATACCCTTTTTTTTCCGTGGGTGTTTTTTTTTTGGTGGTCACTTGCCCCAGACCTCCGGTTTTCGCTCGGCCAAAGAAATACTCGTCGTGTCTTTCGCTACACAGCCAAGGGCTTTTATCTTGAGTGACCGTAACATATTTTACACCCGGGGGAGAACAACGGCAGGGTCTAATGCCCCTGGGGCTTTTCTTGTTACCCCGCCGTCAGGACGGGGTCTAGTAATACCCATTTTTTTTCTGTGGTTTTTACCCCGCCGTCAGGACGGGGTCTAGTAATACCCGTTTTTTTTTTTTTTTTTTTTTTTTTTGTCGTGGTCAGTTGCCCCAGACCTGCGCTCGGTCAAAACAATACTTGCCGGTAAACTTTGTTCGTTCAGCGTTTATTCGCCAGAATTTTCATGAAAGTTGGTGTAGAAAATTACCGGCGATTTAATGGCATGGAAATTCCTTCGATGAAAGCAAGAACGAAGGTGCTAGCGAGCTTTGAAGCTGGCATGAATTTGCCGAACCTGCCCTGGCACGTAAACATTACATCACTGAAACACAAAAGGTGATCCGGGGAAGTCCCTTGCTTTCGCCAAGTTGAAAAATTCAACAGTGAAATGCAAGCATATTTTTGGCAGTTTTGCTTTGCTTCGCCAAAATCTTTAGGGAAAGTTGTGTAGAAAAGTACAAGAAATTCAATGGAGTTGACTTCTCTTCAATGAGAGCAAGGACGAAGGTGCTAGCGAGCTTTGAAAGCCAATGATTCATGCTACGTGCCGTAGCACATAAACATTACGTGATTGAAACACAGAAGCCGATTCGGAGAAGTAAACTTGCTTGCGCCAAATCACTCATCGAATCACGGCCTAAAATAGACTTTTACGGTTTTTCATAGCTACCAGTTTCCTTTAGATTTTAGAATGAGTTTTTTATCAAGAAATCTATTTAAATTTCCGTGCCCTTGCTATTTAGAATTACGCTGACATGTCAGTTCGTTTATTTTAAAAAACGTGGCTTCATTGAGTCACGCTATGGTCAAAATATTTCGTCACGTTCTTCTTCGCGAAAGCTAGGACAAGTGGATGACCAAGGAATGAGGGATGGGGTTTATACTATCAGGGATTCTTTGACCCCGGCGGGATTCGAACCCACGACCTCCGGATTAGAACACCGTTGCTCAACCAACTGAGCTACGAGGCGAGGCTGAGTCACGCTGTGATCAAAATAATAATTTCATCACGCTCTTCGTCACGCACGCTAAAACAGAGTGATTAGGCAGACACCGCGGCAAAATGCACTGCGCACGCGCTGTATTTTTACTTCTTGTCAATGCTCCCCTATTGAAAACTATTGGCAAGAATAACAAACTCAGGTTCCGACCGCGAATTTTGAAAAACTTAAGCTCCAGACATCAAACTTAAGGTTAAAAAATCCAGAGCAGCTTCAATATAGTTTTATCTGTTTCTACACCTTTGTACCTCGTAGTTTCGGGTTTGCACCCACAGCGAAAAACATCATGAAAGTCGATAGTTTACGTTCGCATGTCGCCATTGTAGTGGCATTAGGGAGTTTAAGCAACCACCACAGCGACGGCAACGAGAACGTCGAAAAACAATAGGCCTTAATGAGTTAAACAATGACTCTGCACGTGCGTTACACATTCTGGTACATTTCTTTGCCGTCCTCTGCAAAACAACAACGTGAAATGACCAGTTTTAAGTTTTTTTTTTGGAGAACGGGAACACACGAGGGTGAATACTTCTTCTCTTACTGGACTTGAGCGCCATCCCTGCGAATTCAGTGCCTGGACAGTTCGAAAGCACACCGAATGAAAATGAACAACATAAGCTCGAAACCGGAAATGGCCGAAGTGAGCGCATGCGCAGACGTTTTGCCGCGGTGTCGATTAGGCAAGTCGTGTCTTGATTTATATTATCATCGCAAGCACGTAAAAGATACGATAAATCACCAACTTTTACCTGGCCGTAATATATTTTGGAGCCCAAGGGCAGAGAGAACTGTACAGCGCCGCAAATGATCCCGAGACCGCAAATGATCCCCGACCGGAAATGATCCTCGAAATGATCCAAATTGGACCGCAAATGATCCTCGACCGCAAATGATCCCCAGACTGGACCACAAATGATCCCGGTAAAAAAAACTTGGAATGGCGTCGGGGTTTTAATGATCGTAAATTGAAAAATACTGGCGGTAAAATAAAATAAGGAAAAAACGGGAAAATTCCTTATTTCTCAGTGAGATAGAACATTTCAAAGGCCTCAGGCAAAAATCATAATTTAAAAAAACTATATCATTTATACAGAATCATATAAAACGTGTGGCACTAAATTTGTGCGAGGGTTTAATTTTGGATTGGCGACTGATTTTTTGTGTTCTGCGGGAACCAAACTTTGCGATTGAAAACAAGGTTTTTCTGGGAATTAATTTTTGCGATTTTCTGGAAGTCGCGTTCAAATAGAACTGATAACATTTTCGTTTTTTATTTGAGTACATGCAAAAGAAAGACAGATAAAACAACATGCGAATGTAAAACAGATTAATCAGTGTCACTCTGTAAGTAAAGTATTAGTATCCAACGAGTTATCTATAGCATTTTCTCCTTTAAAACAGTATTTCTGTACATAATTTCTACAATGGAGAAATATTTTGCGGGATCTCACTCTCTGGGGAGTAGCAAGGACCCTTGCATCAGGAGCCTGGCCAGACCGGGGTAGACCGGGGCCAAAGCCCGGCCTGAAAGCCGAGGTGAGCCCGGCCACAAGCCAGGCTTTGGCCGGGCTGGCCAAGGGATAAAAAAACCGGGGAAGCCGTGGTCAGGCGGCCAGCCCGGCCTGGCCTGGCCGTGGCAGACCGGGGCCAAAGCCGGGCTTGAAAACCTTGTTGAGCCAGGTCACAGGCCAGACTGGCCGGGCATAAAATACCAAGGCCAGCCTGGCCAGTGACAAAAGTAAGACAACTGTGGCTGCCAAGATCAGCTGAATTTTAATTTTGTCAGCACTCAGACAAATAAAAGTAACCAGGAGATTAATTACTGGCAGGTTAGTAAGTTGCCAGGCAAACTGCCCAGACATTACTATTAATAAAATTGAATGCCATTTCAAAAATACTATCAGAATAACATTTAATACAATGATTTATTATGCATTGTTGCACGTCAAACATTGAAAGTTTTTCATTCAGTTGCAGTATTTACAACAATTTTATAACAGCATCTTCGTATTAATGGTTATATACAATGTATAATACAATAATGATATTATAATAAATAGCATTTCGTTCAGAAAGGAATAGTGCCCAAGAATCAAAAACTAATAAACTCAAAAAAATTGGTTTGACTCATTTTTTCTGGTATACATGTATTTGCTCTTTTCATTCTTGTAAAACAAGAAGTTAAGTTTTACGTTCTAGGCAGCTATGAAAAGTGTCTTTGAATTTTTTGAATGTTTGTCCCCATGTGACTAAACATATAAAAGGCAAACATGGGGAGCATTAGAATTTAGACACAAACACCCCATACATATAAATTCCATTCAGTTAAAAAACAAGGTTTTACATTGTCTAGCAAACCAATGCAATCAGTAATCGGTTCAACTCAGACTAAAACATCCAGGAAATTGCAATATTGGTAGATTACAATCTATATTGGTTACTGCACAAAGAACTGCTGACACCATAAACTTTTATGTATAATTGTTATGGAAATACAGAGCCATAAGCTTTTAAGCTTATATTCATTTGAATGTCCAGAGAAAACAAATGTCAACTACCATTTAGATTGCACTGAAAGACTATTTTAAATGTCTTAAAACGTTGTGTTCTGTAATTATGAGTCAAGTAATGCAAAAGAAAATGGTATCAACAGAACTTAGTGCCATGTTTAAGCGACTTAGCTTATTAAGAACCAGCATTGGTGACTTGATATTGCTCTGCTGTTTGAGTGTCAGTCTCCCTCAGCTGAAGTCACTGAACAATGTGTTGAATACAGTCAATATCTACAACAAAACATAAATGAATGGTCAAAACCAGCTTATCTGAATGATGCTGCATTTAAAACATGCTTAAAGAGCAATGTTCTTTTAAATTATACTACTCTAACAGTCCACAAGCTGTAAGCTCAAGTTTCATTTTGCCCCAGACATTTCATAATTTAGGAGATCCTTTGAGCATTTAAACAAGGACTCAAATCCTCTGTCCTTCTTACATGTAGTTACTTTGAAAAAATGTGCACAAGCCTGTTAGAAAAAAGTATCCAGATTTAAGCTCAAACTTTAATAAAGGACGTCTGTCTGCCTGCTTCAGATCCTCAAACATTTGCAAACATTTAAGCTGCTTAACTCAGAAGCACATGGTCGATCTTTACTTAAAATAATCATTAATTTTGAATCCAATCTTTCAAAATTATCATTTGCCTTCAACTTACCTCAGCCTAAAGGGTAGCTGATCCACATTTTGCCGCTCTGATTCTTCATTCCAAGCTCAAAAGACGCAAACATTTCATGCCACGAACTGAACACAAAAAATGGCGCCGAAACCGAACAAAAACGGTCACTATCTGAGCCCGCAGTGGACTAGCTGCTGACCGAAACAACCCAATTTGTTTCCAGGCTCCTCAGAAATGTGTTGTGAATTTCAAGATGGCGGTGCTCTAATGGCCCACGTTATCAACAAACTCTGCTTTCTTTCCGATTTTAAAGCTAACATAATGCAAGAAAAGGATCAAAAATCATTTTTTTTTTGACTTATACAGTGGCTCTAAAGAAATTGACTTCTTGGAGAAGTTTGGAATCGGGCCTGTTATTCTGAAAAAGGAGTTATGCATTGTGTCATTGCATTTGACCACATCAAAAGTTACACGTGTTGTCTCTCATTGCAAACTTACGCAGACAATCAACAGGTAAACTGCTTTTTTTGAGTACAGGATTTTGATTTATTTATCATTAAATAGTGCCTCATTTTCACAATTTCCAAGCAGAAAAAGAAATATCCTTACAGCATAATTCTTGCTCAATCTGTTCAAAGCTGCGTTTGATTGCGTTTGACTGGACACAATATTTTTAATAGCACTTTTAGTGTAGGAATTTCAAGTTTACCCCACATTCAAGACGAGATTGAAAATTTCTCAGTTCCGGATCTTTTAAGGTGAAGTCTTTTAATATATGACTGGCTGAAGAATCAGTTTTAATTGTAACTTCAAAGACATTTAAAATGCTCAAAATAAAACATCTAGTAGTGACCTCTAGTAGAGTTTCTTTGATGTCTCGATCTTGTGACGGGATTAGCAAAAACAACCAATAACTTTCACTCCATGAGAAAAATGCTAGGTTTCTCACGACTACTTTTCAATGGCAGAAAATGCAAGAAAGCCTGGCTAACATCTTAGTGGCCAGGAAAGCCAAGTTGTTGTTGTTGTTTTTTTTTTGGCCAAGGTTGCCAAGAAAGTCTGGCCTTGGAACTAACATGGCCGAGAAAGCCGAACTTTTGTGGCCAAGGTTGCCAAGAAAACTTGGCTGTGGCCAGGCTTGCCAGGCTTTACCAGGCCGCATTTTCCCGGTAAGCTTGGCCAAAAACCCGGAAAGTGCGGCCTGGCCAGGCTTTGCCAGGCTGGCCGGGTTTTTGACCGCGCTCCTGATGCAAGGGGAGCGACAGGCCTGCACGACTTCTAACAGTGGAAACATTTATATAATGTAGCCTCTTAAAATTTTTGTACTGACAAGTATGTGATTTTTAAGAAAGGATTGTTGTTGCAATGACTGTCTTGGTTTTATAAAGTGCCATTAAAGCGTGTTTGAGCTTTGGCACCGTTTGTTGACATTGAGTTCAGTCAAATGCGTAACAATTAGCCCCTTTTGAAACTGTGAGTTTCGTGTCGATAGGGCTCGATATGTTTCCTCCTTTTGCAAGCAAGTCTTTCGACTGCCGATTTGTACAGGCAAGACCATGGTTTCGACCCTCCACATGGGTCTCATCAGTTGCCGGGATTGGTTTTGCGAGTTGCTCTTATGCAAGCTCATGTAAGTTTTGAGAATGACAAGGCATTCTGTTTGGCAAACGTTTTCCGTTGTGTATTTATACCCACTGTGTGGATCAAAAATCCGCAGGATTTCTATTGGCTAATCAAAGGCGGCCAACTGTCAAATGTGGTTTTCAATCCTTATCCATTTGAAGCTTACGTGTGTTTGTATATGTTGCGTTTTTGACATTTTAGCACTGTTTTAGGTTGAATTGAGGAGTTGACCGTTATCTGATTTGATGCGTACAATATTTAACAATTATCCTGCGAAATCGCGCGGAATATCACCTGATACTTAGCCGACGAGGCCGTAGGCCGAGTTGGCTAAATCAGGGGATATTCCGCAAGATTGAGCAGGATAATTGTTTTATTATTCAACAAATTCTCATCAACTACCATTTTCATAACGAGAAAAACTATCGTTCTATGATGAAAACGCTAAAAGCTAGCAACACGTAATAAAATCAAAACAGAACTTCAAGAAATCGAAGTTTACTACCGTTCACTTAAAAAAAGACTTATTTACAAACTCATGTTTGGAAATGAGAAGACAGAGTAAAAAATACTGCTACCTTACCGAGAATAAGTCCTCTTCCTGTGAATTGAAGTCTTTTCAACTTTACAACTTTCCGTGAGCAAGTGTGCTGCTTCGTTCGTAATGCCATTTTCTTGGTTGAGTTCTCACTACGAAAATTCCAAGTCAACCTCTGGATATCTTTGTGAGCTGAAGCAAATACTTGTTGACTTTTTGAGAGCATTTAATCGTGGAAAGGTTCTTCCAGGGAGTTAAAATTTCCGGAGAACACTGCTAAAACTGCCTCGCTTTTCAAAATGTCCGCCAAACAAGCAATGAAAGAAACCTGCAGTGCACTTCCAAATATGGTCATTTACGTATATCGCAGGATATCCGTCATGTACAGCTGACAGATATTGAGGGCTTCCTTACCATATATGGGCATAGTGACAATTTGTTGAATAATAATTTTGCATAGCTGCAGTGTAGTTGTTTTGTAGTTGTTTTGAATGGTGGAGTACCTTAGAAACAACCCAACTACCCCTGACGCAGTTCATTTCAGGGATTTTGTTAATCATGGTGCATGGGAGATGTATCTGAGAAGGATGGCCATGGATGGCGAATGGGGTGACTGGATTGCTTTGTGGGGACTGATTAATATGTTAAATATCCCTGTGGCTATTGTATCAAGCTTAGGGGAGGAGGGCTTGAATATTATTTATCCAGCTGGCTGTGAAGGTAAAGACGATCTACGTCCTGGAGGTATGGCCTTACTTGGCCATGAAGCAGAATTGCACTATCACAGCCTTGAAGCCATGGATTTCACATCCCACAGTAATGTGCAAACCTCCATTGCTACCGAATTAAAACGGAAGTACGGCGAAGGAAAAGTATCAGAAGAAATTTGTCCCAACTGTGGGAAGAAATTTCAATGCTACTCCCAAGGCGTTTTTGAGAGTGGTGGAGCACTGCAGGTATACTCAGACGACAGCGTGTACTGTGATGTCTGTCAACTACATGCCGAACTTTAACCACTTTGAACTGAGCTAAACACAAACTTGTTAGATTAGAATGATGCATGTTGTTTTTGCTGTTGTTCCAGTTTGTTATTTTTAATGAATTACATTAATTTTGATATTAAAATAATTGATATAATTATACCATATACCAGAACTAGAATATGAGACGTTGCGTTGCCATACTAGAAACTGCTTCGATCTGTTATTGCATAAGACAGGAACGAAATTTTAAACAAATAAAAAGGGAGATTTGTGTTCTCTTATTAAGACTGAACTACATGCATCGTAACCTCGTTTTGTCTCGAAATAAAAAATAATCCAAGCAATAATTAATAATTAATTAAGTCAAAATGCGCTTTTAGGGACAGTAAAGGAAAAAGTTCCACCTTCCACAACATTCCCCTGTCCTTGCCATTTTGCTCTCCACGCCATTCCTTCCTTTTTACCGGGATCATTTGCGGTCCAGTCTGGGGATCATTTGCGGTCGGGGATCATTTGCGGTCCAATTTGGGGATCATTTCCGGTCGGGGATCATTTGCGGTCTCGGGATCATTTGCGGCGCTGTACAGAACAACGGCGGGGTTAATGCCCCCTGGGGCTTTTCTTGGTTTTTTTTTTTTTGTCGTCGTGGTCACTTGCCCCAGACCTCCGCTCGGTCAAAACAATACTTGCCGGTAATGTACGTTCGTTTAGCGTTTATTCGCCAGAATTTTCATGAAAGTTGGTGTAGAAAACTACTGGCGATTTAATGGCATAAAAACCGCTTCGCTGAAAGCAAGAACGAAGGTGCTAGCGAGCTTTCAAGCTGGCATGAATTCTAATAACTTGCCCTGGCACGTAAACATTACATCACTGAAACACAGAAGCCGATTCGGGGAAGTCCCTTGCTTTCGCCAAGTTGAATAATTCAACAGTGAAATGGAAGCAGTTTCTGGGCAGTTTTGCTTTGCTTCGCCAAAATCTTTAGGGAAAGTTGTGTAGAAAAGTACAAGAAATTCAATGGAGTTGACTTCTCTTCGATGAGAGCAAGGACGAAGCTGCTAGCGAGCCTTGAAAGCCAATAGTAGTAAGTCGGGCTCGTTTGGCCCAAATGGAGGCTCCTGATTGGTCGAGAGCAAAGTGATGACGTCATATCATTTCCGGTGTGGGAAACCGCTGACCAGTGGGTAAAAGGGGATCGTGGGCTCATACAACCGGAAGTCACGTGATTTGAGAGGAAAACCGCTGACCAGTGGGAAAAAAGGATCGTGGGCTCAAGGTGGGTGAAAACCGCTGACCAGTGGAAAAAATGGATGGTGGGCTCAAGGTGGGTAAAAACCGCGGAGAAAACGCGGGCTCAAAAGTCCAAAGTCCAAGTGGGTGAAGAGGGGGTGGTCCTTTTGAAAAACAACACGAATAAAAAAAATAAATTTTTTATTAATTTGTTTTTTTTACAAATAACGTTTTCCTGAGTGTTCCTTAATGTTCATCCCCAAGTATCTCTCACTGGTAACCATATGGGTATGTCTTGAAGGTGCGGGGGTCGATGACTCGTTTGTCATATACCAACTTGTACGATTTGTACTGGGGGAAAGTGAAGAGTTCATAGGTGTTAGGATTCCGGACGATTTGATTGGTGTTAATAATCTGGAATTCTCGTGGCTTGAGGAGGGGGTTCTGGATTTCGTCGAGGACATTCTGTCGCATGACGTCATAGTTGAGTTGTGCATGACCTTCGCTGTTGAGTCGGAAGCCTCTGACCTTGCATTCGACCTTTTGGTGATTGGTAACATAGCCATAATTCTTGGGTCCTCCGCTGACGAATTCTTCGATGTATTCTTGTTCCTTTAATTCGGAGGTGAAGTCTCCTAGATAGGAACCCAAGGTAGGTTGGAATTGAGTGGGTGTTTCCTCCAGGTAGATAATGGAATCCGTGTCGAAGTACAACACTCTTTCCCCTAAGGCTTCCAGGGTGGCATAGAGTTTGAGCCGGGCATGGCAGGTGGTGAAGCAGGCCACAAAAATGTTGAGGTTGGGTGAAACGCGGATGTCCTCTTTTTGGTTTTGGTAGTGCACCTCCACCATGTCGTCATTGATGACCGAGACGTGACGGACGTCCAAGACATCAGTATCCAGGAAACGATGAAAGGCCTGTGGATCATGAAAGGCTTGAATTTGGGTCTTGTTGAGACGTTGACCAAACTTGCCCCACATGGAGTTGAGCATGAGTTTTGCTAGGGTACGCAGCCCCGGGTTGTACTTAATGTTGTTGTACTCTAATTGGATGCCTTCATGCTCCAAGTACTTGTGGATGTAACGTTGCTTTTCTTCTTCTGTCATGTCATCCTTAGGCCACCCACTGGCTTCTTGTTTGATTTTGAGCCAGGTATTCACATAATCTTCGAAGAGGCCCTCACAGGTTTCTTCAAAATGCCAGGCTTCATAGATGTATTGAACTTGGTACCCGAGCTCGACGGCTTTATACAACTCTGGGGTGCACCAGGTACTGGTGAGGGCGCGTTGTTCGTCGGGGTGAGGGCAATGATAGGATCGGTCCAAAAGAGGTTTGGCCATTTCTTCTTCCACACAACGGGCACAGAGGGGAAAGAGTAGTTTGTCGCCATGACGGTAAGGCAGCACGGGATGGTACAATTCACGGGGAGGCAGGATTTTGCATTGGATGAGGCCAAAGTACTGGTGGATGTCCGTGTGACCCGGGGTGAAGATGATTTTCGGATGTCCTTTGGGGTACACAGACTTCTTGTTGACCCACGGGTACAAGGAGGTGACATCGATGTAGTGAATTTTTTGGCCAGGGGTGATATGATGGTAGAGTTTGATGGCATTGGTACGACCTCCACAGAAAGCCTCTCGAGGTTCCAGAGGATCGATAAAGTTGAGTTCCCGGACGAAGGCCTTGATCTCTGGTTGGGTTTTTAGGAGGTGCTCCCATTCACATCCCCAGATTTGAATGACGTTGTACCCTCGGTCGGTAAGCTTTTGGACTTTGTCTTGGGTGGCGTCATAGAGGTCCTGCATGGTTCGATCATAGTTGCGGGGATGTTTTTCGTAGCGATGGGGATAACACGTCGGGCATCCGTGGGTGAAACAGCCTTGAAATTCGTAGACGGTGTGGGTGTGGGAGCAATAACCATCCACATGCATGTGGGTCCCGGGGATGTTATACTCGCCTTGATTTCGGACATGTTGAATGTACTGAGGCTCTGGATGGGCATTGGCTAGTAGATCAGCGGGGGTAAGATCTTGGAGGGCGCGTTGACGTAGTTGGTGATCGCACCAGGTTAACCATTGAAGGGCTGGGAGGGACTGGTTGATGTGATTGATTCTCCACCCCTTATGACCGGCGGGTTCACTGGCAATACTGTTGGGGATCATCCGGTTCATACGTAAATCTCGATTACAAGCGGAGGCAATGGTGACGTGATCGAAGGGATTGAAGCCGGTCAAGTTTTCAAACAGGCGTTTGAAAGTCAGACATCCTTGTTTGAGGAGTCGTACATCGGAACTGCAATAGGCCAACAACTCTTGTTGAAAATGAAACACCACACCCTGGTCGCGTTGTTGTTGATGCCAGGTTTCAAAGGCTTGTCTTCCTTCGAGTGTCATGGTCTCAGGCATGTAGTGATCGCGTGAGGGGAGGATGCCCACGTAGTGTTGATACTCATCCTCGGGCCGGTTGAACTTGTGAGGGAAATACCCTTTGCAGAGTTCGGTCAAGCCAAAGGTTTTGGGAAAGGCAGAGAGGGGCATCTGGAAGAAACTCATGGAATCGATGAACCGGATGCGGTCATGTTTGATCTCTAAGAGTTTACATCCGTTGCGGAGTTGTTGGACGAGGCGGTTGTCCCCATAGTATTCTTGGATGATGAAGTACCCGTCGTACCCCTGGAAGTTATGAGCAATCACATTAACTTGACGGGTATCGTGGAGAGTCAAGGTATCCAGCCATTCCAGAAAGTCACGGATACAAGTGGGACCTGGGAAAGGCTTGGGTTCCTCGTTGTCTTCGGTTTCGGCCACGACGAGATTGGCAAGGTGTTTTTCCTGGGGTTGCATGGCTTCGATATCAAAGAAGACGTGTAAGGGTGGCAGGTCGTTGTCGTCCTCGTCCTCGGAGGAGACAGGGGGTTCGGCGGCGGCGGCGGCGGCACCTCGTTTGGCGCGAGGACCTTTTTGACGGGTCCTCTTTCTCTTCTTTTGGTCTTGAGGTTTGGGGGCTCTTTGTATAAAACATTGGTGGTGGTCGGCGTGGACGTACTGATGACAAGACGGGCAGTCTATGTGCCAACAACGGTGACGTTGAATGCGGGACAAGCCCACATTTTGTTGATAACAGTCCTTGCATCGGTGTCGTTGACAGCACACGGAGGTCTGGAGGCCCGTGGCGGGTTTGCCCGCATGGGTCTTGCTGGAATGGGCTTCCTTACACGCGGGTCCGAAAAAGTCCCGATGACACGACCCGCAACGTTGAGTGGCTTTCAGGTGCCGGGGGTATGCATATTGAAAGTCGGGACAATCTTTCTGTCGACAGGCTCCACACACCTTGGTTTTGGTACATCGATGCTCCCCCTCGGTGTTGTAGGGTTTCCAACAATCCGCACACACATAACTGGACCCGAAAAATCCCGGCAATTTGGTGATGACATCATAATGGTCTTGGTTGTGCAACAGGATCAGTTGTTTGTCTCGTGGGGGTCCAAACGTCGTGATGTGAAACGATCGCTGTGCATCGACCAGGATGATCTGGTAACCTCTGAGGGAGGGAGCTTGACTGAATTGGGTCAAGGCGTCGTAGCTGCAAGGACCGAGGGGTACCTGGGCTTCATTCTGGAGGTCCCAAGCGAGGGTTCTTTGCAGGGGCCTTCCTTGCCGAATGGATTTCAGTTTGGGGTGCTGGTCCGCGTGAGCTTTGGCAACCACGAGGGCTCTGGCACAACAGAGTTCGTCATCATTTTGGATGCGGATGACCGATTTTTTCTTGGCCGTTAACAGGGCCATGGTGGGATGGCCGGGTTTGCCACGACGGGGTCTGCCGGTACCTTGAGGCGCATGATGAACTTGCGTGATGGAGACTTGAAAAGAATCGTCCATTTCAAATTGTTCGTTGCTGTTGAGGGCTTGGGCTAAACGTTGGAAGAGGGCCTCCACCCGTTCTGTGTCTCGACGCCATTCCCCTGCCCGTAATCCCCACCCCTGAAAATTATTGTGGAGGCGATCGGAGGCGATGGTAAAGTACAGACGATCTTGATCGTGGAGGTCAGGCGTGGTGGTCAACACTTGATCGACGGCTCGACGTAATCCATCTTGGAGAGCTTGGGTTATATTTTGGCCTGGCAGCAAGTTCCCCCTTTGACGTAACTGAGTCTTGAAATGACGTTCTTGTACCCCCATGCGATCACTCTTCCGATTGACAAAAGGTTCTAAGTCAAATTGGAAGGTAACGTGTTCAGCGGGATCCAATCCGCCCCCGCTTTGTTCGAAGTGGTGCAATGCCTCTTCACAAATAGCGTCGTCGCTGTCCGGCATCTCTTCAGTTGAAATCAAACGTCCCACACAGGAATGGCTGTTGTCTTCGGAGTCACTTAAGTCCAATCCGAGCAAGGACAGGATCTCATGGTGGGCGAGACCACTTGGCCCCGCCGCCTCGTCATCTTGAGAGGACATGATCAGATAAACTGACTGGCGATCGGGGTTCGTTTTTTATAGAGAACCAAAATGTCACGTGGGAGGGGAAGGAGCCAATCACTAAAGAGGGGTGCCCCCCTAGAGAGGGGGTGCCCTAGGGAGGGGTGGGACGAGGAGGGGGGACCCCCCTCCCCCCTCTCTAATTAGGGTCCATGGGGCATCATGGGAAGGAATAAGCCCCTATAAAAGAAATCGAATCGCCGGCGGAGTCATCTCAAAATGGAGGTTGCTCATAATGAGTTGTTAGAAGTCTTTGAAACGTTTGAAGTGGATTTGAAAGTGAACGAGATTTTGAAGCAAGTCAAGGCGGACTTGGCGGTGTTCGGCAACGACGAAGACATCCGGGAGTTTGGGGAAGCGCTGCTGGAGGAAAGGAGGCAGAGGCGGCAGCTCGCCCAAGCAGCCCAAGCAGCACGCCACACGTACGTGCAACAGCACTGGAACCCGGGCTGCTACCCCCAACTCAACACCGAGTGGTACATCCGGGGTCTCGACTTCTGTTGTCCATACTGGCGGTATGAGTTTAAGCGGCCAGCCACCCCTCCGCCAGCACCGCCCCCCTCGCCCGAGGTCACCCGTAAGCGAGGGCCTCCGTCGCAGCAACCGACAACGCACGACGACGTACCGACCAAACAACGACGACGTTGACTCTGACCCAGACGACGTTGACGACAAGAAGGACGAGGACTATGTCCCTGACGACAACGACGACTCTGACCCAGACGAGGACTTGAACGACTATGTTTCCGACCCTGACGACCTTAACGACTCTGAACCAGACGAGGACTTGAACGACTATGTTCCCGACCCTGACGACGACGACGAAACGACAGAGTTACTGACAAAAGGCGAACAACGACGGAGACGGAACGCCATCAAAAAAGCTAGGTACAATGCCCGCTACCCAGAGAAAGCCCGAGCGAGGAATATTCGCAAAAAAGCCAACTACCGACGCAAGTACCCTGAGAAAGTGCGTGCTTACAGAAAACGATACGTAGAACGATATCCGGATCGAGTGCAGGAGTCCAGAAGGCGTTATGAGGAGACGCATAAGGAGGAACGGCGTGCCGCCAAAAGACAATGGGCCCGAAACAACCGAGCACGTTGCACCGAAAGCGATCGACGGTATAAAGAGAAAAACAAGGAACGTATCAGACTCCGAGATCGAGAGTATCGTCAAAAGAATCGTGCACGAATATTGGCGTACATGAGGATGTACAACAACAAAAGGAAGAGGAAGGTGCCTCGTCCCAAACCACTGCGGGTGGTATTGACTAATTGTAGAACGCAACCTTCTCTGGAAAGGTATTTGAATGACTTTTGTGCCTCCTTACCTTCTGTAGAAAGACAGAAAACGGAAGAGAAAATCAAAGCATTGGGGCCCTTGAAATTGACCATTCCCTTGGAGGACTTTATAAAATCCATACCAAAATCGTTTGAGAACTTGTCTTTTTGTGAATCATTTCTGGAGGATTATACTCTCACAGATATGGATTCGGGGGATGCGCAAGTCATGGGCCCCTCTGACTTGGAGGACCTTTCGTTTTTGGAGGATTTATTGTCACCCTCGGAGACCATACAAGGCAGCGAACCCTCTGACTTGGAGGACGTTTCGTCTTTGTTGCAGGACCTATCGCCTGACGAGTGGACCGAGTTACTGAGGGATGTGGAGGACTCTTGTTCCTTGGATCTGGAGGCATTGGTGCCCCCCGAAGACCTCGTTCATGACATGTCACCCGACGAGGGGGTGGATTTAATGTATGATTTAGTCACATAAAACATGCTCGTTTCCGTATTTGGCAGAACATTCGTTTCCGTATTTGGCAGAACATTCGTTTCCGTATTTGGCAGAACATTCCATCGTGACATTGTGGTAGAACGATCAAAGAGACAGTGACACCAATCAGACATTTTCATTTTTTATTGACACAACATGTAACTTGGGGGGGTGTCATTATTAAAGTGTTTTTTTTTTACAATTTTAAACGTTTCTTGGCTTGCATGATTTTCTTGACCACCCGTTCCGTCTTGGTTTTCTTGCCGGGTAATTTATCAATGGCTTGGATCATCTTGGTATCGGCTTTCCATTTATCTTGCAAATTCTTGGCGCGGCTGTAATCAATGTCGTGTTGTTTGGCAATCCGGTCCAAGCGATTTTTGCCGGGATCCCCTCGTTTCAGACGTTTGGCTAAATGCGTCCCAGGGCCCATGTATTGATAGCCGGGCCAATGAAATTCTTTGCCGGTTTTAGCAATCCATTTTTGGACATCCAAGGCCCCTCCGCGTTGGGTGCGTTTCATACCCCTTCTCCTCCTCCTCCTCCTGTGGGCGGGCATCGTTTACTCACTGTCGTACTGCAAACGTCGTCGTCGGGGTGGTTTGCCTTTGGCCCAATCTTCCCAACCGGGTAAGGGTTTTAATGCTTGCACTTCACGGGAGATGCCTTTGCCTTTGCCTTTGCCTTTGCCTTTACCTTTACCACTCTCGGCTAACTTTTTTTCCAAGGCCTTGCGCTGTTCTCGAATGGCTTGTAAACGCGTCCGGGTATCCCCTCGACTGGTAGAAGGTCTCGGTTCTCTCGCGCCTTCCCTGGTAGCAGGGGTAATGGTGGGTTTGGGAGCCGACGGTCCTCCTTTTATCATGCGCTTCAACCATTGTTCCACGGGTCCGGTCACCAAATCCCCGGCCTCTTCCTCTTCGTCTTCGCCAGGAGGTGCACCCGGGGCCCCCACTCCTACACCTCCGGGAAATTGACGAATGCGTTTGGTTAACTTGATTAATTCTTGACTCAACGGTTTGGTTTGAGCATTGACCACGGCCGGGGGCAATTGGGGATTGGCTAACAAGACATGTTTTTGAGCGGCGAGCTTGGCGGCTTTGTTCAACAAGGCATTTTCGGTGAGTTCTCCTTTGTAATATTGAACGAGTTGTTCCAAATCCTTGTGGGGAATCATGTAGACTGCATCCATGGGGGTTGACTACACTCGGAGCAAAGTTCCCCGTCTTCTATTTGACGACAGCTCTCACAAAGACGGGTCTTTAAGATGTGCCTGTACTCTCGATACAACAGGTGATATTTATGCTTCCAATAATGACACTCGTCTTTCCACCGGTCGGTGGCCCGATTGGCCTCTTGTAACAGGGTGATCCATGTGGCCAGGGTTAACGGGTCGGTCGAGCACATTGACATAACACCTCGTGAAGTCCTTGAAACAAACCGCGTCCTTTTTGTTGAACCAACCACGCACGCCGTTTTTTGACGGAATGTCGACGACGTCCCAAATCGCGTAGCACCCTTTTATAGGGTTGAAGTTTAGACAGCATGGGGGGTGTGACGGGAATCTTGTTTTTTAAAAAGTTCAAGACCAGTTCACTCACGGCATTGATTTGATCGGCATTGGCATGTTGTAACAACTCTTGACGTTTGGAACCATTGGCTTCTTGTAACATGGAGCGTAAAAACGGTAATTGACGTCGAAGACGTTGCATCGTTTATCGGTGACGGCGACGATAGCGTTGCTTGGCTTTTTGGATCGTGCGTTTTATACGTTTATCCGTTTCCAAGGCCACGGCTTTCCCCAATCCCGTCAGGGCAGGGACCAATAGATTTACAAAACCACCGCGTTGACGTTGTCGTCGTCGTCGTCGGCGTCTTCTCTTCAAGGATACCATGAGTGCGACAAGACACGTTGAAGGGCTTTGTTTTGTTTGATGAGGTCTTGCGTCTCTTTATAGCCTTGACGGGTATTGCGTTTCAAATCGGACCACCAACCCCCACCTCGTTGTCGTCGTCGGTAATGTTGTACATTATCGGTAATGCCTTTTAAGGCTTGCCCACCTAATTTGCCTAAAGCCAGTCCAAACCCAGGCGCGGGACCTGAGAGAAACATACTCATGCCATGGGCAATTTTATCCACCAAACGGGGTTTGCGTCGCATTAAAGCTCCTCCTCGTTGTTTCCTTTTTCTGCGTTGTCGTCGTCGTCGGACGGCCATGGTTCTAAGAGTGTCGGACTGGGAGGGAGCGGCTTTTTATGGATCCAGTAGTCTTTGGGTTTCAAGGGACGAGGACATCCGTCTACATAGCATAGGGCTTCCAAAGGTTGGTAGACAAAATGACGATGGTAATCTTGCACGCATCGTTTGGGTAACGGAGGAGTGAAATCCACAATGGTGTCATCCAACGTTTGCATCTTGATTAAAAATCCTTCCAGGTCCTCCAAGGGGACACCCCTCACATAGGTTTTCAATTCGGTCAAGGCTTTGGCATAGGTGGTAAACGCAAACCGACTCATGGTCACTTTAAATCGATATTGTTTAAAATCATTCCATCCTTTGACGACGGTGCCCACGGCCGCCAAACACGCTACCAACGTACTGTTGTCCAACAGGGGGCCGGCAATCATGCCCGCGGCCATCAGGAGTAACGCCATGCCATTGAACAAGGCATTCATCCACTTGTAATGATTCAACATTTTTCGATAACACCACCATTGTTGATGGTAAAAGGCATACAAGGAATCCATCCGTTGTAACAATTCCGGTGGGAAGGGGATGCCAGGACGTCGAGATCCATTCAATAGCGACACGGGGGTTTTCATCCTCACGGCGAGATCCGGGACGACGAGGTTTGTACGCTCGGGGCTCCTCCTTGTTTATAACTGGTCACAATGCTATTGGTCATGGTCACATTAGCAATTTCCCGTCCTTGGGCCAATTGTTCTTGATCTTGTAATAGCATCCGTAAACGTCGTTGTAAATCGGCTTGACGCAAGGTACGAGGTTGTCTACCAGACCCCCCAGACGATCCAGGAGTACTGGAGGCAGGGGAAGTGGGGAAAAGGCGTCGGCGTCGGCTCCCCCGTCGTCCACCACCACCACCACCACCACCTCCACCGCCTCCTCCTCCTCCTCCTCCACCACCACCACCACCAGCACCACCACCAGCACCACCACCACCACCACCACGTCCACTGCCACGCCCACCTCTAGTCCTGGGTCCACGGCGTCCCCTACCACCACCACCACGTCCACCCCCATTACCCCCAGCCCCCGCGGCTGTTCGAGCACCCGCCGCCCGGGGTACGCTAGGAGGCGTCGCAGGCGTTCGAGCCCCAGAAGACCCCGGGGTGGCCTGGGGGCTTTGGAATGAGGGTGAATGGGATGCTCGACTTCCTACCCCCGCGGGGGAAGAGGTTCTATACGCAGGAGGGGAGGGCAACTGGTCCACATACGCGATCATGTCCTCGACGGTCATTTGATCAAAGGCTTGGTCGATCAAGCTTGAGTCCCCTGTATCCAAAATTTCTTGGACGGTGCCTGGAGACACTTGGTTGCTGCCGGACGCCCCGACCCCCGCAGGGGCCGTGGTATCGTACGATTGCGGAGGTTGACGGTCTTCATCGGCCATGGTTGCTCTCTTTTCCGGTTCCAAAGGAGGTGTCGGGCCTTTATACTTGCTTTTGATAAGTGCGCGTCCATCCTTCGGGTGGGAAGGGGATGCCAGTACGTCGGGATCCATTCAATAACGCCACGACGGTTTTCATCTTTACGGCGAGATCCGGGACGACGAGGTTTGTACGCTCGGGGCTCCTCCTTGTTTATAACTGGTCACAATGCTATTGGTCATGGTCACATTAGCAATTTCCCGTCCTTGGGCCAATTGTTCTTGATCTTGTAATAGCATCCGTAAACGGCGTTGTAAATCGGCTTGACGCAAGGTACGTGGGGGTGTACTATCGCTCCAAGATCCTCGAAAGCTGGCTGGATTGGAGGCAGGTGTCAAAGGCGACGTGGGGGTATTTCGTCGTCGTCCTCGTATGCGTCTAGGACGTCGTCCACGACGACCCCCACCACCACCACCACCACCACCACCACCACCACCACCACCGCCGCCGCCACCAGCACCACCAGCACCACCACCACCACCACCACCACCACCAGCACCACCAGCACCCCCAACACCACTACCACCAGCACCACCACGTCCACCGCCACGTCCACCGCCACGTCCACCACCACGTCCACCGCCACGTCCACCACCACCACCACGTCCACCCCCATTACCCCCAGCCCCCGCGGCTGTTCGAGCACCCGCAGCCCGGGGTACGCCAGGAGGCGTCGCCCGGGGTACGCTAGGAGGCGTTGCAGGCGTTCGAGCCCCGGACGACACGGAAGACGGCGGGGTGGTCTGGGGGCTTTGGAATGAGGGTGAATGGGATGCTCGACTTCCTACCCCCGCGGGGGAAGAGGCCTGTGCAGGGGGTACATCAGTCACATCGGGCCAACTCGCGATGACGTCGGCAGGGGGGAGGGATTGCATGAACTCATAGAGGGGATCAGGGGGCATTTCCTCCATGACCGCGTCGAGAAGACCTTGGTCTCCCGAGATATACAAATCTTGCCAAGCCCTTGGGGACATGACATTGCTGCTGGACGCCCCCACCCCCGCAGGGGCCACGGTATCGTACGATTGCGGAGGTTGACGGTCTTCATCGGCCATGGTTGCTCTCTTTTCCGGTTCCAAAAGGGGCCCTTTATACTCGCTTTTGATAGGTGCGCGTCCATCCTTCGTCTTTTAACAGGTGACTCAACAACCGTTGTTGATCGGAGGAGGCCGGGTGTAAATCTAACATCAAATAGCCATACGGGCGCGTGGTGGCTTGATGAAACGTTTCCAAGGTGTCTTTCCACGTGGTCGGAAACGATTGCAGCATGACATTGCGTACCCCTAATTGATCCCGGGGATTCTTGAACGCCACAATGTAATGGGCATTGCGGGATATACTTTTGGCATAGCGCCCCGTGGGAAACATGTCTTGGCACAAGTAGAGCACCGTCACTCCTTGATGATGGGAATGTTTGGTGAATAAATCCAACACGCGTTTATCGTGACTCCCTTCATCCATTAAATCATCCAAGACCAGGACCCCCTGTCCTTCAGGAAACCATTGGACCAACGCGTCATGATCGGGAATCCCTTCGTGAAACACCACCCCATGATCTTGCATGCCTCGAAATCGATCTTGCCACGCCCCATAACAATAATGCACTTGGGTCGGTGGGGTGTCAAACAACTCGGGGTTGTCTACCAAGAGTTTTTCCGTAAACGCGGTTTTGCCACATCCCGAGGGTCCTACCACCAAGATAGAGGAGGGAGTATGAAAACGAAACGGTTTCCCCGTTTGCATGATGATGATACTACCCAGGGGAAAAAAAAAAGGCACCTTTTTATTGGAATCGGTGGGACTCGAACCCACGCACGACCCTCCTCATGTATTCGAGGGGATCCAAAGGCTCTACCGACTGAGCTACGACTCCGACACTGTGTTCCAACAAACTTTTTTATTTAATCATTCCGTTGATGATACGGATGACAACAGAGTTGATACCATCGGGCTTCTTGGCCTACAATCAATTGTTGAACGCGTTGACCGGCTTGATGGTCATTGCTTACATAATCATGATCGGAAAACTCATTTAAAAAGTCTTGCAAGGTCCGTCCACGGGCTTTGGCTTTCAAGTACAACAAGGCGTAATCCCCACAACTCTTGCTTGAAATGGCTTGGAGGGACTTGCCATTGGTCACCACATACTTCCAATGTTTCCCCATCCAAGCTTGGAACGGGGCGGCTTGCACGTACGTGTCCATGGGCAAAGCATAACTGTCGAGGATTTCACACACGTTTCCATCCGTCCACACCCCTAACCAATGTTGTCCGGGTTGATCGTGTGGGTCGGTGTTCACAATGTACCCTTGGGGTGGGGTCTTGACAGGCTTCTTGGGTAAACGATCACAGGCCACCGTCCCGTAAAAGACAGGTTTCAAGTGGGGGTCGTCGCGAGCTAAATAATCCAATTGCACATTATTCAAGGCCACGTGTTCCATTTCTTCAGTGTTGGTAAATGTTATACAACACGGCTCCGTTGCGGTCAATCTCCAGCAAGTTCTCAAATTCTCCATAGACGAGCACGGTTATATTGGCACCGGGGGCGGCTCCAAATTCCAAGACCAATTGTAAATCGCCCGTTTGCTTGGGGTTGAGGTTTTGACTGTCGGCACATCCATTGGCCACATTGTCAAACATGTACAAGGTACAATTTTTCGCTTGACCCCAATCTCCTAGTTCTACCATATTGCCTTTCTTTTTACACCAAGCCCCACTGGCTTGCAGAAACCGGAAGTAGCCTAGATTATCTCGGCTGCCATTGTTGTGCACTAACTGCAGGGTTTCATAAGGGTATTCTTCGCCTTTGACAATCTGTTTAATGGACGTCAGTCCAAATTTCTGGAAACAGAACGGATCTCGGGTCACATCTCCATTGAAGGCACGGCTGTCCAGTAACCCCACAATCAATCGGTCCGGTATTCTGTTTTGAAACAGGTTGGGGATATCAAAGCGGACCAGGTTGTCTTGCATGGTGAAGGTCCGGATTTCACTGCGGACGGTTGGGTAAGCCGCCACTTGGCCTTCATTGTGTCTTTTTTCAGACAAACTCTGGTAGATGGCGTCATTCAAACGCAGTTGGCAGAGATGAAACCGTAGTTTCACATCGCCTTCCATCAATCGACCTGCCAGAGCCACTCCATTGAAAAACAGGGCCGGGCTATTGAAATGAAATTTCATCTTGATTTCGATGCCAGGCACTAACAATTTGCCGGTATGAAACACTTCCAAGTGGGGGGTAAACACCAGACTGTGGGTGACACCTCCTGCATACTTGGCGGTTTCGGCTATCATGGCGGCCAAGGCTCCTTTGTGATTGGCACTGAGATTGGTCCAGGCTGCATTAGGGGTACCAAAGTCTACGTTGGCAGCAGTCCATTGGGGTGGGAAATCCACTTGATTGAACCATCCTTGGGGCCCTAACACGGTCTTGCCATCTTCTCGGTCAAAATTCAGCAAGGTTTCCAGGTACGCTTTGTAATGATAGGTGTCGGATTGTGGACTGATCAACGTGCCATTCAATTGCAAGTCAATTTGTTTGATGATGGAATGGGCCAAATTGTTGACGGGCCACAAGTTTTCATCGGCCACCAAGTTGCCATTGGTACTTTTCTTCAATCTCAATTCCATGGTAAAGTAACTGCGTCCCAAATCCACAAAATCGTCTAATCCAGGAATGATGAATTCCATGGGATTGATACCCGTGGTGGTGGGTTGAACGGTAACCATGCGATAGGCATTGATGCTAATGTCGGTCGGGGGCACCTTGAAAATCCGTAACGCCGGGTTGACGGTCCCTTCGGAACGCTCGTGAGCCGGGGCGGTTTGTGTACTCACGTCAGGCATGTTTAACGTCGTCGAGTGGTGGTACGTCGTCGCCGTGAGGGGTTTTTATACCGTCGTCGTCGTGCTAAATGTTGTCTCAAATCAAACCCGGGCAGTCGCATCACCTCGGGACTCAACCAACCGCCACGTTGTCGTCGCATCAGTTTCCAAAACGGATACAGTCCACCCCATTGAGTCAACCCTCGATTACTGCGAATCCGTCGAGGTCGTGAATGCACGGGATCCATGTTCACACGCCCAAAATATCCCGCGCCCGTTTGGTTTGTTTGGGAAATAAGGCACTGGCGACCCGCACGGCGTCTTTCACGCTCTTATGACTCAACGCTTTCTTGGCTTGTTTGGTAATTTCCTTTTTAAGGGCGTCTTCGGCTTTGCGTTTGATCCCGCGTGTCAAACCCGTTGTCAAGCCTCTCTTGATATTACTAGGCAGTTTTAAAGGATTTCGCGTCCTTATAAGACCTTGCAACCCCCCACGCATCAGGTCCGTCGCCAACCCTTTGCCTTGTTGATCATACCACTCGTCGGTTCGAAATCGTGTCAAACTTCCCCCACGCATGGTGTCTTCTTCTTCTTCACCAGGGATGCCTTTGGTTGTTTTTCACAGGGGGTTCGTCTCTTTTTATACTCACATGAGGCTGCACGTAAACGATTCCCCCGCATAGCGTTTTCGTTTTCCTTGTCGGATTTCCTCCATGCGTTTCAAATGCGATTTTCTGGCATTCTTTTTCGCCAACTTTTCTAGCCCTTTGGTGATGGACCAGGCCGTTTTAGGAATTCCCGCAATCACGGCGTTGATCCCTTCCCCCGCTTGGGGAGGTTGTTTTCGGCGTCGTCGTCGTCGTCGTCGTTTCGGAGGCATGATGATGATTGACTGGGGGTTCCTTCTCGACTCTCTTTTTTATGTCTTTTTGAAGTGCAACGTGACAATGGTATGACCGTCACCAAACTTGACCAAGTCGCCTCCTCTACCAATCGTTTCGGCCACTTGAACGTGAATCATTTCCACCACCTCGTTTCGAAGAGGTAGGTATTGAATGTGCAACGGTTCAAAATACAGGGTACCACGTCCTTGTCGTTTGTACTGGACTTCACGCAACAAATCAGTCACGCGATTGCCCACCACACTGCTGCCTGCCACGTCCGAGTACACGTGGAGCGTTCGCGTGGGATCCCCCACCACCGCCCGAAACGCCACGTTCAAGTTGGTGAAACGCCAATTCACGCTGAAACTCAACCAAATCCATGTGGTCCCTTGATTATCCGTGGTCACTTGATAATACTCCGGGTCGTTCTTGCTATTTCTTATTTCAATGTCATCTTTAAGGGGGACCCGGCCATCACGGAATTCGATGGTCAAGTTGGGTCCCAACGCATAGTTTCCTTGCTCGTTTTGTTTAAACCATCCCATTTTTTCGGCCATGAGATGATGAATGGCCAAGTGGGGGATGTACATGAAGAAGTTGCTGTTTTCTATACGCGCATACTTGTACCGTGAGACATTGCGATTGTTCATCACCAAATCCTCGCCGTCCCACTCAAAGGTCGTACACGTCTTCTTTCCATTGTCCGTATCCGGTACACCATAGTAGGACAGGAAAGCAATGGTCATACGTTGTGTCACCCATTGCAAAAAGGCTTTCATGAAGGTCACGCCATCCACAATGGAAGGATCGTCTTTCAAATCGTTCATTTTCATATTGAAGGTACGGACCTCACGTGCCTTGGAGGTCAATCGATAACAAGAGGTGCCAAACACGTTCTGATCCGCTGGCAGCAGATTAAAAATGTTGACCCCCGTGTCTGGTAAGGAAATGGCACTCAACCCCACTTGCCATCCCCCTCCGGATAACTGCAACGGTTTCGGTAGACGAATCTTGAAGTTATTGGCTTGGTTGTTGGGAAATTCCCGTCGGTTGGAATGACTGGGTAACGTCACGTAGAACGACATCTTTGTCTGCTTCACACCACCACCTCCCTTTTAAAGTGGAGGGTCAAGAGGGTATGCCCTTCGCCAAATTGGGCGAGATCCCCATTGATTTCGGCCATCTGGGTTTCCACGATTTCCACCACTTCGTTGCGTACCGGGACATATTGAATATGACGCGGTTCAAAGTGCGTGGTTTCTTTGGGTTGGTACTTGATTTCTCGTAAGAGATCCGTGATGCGACCCCCTACCATACTACTGGTCCCTACATCACAATACACGTGCAAAGGACGCACCGAGGGAAATTCCAACGAGGGCCGAAAGGTCGCGTTCACATTCACAAACCGCCAATTACAGGTCATACTCAAGTTCATATAATCCCCATCCACTTTCCAAAAGGCGGGTTTATTGCTGCCATCCACGACATCCGACGGGGTAGGAATCGTGTCCGAATGAAATTCTTGTAGGATATTGGGGCCCAATCGATAGACTCCCGGCGACACTTGTTCAATCCATCCCATTCTCAAGGCCAAGGTTCTACCCCATTCCACGCGGGCCACTTGTCGTGTGTAATCCACATTGACGGTATTCAACACCAAATCCCCGTCGGAGGTCCATTCAAAGGTCGGGTACAATTTGACGCCATTGTTCTCGGCCCATTTGTTGAGGGGTTGGGTTTGTTTGGCACGGCTTTGCTCGTACCGGTACACCAGTTGATGAAACAAGTGCGATCCCGTCGACGAGGCCAATTCCTCTTTCATATCTCGACCGTAGGTAAAGAGTTCGCGACGTTGATGCCACCAGACATCGTTGCCTTGATCGTCTTTGTCATGCACGCGTTCGTGCCATCGTACATACAACAGAGGATGGGAATCGCCCACGCCTCCTTCTTCCGCCACCACCGGAATGGTGGGTAAGGATAAACTTGCCATGCCCACCATCCATCCGCGTCCCATAAATCGAATGGGTTTCGGCAACCGGTTTCGGAACTGATGGGCTTTGTTGCCCGGAAACTCTTTGGTACTCGCATGACTCATCAACGTCACGTAAAACGACGAATTGGGGACGAACGTCATTGTTTTTTAGCGGCGTCGGCGTCGTTTGCGCGGTCGAAGGGATGTCACGTCACCACGAGCAATCCAACTATTGTACTTGTCGGGCCACCCTTTCCACTTGACCAACCATCGATCTTTTTGACGCTTAAGTACCTTTTCGATGCGAAACACGTCGGACACCTGGACTTTTTGTAAATCCTCTTCATAAAACGTGCCTTGGATGGGGGTGTCATCCCATTCGTGAATCTTATAGGTGGGCACGGGGCCCGGGATCACACGATGCACCACAAACACTTCTTCGGTCCAACCGGGGAGATAGCCTTTTTCAAAGGTCCGATGAATCGTGTTCAGACGCACCCGATCGCCTACTTTGAATTGGGGTTTTTTCCGACCTTTCAATCGTTTGCTGTACAATCGTTTCCACACGGCTTCTTCGTTGTCCCACGTCACGTCTTCGGGGGGCATGCCAATACTTCGATGACGGGTGGCATTATACCCTTGCACCAACTGGGGTAAGACATTGTCAAAGCGTAAGGTGTTGGCCGTGGTCAAATAACGGTACAGCCGTTCTTTCAAGGTCCGATTAAATCGTTCCACCACACTGGCTTTGGCATCCCCTTCGGTGGAAAAATGGTGAATGTCTTGCTCCTCCACCCATCGTTGAAAGGTCCGATTGTAAAATTCTTTCCCTCGATCCGTTTGCAATCGGTTGGGGTGACGTCCTCCTTGTCTCACAATCTTCTCAAAGGCTTTGACGAGGGCCACCCCGGTTTTAGTTTTCAACGGTTGGACCCACGCGTACTTGGACAACACATCCACGACGGTCAACAAGTAGCGTATACCCCGATTATGTTTAGCCAACCGTTGCACTTCCACTAAATCCGCGGCCCATTGATCATCTAACCCCCCTACGACCACGGGTAAGGTAGCAAAACGACGACGTCGGGGTTTATGCAAGGTGTAGCCCACATCCTGTTCCAAGAGTCGTTGGGCTTTTTTCAAAGGGAGTCCCTGGGCTTTGGCAAACCGTTGCACCCCACCTAAACTCCCCGGGGCGCTAGGATCGTGGTAACGGCTTAACCATTGTTGCGAGACCTTGCTTTTCTTCTTCGTGGACGACGAGACAGGGCGTTTGGTTCTCTTCAACTTTGTTGTTGTTGTTGACCAGCGTTGAGTTTTCTTTCGAGGGGCCATACGTTCTGGCATTCATCCCATAAGGTCGGTATGGTGGGGATGGTGTGGGGATGCGCCTTTTGAATGATTCGATACCATCGCCAGGCGTCCGGATGCGCTTTTAACCATAACACAAACACCACCCATCGATACAGGTTACGATCCACGTGGGTTTCTTCAAAGATGTGGAGAGGGTGCGTGTCCTCGGGACAGGGAGGAATCGGGATTTGGGTGCCGGGTTGGTGATCATATAACACTTGGCACAGGGTTTGATGGCATTGCCAATCCACCAGGGACAACAGACCCTCCCACGCATAAGACATCCACACAGCAGACTCCATGGACTAAATAAAAAAAAATTTTATTCCTACTCCTTTTTTTAAACCATTAAAAGAGACCTAGACGATGACGACCACAGGCGACGGTCTCGAGATCTTTCTGCCAGTTCTCTACACTGTCACTGTACTTGGGGGGTGGTGGCGCTGGGGCCACCATCATTTCTTGACGGTTCTTGAGCTCTTGAATTTCTCGCAACAATTGTTTCTCATAATCTGTCAGGGGCCGATCCTCTTTCCTGGGGGCACGAGGAGGCGGGCCAGGGATGTCATAGCCCCGCTTGGGATACCCTTGCGCATCCCGGGTAGGTATTTCAGCTTGTTGGTCGGCTTTCTTGGGTGGGTTGTCATGAAACCAACTCCAGTACTTGGGACCCAAGGGTTGATCGGCCCATCGGAAGAAGCCACACGTTTTCTTGGAACAATTCAGAAACAAACGATCGGGGTTCTGGGTCGAATGGCTCTGTTGCAGCGTGGCGGGTTCACGGCAAAAGCACTGCAAACAAGTCCACATGTCCAACACTTCTACATGAGGTTGACTATACACGGCTTTCATATACTCCAGAGCTTGATCTTGGCCACAAAACAGCAAACAGGGTTGCATGGGACATTTCACATACTTCCATCCCTTTTGAGATTCTCGGGCCTCCAAACGCACGTCATGGCAAGGGCATACCATATAGTCCACCTTTTCCTTGTTGTCTTTGATTTCATGATGGCCCACCTCATTGTCATACACGGTCATCAGAGTGAATTGGGGGGTAGATTGCTCCGCCATGTCATTCAATTCTTTCATCATCTCTTCCACCGCCGCTCGGGTATCTTCCACCACCTCCCCTACCACCGGATCACAGTCCACGGGCGTCATCGTTTGAATCGTCTTCTTCTTCTTCTTCCCCTCTGGGGGATGGGTTGTCTTTCTCTTCCGATCGTCTGACATCGTGCTCACGATTTTTTTCACCCGCCCCTGCCTTTTTATACCCATACCCCTACGCTGTCATTGGTCAGCTTGTTATAACCTTATAAGGACGTCTCCTCGTCCCATTGGTCAGCTTGTTATCACCTTATAAGGACCTCTTGTCTTCCCATTGGTCAGGTGTTCCTATTTAAGAGGGTCCCTTGCTCCCTACATCGTCATTCTCCCAAGCCATGCCCCCAGACATCATGATCGGAGAACAAGATCTCGGTGCCTTGGAACTGCAAGTGGGTCATGGACATGTGGTCTACACCGGGGGAGCCAAAGGTACGGATGCCCTCGTCGAAGAACAAGCCAAACACTTTGGGATGCAACTCGAAGTCCTGGTCCCCCCGAACCATCCTCGAGCCACGTTCATCACCCCTTCTACGGTGGAAGTGCTGATGTTGGCCAATCCCCATCTTCACCAGGCAGCGGAGAAACTAGGCAAAAAAATGCCCAGTCACTTTTACACCCTGCAATTGCTGCAACGCAATTATTTATTGGCCAAGAAAGCCCATACCATCTATGCCTTTGGCATCTTGGAACCGGATCATAAACGCGTGAAAGGAGGTACCGGTTGGACTGTGCAATTGGCCATGGATTTAGGCAAACCCGTCTATCTCTTTGACATTCCCAGTCAAACGTGGTACCGTTCGGACCATTACTACCAAGTCAACGAGAATGCCGCCACCCTAGTCACTGGCAGTCAATTTGTTCCTTGGGGACCCAAAAAACCCACCCTTCATCAAAGCAGTGCCGTGGTAGGATCCCGGGACGTGGACGACAAAACCCGAGCCGAAATTCAAGCCTTATTCAACCGCACCTTCTGTCTCCCCGAGAACATTGATCAATTACGTATGGAACTGGAAGACTTTCATTTGTAATGGTTTTAGTTTTTACTTTTGGAATTTGTACATAGGCCCTTTTTTAGTTTTTATTTTTCCAATTGTAGTTTTTTCCAATTGTACATAGGCGCGCCCCTGCGTGGCAACAAGACAGACCACCCTTTGTAAAAAACATCAACTCTTCTTTTTAATTAAAAAATTTTAAAAAACTGACATCACTGGTTTTGCACTTGGTCATAAATAATGTCTCTTGACTCACAGTTGTCTTGACTCACAATAAAAAATAACAAACTCAACAAATGTCTCTGTCCCTATGATACTCCTCAGTTTGGCGATATTGTTGGTAATTTCTCTCGCCCGCCTCCTCTTCAGTCAACTCCCTCTGTGCCTCCTTCTCCATGTCCGCCAACCATTTCTTCTCCTCCTTTCGCTGCTGCTCCACCTCTTTAAAAAAATAAGCAATCTCCTGCCATTTTTCTCCCCCATGCACCCGTGGCAGGTGATTTAACAGATAATCATTCAGTTCCTTAAACTCGGGCAAACTGATCATCCACGACGACTCGTCCATCGTATACACGAGGCGTCTACAAATGAAAGGAATAATCCGCTTGGCCAGGGCCTTCTTTAACATCTTCTCCACGACTGGGTGAACTCGTCCTACGCGGTGGCCATTCTCAAACTCCACCAAGCAAAGGATAAACAAACGAATAAATGAAGCCACACGGTATTTGTTTAGGGGGCGCCACACTTGCTCTCGCTGTTCGTGCATACGAATCGTATGGCGATCCATGGGTGTGAACTCGCGTCCCGCTCTCCTTGTCAACTCCTCTTCTCCCTTCTCATTCACAAAGCTGGCTAGCGAACCCAAGGGCGTTCTTGTTTCCGACATTTTCCCTCACCAAAGAACATAAGCCAAGACAGCACGAACTCAAAGCTAGGAATGGCGCCCTGGGGCCTCCCTTGGCTTATATACCCCCATTCGCGCAATGCCTCATGGTCTATCTAAGGAGAGGGGGGAGAGGGGTCCCCCCCTCCTCGTCCCCGTCCCCCTCCCACAGTATCATGGGACCTCCTTCTCATTGGCCCCTTCCCTCCCATGGGACCCTTTTGTTTCTCTATAAAAACCACCGTCCCATTTCATGTTTTCACACTCATCGATGATCTGATTATTCCTTCATCTCTAGTCCAATCCGAGCAAGGACAGGATCTCACCTCTGGCGACGTGGGGATTACGGACAGGGGAATGGCGTCGAGACAGAACGGGTGGAAGCGCTGTTCCAACGCCCGCTTCGAACTCCTCTGGTCACGTGATCCCTCTCTTGCCAACTCTCGTCACTTGCAGGGGAAGTTCCTCTGGTCACTTGATCGCACTCCACCGATGCGGAACTCGTATTATTAAATAGGAACACATATTATCAAAAAGGAACTCATCAAAAAGGAACACTCATATTATGAAATAGGAACTCAAAAAGGAACACTCGTATTATCAAAAGGAACACTCGTATTATCAAAAGGAACACTCATATTATTAAATAGGAACTCATTAATAGGAACACTCATATAAACATCAGCGGTTTGGAGGAGACTTTATTGAAAGGAAATCTTTACCACAGAAACCCACATGCGAGCAACATGGATTTCTACAATGGATCCTGATCGCTCTCGAGTCAAGGAGATGAAGTGTTGGACATGTTGGACATGATCTGTCAAAAGGCAGGGGGTCAGCGGCTTTCCGCACCGGAAGTTCCTCTGGTCACTTGCAGGCTAATAGCTCTCGTCACTTGCAGGAAGTTTCTCTGGTCACTTGGGGATGAACATTAAGGAACACTCAGGAAAACGTTATTTGTAAAAAAAAACAAATTAATAAAAAATTTATTTTTTTTATTCGTGTTGTTTTTCAAAAGGACCACCCCCTCTTCACCCACTTGGACTTTGGACTTTTGAGCCCGCGTTTTCTCCGCGGTTTTTACCCACCTTGAGCCCACCATCCATTTTTTCCACTGGTCAGCGGTTTTCACCCACCTTGAGCCCACGATCCTTTTTTCCCACTGGTCAGCGGTTTTCCTCTCAAATCACGTGACTTCCGGTTGTATGAGCCCACGATCCCCTTTTACCCACTGGTCAGCGGTTTCCCACACCGGAAATGATATGACGTCATCACTTTGCTCTCGACCAATCAGGAGCCTCCATTTGGGCCAAACGAGCCCGACTTACTACTGCCAATGATTCAAGCTACGTGCCGTAGCACATAAACATTACGTCATTGAAAGATAGAAGCCGATTCGGAGAAGTAACTTGCTTGCACCAAATCACTCATCAAATCACGGCCTAAAATAGACTTTTACGTTTTTTTCCCATAGCTACCAGTTTCCTTTAGATTTTAGAATAAGTTTCTTTATCAAGAAATCTATTTAAATTTCCGTGCCCTTGCTATTTAGAATTACGCTGGCATGTCAGTTCGTTTATTTAAAAAACGTGACGTAACTGAGTCACGCTACCGTCAAAATATTTCGTCACGTTCTTCTTCGCAAAAGCTAGGACAAAGGGATGACCAAGGAATGAGGGATGGGGTTCATACTATCAGGGATTCATGTTATCACAGGGAGAAGGGTGCGGAGAAGACGTAAGGGGGAATGGCAGCAAACACGTCAAAGGTACGATAAATCACAAACTTTAAAATTTACACGCCTTGCGCTCGTATGTTGAGTGATCGTAACATATTTTGCCCCCTGGGAGGAGGAGAAAAACAGCGGGGTCCAATGCCCCTGGGGCATTTCTTGTTTTTTTTTTTTTGGTGGTCACTTGCCCCAGACCTCCGGTTTTCGCTCGGCCAAAGAAATACTCGTTGTGTCTTTCGCTACACAGCCAAGGGCCTTTATCTTGAGTGACCGTGACATATTTTACACCCCCCCCGGGGGGGGGGAACAACGGCGGGGTCTAATGCCCCTGGGACTTTTCTTGTTTTGCAGATTGAAAGAGTGGTTGAGGAAGAAGCAGAAGGAAGTACTTCAGCATCATTCAAAGAAAATAAAAATCCAATCAGCCCTGCTACAGGTGATGAAGAAAAGAAGGAAACTAGCCAAGAAGAAGCCGTGAAAATTACAGCTGATACTGTGGTGTACTCACAGAGATTACTACAAAAAAAGGAGGCTCTACTAAAGAGAATATTAAAGCTACAGAAGCAATGCAAAGAGTAAGTTACTACTGTAGCCGCAATGCAAGTGCTGCTTTAAACCATACAGTTCTTTTGCATATAACATGCTTCAAACACACCTCCAACACTAAATAGCTCTAATTTACAAGTTGTGTGTTTTATTTACACGCAACAGTTTGTCGTAGGTGTGGATCGGCCAGAGTTACAAGCATGTTCCAGGACGCGAAATTGTAAGGCGAAAATTGGCAGACTAGAACGAACGTATTAGGTGCGCGGTCAAGAAAAGATGGTTAGCGTTATGCTTGGTTAGGAAGAAATTAAGTGTATTTTTTACTTGTAGATAAAAGTGAACTTGCACACGAACTCCAGTTAGCTCCAGTTTCTGTAGTTTAAAGTAAGTAAGCGAACAGCTGCTTCGTTCCCCAGTGTGTGTCAGTTGTGCTAGGAGTTAAAGGATCGAGCTATGTCACGGTATTTTCATTCAATCTTCTCATCTGACAAAATTACTTTCACATTATAGGAAGCTTCAAAATAATAGTTTTCTAATTAAGGTAGAGAAACACCAAAGAAGTAATAATAAACCAGAACTAAACAAGGATGGTCACGACTGAGGGAGATTAAGATGGATTACGAATGACAAACTTGAAAAAAAATGCCAATTTTTTCAAGATGCCTTATGCGTGACGTAGCTCCTTTAAAAGAACTGAAACTAAAATTGTGTCAGTTGTAACAGCAGGATAACAAATTGTACAAAAGAGTGCCAATTGCTCTAATAGCCCGAAGCTGTCTAAAACTAATTTTGATCCACAACGGAGGAAGTGTATAATTTAGCCTCGTATTTAAACAATGGAGTTCTTCTGTCGAAGGCATTATCGTGTGATAGGTTGCTCGAGGAAATTTGACGTTCAAAACAAATATTAGCCCGAGAACGTAGTTTGAACATCAAATTTCCGAGGGAACCTATCACACATAGGGTCTGAGACAGAAGGACTCTATTGATTTTATGGTACAACGCTAAATTTTGAGCGAAAATTGCCAAAAGCGGGCACTATACAGTGTATACGGTCACTCTTGTCAGGATCGACCAGTGCCATCAAGAGAGCTGTGAACAGGTCAACAGCGTGTCGGAGATGACTGTTCAGCGGCTTCTCCTTGAACTGGAGACAGGAGGAAATGTGCGCTTTGAGGATGGCAAGCCAGCAGATCCTTGGTACAAGTCCTGTCACGATCTTTTTCTTTCAAGATTCTGTGTTGGAGACTATTTGGTAAGTATAACGTCCATGGACTGCAAAACAGTGGCGTGTTTCTCTTAAAACGCAGGATGGTGCTAAATTTTTGAATAAAAGAATATACGAGATTGGTATTTGTAAATATTTTACTTCAGAGTGCAACTAACCGTGCATAAATGCGCCTTTTGTCAGTGTATCAAGTGGTCTTACTCTTAGTGAACTCGAAACTGAGCTATGAGAATGTGTTCATCTAAACCACTCCTATTAGAGCAGTTTTCAATTGAGTGTCGGAAGTAATGTTGTGTTTTCTTTGGTTTTGCTTTACTATGCTATCTGATTGGTTAAAAAAATCTCGCGCCATTTTCTCAACCAATCAGACGTAAAAGCAAAAGCAATCGTGACTTCCACGCACGCGTTTTCTTGCGCTTAACATTGATTGGTTCATTTTATGTTTTGTTCCTGTTGTGATTGTTAGGGTTATTACTTTGGTTTTGGTTTTACGACACTCATTATTGAAAACCGCTGTAGGAGCTAGAGCGGTTTTCAATTGATTGTCGAAAGTAATTCGTGTTTTGCTTTGGTTTTGCTTTACTTCGCTCTGTGATTGGTTAAAACTTTTCGCGCCACTTTCTCGATCAATCAGGAGTAAAACTCAAACCAATCAGTCGCGACTTGCTCGCGCTCGCACGCGTTTTCCCGCGCTTGACGCCGGTTACATGTACTTGCTTCGAGTTCTGATTGGTTCATTGGATAATTTGTGTTTGTTGTGATTGGCTGGGGGAATTACTTTGGTTTTGGTTTTACGACACTCATTTGAAAAGCGCTCTATACAAGTTACATACACATGCGTAAGTTATTAATCCAAGAGAGATGGTGCCAGGATCCGAGAGGTAAATGGCATTTGTAAGATGAGGTGGGAAAAACTGGAAAAATGTTTGCAATAAATTGATACTTTTATATTTTATCCTTACCCTTTGATCGCCTTTGCAGGGTTCAGGAATTTCTGGAATGAAAGTTCACCGAATCACAAGAGTGCATAACAGAATCCTGAGAACAAGATTTGATGACAAACTCGATCAGATTCTAGAGAGGGATGATATAATGGAGTTAACCAAGTATGAACAGCTTATATTAGCAGCTGTAACTAACAATTGTTATACTTTTCATTTTTATCGTATTGCACCTCGTGGTGCATGAGCTAGGTCTCCTTTTCTTATGATTTTTGTTACTGAGAGACTTTCTATGATATGAGGTGATTGACTCCATGATGTGTCCAACCCCTAACCTGAAAAATCGGAGCTGTCCTTTGTGTCAAGACTCTCCCCCTTGCTAGGTCTGACCCTTCCTGGGCTGAGGCCTCTTCCGTCGCTGGGAACCACTGATAAACTCACTGTTAACCAACAACACAAAAGTGACGAA
Organism: Siderastrea radians; assembly: GCA_964017195.1. Lineage (NCBI taxonomy): Eukaryota > Metazoa > Cnidaria > Anthozoa > Scleractinia > Rhizangiidae > Siderastrea > Siderastrea radians. Next base: position 31,444,833 of record OZ024898.1, read on the forward strand.
GAAGTCATGAAGTGGGAAAGTGATTAAGTATTTTTAAAATTATGTCATGCAAACGGATCTTAAAAAGCACATTAAACCTAGTGTTTAACCCTTAGTTATATACATCAGTAGGCGATCACCTTTTCCCTTAATGTTATTAATAACTGTACAATGTCTTTATTAGAAATCAGCAAAGGTACATGCCTACTTTCGTGAGGAACAAGTAGAATTTTGAATATGATAAAAAGATGTACGTACCAGGTGAAATTTCAATTCATTGTTACCCTGTGATTGCATTTGGTGTCCAATTGACATTGTTTTGTACCTGCATTTTGATCCCTAGGGGGAGGTCATACAAGCGGCTATTAGAATATTTATTCTTTATGTGGGATCCATCTTTACTCCATGGCAACAGCGAGCCAATCAGAGTTCTGGAGGAAGGATTCAGACCAGCGGCTGTGTACGAGGTAAGTTTGTAGTGATGCATAGAGGTGCACTGGTCCAATGCTGAACGGGGGGGGGGACAGGGGGTCCATTCCTCTCTCTCTCCTCCCACCTTAAGTCCTGGTTCCTGCTCCTTTGCGCCTTTTTGAATGCAAAAAATTACGCAATTTTGTGTGATTTTATTCCTATTTCTCCCGCTTTTTGGCACTTTTCTTCGCCCACTTTTTTTTCGCCCCTTTCGACTTTCCCTCGCCCCAATATCTGCTCCTGTGTCTCCGAGGGTGGGCACCTTGAGAATCCCTCTTCGCCCCCCTCTTTTCCGGCATCCCCTACACATCCTGCCTCCGTTTCTCCCTGTTTTCCATCCTCCAGTCCCCCTCCACTCAGCCCATCGGACTATCGATGTGAATGTAGGTGGTCAGACCCTGGTCTCTTCTTTCACGTTGTATTTCCTTAGAAAAGAAACTTTGCTTCACACCAGGTGATTGCGCTGAATAACGCAATACGCATGCTCCTTGTGCCACCTTAAAAACTTGTTTCTGAAGTCTTTAGACTTGGGTTTGAAGCAACAACAGAATTACTATTTTTGCTTCTTTATTCTTTTACGATCCTTTCTCCAGAGCTTAAATGAAGATGGCGGTGTTCCTTTGGCAAACAGTGTGAGCGTTAGTGACAGACCAAGAGTGGATTATCTGAGAGCCAAAGCGAAGCAGAGAGAGAGTACAGATCAATGCCCATTTAGACATGGTAAGGGTTTCACAAACTGCTTCTGTAGAATATCTGGGGTGGCCAGCTGAAGAGTGTTCCTAGAATCAGAGTCAGGATGCACAGCGGTATATTTAGTTGCCGTGAAAACCCAGTAGTTCAGCTACCAGGGAGCCTTCAAAAGTTGGTGTATTAAGGAGGCTCGCGACAGTTTTTTTGGCCTGGGAGTGTATCTTTTGAAGTCAAAATTTCGCATAGAAGATAAACTTCGATTTCCTTGATACTACACCACCTTTTCAAAATATGATCAAAGTTTATTTTCTCACTGGTTTCCTAGCAACAGCTGTCACCATAGCAACGGTAATGGACAACCCCTCATTTTAAGTAATGTCGAATATCTCGAAAACTAGTTTATGACGAAACTTTACACTTTATGACGAAACTTGAACTATTTGAACTACTCAACCTACACAACTTGTATGCAAAATTAGGGAAAAACCTGTAAGAGCGTTCTCACGTAAATCATGATTCATTTTTGACGGGCTGATTTTGGTCATTCCTGGAATTGTCTTCAATATTTCAAGAAAGGTAAAACTTAACACTTTCCCTTTTCAGTTGAAGGATCTTTTATGATATCAAAACATTCTTAATGTACATTGAGCTTCCTAGGTGGCTGCGATTTTAAGATATTTATATTTAAAAACTGCTAAAATGCAGCGCAAATCAGCCAAAAAGTCCGTAATTTGCATAAATAGAAATATCTCTAAACTGCCCTTACAGATTTTTCCCTTAAATTGATTGACGTTAGAATAATAATTCTTTTTGATGTTCCAGCAAGTTTTAGGCTAAATAAACATTTCTGTTATTAGATAAGAAGGATGAATCTTGGTCAAGTTTCAGTCGTTATTAACTTTCAACGAGCAACAGTATTATTTCGTTTTTCCTGGTCTGTTTCTCGGTTATTCACGTGCAATGAATATTAATATACGCTGCGCTTGTGTCCTCTCGTGCGTTTATAATTCCTTCTCATAATAAAAAAAATATTCGTCTTCTGAGTTTGTTTCTCGTCATTTTTCGGCCCCAGTGTAATGCAATCGTGGGCGTTAACATGTATGCAATCTGTAATTGAAAAAAGCTAAAACGTCAGTCAGTATTTAAAGAATAATGGCAAAGAGTCTCCAGGAAGAAGCTCAGAAGACGAAATTTTGACTTCAAAAGATACACTCCAAGGCCAAAAAACTGTTGCGAGCCTCCTTAATTAGTGACAACGTCTAGTGAATTTACGCTAAGATGCAGGAATGGTAAGATACGGGGAATGCTAAGAACCGGTGGACACTGAGACCTGGGGGACACTAAGACCCAGGGGATTCCAATACCCGTGAGATTCCGAGGTTAGAATTGTATGACCTGGAGGATACTAAGTCCTTGGGGACACCAAGACCTGGTATGCCCCTTGATGATGTTGTTTAAAGCCTTCTGGGGATGTTTTCGCCTTACGAGGGAATTCGATGCCATGTCAAGTAGCGCGGCGTTCAAAACTTTTCGCCGCGAAGCAAACGTTTTGTCCGAAAATATGGCAAAAAAGTTGCCCTTGTTGGATATGAGGTGGTTACAACGAATTCGGCCTCTCAGTCGTTGATTCGTTATCACAGTAGAACAATATCAGCAAAGGACTGCAAACGAAAATGCTGCACGTGTACGTAGGATCTAGTAAACCAGACCTAATCAGCCAAAGAAATACTCAAATGACAAACATAGCAGCAAGGCTGATCTGACCTTCGACATGAGCTCGTGGAATAATTGTTAAATATGGCTTATGTGGCAGTGAATGCCCTGGTGGAAGGGAGCACTGGATGGAAATGACAAAGCGCAATATTTGTCTTATGTCTTACGTCTCTCGCTATATTACTTTGGGAAATTTTACCTTTTCATTTACAATTTGCCATTCATGCTTCCTTTGCAAGTTCTTGGAGTAAAATGAACTTTAGAAAAAAGAGATGAATACAGTTTTCTGACATTTACCTGTTGTTTGATCGTCTTTAGGTCAGCTGATTGTAGCTAAAGTGTTTGTTGGGAACGTTGTACCTGTTAAAAATGAAAACAAGTAAGTAAACCTGTGAACCTTGTGACAGAATGGCTGATCTCGAAAACACAACTAACGCAAAAACCATTCACTATCGATTCACTACTTGTAGCAAAAACATGTTACCGTTACAACAGGTGTTGTCCATTTTCCCAAAACTTCTGGTAAGAATTATTGAAAAATTTGAGCCGTGAATGGAACAGTATTTTCCGGTGGCAGCTCTTGACCTGAAATAGGCCTAGCTACAAAAATCCGGATTTTTTACAGGATTTTCAGAGCTTCACAGGACTTTTAGAAAGCTATAGAATTTTTAGAGATTTGGAGGGATTTTTAGAGATGTTGGTGAATACTTTCAAGGTTTTTATGTTTATTTGTTACAAAAAAGCTTGAAACTTGGAAAAGTTTCGTCACAAGCGATTGTTGCAATGTTTTGATGCCCCCTCACAGTATCTGTCAGCGGTTTTATCCAATCCAGCATTCCTGCTTTGCTGTCAGTGAGGTCAAAATGGTGGGCTCAGAGCTTGTTGATTTGGCTGAGACTGTGGGCACTAGCAAAAAGCCTACCAAAGCCATAGAATTTTCACCACAGGTCGCCCAGTTTTTTTAATATTATAGGATTTTTAGGAGTTTTTATGGGATTTTCAGAGGTGAAATCGGAGATTTTTAGAACATTTTTGGAGAAATTCCGGAAAGATTTTTAGGCTATTTTTGGGATTTTTGTAGCTAGGCCTAACCTGAAAACAATCCCGTTCCATTCACAAGTTTCTCACCACAACCCAAAATAAGACATTCAACTTTATATGTCGGATAAACAGGGCCCGAGTAGAAATGGATTAATGTAACCCGGTGCAATTTTCCGTTTTATCCGAAATTCTGGATCTTTGAGACAACCTCGCGACATACCCAAGATTCCAAAATTTTTAAAAATTCCGTCACATTCCCAGAAGTTCCGGAAGTTTGAATGGAAGGCGCCTACGAGTGTCTGTATCTGGTAGTAAGTGTGGGTAGACATTTGATTTCTGCCAAGCGTACAAAAGCGATTTGTGCGCTGATGCTCGCTGATGCTAAACGCGGGAAAACATGCAATTGATGACGAACGCGGGAAGACATGCTACCGGTGACAAACGCGGGAAAGCATGCTACCGGTAACAAACGCGGGAAAACATGCTACCGGTGACAAACGCGGGAAAACATGGTACCGGTGACAAACACAGGAAAACAAGCAACCGGTGACAAACGCGGGAAAACAAGCAACCGGTGACAAACGCGGGAAAACAAACAACCGGTGACAAACGCGGGAAAACATGCTACCGGTGACAAATGCGGGAAAACATGCTACCAGTGACAAACGCGGGAAAATATGCTACCGGTGACAAACACAGGAAAACACGCAACCGGTGACAAACGCGGGAAAACTTGCAACCGGTGGCAAACGCGGGAAAACAAGCAACCGGTGACAAACGCGGGAAAACTTGCAGCTGATGGCAAACGCGGGAAAACTTTCAACCGGTTGCAAACGCAGAAAAACACATGGTAATGGTTTTGCTTCCGATTGTATAAGCAACGACATGTTTGTCACTTTTTGGTTACACCAAGTTCCTTAGTTACAAAGCTTGGCAAATTTGTGTAAAACCTAAACAAGCATAATTACTTTGGGCTGTCAGCCAGTTTACGACCGTAATCCAGCAATAAACTGTTCGCTTCTTAGAATCACCAGATCAGCCTACCCCGGAGCAGATTCCGTTTTTCGATCCCGGAAACATGAAAACTGTCCGAGTAGGCCTGGGTCAACACTGAAAAGGCCGATTCTGGACACGAATTGCGAGTGCAGCGCGCGGCAGTGCGCGTGGTACGTGTTTGACAACGAGATGGTGCTGCCTGAATACGTGGTGGACTTTGAGTACATTACAAAGGTAAAAGACTGTTGATTACATAACCGAAGTAAATAACTAATGCGAACTGAGGAGGCGCGGTCGCGTAGTGGTTAGCGCGTCGGTCGGTTGGTCTCTGTACAGTCCAGAGGCCCGTTTCTCGAAACACCTGATAACTTTCCGGGCCCGAAAACTATTTTAGGTGCACAATATTCTTCAATAGCTATACAATTTTCATTGATGTTGAAAGCTAAATTTTAATCTTTATAATTTCGTGAAGCATATCGGCGCTAAGTTTGCGCCAATAATTACCATTAGCTGATAAATAAATGAGCTCTAGTCAATACTTACCGGGCCCAGAAAGTTATCGGGAGTTTCGAGAAACGGGCCCCAGTTTTGAGTTTAACAAGACTGCGAAATAAAAATACTAAAGGCACATTTGTACAAGGTTATTCTCACACTGAACTTAATTACGCAAGAATATTAACAGGAAAGAGCTGACTGCTAAAATAAAACAATACGCAGAGGTGCAATCCCACTCGTATTTGCGAGTATTTTACTTCTGATTGAGTCAACTAAACCTGTACAAATTCGTCTTAGTCTTTTTACCTAGCGGTCTTGGTGAACTCGAAACTGGGCTATTATTGGTTGTTTCCTTAGACAAGTAACTCTACTCCACGTTGTTCCTCTAGTCCAGGTGTATAAATGGGGAAAGGCGAAACGAATGTTGGGAGTAACCCTGTGATGGACTAGCATACCATCCAGGGGGGGGGGGGGTAGTAATACTCCTAGTCACTTCATGTTTGGGTAGCCTGTGATTGACTAGCATACCTTCCAGGGGGGAGTAGCAATACTCCTAGTTACTTCATGCTTGGGTAGCCTGTGATTGACTAGCATACCTTCCAGGGGGGAGTAGCAATACTCCTAGTTACTTCATGTTTGGGTATCCTGTGATGGACTAGCATCCCATTTAGGGGGAGTAGCAATACTCCTAGTTACTTCATGTTTGGGTAGCCTGTGATTGACTAGCATACCTTCCAGGGGGGAGTAGCAATACTCCTAGTTACTTCATGTTTTGGTACCCTGTGATTGACTAGCATTCCATCCAGGGGGGAGTAGCAATACTCCTAGTTACTTCATGTTTGGGTACCCTGTGATGGACTAGCATACCGTCCAGGGGGGAGTAGCAATACTCCTAGTTATTTCACGTTTGGGTACCCTGTGATTGACTAGCATTCCATCCAGGGGGGAGTAGTAATACTTCTAGTCACTTCATGTTTGGGTATCCTGTGATGGACTAGCATTCCATCCAGGTGGGAGTAGTAATACTCCTAGTCACTTCATGTTTGGGTATCCTGTGATGGACTAGCATCCCATCCAGGTGGGAGTAGTAATACTCCTAGTTACTTCATGTTTGGGTATCCTGTGATGGACTAGCATTCCATCCAGGCGGGAGTAGTAATACTCCTAGTCACTTCATGTTTGTGTAGCCTGTGATGGACTAGCATTCCATCCAGGGGGGAGTAGCAATACTCCTAGTTACTTCATGTTTGGGTACCCTGTGATGGACTAGCATACCGTCCAGGGGGGAGTAGCAATACTCCTAGTTATTTCACGTTTGGGTACCCTGTGATTGACTAGCATTCCATCCAGGGGGGAGTAGTAATACTTCTAGTCACTTCATGTTTGGGTATCCTGTGATGGACTAGCATTCCATCCAGGTGGGAGTAGTAATACTCCTAGTCACTTCATGTTTGGGTATCCTGTGATGGACTAGCATCCCATCCAGGTGGGAGTAGTAATACTCCTAGTTACTTCATGTTTGGGTATCCTGTGATGGACTAGCATTCCATCCAGGCGGGAGTAGTAATACTCCTAGTCACTTCATGTTTGTGTAGCCTGTGATGGACTAGCATCCCATCCACGGAGGAGTAGCAATACTCTCAGTTACTTCATGTTTGGGCATCCTGTGATGGCCTATCATCCCATCCAGGGGGTGTAGTAACATTCCTAGTTACTTCATGTTTGGGTAGCTTGTGATGAACTAGCATCCCATCCAGGTGGAGTGTAGTAATGCTCCTAGTTACTTCATGTTGGGTGCCCCGCGATGGACTAGCATCCCATCCAGGGAAGAGCACTAATACTCCTCGTTGATTTATGCTACAGAAACCGGGCTAAAACCACTTTCTCCCGAAGTACGAGTCTCTCACGGTACTATGACCAACTAACAGTTGGTCATAGTACCGTGGCCCATCAAAATTTACTAATGTCCAAAGAAATCTCAACTGTGACATTATGACAAATGATTTAAATACTACAGATTTTCATTTTACTGGTGAATAAATGTCCACCTTGAGCACACATAAAAATTGTTGTGCACTGTGCCGACATTGTTGGCGTGAACTGTTAATGTCATTTTCAACCACATTTTTGTTTTGTTTGACCAAAAAGGGCTTCTTAGAAAGGACTTCTGAATTCAGAATTTTGTGATCGTAGGAAGGGCAATCCGTGTTTTGACACGTCTTTATAGACCTTAATGAATAAAGTTTTTCGTCTACAGGTGAAACCCAAGTCATCGTTTATTTATTATCACGGAGAAGACGTGAACAACACAACTTCTAAACAGAGTTCTGACGAAGGAAAAGATGACGTCCACGACGGAGATGTGTTGAACATGGAACCTGTGATTCCTTCAAGACCAAGGTAACAGCAAGGTCTTAAATTTATTCAAAATTACAAACAAACGTGACCACAAAACGATCAACAATTTCTATAAACTTGCAATAATTACAACAGAGCTTGCACAGTTACGATCAATTAGTGAGTAATAGCTGAATAATAACCCGTATTAGCCTTCTTTGTGTTTCACTTCAATGGCGTCTGAACGCTAATCTGGGCAAACCGAGCAAGAGCCTTGACTTGTTGCTATGTGACGTCACATTGCTACTGAAGAGTCGGTCGCGACAAATAAATTGAGAACATTAGAGTCGTCCCCTCTCTCCTGGTAACAGTTTTGCTTAACCCTTTAAGCCGTGATATGAAAATGCATATTCTCCTTACTGTTCTCCATACATTATGAACCTAGTAAGAAGAATTTGTCTAAATATCATGACAGCTAATCCTTGGTGATCACTTCCTTTATTCTCATCTCTTGAATGTTTGAACAAGGAGAGATAATGTAACGAGAAATTCATTTTCATCACTGTTAGGGCTTAAACGGTCAAACAAAATGTTGTAAAGCAGAGAACAGCTAACAAAATGCACTGATGTAAATATACCTGCACGTGCGAGCCGTTTTGTGATTTGCTTCAATACTAGGCTGATGAGTTGTCTTGGCTCCGCCAATTTACATGGAGATTTATCTGAAGAACAAAGGCTGAAGTCTGTGGCCATTTTGCAAGAGTTTCGCCAACATTCTTAGTGCTTACTTTCTATTCGAAATTTCACCGAACCTTTTCTTTTCGTACGTAAAGTTTTTGGGCGTTTTTCGGCGCATTACGGACGTTCACTTCCAGGAATTTACTGTGCGTAAGTTTTCCCAACAGTGTTGCTGACCAAAGAGAGTGAAGCATTTATTAGCCATCCTACCGAAAAATTTTTAATTTTTTAATCAGTCCTTAATAGCACTTGCGGCCGGGTGATAAAATGCTAGTTTGGAACAGTTGCGCCCATAATATTCTATTGTCAGTTCTTTATTGACACGATGTTCGGTTTGCAAGTCTTAATGCAAAAAGCTCCTGGTGTCAAAGTTTGGACTTATTTGCTTCATTTTTGAAGTTTGATTCTGTCTGAAATTTAAACTTCTTAAGTATCACACAGCTGAAGCAGTGTCAAACAACGTAAACAACTAATTTCAGGTGATGTATCTCTTTACTTTGCTTTGTCCTCAGGTTAATTGCTTTAACTGAAGAACTGCTGTTGAAGAGATGTAAAGTGGAGTCACTTGAACACATCGTGGTAAGCAACATGATCCAAGCTGTCCCATTTGTTTCCAGGTAATGTAACAATTAAGTACAGTTTGAAAACATCTGTTTTGACGCGAACTGATATTATGTTTACAGGTTTTAAATCTCCATGGAAACGGGCTCAGTCGTCTGCAGCACGTGACTTGTTTGACGGCGCTCAAGAAACTGACAGTTAGCTTCAATGAACTGACACGATTGGATGATATCAGCCACATGGTAAGATCACGTCATTTAAAGTTAGCCAATCAGCGTTCTTTTAAGGGCATTTTTGTTTTCATTAGGGGTAGAGTCTCTAAGTTTGTTTATTTGTTTTCTTTTGTTCCGCGCAGCTTTTCCTGGAATATGTTGATGCCAGTTTCAACAAAATTACAACCTTGGATGGGCTGAAGGTTTGTTGTTTTAATTTCTTGACATGCAATATTCTATTGTTGAATGTCCGTTTATTCGACTTTATAGATGTTTAAAAAAAAATAGCTAGTCCTCAGAACATCCGTCCGAAAATTAGCCTTCGCCTAGCCGTACGCTTCCCCGCTACGCGTAGGCTATCCGAAAATGTTTCACCAACATCAGCTATAATTTATCTAGTGTATGATTCAAAGTCGTGATTGGTCAAGTTTTTCTTCTGACTGGTTGAAAAAGTGGCACTGGTCTTATTAAACCAATCAAGGAGCCTAGTAAGTAAACCCAAAGCAAACGCCAATTAGTTTCTATAATTGAAATAAAAATCGTTTTGGTTTAGCGAGTAAAGCTTGAGATCTGGTGGACAATGTGTTCGCCTTGATACCTGCTGTCGTGTTCTTTCCTCGGACGCGAATTTTTGCTTCACGCTGGCCCTTTACACGGGTAAATAAATGGATACCGGCAACCTAACCAAATTCTGTGGTAACCCTTCCGTGGACTACCATACTTTCCAGGTTGAAGTAGCGAAGAAAGTATTGATAAGAATGTGTTAGGCTTCACAAACGTCACCTTTTATATGTAAGCTTTTTGTGTTTTGCGTTTGTCACAGGGCTGCAGTCGTTTAAAGCATTTAGATGTGAGCTGGAATCAACTAAGTCATACCCGAGAGGAACTGGGCATCCTACGAAAACACGTGATCACACTCACCCATCTGGACACGCGAAACAATCCTTGGCAAAAGGTAAATGATCTGGTTCCGTTTGACTTGCACAGCGAGGTGCAGCAGTCCACTGGTATAAGCGCGTTCGCGAACTTTCGATGTGAAGCGCGATGGTTGGAGCAGTAGTCTCTGCAATCGTGTTATTTTCGTAGACCAGAAATTTTTGCTCCGCATTTTTGCTCTCAAACCACACGTGTTTAACCGGGTACAGCTTAAACGTTGTGGGAATCAAACAATATGTGAAAGGTAACCTTGCGATGGTCTAACATGTCATCCAGGGAAAGCAGTATTACTCTCACTTGATTTATGCTACAGAAACTGGGTGTGCTGTGGCCGTTTGGGTTGCCTGTGGCTTGTGTGCAATTTAATAGGTTTGGTTTTGTTTTGTTTTTTTGTTTTTTTTTTCTTGTTTTTGCTTTTCTTTTTGGCGATAAAGCGGTAAATATCTCACGAGAGACTTAAGCGATTTTCAGTTCTTGACACGCGTATATAGAGGAAAGTTATTGATGAAATATTCACAGTGTGCCATAAGAAAACATCCCCAGCTTTGGGCGTGAAAGCGTCATGGGTTCCGATCCCTTCGAGTTTCAGCCAATTTTTTTACTTACTACTGCCTTGCAAACGCATAGTTATTTCACAAAATCGCCGATCACTGTCATATGTTTATTTCATGTTTGTTCAATTACTAGCCTGAAACTTTGCGGATGCGAGCTCTGGGAAGGTTAAAAAATCTCGAATACCTCGATGGCATTCAAGTCACTGACGAAGAAATGACGATAGCTTTAAAGATGGCGGCCGCTTCTCGTCCCTCTTCCTTCGCGATTCTTGCGCATGCTCGTACAGATCAGACCAAGCCACGCACACTGAGCCTGGTACCCAGTGCTCAAGCCATCCTGGCGAGTAGTCAGAACAGACCAGTGAAACTTGTGGATGACGATAGCCAATGGTTTGTCAAGGTAACTTGGTCACGTGATTGATCTTGAACTATGGTCGTCTTATTGACCCTTTAAGCGCCAGTGATGATCAGCATAAAATTTCCCCTCGTCATGTCAATGCATTATAAGACATGCAAGTCATGAGAATTAAGCAAATGATCACCAAAGATGTATTTCTTGACTTTCAAACATATTCCTCAAATAGTTTTGAATGAAATGCATAGAGACCAGTAAAGGGAATTTGTGTTTTGATGCTGAGGTTTAAAGGTTTAAAAAGATAACGAATCAGCTAATAATATTGAAGATTCGTCGTTTTTTTTTTCCTCCTCAAAATCATATTATTTACGGATGTGAAATATGTAAGTCATTATTGTTTGGCGTCCTGATAACTCGGTTCCTTCTGTGAGTACCGGAGAACGAATGACGTAAAACAAAAGAAACAAAAGACAGAAAACAATTCAACTCCAAAATAGAAGCAAATTACAATGTCTTACAAACAAAAGAAGGACAATGTGCTCCGGTACCTGAAGAAAGACCCGATAACTCAAGTAAATTTGTTTTAGTTTTAGAGCTCCTCGAAATCGTGTTTAATTTCATTGACTTCACAAGCGGACTCCCAGGCATTGCTGTTCCGTTCACTAGATTTTTCACGAAATTGTGACATTAGTGCTTGTAGATTGCACGGCTCCCTGGAAGAGCACTCATATGTGATAACGTATAATCCGTGGACAAATAAAGGTCTTACCTTATCTTACGTCAAATTTACATAGAGAGGAGAATATCTGGAGACAAATCTGCGGGAGTTGTTTATCTCCATGCCCGGTTCCTTCGATGTACCACACCAGCAGTTCTCCAATATCAACATGCACTTTCTCCTCATTGTTCTCCATATACGTCTTATGGTACTAATTTGGAATATTCGCTTAAACATCGAGACATTTTCTCTTTGGTGATCATTCCTTTGTTCTCGTTACCTGTATGTTTGATCACGTAGTGACATTGTAAGAAGAAATAAGATGCTTGTCACTATTGGGGCTTATAGGGCTAACAGGAAATGCGTCTGGCCTTCTCTTGTGCTTCAACTGAAGTATTTTGGTGTGAACACCTCGAAAACTGAAAACTTTTCATTTACAAAACGAACTTTAAATAAGACTCCTGTGTTAAATACATCTACGTGTAAGAGAACTCCTGCGAAGCGACAAAAAGCCAAGAAAGAACTGCAGCGATCAGTAATTATCAAGTTCACTCGCAGGCTAGTGCCAGTCCTTTTTAGTAAACTTAGTAATTAGTTTCAGTCCTCTACATATGTACGACAAAGAGATTGATCAAAGCTTCGTTCCATTTGTTGCTAGGTAACAGCAGTCAATCTTGACAACCAGCATCTGGGCAAGCTAGCAAACATGGAACAACTGGAGAACCTGCGATGGGCGTCATTTAACAACAACGACCTCACAAAGATAGAGGTATGCGAAAATGAACCCAAAAACAGTTTAGTTACTCTTGCATGAATCAAATTGAAAATTTCTATTTGTTGTTGTTCCTTTTTGTATTCAGGGTCTTGAATCTTGTGTTCATCTTGAGGAGCTGTCAATTGAAAATAACTGTATCAGCAAGTTTGAAGGTGAAATATCTCTTTAATCTTGTGCTGCATGTTTCAACCAATCAATGCCAAGTTGTTATTTTTTAAACAAATCAGACTGAAAACTGAACTGTTTGTGGCTTGAATTATGTACGTTTGACACTGCGGCCGTCGCATGTTTCCATAAACGAGTTCTGATTGGGTCGCTGGGTTTTTTTGTGTAACTGGCTAGATGCGATTCTGGATTCGCTCTGACGAAGGGCTAGGTCTTGAAACCTCAGATTTCAATTTCTCTACGGTGGCCAATTTACTTTAACAACACAGCCTTGGTAAATCCAAATAAATGCGCTTCTAGATGGGATAGCTCTGCTTTAAATTTTAAAACAGTAACAGAAAACCACTCTGCTGATACGTACCTGAAGTTCGTAAGCTTATTCATGTTTTTATATGTGTTGTTTTCTATTTCAGGTTTAAGCAAGCAGTCAAAGTTGACATGGCTTAGTTTGGCTGGTAACAGTCTCACTACCCTTGACACTGGAGTTCTGGAAAAGCTTCCACTGTTGAGATATTTATCGGTGGAAAACAACGCTATCGCATATCTCCGCGGCTTGCAGGTATCATGTTTGTTTTTTTGCATGTCAGTGGGATGTAAAGCAACTGTGACTGTGACGTGTGCACCAACGTGAACCTCACAAAACAAGACGTTTAACGGGCAAAACAGTAGTTTCAAAAATGTGTTGTACATCTTGGTGCAGCATATTTCTCTGTCGGTCTCTGCAGAACTACAACGACAGGTTGCCAAAGTCAAGGTTTTAAGGAAAACGTGAACACACGGCGGTGAATTTCCCTTTCTTTGTCTAAACTTGAACCCACCTCTTCGAATCCAGTTTCTGGATAGTTGGGCTATACATAAGACTAATCGAAAACCTCGGAATGATCATGATTAATTTCAAAGGATCATTTTTCAGTAACATTTGGACTTCAGTCTCCCCGATTAGCAGTGCACTTGTGCACGGCTAAAAGATCGAGACTATAATAAAGTTGTTTTTTTTATTTTATTATTCATTTTTCTTGACTTTACTGTCATGGTTTGTGTGTAGTAGATAAAAAGTTGTCTATTCTGTCAGGGTAGTCTTCTTAGCGTGCAGGTGCTAGTTTTTATTTTGAACATTAATATATGAAATAATCATAAATTTGAACTGCGGATAAAGATAGAATTATGGGAAGATCATCGCAGTGAAGGTTTTTCAACTTAAGCAGTTGAAAAAAAGAAACCTGAAAAAATTCAGGCTTGAACGGGAATCGAACCCATAACCTCTGCGATACCGGTGCAGCGCTCTAACCAACTGAGCTATCAAGCCCACTGGGAGCTGGTCAATTGAGAGTTCGTATTTATCCCGTAGATGGAGAAATGAACATTAATATATGAAATAATCGTATATTCGAATTGCGGATAAAGGTAGTATTATTCCAGTTTTTATTTTGTTTTTCAAAACATTGAAGACTACTCGGAAACAGCTGGGATTAAGCCTTTTTCTTTGTTATTTACTTTGTTTCAGAATAGTCAAAACCTCCAGGAACTTTATATAGGCAACAATCAACTGTCCAACATCCGGGAGATTTTCAACCTCAAGGTAAAATACCCGTATCACGGAAGGCACCATTCCCTACTTGATTATAGCCTCTTTTTGAGAGCAAGGCTTAGTGCCAGCCTTTCATGTGATCACTAGCAAATAAATTCATCTTCTTCCTGGCAGTTGAACAACTGGCCTCGTTTTCATAAAATGGTTTAAACCAACTCAGAAGATGCCTTTTCAAGTGCAAATGAACCGAACTCCATATTTGCACAACGTAAAAAGCTTAAGTCGCGGTATTTGCTTTCTATCGCATCGTTCGCTTAGTTCACCTTGCAATATATTTCGTTTCTCTTCAGAAGAACTGAACTTTTTCGCTTATCACGTATAAGGCTCTGGTCCTATATTATCACATCTCACAAAACTTTAAGTGTAGTTTTCAAGTGCCTTTTTTGATCCAAAGGTAACAAATGTTTCATGTGGTGTATATTACATGATTGTTTTCTACTTATGTTTGTTTTGTTTAGCATAAATTTTGTTAACAAAATTTTTTTTCTCGTAGGCCATTTCCAATCTTCTTATTCTTGACCTCTGTGGTAATCCACTGGCGTCCGCTGGTCAAAATTACCGCCTGTTCGTAATTTATCATTTGACATCACTCAAGGCTCTGGATGGTCTGGCTGTGGTATGAGACAAACTCCAAAAATGTATTTCACTTAGCATCTTAGGTTTGCTTTAATCCTCTGTCGCTAACATAATTTACATAACATGTGGTAACATGTCGCTGAAGGTTATCTCCTTCTATAATTACCCATACAACTTATGTTACTACCAAAATTTAACATAAATACCTGTGGCTGAAGAGCCTTTCCAACTGGAAGTCCAACGCTTTGGAACGCTTTAAGTCTCTTGTGACGCATCTTTTCAGACAAATTTTTTGGATCAAAATAATTGCAGTGTGCTCTTAGAAATTAGGTGCCTAAAAATGGTTGGATTATTGTTGTCCTCTTGTCAGACATTAATTCTGCTAAAACAACAATCAGTTCTTGGAGTTACGCCTAAATGCACGTTCTTTTTTCTAGGAAACATCAGAAGGAAGCCTTGCCAAAGACACATTTGGAGGAAGGTATGTCACCTTTTATTCCAGTAGATTAACAGCTGGAAAAGTGATTTCTGACGAGTGAGTGACGCAGTAACGAACTAGTTAGCAGTTGATATTCTGTCGACGCGATAGAGGTGCTCTGGTATTGTCGAGGAACGTATCGCCACATCAAAGGAGTGGTGGTTAATTGTTTATTTTTCCTATCTGGCGTGGTACAACACCGAAACTTTCCACGCTTAATTTGGTAATTGTATCTAGGTTTGGGACTCATTGTTATCAGGTGACTGATTGGGCCATCCTAAACCAACTATTTCACATTCTGTGGCCCGTGGTAGTGTAGTAAGAATTGATCTTGATCTTGTGTAAGAAACGTGACATCCTTAGCTTTGGCCAGGCGTTTGCTTTCTCCTGTTAAAATTTTCCCTTGTAACTATCCAATAATTCATCCTGATTTTTTTTTTGTTTGTTTCAACAGGCTGACGCCAGATTTCATCGCCGAGCGATTGGGTCATTCAAACTTCTCAGAGCTGAGGGAACTTGATTTACCTCACTGCTCGCTAAGAACTGTGGATCTGGGAACCAAAGATGCGTTCATTAATCTGAGAAGGTTAGACCCAGTCTCCTTTGTTCGTTGCCACTGGTGACAGAAATTATGTCAACTATCTTTTCGTTTAGTATCCCAATCTAATTCCTAGGCCTTCTCTTCTTCTTTTGGGCAAGATCCTGGAAATGGTTTTATTCGTGACGATTGTCAAAAATTCAGTGACGTTGATAAATGGGCAGAATATATTTTCTCCCAACTAGCCGTCATCCTAATGCCGTAATGTCGTCTCAGATTTTTTTTTTTTTTTTGTGAGAAACACTAAGGCAGAGGCAGGATTCACAAAGCTGTCCTAAGTCCAGATGAATCCTAAGTATTGTTTATTAATAATAGGACATTGTAGGAGGGCTTCATGAATCTAGGAGGGCTTCATGAATTCATCCCTAGAGCATTTATTTCCCTTGATCAAAATAGAAATTCTTATACATCGTGAAGAGAAAACAGTTTTTTTTGCAGCAAATTGTGGAAGGGAGGCCTCCGAGATTTCGTCAGAGACGTTTCGTAGCAACATGACGCATTTGTATCATGTCCTACTTATATGACAAGCTTAATTCTCGTATTATCTTACATTTTTGTTTATCGTTCCAGTGTGAATCTCGAACATAACTCCTTGACTTCCTTTGGTGGCTTAGTGAACCTAATGAATCTAAAGGTAAGATTGCCTTATTTAATTGTAATTGTGATTATTTAATTATTGTGACTGCTGTACCTTTGTAGCTCCGCCCGCCTCGATTAGCTTCTTCTATTTGCGGGCGGAACCGAACCTTTAATCATTCCCATCTTGTGTATAATTTTTTTTTGTATTTAATAATTTATGTATTTTTGTGAATTGGATTGTGTGTAAATAAAGTTAAGTTAAGTTAAGTTGTCAAGGTTGTCTTGTGGATTAAAGGGCCACTGCAGTTTGGAAATCAAGAGGCTTAAAGACCTACCAAACTCATGAATCGTCATAAGCCCCAATAATGATCTGATTTTGTACAACAATATTTGGCAAATGACAGGAAACCATTAGAAAGTGACGATTACTTACCATGGCGTGGATGGAGATACATTATTAGTGAGAACAAACTTGAAAACGAACTTTTCACAATACCTACATTTAGATCACAGGGAAACCAACAACAATAGTTTGAGGTTATGCTCAACAATTGGTGGAAACCCATGAGAAAGTGAAGGTGATCAAATATGGCAAGAAAGGAGATGGATTACGATGGCGACAAATGTGACTAATAATGCCTGCATGTAGATCACAGGACACCCAACAATAACAGTTTGAGTTTCTAACACATTTCTCAACAAATGACGGGAATCGATTGCTGGAACCTGCTCAGCAAGTTTGTTGATATCCGTTTTTTTCGGTTTCTCGTCAGGTCCTTTGTCTGAATCACAATCACATCGAATGCGTGGTTGCAAAGCCCAAAGCAACGTCACCAGCTAACGCACCAAAACGAGGCGGTGATGTTTCGTTAGCAACTGAAATCACCAACCCAGAGAACTTTACTCCAGTTCTCCCCAATCTGGAAGTTCTACACCTTGGGTAAGGAAATATTCTCAGCTGTCAAAGGACTGACGGTAGAATAAACAAAGTTGCTCCGTTAAACATTAATTAAACTGCCAGGTGATTCACTAAAAATTGCTACGTGCCAGTTTATCTATGTACTTTAGTTAATTATTTTATTGGATGAGACCTTTGGAAAACGAGCGGATTTAAGGACTTTTTAGATTATTCCTTTAACTTTTTTTTATGTTTTTCTGTTCTGTGTCAACAGATATAACGGTATAACTAACATGGCTACTCTTCAGTTGTCAAGACTGACAAATTTAAGGGCTCTTTTCTTACAAGGTGACGTGTTTAAATAAAAAATAAATAATCAAAAGACTTTATTTTAAGAGGGTAACACGTGACAGTGGTGAACACCTATGACCCTGTGCAGTTCCCTTTCCCTTTCCCTATTTTCCCACAGCTCACATGTACAGTGAATTTCATATGTGCATTGCAATGGCGGTTCTTGGTTACTTAAATAAAACTTAAAATGAATTCCCTCTTCTTTCGAGTTGTCAAGTTTCTACCCTATATGTGTTCACGCAGGTGTCACACGAATCTTGTTCCTGGAGCCATCTTCTCTACTGGTCAGGAAACATGGAGGAGTGAGAGCTCTGAGAACGTATCTGGTTTGATTTCGAAAGTCGTACTCGTCGTACTTGTAGTCTGATCCCAATAGGGACGTTCAGCCTCCAGAAAGTTGACGTTTCCACCATCATGCACGGTAACCGGAAGTCGAGAGACTTGATTCTCGAATCGAGAATAATAAAGCTTTTCTTATGACGTTCGTTATCACTTATGACGTTCGTGGCATGACACGCTGACGTCAGAACACGCTCAAAGACAAACAATTGACTTCTGGTTCTCCTTTGTGACGTTCGAGACGCCAAGATCCTCCTTGCTTGAGGCCCCTAGTTAATGAAATTCCTTTGCATACAGAATGTGTACTTACTGCGGTTGTTCTTCGTAGGAAATGAGATAAGCAAGGTAGAAGGACTGGAAGCACTACAGGAGCTCAGAGAACTTGTTTTGGATCGAAATAAGATCAAGGTGATCATAATTATAGTACTTACCGAGGGTGACACATGCTACTGTAGCAAACAGTTATAAACTTGTGGCCTTTTCAGTGGTAAGTGATGTGATGTAGTGTATTCTGATGGCGTGAAACCAACTGCGGCAAGCTCATCAACCAAATTCACTGAACTAACACATAACCATTGTGGCACACAGTTAGGAGAATTGGCATCTTAAGACGCGTGTTACGTTGTGTGTTACGCGTGTTATTCCCTATACAGTAGGCTATACAGAGAGGCTTTGCCCAAAAGGGGTGCTTGAAAGAATCCGCATATAGCAAACCCCTCATGTACAAATGCTTTAGTTTCTGGCCATTTCATGGGAAACCTTTTTTCTCATTTACCTGTGCTGTGATAGCGAAGCAAAGTTAAGCGTGTCCAACCTGGTAGGGACAATTGGGTTTTGCCTTCTTTTGAAATTCAGTTCTAGTCCTATGGAGGACCTCCCTGAAAACCACGTATTTACGTGACGGACGCTTCCTCTTTAAAGATTGTTTTTATTATTATTATTATTATTATTCCCATTTTCCACAGACTATTTCAAGTACGTCATTTGTGAGTCAGTGGAACGTGACAGAGTTACACATGGAAGAAAACAGGTCAGAATATAACTGGCTTATTTCACAATACTAAGAGAGAATAAATTTGGTAAACAAATCACTGATCAGCCTCTTTTTTTCTGCTTCGTTTCTTTCAGGATAAGAGAATTGAACCACCTTGAGCCTCTTCAAAATCTTCAGCGGTTATACCTGGGAATGAATCGCATTCAAGTAAGCGTCACCTTGTGGTGCTTTACCTGATGGTGCTGAATAACGCACTGCGCATGTCTCTTACGTCACCTCTCTTACGTCACCACAAAAACTTGTTACCAGGGTCTTCGCACTTGAATTTAAAACAATATTTCCCTCGTTACCGCCCAACCGAAGATTCTCCCCAACTAAATTTAGACAGAAAACAAACCCAGTCCTCTAAATGTAAAAAAAAAAAAAATCTTCGCAGATCTAACAGCGAGCTAAACATATATCCCTGTTTTTTTAAATTGGAAAATCCCTTCGAAATAGTCGCCAGTTTGAAAAGCCCGCATTTAGCTTCACTGGCCATTTTTTTTGGGGGGGGGAGGGGGTTGGGGGTGGGGAGTGGGGTTAGCAATGTTACTTAACGTTACGCTATCGTTTGTAGGGAATAACTGTTGTACTTAACATTTCTTTTATTCCATCGTTTTTCGTTTTTTTTTTTTAGGATATAGCGGAGTTAGAGAAACTGGAATGTTTGAAGCATCTTATTGAACTTTCTGTGATCAACAACGCGGTAAGTGGAGATAAATAAAATGTGCGGGGTTTCGTTCAGGATCGTGGACTGGACTCAAGGCTCAGTTGTTGTCATGTGATGCCTGTTTTTACTTTGATACAATATGTCTACAGAATTTATCAAAATGATACACGCCACGAACTAATTGTGGGAGCGCGTCGGTGTAGTGGTTAGAGCGTTGGACTTCAGATCTGAAGGTCGGTGGTTCAGGGCCCAGTCCCTGCCATCGTGTTGTTTCCTCAGACAAGAAACTTTACCTCACTTTGTGTACCTCACCAGGTGTATGAAATGGGTACCAGAGACATACTGCTAGGAGTAACACTGCGATGGAATAACATCCCATCCAGGGGGGAGTAGCAATTCTCTCAGTTGCTTGATAACCTGCTACAGAAACCAGGATAAGCTCCGGTCGTGTGAGCCTCCTTGCCTCGTGTGCGACTTCACTTTAAGTTTACCATGAACTGCTTGACTTGCGGATGGGCGAATAGACATTGTGTAACCTTTTAAAGTTGTTCGCAGGACGTGGCTTGTAACTGATATTCTATCCCTCTAAACGCTGAAAATGACATTTACAGACTTTTTCTGATGGAACTTACTCTCCCCCTCCCTCTCTCCCTCCCCCCTCCCCCTCCCTCCCCCTCCTCCTCTCCCTCGCCCTCCCCCTCCCCGTCTCCCTCCCCTCCCCCTCTTCCTCGCCCTCCCCCTCTCCCTCGCCCTCTCCCTCGCCCTCCCCCTCCTCCTCCTCCTCCCCCTCCCCCTCCCCCTCTCCCTCGTCCTCCCCCACTCCTCGTCAGATGGTTGTATGTGCTTGAATCATTGAGACATTGTGAACTGACATAAAGTCCGGTGCCTTTCATTCCCGCACCTTGAATTCCTACCGAAAATATACGCACCAGTTATGCTTGTTTTATGCGTGGCCCGATAGTATGATTGTTTTCAGCAACATTTGCGTGTTGTTTTATTTCGTAGGTGACACGGCGTCTTCTTCACCGGCCGCTACTGGTGTACCACATGCCTAACCTGCTCTGCATTGATGGGATCCCTGTGTCAAGTGACGAGAAAACCAAAGCGGAGCTGTACTTTATCGAGCAACAGGTTACAATTCTTTCTGTTTTTATTGTACTTTTTTCTTTTTCTTTCCTTTACTGCTGATCTTTCGTATCCTTGTTAAGTTGATTGAAACAGATAAGTAGTCAGTAATCATGTGATCTCTCACGTGACCTTTCTTGGCAGGGTGGAATGCAAAATATGGCGTCAGCGTTAGAGCCCAGTCTCCCAGGAATTGTAACGACACGTCCCCAGGCCCCGCTTCGGGTAGGTTTTACAACGTCCACTGCCATTCGAAATCACGGCAAGTCAAAAGAAGGCCTTACAAATTTCCAGTTTTGCAGCGGATCTTAACGAACGAGTAAATTCAGCGATCTTTCGCGAAATAAAACCTGCTCTCTCTCGCTGAGGGAAATCTCCACTTAGCCACAATAGTGTTGAGAACTGCCCCGTAATCGAACTTTTAAAAAGGTTCTTATAGCCCCTCATTTTAATTCTACTTCTTCTTAGCCTTTAAGTTTCTCATCATCATCATCATCATTATCATCATCATCATCATTATTATTATCATGAGTGAGGCGTTACAGGAAATCCGCTGAGCAAGTTAATTCCAGGCGCAGGAAAAGAGACTCATTGTATTCTTCTTTCTCGCTAAACTGCCTTTGTGTCTCCGCTGAGGAGAGAGAAGATCTATGCTACGACACTTTTTGCATATCATTATTTATTACTCCTTCGCGTCTTTGACAACTGTGCGGTCTCTTGTTCTCCAGGTCACCACAGTGCAATTAAACGACAACACGGATCGTAACTGGGGTACCACTGCTTTGAGGCAAGAATGTCCTAATGGCACGCTACTGAGGACTTTCGAACAACAACAAGATAAAGGTGAGAAGGAAAACTCCCCTGTTAACATAACAATCAGTCAATATCGTAAGGTGTTGCGTCTTGCTCTTAGAGATACAAAACTTTGGAAATGATCACGAAGGACGATCAAATCGTCTGAATCACCTCTTCATCCAATCAAAAGTCAAACTGCAGTCAATTTCTTTATTCACTTCATCAATTTTCTTCTTAAGCTTGCAAAGTTTCATTATACTAAGGTCCACTTTTTCTGCCTGACCCTCTGTCGGATTCGAGGCCGCCATTACTTGGTCTTGCTCGATCGAACTAAATGAAAGATTTTTTGTTTTTTTGCTTACAGGAGATGACTCTTGTGAACTGTCGGAGAGTGTCTTCTGTCGACCTTTTCTTTTTAAAGACGAGATGTGTATTTTCATCGGCGTTTAGTAAAAAGAATTTAGCCCATATACGGAACCATCGCATGCACATCTGCATCCTACGCGATCCCAGTCACGTGTTCAAACTACAAACACGCATTTGATGCAAAGCGCGGGAAAGTATGAAACCTGACAAGCGCGGGCAAACTTGCAATCTGGGCAAGTGCAGGAAAACATTTAACTGCTCGCCTTTGTTATGTTTTATTTTATTAATTTTTTTATCAGCCTGATGAGCTAGAGCCTTTTGCACATTTTTATTCCGCAAAAGTAAAACAACACCTCCCTTATGAGACTCAGGTTGTTGAAACTTACCTTTCCAGTTGGAATCCACATCATGGTTTTTTTCTAGAGTTCACTTTGAAATGTGCTCTTCTGTTTTTTTGATTACTCTTTCATTTCACAGCGCGCCGTCGTGTGGGAAACACGCGTGGAGCCTCTAACCAGTCGCTACAGACCCTGTCCACGTCCGACTCCACTCACAGCTTGTCAGGTGACAGATATGGACGCACTTCCGGTGGTCTCAACCCGCAGCAGTCAGGCGTTATTAGCAGGCAACCCCAGGCCTCCTCATCTGTACCGTACATAGCTCACGGGACTTACTCACCTTACAACATTAATGGTGACGTCAAAGATCCGAACAGGTGCTATTTTGTGCAGTGTTTTGATTAGTCAATGTGCCGCGAATTCCTACGTTGTAAACTCAATAATAATTCATTGTTAAAATTTATTATTAATTTATATTAAATTAGCGTGACGAAGATTTGGAAAAGCCGTCTTAGCATCGATCTAGTCACGTGAGTGGTGATTGTTCAATAAAAGCTATCAGATTTTTTTGTCGATTTTTAGAATGTTTATAAGAAAGGAGAAAGAAGTGAGAGATTAGGGATATTAAGAGAAAAGAAAGCTTAAATTTGAAGCTAAGTGAAAATCATAATTTGGTGTCCACAGAAGTGGATGCCAAAACAGTTTGCCGTCAACCATAAGTGCTCATGTATAATAAGTGGATTAACTGGTGGTGTGTAAAAAAATAATTTCCTTTTTTGTTGTTGTTGTTGTTGCTGTTTTGTTTTCAATCTTATCCTATTGGGCACCTGTCCTGTGACATAAAAATTCACACGCGCTTCCCCCCCCCCCCCAACCCGATGGCCAAACACCTTCAAAATCCTCAGCCTGTTAGTGATACTGGTTTTCTCTCTTTTGTTCCAGAGGCAAAAATAATCGGTTCAAGTAACAGAGAAAGACAGAAACACCTCCTGTCAACACAGATAGACTGAAGGACACGTGGTTAAGGAGGCACACTAACCAAAGGTCACGTGATGAAAGACGAGTCTCGTAGGAGAGGAACCACTACGCAATGATTGCAAATGATACGGGACGCGATATTCATCGTTTATAAAGTTTACAGTGAAGAATGCAACAAAGAGTTCTTGGTTACTGCAGGATTCATGACTGATTTTTGACTCATTCTCAAACATTACAGATTTCTGCTCCCGTGTTTCATTTCCACTGCTGTTCTTCCCGATTTCCAACTAAATAGGAGTCAGCCGTGTATGAACGTGAAGCAGGAAACATTAAGAGAGAGGTCAATTCTCAATTTGAGGAGGCGTTTACCTTGACTAGGTCTTAGCTATATAACTCACTTTTTACTTCATTTCTTGCTCAGTTGGGATCCTGTCTAGATGGACTCCCGGGCCTGGTTGTTAGAAACTCGACTAACGTTAGCCTTAGGTAAATAGTCGACCAGGTTTTCTATCTCTCGTATTTAAAAACGTTTCTGCTGCTAAATTCAAGATACAGCTTTTAAACAACGGAACCAGAACGTAGGCTATCGTTGTGCTACAAACCAGAATTCAAAACTGAAAATAACCCTGGGTTAACAAACAAGCAAGGGGGCTAGTTTCTAAAGAAACGTTGGTGCTGCGTCGATAGGGAAGTGAAACAAAACTTTGGATTTATCAACTGAGTTGATAAGGTAAAGAGATTGTAAAGAGATTGAAAGTTGACGTTTCGAGCGTTAGCTCTTCGTCAGAGCGAATCCGGAGGGCTAACGCTCGAAACGTCAGCTTTCAATCTCATTACGGTGGCCAATTTAATTTCAATTTGTTTGGATTTATCAACTCAGTTGATAAATCCAAAGTTTTGTAATCCTGGGTTAGTTTAATTTGCTTTGAACAACAGTACCCACCGTGCTCTAAAGCAGAAGGGACACCTCACACAGACACCTATCTAACATGGACACCTCTGATTGACAGATGCTTTAATGCGGACAGTTGAGGCTAGTCTAAGCACGCCCTCATTTGTATAATAGTTCAGCGACTAGCGTCTTTTTTTGTGATTTGAAGTCGTAGGTTGATCGTCTAATGTTCTGTATTCTCACGTATTTCATTAGAAATATGAATGAGTCCTATGCATTTTTATGTGCATCGAGTAGAACATCCTGAAGTGTAAATAAAAGTGCAGTTGGTTTCGTTTCTCTTTTCTGTATAACTTATGAACAACGAACAAAACAACGAAGGGAGACTTAAAACACCCACTGACGATTCACAATTCAGGTGACTCTAATGATGACTTCCGCAAAAGTTGTCGAAACGTCAGTCAATGTCACCACAAACAGTCCTTCTCAGGACTATATAATCAACCGGATGATCGTACTTTACCGATGTATGATGACTCCTGGGTTCAAACAATTTCAGTGTTAAGTATACTTACTTAGGTTGCACTCAGTAGGGGTCGTTCAAATAAGCAAAAGCACTAGGAAAATACTTTTTCGCTTTTCTTATGTTTATGTTGCGCCTATTTCTAGTAAGGACAAAATAAGGAGAACCAGTCCTGCGCAGTGGAGAAAAAAAAGGCAGAAAACTGTCAGGCTTGGACGGGATTCGAACCCATGACCCTACGATCTGTCGCTACTGCTAAAGTTGTGTTGATAGCTGGGATGCTGTTTTCATCTTCCCTCCGCAGTTGATATAGTATATATTCATATATTTCTCTTCAATTTATGCTTAGGTCGTTGCTTTCCTCACCAGCTCGATCCTATATATGCTATTTCTTTTGAATATTTTTTGAGTTTTCGTGTCGCTGTTGAAAGGGTAGCTTGTGCGCAGGCGCAGGGAGGTTATAGGGGACGTGTGCGCGCGCAGGCTATTACAATTCTCACCGCACTTGCAGCCACCTTACACGTGCGGTGCGGATAGCACATGGCAATTAAAAAAAAAATGGGGCAAAAGAAAACTCTCAGAGAAAACTTTTCAAAAAAAATTTTCTTTCGTGTCCTATTATTTCCTCACTTTCCTATTTTTTCTTCTCCCTCTCACTTTTTTCGTCCCTGTCAGACAGTCTTGCTCTCAGGTGCACTTGTTTGCTCTTTGTCATGATCTCTGTCCTAAATTTTTTCTCCCTGTCAAATTGTATTGCTCCCCGCTGCACTTTTTCATCGCTTCTTATTTTGTTCTTCCCTCTTGTACTTTTCGCCTCTCATTCGTACTTTTTTTCGCTTTTACTCTTACTTTTTTGTTGACTTTCTTGCACCTCATCACAAGCAAAGATTTCTTTCAGTCGTATCTGCATTTACGAGTTGGCTCATAGGAGCCTTTGATTTGCTCTCTGTTGTAGTTTTTTCCCTCACAGTCGTACTTTTTTACTCTGAAAGTCGTACTTTGTTGCCTGTATGGAAGTCGTACGTTAATATATACTTTTTTGCTCTGCATGGAAGTCGCACTTTTTTTGCTCTGTATGGAAGTCGTACTTTTTTGCTCTCTATGGAAGTCGTACTTTTTTGCTCTGCATGGAATCGAAGTAGTACTTTTTTTGCTCTCTATGGAAGTCGTACTTTTTTGCTCTCTATGGATGTCGTACTTTTTTGCTCTCTATGGAAGTCGTACTTTTTTTCTCCGTATGGAAGTCTTACTTTTTTCTTTCTCTGTATGGAAGTCGTACTTTTCTGCTCTCTATGGAAGTCGTACTTTTTTTTCTCCGTGTAGAAGTCTTACTTTTTTCTTTCTCTGTATGGAAGTCGTACTTTTTTGCTCTCTATGGAAGTCGAACCTTTTTTGCTGTGTATGGAAGTTGTACTTTTTTCCTCTTAGCCTTCCTTTTTTCCCTCTCAATCTTATTTTCCCTCTCAGTCTTATTTTTTCCCTCTCAGTCTTATTTTTCCCTCTCAGCCTTATTTTTCCCTCTCAGTCTTGTTTTTCCCTCTCAGTGGTGCTTTTTCCCTCTCAGTCGGCTTTTTTACATCTCAATGGTACTTTTTGGATCTTTTCGTCGTTTAAGGACGGTGCCTCCTAATAGAGATGTTTTTTTGCAAAGGTTATAACTATGGGGAGAAAGTAGATCTTAGCAAAGGGTTATTGGAATCCAAAAAGAAAAACGTGGGTAGCCACGCATTTTTTGAATGTATGGGAATTTCTTTCCAAATTGAAGCTTAATAGGACATTTGCACGATAGCGTCATTTGACTACAGCTACCAGAATTCATTTCGTTTCTCCTTTCTTACTAAAATTTTTGTAACCCCAGTGAGGTTTAGATAACAATGACCCTATTTTGCATCAGAAAAGAACAAACTGTAGGATTCTGGTAGTCGTAGTCAAATGACGCCATTGTGCAAATGCCCTATTATCGCTGAAAAATGCCTGGCTACCCCCAGTTTTCTTTTCGGATTCTAATAGTCCTTGCTAAGGTCTTCTTTTTCCACATAGTCATAAACTGCGCAAAAATATTGTTGTATTAGTAGGCAAATTCCTTAAGAAACCCGAATATCCCCAGATGCGCAGAACGTATGCTCAGTAACAAACGGAGGCGCGTCCTTACGTACGGGAGCAAAAATATACGACAATGTCCCTGTCATACTTTTGTCCCCAGCAGTAATAAGCTGACTACGAATCCAATCAAATATATTTTATTAAATCTTTGCTATAATACACATGTAAGAACCAATACTCTCTGTTCTTCAAAATCTCTGCTTGCCCGAAAGAAGCTAATTGTAATGACCAGAACGGCCTGTCCCTATCTTGGCTATCAAAAGTACAGTATCCTTACGAAAAATACGATTTGGTTTTTCAAAAAATACCATTTTTTAATCCTATACTGTCCTAACCTCAATGATGGAACATTTACCTGCTTTTGTACTTTATAAACTTTAACTTTTATATGAACAATAAACGCCTCTTTTATGAACAATTAATACAATTTGAGATAACATTTTTGTGTTTCAGTGAAACTCATAATTAAGAATACTGCGCTGTACTTGCCCTTGAACTGTTACCAGGCCTACTAATCTTATTTATCTGTTCAAGGGGTGTGATTTTTTCAGGTGGGAGGAGCAGGCGAGGGGGGGGGGGGGGGGAGATTTCAGGTACGGGTAACTATGTATGACTGGGAGAAGGGAATTATTCAAACGACGGTTATCATACAAAGAATCACGGTATTTGTAAACAAATGGCCAGGCAACAGCTAAATTAACAGTCAGTATTCATACAATGGCTAAGCAAATTTTGCCAAGTTTGACAAGATCACAAAAGTGGGCTGGGATAATTATTGGACAACTGTTTGTGATATTTGCCTATAATTCTACACACTTGAGAGAATAAAAATCTGCTTTAATCTGAGATCAGCTAAGTGGACATCAGGTAAATTGGCCGTCATAAGGAAATTCAAAAGCTGCTGTTTCCAGCATTAGTCTTTTATCAGGGGGAATCAATGGAAGGCTAAAGGTCGAAATTTACTGCTTGAGACGTCAGCTGTTAACCCTTTAAGCCACGATATAAAAATGCATATTCTCATTACTGTTCTCTATACATTTCTTATAGAACTAGTAAGGAGAATTTGTCTAAACATCAAGACATCTTATCCTTGGTGACCACATTCTTTATTGTCATTACTTGAATGTTTGAACAAGTGGTGACAAATGTAAAGACAAATTTCATTTTAGTCACTGTTAGTGCTTAAAGGTTTAAGCCCTAATAGTGACAAGAATCTGATTTCTCCTTACAATATTACTACATGAACAAACAAACAGGTCATGCAAAAAAAAGTCACTGAAGAAAAAAGGTCTTGATGTTAAAACAAATTCTCACAACAGGTACTATAAGAATTATATGGAGAGTGGTAAGGAGATTATGCATAATTTGCTGATATTGGGACTTAAAGGTTTGAAAAACTATTTATGGCAAGCAATTTACTTTATATCCACTTAGCTGATATCAAATTATATTGTTTGCTCCCCCACCAACACAGTACCACAGCTTCTGTAAAGAATTGTTGTTGCAGAAATCGATGACCTGTATTTTTAGATCGACATGTTTGAACAGATGGCATGTTTCTTGGCATAAAAAAATATGGATAATGTTATGTCCACCCACATGTATCTTTGGTGTGTTTTGCCCTGCCAAAATGGTGACTTTGTCCTTTCTAGGACAAAAAGTAAATCAGAATTTTATCCTACATGTACAATAAAATTTTAGAGAAAATGTACATAGAAATTGAAAATACATAAATTGGTGAACTTTGGCTCCACATTAAAACAGATAAATAAATAAAATTGGTTCACTACATGGGCTCCAATAAAATTTGTAAAATTTTCAATATGCAACACAATGAAAGGTGTTTATGTTGGGAACAGTAAAGAAACAAAACAGTAGTATAACCAGAAATTTGAATGCCATGTCATATCTCACTATACTCTTTGACGTCTGGTGACATTCTTGCCTTTGAAATGAAAGTAATGGTTTGTTATTTTTTGAAAATGATGTATGGAACGGTCACATTTTTGTAACCTTTTTTTTTTTCATACCAGAGAAAAGTGCAGCGGGCCCATTTGGTAAGTAACCAGACAAGGTGCAGGATTTGAACATGCCAGACATTCTGATGACATCATCTAGTCATGTTGATCTAACCTCAACTGGTTAAGGGCCAAAGCGACACCCTTTTCTATTCCTGGATACTAATTTAATGGGCCAATTTAGATGCTACAAATTTGACACATGCTACGTGCTTACAAAAAGCTTATGGACCAAACTGTTTCACGTAAACCAAACCTACAACTTGCTTACTAACTGTCGTGCATGACAACAAAATGTAGGATTTTCAAACACGTTTAACCCTTTGAGCCCCAGTAGCGACAAGCATCTCACTCCTCTTTACAACATCACTACTTGATCACACATACAGGTTGTGAGAATAATGGCAACAATCACCAACAATGCATTGATGTTTCATCAAATTCTCCCAACTAGCAACAAAAACTAAATGGAAAACAGTGACGAGAATATGAATGCTGATATTGGGGCTTAAAGGGTTCAAAACCCTACAATAACAGCAGTTACAGACAATGCTAACTGACAAAAGTTGTATATGAATTTTACACATTGACAGCAGCACAAACTCTGTGTGGCAGTCATGAGCAGAAGATGTACCATCTAAATTGGCCCCCTAAACTTCTAATAGCCTATACTGTTTGCGTAGATTTGATACTGGGTCTCTATAGAGCAATGGATCCATTCTAACTTGTGACTTGACCAATGGCATGTATCCAAATATATCCACCAGTGTCTCCATGCATCTCTGCCGACGTTCAAACAGCTGTAACAGTTTAGAGTGCTTTGTGTTTTTGCTGTACAGCTCTTGAAATGTCTTCTGAGGTAACATTTTGATCGGCGGTTTCTTTGTGATGTCTGCGACGAGGAAGTTCATGGCGATGTCCTCACATGCGCCATGATGCTCAACCATGCGATGAACTCTTGGTGGAAGTCTGTGGGTGTACATATAGTTGTAATATCTGAAATGTGAATGAGATGTGACATTAATTCACACACAAAAGACATAAGGACTGCTTCACAGAGTGCTGACCACATGAGCACACTAGAGTTTGTACCCTGGTGTTACATGTAAGCCCTAGTGTTGTAATACTCCATACCACAATTACTTGAAGGCCTGTGCATACATGCACTGTGGTGTGGAATTATTTCTAAATTTGTTTTTTGTGATCAAGCTAATTTTCACTAAAGAGTAAAAACTGAAAATACTTACATCTTCAAATGAGAGTGAATATATGAAATACTCATATGTGAACTGCAGGTGAAATATGAAATGATAACGACCAGTTAATGATAGCTTTTTTCAGGTTGTCCTTTTATCAGCTGCTCAAGTTGATATCATCAACTGTGGTGGTCATCATCATTTCATACTTGCATATGCATTGGCAAAATTTGCACTCAGTGCCCTTACTGAAATGAGATATGGGAGAAACGATTTTGTCAAGACAGTGTGGGATTAAAATTTGCAGCAAGAAAGGTAAATAACACCAAAGGGAGGGTGAGTGGGTGGTCCAATAACAACACCGGGCAGGAGCCCAACACCCTAAATTCAGAAAAAGAGGCCTGGAGTATTGCAAAGGGTAAATTATTTGACTAAGGAAATGGAATTCCACAGGGTCACAGGGGTGTCAACGCTCATACATAGAGGTGAAGGCCTTAGAAGACTAATTAATAGGCCCTTTACATAACTGTGTCACGTGACCTTGTCAATCATAAAAAAATAGTAATAGTACGAAATAGATAACAGAAATGGAAAGAGCATGATGAAATTAGTAAGATTTTCAATTTTGAGGTCACTGATGTTAAAGTGCAACAAAGACTTATCGGGAAAAAAGCTGCTGGGTGGCAAGCTTTGCCAGCCAGCATACAAATCTTTTACAATTTTCAAACTTTCAAACTGTCCTAAAATCTTGCATTTAAACGTTAGTGGCCTCAAAATTGGAAATCCTACTAAACTCATGACGCCCTTTCCATTTCAGCCATCTATTTTGAACCAGGACCATTTATTATGATTGACAAGGTCACGTGACACAGTTATGCAAAGAGCTTATTATTGTCCAATTCCAGTAATGAACATAAAATTCAAGTTACTTGTGATAGAAGGCTCCACTTGTGAGGATCATAGAAAACTGATTGCTCCAAGTAGATGAAAACATCCACTGTGATTTACCATCACTCCAGTAATGGTCTCTTGCTGGAAAACCTACAAGACGGTCTGGGAACATTCTCCATGCTGAGAAGGCAAAATCAACCTAGTGGGATAAAAAGTACGACAACATCAGTTTGTTATAATAATTATTAAGGAAGAAGGCGATAATGACTAGCATTACTTCACACCCATGGGGGGGGGGGGACTTCCATATGAAAGTAACGGGGATACTCGTCGCCTCACTTAGGGGTGTAAGCTGCAAATTTTGGTATCACTTAAGGTTTTTAGGAAGGAAAGCCAATCTTTTTACCCGTACAGGTATCGCTTGGGGTTGTGCATTAAAAAATATCTATATGAAAAAATCAAAGGCTGTCAATCTTTAGCGTCAATCTTTAGTGCAATTAAAATCACTGAAGTGTGAAAATGAAAGTGTGACAAGACGACTGTGATCGAGGAAATACCAACAGTGTCATGTAAGACCCATTCAAACCTTTTGAATTAGCAGCACAAGCCATTTTGAAATGGAAACATGCAGTGAAGTAGCAGCAGGCAAGATTCTAGCTCACTCCCAGAAACAAGCATTGAGTTCCACAATGTACAACTAATTTGACCACTACTGAGCTGTACTTTCCCGTAGTACTGTCTATTGTGCTGTTAAGGACAAATTGGTTCTAACTTTTAAGTCCGTGAATGAAAATCTTTAGTGCCACCATTCAAATGAAAGGAAAAGGAAATGAGCAGTACTAATTCACAGTGAAGCACAGTCGGGATTTGACTTCACTTTTGATCTTGGGCCCTCTTGGAAGAACATGTTTTAATACTTGCATGTAGGCAAGTAAATGTACAATGAACTCATGAGATAACTTGTGACCACTGTTACCTCAGTACTAGTTTGTCCAACCCCATCAGTCTGTATACAAGCCTGTACTGGCAAGCTTTTCTCTGCACACCTTCTTGCATGACCTCAGTTTAACAAATAAAAGTTTTAAGGCGTCAAAGCTTACCTCATCAGAATTAAGTTTGATATCCTCATCCAAAGATAAAATAGCACTGGTCTCAATTATTGTCCTTGGTACAAATCGACTGTTTCCAGTCTGCAAAAATATAGTTAACAAAGAATTAGCAAAGAGTTGAAAGCACATTTATGTTTGCTTAAGTTTTAGCCTAAGGTAACTTCACAGTGTCACAAATTATGCCCCCCCCCCCGCCCCTGGATTGAATAAGCTATGTGGCTCATCAAGGGCAAGGTCCAAAGTGACTAGGGACATTACTACTCCCCCCCTGGATGTTAGGGGATTCCCTGATGGT
Organism: Siderastrea radians; assembly: GCA_964017195.1. NCBI lineage: Eukaryota > Metazoa > Cnidaria > Anthozoa > Scleractinia > Rhizangiidae > Siderastrea > Siderastrea radians. Next base: position 31,477,308 of record OZ024898.1, read on the forward strand.
ATCTACTAATTTACACCTGGGTAGAGTGAGATAACTCATGTGGAGTAAAGCTTCTTGTCGAAGGAAACAACACCACCTTGAACAACCAACCTCAAAACCACCAATCAGATTGATAGTCCAACACAGTGAGCTCTACCCCCATCCACCTCCCCCCTGGTGTCTCCTCCCCCTCCCCCCTGGTGTCTCCTCCCCCTCCCCCCTGGTGTCTCCTCCCCCTCCCTCCCTGGTGTGTCCACAAGACAAATTAAATTATAGCTAAACTTCAGTAATGATGGGGAATCCACATGTAGGCTGCTCAACAGCAAAACAGGACTGGTCATCAACTAGATTGTAGGAAGGAGTAAACTCAGACAAAAATTTGAAGATACACTGTAGCAGATCTGTCATCGAGAAGGGTACAAACTCTAAACCACTTGCCTGCGATGGAGATAAATTATTTTTCATTGTGTGCACATCATGGGCACAAGTCACTCAAATGCATAAAAATTTAAATTATTTAAACATTTTGCCACAGCTAAACATTTTACAGATGTAGGGATGGGCATGAACCTTCAAAGCACCTGGCACCCACACGAGTATATATATCTTATTACACGGTTTAGTGCGTAGTATCGTGGGATATTTTTATGAGTCCCACCGTATTTTGGTGAGCCTGCACGACGAGTCAAAATACAAGAGACGAGTAAAAATATCCCACGATACTACACACTACACCGTCTAATAAGGAATTCATTATTCAGCTTAGCTGGTAAATGGAAAAGTGGTCCGCTTATATACTGTCTGAGTTGCGTGACAAACTAACGTGACTTCTGAGCAGCGAGTGAGCCAGGTTTCGTGCGCTTGATGTGAGGTTGTTGTTGATTGGTCAAAAACGAAAACTTGTCAAACCTGTCAATCGAGCAAAGCGTCGTGATTTTATTTCAAACTTGCAAGGAAAAGAAAGATAGAACAAGGCAAAACTTAATATTATTTTCGGGTTTACAATTAGATTAACAATGTTCTTGGTCACTGAGTAAAACTACAAAAAGAAAGAACTCAATAGAACAAACAGAACTCAAAATTCAAGTCAAACAAAATTAGACAGCAACTTGTTAACAATCCAAATGCACTTTAAGCTCAGTCATCTTCGTCCGAATCAATAACAACGCGTCGTCGTTTTGGAAGAGATACCAGTGGAGATTTCTGACCGACAACAATTGTGCAGTTGTTGAAGACAGCTCCTGAAAAAAGATGGGTTCCATTTCCTGACTTTGACAAAGAAATGACATAAAAAATTGTTAAGTTCCTCAGCGGGAATTTCTTCAATGGCCCTTGTTTCTTTAACGGACTCGCACTATCGTGAGGTCAGTGTCTGTCTTTTTTGTTGTATTCACCTTTTGATTTTTTTCAACAAATGAAGAAATTTCACTGTCGTCTAGGTCATTGCTTGTCTCTAGGAACTTGTTTTCGTTAAAAACCTCAAAATTTGGTAAGCATTGATTGTTTTCTTCGGGAAAAAAATGAGCGTGACATGACAATTGTAGAAAACCTGTCAAACCGGTCTTGTGGAGTACAAATAACGTGGGATATTTGTACTCGTTTTGGGTGTTATTTGTACTCTACTGAATGCAGTTTAATAATAAACACAGGTATGCATTGCTGGTTGCAGGCCTGCACAGGGGCTCTGCTATTTTAATTCTTTAAGCCCCAACAATAACATCCATATTGCCCTCACTGTTCTCCTTATATTGAATTTTCGTAAGGTACTCACTGGGAGAATTGATTAACAAATCAAGACATTTCATCTTTGGTGATCATTTTCTTTATTCTCATGACCTCTAAGTTTGATCCAGTAGTAACACTATAAGGGGAAATTAGATGCTCGGTCACTTTTGGGGCTTATTAAAGGATAAAATCCTTACCTTGGTTTCTGGTCTGACGATCACCAAAGGAACACTAATTTGAGGCCATCTCTTGTTGTGAGCTATAGGTGTGTCTGACGTCCATAACACTACAATCTGTAAAGTGATTCAATTAAAAGCAATTATAATGTCAATCTAAACCCCCAAAAAAGTAGTTGATCATTGGACATTGTTTCACCAAATCTTTTAATCAGTGTCTGAGTCATTTGCTGTACCTGCAAAAAGCAAATTGGCTTTTAACTTGAAGGTCTTGCTTTCAAATCCACATTTATGTTTCTGCACATTGAGTTGGGGGGGGGGGGGGGAGGGGTCAGTGGGTGGGGAGGGGAACTGAGGGTAATACTCTCACAAAAAGCATGGATAAACAAAAATCTCCTCCAGTCCTCTGGGACCAGTGGATTATGAATTTGGCAGATAACTTTTTCTGCTCACTTGCCCAGTGGGTAAGGATCAAGTCAAACCATTTACGTGAAGGATTTTTTGGTTTAAATTTCACAATTTTGGTATTTTTGGCATTTTTTAACATTATAACAAGTTGTATTATTAACAACTACTCTTGCAAAGCTGAAAACAGTCAAATTAAATAACAACATGTAACTAAGATATAACATTGCTCCATCTGATATTTTGTTAATTAAAAGGTTCTACTGATTTGAGTAAGTGTATTGAAATCAGCCTATATAATTATTTTAATTAATTTTGTTTACCTTAGAAACAAATTTTGATTGTCCAACATTCTTGATTAATCTAAACAGAGCTGATGACTCCCTGACAACAGATGCTGTGCTGTGAATGACAGCAGTGAATTTATCTTCAACCATTTTCAAATTGATGTGATAGAAAGGAAAATCCTTGGGATTCCTGGAATATCGCGGTGAAGCTGCAAGCACACCAGGAATTGTATTCCACACTGACCTTAGAGCAGCTTTGTTTGGGAATAACCGTGAACGAATCACCTGACAAAAAAGAAAAAACATCAAAGGATTGTCAGTTGAACTGATGTTTTCCCCCAAAGCTGGGACCAAATGGGAAACAGAGTTCAATTAAGAGTTGAGTGCTCTAACCCCCAGGCAACTCTACCTCCTAAAGGTGTGTGCAGTTCTGTTTGTTCTTTCTAACACCAAGTAAATGACTGAAAATAATAATAAAAAAGCTAAGTTGTAGTAACTTGTTCTGTATTCAGAGCTGCAAATAACTGTCGGTCATTGGACAATGTCCGACTAAAATCGGCTCATGTCCAACGAAATCTTAACTTTGGTCGGACATTACGTCAGGACAAATTTTGTTACCAAATAATAAATAAAAAATAATAAAAATAGTTATTTCAAAAAAGACTTCCACTTAAAAATAATAATTAAAAAAACATCTGACCACATTTCTGTTTTGTCCAACCAAAATGGAGACTTGGTTGAACATCTGTCCTTTCAAGAAAGAAAAATTATTTGCAGCCCTGGTATTGTTGTTGTTGTTTTTGTAAACCCCCACTCCTGATTACTGTTTATGCATTGACAACATCTAAAATTGCAATTACAAGAAACCAGTGGAGTTAGGAATGGGCTGCTTTCCAACTTGCAATGTACCTCGGTATGTGATCAGTGGTACAACTAGATGGTAGATACCAACAAATGAATAAGTGAAACACAATTTATTATGTTCCTCCTTACTTCTAACGTTGTCAGCACAATTTTCTCTACAGATGAAAAGTAGGCCTCCCAAAGAAACAGCGCTTGTTGCTTCATGGCAAGAATCTGCTCTTTACCAAAGGATCTCACAACAGAAGGAAGTTCAGTCAGAAGCCGTTCATCCCCTTGAACAAGAGCTTTGCTCCAATCAATCACCTCAGAGAATGGAAGCTCCCAGCCATTACTTAGCAATACTGGAATGCAACCAGCTTGAAGTGATTCCAAGAAACGATATGAGCCAAGGCGCCGCCCCCGAGGAGTTAAACAAAACGTTGCATTTTTTAGAAGCTCCTCATAATCATACCTGAAAGAAAATAACGAGGTATGAAAAACAAAATCATGATCACAATCATCTTTGTGAAATTTTGTTCGCTGAAGCCAAGAAAGTATTACTCAACATCATATTGACAAGGAAAAACCTCATTATTCTGTCTCCCAAATATGGCTACAAGCTGATGAGGTCTATTGACGAAACTAGTATTGTAGTCGTGTATGTAAATGTGTTGAAAGTAAATGCGAATGAGGTTTTTCCTTGTCAATAAGATGATCACAATCATAATAACTAATAATGGTAACACGTTAATAATATTTTAACATATGCTACAAATTTTGTCTAGAACCCCTTTCTGGACATGCCTATTTACAACTGGCACCTCTACAAAAATTGGTCTGCATACAGACAAGGGATGAGTAAGAACTTTTGTGGCTTTAAATACCATCCGATAATATAATGGATACAAAATAGTGCGATTACTTTTTAATAAAAGGTCAGAAAATACAAGTGGTTAATATGTGGTTACTGCCAAAACACTTCAACATGTTATGAGCATGATGCAACACATTGGTCAAAATGTGTTGCACCTACTCAAAAGTACACAAAAATACAGTAGAATTTTGACAACTTGATCCCCAATATCTCAAACTTCTCACACCTTGAATCAAAAGCATTTTTGTCTTATTTTAGTTTTAATTTAACCCCCCCCCCCCAAAAAAAAAAAAAAACTCAATACTTTGAAACATTTTACACGTGTTTTACCTGATGGTTCAAGTTATCAGGATTTTACTGTGTAGCACATATATATTTTGAAACTCACAAAATCAGTCTACAGTGGAACCTCGATTTAATGAAGTGCCAAGGGACTGGGGAAATTGGTTTGTTATATCGAGGGTTCGTTATATCGAGGTTCTTTTCCATACATTACACTATTACTGGGCTGAAAAATATCGTTCGTTATACCGAGGACTTCGTTATATAGAGGTTCATTAAATCGAGGTTCCACTGTAGTAGGTTGTGTGACTTGCTATCAAAATTAGTTTTGTTAAAAATCGTATGAGAAAGAAATACAAGCAGTACCAAAAGCCAATGATTCCTGACAAGCCACATTTTGCATGAGTAGTAACAGCTTGATTATATTGGAAACATCCGCGCAAAATTTGCCTGTCTGACTACACCCCATGAACAGTCATCCAAAGTAACCTCAGGGCAAATATATTGCTCATAAATGTACCATCATTGCTGATGTCAACTGTCACCTGGTCAGTAATCAAAGGAAATTAACTTAGACATGTGATGTCCCACCACATTTTTGTTTTGTCTACGCAAAAGGGTGGCTAGTTGCAAATATATAAACTTGCAGCCCTCCAGGAGAGAAAGCTTCTCCACTACAAAACTCAGTATTTAGAACGAATCATTTGTGTGCACTAAATTGAATTTTCCAATCTTCAAACAACTGGGCAAAATAAGAATATTTAATGGTACCTGTTTGTTGGGTTATTTTTCTTGAATAAATCAAAACTTACAAAGAATTGACAATGAGAGTTTAAGAAGAGAGGATGCACAAAAACACACAAGGAGCTACTTAGGTTAGACATGAAAGATTACTAAATGTGTAGGAGACAAAGCAAGACGTACTTCAGTTGGCACTTCTTGTTATCCTTCCAGTATTTATATTTCTTGATTTCAACTATACATGTAGTTACATTTAAGACCTAAAAACGATAACTGTTTTGAAGAAACCAAGCCAGTAGCCCGCAGTGATTTTAATTTGCAATTGTCTCAAAAGCCATTTTGGAAGCCAATGAATCTGGCATCGTTAGATACATAACTGTTTTAAAAACACTGCGGAAATGAAATAAATCAATTTATTCCAGTACCGTGAACGGCCAAAGTCTAATATCTTTAAGATATGGCTGGCCATTTAATATATTGTGTGTCTGCCATATGAGTTACATCATTAATTATCGTCACTTTCGTTATCAAATTGAATTAATTACTTTGGACAAATTTTCATTATCGCTTTTGTACTCAATCTACAAGATAACCTTAAAAGAAAATCACTGAAAGAAAAGGAGTTGAAAACCCACAATCTTTTTATAAAGAATCCTGTCCCATCTGAAGCTAAAACATTAAATCCTGTTCAAAGTGGTACTACGAAATACACTGTACTGAGGAAATGAAATATGTTGATAAATAGTTTCATTTAGTAAATATTGCTTCTTGTTATGCTATACAAGGCTGTCCTGTCTTACGTCTGCAGATGAATTCTTAAGTATAACCACTCAAACGAAGGTTAAGCAGCAGTGCTGTCAGGAGGTCTGTTTGATTTTTGATTTCGTCCAAGCGGAAATAACAGTACAAAAATCTGCCAAATTTGCACTCACAGGTGAAAATATTACATGGCAATTAACCTAGTAACACAGGTCTGACTGAATTATTGATTCATGCATACACAGATTTGTTTAGCATTTACAATCATAGGTAAACAAAATGGTTAGAGTACTAAAAATATTTTGGAAATGAAATGAACTGGAAAATGAGCCCTGCAATATTTGATAAAGAATACAAATGCAGAATTATGTTATCAAACAATATAAAAAACTTTTATTTACAAAACATTTTTTCACTTTTCCTCAAATCCAATATACTGTATCTTGGATATTTTATCAGGCAGGTTATCATTTGTGCAAATTTAATTACAAAAGTTATTTTTACATTTTCTCAAGACACCATCTCAAATAATTTTAAGAGCAAATTGCAATTTAAATAATTAATCTATTGATGACGTTGTTTCACTTCATTTACCATCCGCGAAAAAACTGAGAGAAAATGACTGATGGATGGTTTACCCTTGCCGGGAGGCTAAAGTGCCTTTTCTTGACAATTTACTATTTATCCTCTAGCAAAAACCACCCAAGGTTGTCTGTAACCACTACTATCGTATGACAACTGTATTTTATCCAATGGCAACAGAAGTCAACATCCTTTGTGGTTTGTCATATCAATTAGCATCTGCCTCTACATAAATTTTGGAACCACAAAAAATAGCAAAATTTTAAATGCAAAACAACTGAAACTTTGAACATATTGTACAGTGATAGTCGTTAAGAGAAAAATATTCACAGTGATAATACAGTGTTTGTATTGGAAAACGCGGAAGATATTTGATCCGAGCGTTAATTGACATTTCAAGCAAAAACTGAATTGTAATGGCATGTGAGACATTAAATAAATAAAACAATTTTACAACTCACGAAAAATAACGAAGTTGAAATACCTGGGTAAGGCATTTTGTAACAGATAAGAATTACTATAAAAGCGATTTGCAACGGAACTTTTAACAGCACGTTGGCAACGACAAAACTACAATTAAGTCTTTACAAAATATCACAAAAACATACCACGTGTAGGAAATTAAGAGATTATACTGAGATCGTTTGAACCGCGTAAAAAGCTCCCAAAGGTATTATTGAAGTCTCAGGTTAAGCAAAAAAATCCATAGAAAGCGGGCTGATAGATCTTCGCAGTTTGAACTCTTGACCATGAAGCTTAAAAATAGTATTTATGCGTTAGGGGGGTTACATTCCACGAAGTAAATCTGCTAGCAAAACAGTTATAGTCAGATTACGTGGAAAAACGTTGAAAATGGGCCAACGTGAAGCAATTTGGATCCCACGAAGGTGCAATCCTGAAATTTAACAGCTTACATTTCCATTACTAATATGACCAGAATTTTAAGCGCAAATTAAACAAATGGACATTCCATTAAATACTTCACTCACTTGTCATATTCGGCGTTGTCAATGTCGCATCGCTGGTCCTTAAATTTCTGCCAATTCTTCCCATGCTTGCAAGTTGTCAAAAGCACAATGTCTTTCCCGTTGTGAATGTGATAAAATGAGTTCCTTGACTCGCTTCCTATGCCATTAAGATAACGTTTCCCTTTGAAAGCAAGTTTGTACTTCCTATCGAGTGGAAACACGGCGCAATTTGAAGCAACATCAGCAATGCCATTCCCCTTTTGTGGATGAGTTTTTAGAAACAGGGGAAAGCTGATGTCGAAACCAGGTCTATGAAACTCCATAGACATCGAAGCTTTCGCTAATATCGCTTTGCCAGTATTGAAGAGTAAATCTTCTGTATATTCAGGCCAAGTTCCAGAGAAAAGATTAAATATGATATGGTTTACTCCTCCATTCCAATGCGGTAATGACCAAATCTTGGCAGGCAATTCGTGCACATATTCTTCGCTAAGATTATCGCGGTCTAGAGTATCCACTGAAGGTATAAATAAACAAGCCTTTCTTGGATCGTCTGTATAGAATCTGCTCTCTCTCAATACTTTTAACACTTTGCCGAACAAAGGAGAAATTTTCACGCCAGTTTGAATGGGGTAAACGTAAACTCTAAAGTCATTCAGACATTTCGTCCTATCAAAACAAGTCTGCATAGTACATTTTGTACCACGCACTGTTGCACGCTCATGGCGAAAACCAACTCCATCATGGAGACTAAATTCATCTTTGTTATCTGCAAAGCATGGCCTTTGCTTTTCCTCCTGAAATCCACCGTTGGGTCGAGCAGTTAACCTTGCAGAACGACGCCACGAACGGATAGATTTTCTGTAAACGATGAACGTACTGCAGCACAGCAAACTGATTAAAAATATCAAAGAATACCTCTTCTTTGCATTCATCTAAGTCCTTGGTACTTTTTTTCATCTATACAGCCGCAGCTCCCTTCCAAAGCCCCTACAACAAGGATATAAAGAATGTAAATCATCGGGAAATACAACTACAACGTCGGAAAGCATAGTGCCATCATGACATTCAGCAAGCGAGAACTTGCGGTGCTGTGACGTCAGACGTAAACCGGAAATAGGAGGACCCTTCAAAACCGGAAACAGGGGCATCGAGACACAGGAGACCGTAAATAAGTTGTTACATGATAAAATATTTTTACCGTTCTAGAAAAGGATGTAAGAATGTATCCCACGCAATAAAATAATATTATGCTAAAAGATATTCGAGGAAGTTCATTTTCCTCACAATATATATTTTATTCAGTTGTTTTAGCAAAGACGTCATACTCGGAAACATTACAGTCTGGAAAACAAGACAACTTTGTTTCGAGTTTGTTTGAACAATTTGCTCAAACAAACAAAAGACATTTTTAAAACGTTTCTGGGAATTTCCCTTCGCCAAGCTTTTGCTTTCTAGAAATTTAAATAGCTTATCTATCAAAAAAATATATATATGTATACATTATTTCATACTACAGGAACTAAATGGGTTCAGAATTCGAATTGAACTGAAAACCGTTTTATGCGGTATGATAGGACGGAAACATATGGATTTGTCCATTATCCCTGGGTGGAAATAAGTAAGATTTGAAAGTCAACGAATTCGTATGTTGGAAACGCAAATTAACGTCACACTTGCTTTGCGGTTTTTCTACCGATAGGGCCACTGGCTAGGGGGGATGCGTTAACGCTATAAAGGCATAACCGCACAGCCTTCCTTTATTTCCTTTTGCTATCCGATGTGCGTGGGTGTCTCCTTTAGAGGCACATGGGAAACGTACAAAATCAGTTTGCAAATTGGACGTATTTATTCAAAATGACTGTCAGTTCAGGGTAGGGGGTATGTGTTAAGCCATGTGAAGGCATAATCGCATAGTAATCTTTCATTTCTTGCCCTCCATGTAGGCGTCTCCTTAAATTTTGCGTCTGCAGAACGGTAATTATGAAATGTTGTACCGAAAAATGCCACAAATTGGACGTATTTTATCTAAGGAAGAAAATAATTCGTCTGAAGGTCGCATTATTTACCAAGAAACAACCGTCAAAGTAAATACGGAAAATGAGTCTCAAATTTATTCGCCTGAGAATCTATTTATTTATACTTCTGTTTGACGGATAAAGTAAATATTCATCTCAGACGAATATTGCGTCCGTAAAGGCAAGACGAACAAACTTGAGACGAACTTGAAGGAAACTTTTCAGTACCTCACAGCTTACCGACTCCGTTTTCATGACAATTTTTGTGGTTCTAGATCATCAAGGAAAAGTACACAGAATGCCGGTGTCATTTGTAAAGTCGAGTGCACTTTCAAGTTGTCAAGATCCGGCGATCCGGAGATCCGGCATTTAGTGCTTGTCTCCGAATTTATTGTGTGTGGACACTTGAATAACATGAAGACCAATTATTTGTCTTCAGAGAATTAAAACAGCCATTATTTTACCTAGAAGGGCGATATCAATCTTAAAAGAGCTATGCAAAATGTTCCATGGATATTCAAGGAAACTGAAACTATCTGTTTGCTTTAAGTTAAAATAGTGGACGCAGCCATAAGAAAAAGACCTGACTGCAAAACAACGCTGCGAAGCGGTCGTAAGGACTGCGGGGCTTCCCCGTTACAAATTATCGACGAAAAATAAGACTGTTTTGCAATCTCAGTCCACAGTAGAAAGATAAAATGAAATCTTTATCTCAGTGTTAAAGGGGAAATATACCTGAATTTTGAGGAAATAGCATAAGATTTAAGAAAGAAATAAAAGAGGGATTAAATTTCTGTACACACTCCCAGACAGGCCACCCCCACGCAAGAGCACTTCTGGTTGTTGGTGGCCTGTTTTGGTATCCGTCCATTAATTATTAACTTTAACTTTTAATTTTAACTCACCTTTAATTCTTAACAACTTTCAATTTTCTTAAAATTTATCAATCCCCCCCCTCCTCCCTTACGTTTAATAAAAAAATCGCGAAAAAAATTCTCTCACATTTATGGGAACTCGCACTAAGATCCTATGATAGCATTTTTGGATTGAATGAACTCCCGTGGAGATAATTAAGAAAAAAGGCTAAAACGTTGGGGGGAAAAGGCATCCAGGTATATTGCCCCCTTAAAGTGCTACTATGATCAAAAAATCACTTTTATTTTTTCTTCGGATTTCGAAACTATGTTTGTTAAACACTCCCCAAGCGAAATTATTAGCGTTAATTTTGAGAAGAAGACCGTTAATTTAAACTGCAATTTTCCGGTTTAATGGTCCCCCATTATTACACCAGAAAGGATACAATGACGTCATACACTCAAGAGCTGTAAAATGTGGTGTGTGAACGCGGCTTACAAATTATGCAAAACACGAGTTTGAGAGTGTGAAAGCTCAAAACTCCCGTGCTGCATACTAAATAAGGCACTTTCACACACACTGCATTCTACATCTCGTGAGTGTATGACGTCATTGTATCCTTTCTGGTGTAATAATGGCGGACCATTAAAACGGAAAATTGCAGTTTAAATTAACGGTCTTCTTCTCAAAATTAAGGCTTATAATTTCGCTTGGGGAGTGTTTAATAAACATAGTTTCGAAATCCGAAGAAAAATAAAAGTGATTTTTTGATCATAGTAGCACTTTAAAGAATAGGCTAATTCAGCTGAGCGTGTCTTGCTCTTTCTGAGCACTGAAGAAAATAAAAATATAATAAATTTGTAATCATTTAACGTCGCGTTACGATCGACTGAAAGTCCTGTGGCACTTGTTTTATTCCACATGTTTAAAATAAGAACAAATTAATGCATTTCGAACATATGCCTGCCATGAGAGAAAACGCGGGGTAACAACCATGTCACCTGCAGATGGAATCTAAAAATAGCTTGATACTGCATGTACTTCCGCTACACATGACTCACAGGTTACATCATTGGAGCCGCCTACGCTATCTGAGCGAAAGTAAAACGTAATAGTTTCAACTGTTGTGAATATGCAACAGTAAAAGTATTGTGCACGCGGTTAACTGGTTAGCCACATCAGGATATGACGACGTAAAATACTGATCAGCCGAGACCATGTTTTCTCAAGTGGTCGACTGTTCCAGGCTGCAAGATAGTAGACATTAATGAATCGGACGCGACAATAAAACGCGTTGAGGGCGGGATGAAATAGGGCGGTGGATCCTGCGATTCATTTTTGCGGTCATTTCCAATATTCGATGGGGTCCTTCAACTATCTGACAACGTGGAATAAATTACTCAAATAGTCGAGCAACTGGAGAGAAAACGAGAGCGCGCGCGGACTCTCGAAACCAGGGCGGGAAAAGGTTGGGCGATGAAACGAACAGTCCGCTCTTCAAGCGATGTGTGATGCGGAGAAGTACTGGCACGAGCGCCCTTTCCGCGCTTCCGGTGCGTTTGGTAGCCGGCAAAACTTACCTTTCAACAAACCGGAAATCTCATTTTCTTTCTTTATTTTTCAGCCAGCCGCGCACTATGATTAAAACGTTTTTTCACAGTCCTGGCTTACAGGTTAAAATGTTTATGTCTGGGTGCATATTAGTCAATCTTCTTCACAGTAAGTTGGCTAAAAATGAGCTCAATTTGAGGGTGCCGAATGCTTGCTCTTGCCGCAAAACATGACATGGTTTTCTTTCATTGTCTCTTTTACAAAAGCTCCTAATTACTCCACCCTAAATCTTACATATTTTAAAGGTCGATAAATTTTACATAACATAATAAAAAATTAGCTGGAGATATTTGGAGATAGTGGCGTTTTGCAACTTTAAACTTTGCCTCCTTGCAACGCGCCATGGCGATGATTCGTCGCAACGCCGTCAACTGTATGTAAACAAATTAAAAGTGAAATTAAGTTTGAAGATTTCTCGCCCCTTTATCTCACAAAAACATAGCAAAGAAAACCGTCTAAACTGAGGAGCAATTCTATTTGTAGTTCCTAAAGAAACAGACAAGCATAGGAGAGGCTTTGGGGAAAAAGAAGAAGAAGCGCGGTGTTGATGTTGATTTGATTTAATTAATTAACCAGGGACGTGTCCTGATTAACCAGATTAACCTTGCACGAGCTGCACGAATTATAAATACGCGTCCTGCCACGCGTCATCCAAACGCCATTTTTCATCTTTTTACTTTAGGCCCAGTTCAGACGCCGTACCTCTCATGTGCCGTACCAAATACATTTTCGCTCCTAGGTCGTATTAAGCGGCAAGCTATGCCATTCCCTGAGATTTTGGCTTGCCTAATTGAAATCTGTCGGAAAAAACTCATTTGGACACCGTAAAACTGCCAAAAAACTACGTACTACTTGGTACGGCACATGAGAGGTACGGCGTCTGAACTGGGCCTTACTCTGCTCGTTTTTAGACAGTTTTTAGGCAGTTTTTTCAGCATCGATCAACGCGGATAAGACAAAGAAAAGATAACCCAAAGTAGGCGTTTTTCGGGAACTTAATAGATTATCAGGATTATGGAGGAAACCCAAGGAGGCAAGCATTTTGATCTAGCCCCTAATTTGATCCCAGTCCACTGCATCACACCTTCTTGCTCGGACGCGCTCGTTTCATCGCCCAACCTTTTTCCGCCTGCTCGAAACTGTTTTTTATACGCCCACTTCAAGATGGCGGCTATAAACGTTCTCAGCAGAAAAAAAAAAAGAAAACAACTGTTTAAACAATTCAAAATTGGTTTGATTCAAACCAATTCTCTGCTGCTTCCCTAAAATGTTAGGTTTTCCGAACTGGCCTTTTTTAACTTGTATATGCCTCATGCATTCAGTATGCAAACACTGGTCGTTTTCAAACGATAATCAACCAAGTCTTCGTCTAAACATAAATTGCGACCTAATTGCTGAAGCCAAACAGTTTAAATGTTTGACGCTTTTTGGACTTGAATACGTAATAGGTTGTTCAAGATAATGAAAAACGCAAATGTCTGCCATCTTGAGGTGGGCGTAAAAAAAATTTTAGCCCTCGCCCGGAGATGATACTGGCTAAAAGCAGCCCTCTTTAGACTCCTAGCTAGATTCAAAATTGTCCACACTTATGCGCGATTCGCTCGGTCGTACGTACAACACGCAGGATTTTAGATCTAAGCGGTCCTCCGAGTGTGAGTTATAAGCCTGTAGATAAAACTAAAACTGAGCTTAATTTGATGCGCTCTCCAAACAACTGAAAGAAGAAAAAACCTGGCTATGATGATGATGATGATGATGGGGATGATGATGATGATGATGATGATGATGATGATGAGGATGATGATGATGATGATGATGATGATGATGATGATAATGATGATGATGCGGTATCAATTACTATAAATGCACAATTACGCTTATTCACCGACCCGTGTTTACAACGAAAAGTAAATGAAAATTGTATCATAAACGAAACTCCTTTATTATAATTTCTTCAGTTAATTCTAAATCCGAAGTGCTGTTTGTTTGCATTTGCTATATTTATCGATTTGTTTGACAAGCAAATGGAAAATGAAAAGCACATTAAAAACTGAATTAATTACAAACAGTTGTATGCGTACCGTCCACTAAATCCAGTTTTCTATACTAAGGGACGGACCATTAGAAAAGTGATGGGGGGGGTGGGGGATTTTTAGCCTGCCAGAATTTTTTTTTTTGCCCAATTCCTGTGCAAGAATTTTTTTTGGGGGGGGGGGAATATTTTCCTTATGCACAATTTGCTATTGAATTATATATACACGACAGAAAACCTATGCCAAACAGAATGTCTTGTCATTCTCGCAAAGTACACGAGCTTGAATAAAGCATAACTCACAAAGCCAACCCCGGCAACTGATGAGACCCATGTGGAGGGTCGAAACCATGGTCTTGCCTGTACATATTGGCATATTTGAACACGCAGTCAATGGAATTGCTGACCGCAACAGGAGGAAAGATATCTAGCTCCTAGACACGAAACTCAGTTTCAAGAGGAGTTAGTCACACATATTTGACTGAAGCCGAGTTCAGCCATCTATTACATGTTGCATAGCTCTAAAGAAGTTACAACTTCAATTTCTTGACGATATGGGTCTATAGATCACACTCCGTGATGCGAAACCCTACATCCTGCAACAGAGTTTAAAGATAATATTAGCCGGGCCCGGCACTACAAACAAAGAAACTCGTCAAGTTGCAGTTAATATTTCGGATCCTTTATTGTCAGAAATTTAAGCACTAAAGGCTGAAAAACCTATCAAGTCCGTAAACGAGCCAAATTCAACAATCTAATATGCCAAGAGCGGCATTAGAAGTCGCTTTACCGACGATCAAAGGTCAAATATTACAAGCAGGCGTAGAGCCGTAGGAGTCCATCATACAAATAGCAGACATGACCTTTATACAGCAACAGTCCTTAAAATGCGACGCCTTAATTTTCACGGCTCTATTCAGTCTCCATTTAAAAATCCTCCAGATTTAACCCACTACAAAAATACAAGAAGCTAAATTGGTCGAAAGACCGAGTGATCTAAGGCGCGGCTTACAAAGACGTGAAGTAGGAGTCGTGCAGGCCTTCCCACACCTTTTTATATCTGTGATTTTGAGGCCAATAAATTTTCTCCATTTGGCTTATCAGACAGGTGGTGTCTTGCATAGCCCCCCTACCCCGACACAAGGTGGGTCCTCATCGAGTACACTTGTTATGATCATGACCACTTCCCTTATGAAAACAATATTTTATAGCATCCTGGCGGAGCCCCAGAAAATGTCCAATTTTTTAAACACTGGAGACACTTCTTGAGCAGTTTGGCAGAACGAATTATGGTTTCATATCAACATGAGGCCCATCTTGTGCATGAATTTTTTTTTCAGACATTTTCCCTTGCATGAATTTTTTTTTCGGGCATTTTCCCTTGCATGAATTTTTTTTTGGTTTTTCCCCACCCCCCCCCCCCCATCACTTTTCTAATGGTCCGTCCCTAACATGTTTGTTTACGCACCGTTTTATATTTACAATCGAGCTTTGCATTCACTTTACCTCGAGTGACGATGTCGCAATATAAAACTTTAACTCTTTTCCGTCAAGAGTTGTATTTTCCCGACGTTGAAGTCGGGAACCATTGAGCCACTTGTGACGTCATCATTTTTGACCTCACCAGATTGTTTTGATAAGCAGCTAGCACAGCAAGGACAGATCCATCCATACGTGTGTCCATTTTGAATATCGACCAAATTCTGGCAGAGCTATACCAGAAAAACGTGTCCAATTTGGGCTGCAAAGTTGGTGGTAAAATAGGCCAAGTCACCTAGTTGATCAATGTTCCATTTCCAGGTTTTTAGAAGGACCGAGGCCAAAACTTTTCCAGCGCATAGAAAGGTGATAAGGGGTAAAAGATAAAGAGAAAAGAAAGGGAGAGAAAAAGGAAAGCAAAAGACGCGAGAAAGAATTAGAAATGAATCAGCAAAAAAACAGTCCAAATTTTGGCTTATGCGCATGCGTGAAATCAAAATAATGTACAATTTACAACAGAAGCTGGCTCAAAATTGAGCTAAAATGTAAGAAAACGCTTTTGTAGCAAAGTTTAGTGGCATTTGGCATCATAGCACTTCAAAAACCGCTTTAGCGGTAAAAAATGCGTTTTTCTAAGGGAAAAACGCTGACGGGAAAGGGTTAACGTGACGTCATAATATCGATATCGATCACGAATATCGGTAAAATATCGCACTCGTGGTGATAAACTAGTATAGGCCCATCCATACGTTTCATATACATGGCTGGCATACTCAGAAACAGATTTATTTTCTTAAGTGATTTAAGGGATAGTTTCGCCATTTAGCGAAACCACCGATCTTGAGAAATTTAAAAGACAATAACCAATAAATGATAAACAGCAACATTAAGACCACGATTAAGTTAGGGGAAGACCTCTTCATCATCGGTGGGAGGTGAAATAACAAACGCTGCGACAACATAACGTTCATCTGTATGTTTCACTTTTACTTCTACGGCTACAACTTGCAAAAAGTCACTGACAATTCAATGGCTTTTTTTCAAATTTGATTATTGCTTTGCATGCTAGCGGGAAGATTCAAATAATTGGGGAAGAGCTGAGGGGAGGCGGGGGGCTGCGTAAGTGGTGCAATCCCCACTCTACCCCCTTAGCAAATACTTTTGACAAATTTCCGTATAACCAGATGTATTTTTTTGTTTGCAGGTAGATGGGCCTATAACTGGGGGGCTTATAAGCAGCAGTTTACGGTATTTCAGTTTGTGTGTCTTTTTGGTACCAATGACACTCTTTTGGAATTAATTTTTTTCTCAGCGCGTGAGCGGGCAAGATGAACCAAATCCTGCAATCTGATTGGTTCCGGGAGCGGGCGGAATTTTCCGATCTTGACCGCGGTCAACGGAACGTCAATAACAAAAAATTTGTAATGGGTTTTTAAAACCTTTAAAATCTTTAAAACGTTCTCCGAAACTTAGAATTCTGAAATTTTTTGTACATTGTCGTTAAAAACTTTCTTTCCAAAATTTCTTGTTAAAATACCGAAGGTTGTACAATGTAAATTGCCTCTTCCCTTTCGACAAACATTTGAGTAAATCGAGCAGGAGTTAGCTACATGTATCGAAATTTGGGAAAATAAAGGGGTCTCTTTTAGTTATATTGCTTCCTGTGATTTCTGAGCTTTAACAGAGTAAAAAAGCGTATTTTGCTGCTCTGGTGTCACAAACGGCTTCGTTTCATGGTTCATTTTACGCGCGCTTGCAAAACGTTGCTTTCCGAAAACAACAAGACACGTTTAACTTTTGAAAAACAACAAGAAAAAAATAAAAATATTATTTGCCGGCCTTGGTCGGTCCGTATTGAGAAAAACTGTGCCCTCGGTCTTGAGCACGGCCCTCGGCCTGCGGCCTCGGGCCGTACTCAAGACCTCTGGCACAGTTTTTCTCAATACGGACCTCCCGGCCGGCAAATAATATATATATCTTTCACAGAAAAATTACATAAAACCAATTGCAAGGCTGATCGGACAGCTACGAAGGGTAATTTTATTGCCCAGTATTTCGGTGAGACAAGACTGACCTTCATCGGGGGGAAAATAAGTTGTTACATGATAAAATATTTTTACCGTTCTAGAAAAGGATGTAAGAATGTATCCCACGCAATAAAATAATGTTATGCTAAAAGATATTCGAGGAAGTTCATTCTCCTTACAATATTTTATTCAGTTGTTTTACCAAATACGTCATACTTGGAAACATTACAGTCTGGAACACAAGACAACTTTGTTTCGAGTTTGTTTGAACAATTTGCTCAAACAAACAAAAGACATTTTTAAAACGTTTCTGGGAATTTCCCTTCGCCAAGCTTTTGCTTTCTAGAAATTTAAATAGCTTATCTATCAAAAAAATATATATATGTATACACTATTTCATACTACAGGAACTAAATCGGTTCAGAATTCGAATTGAACTGAAAACCGTTTTATGCCGTATGATAGGACGGAAACATATGGATTTGTCCATTATCCCTGGGTGGAAATAAGTAAGATTTGAAAGTCAACGAATTCGTATGTTGGAAACGCAAATTAACGTCACACTTGCTTTGCGGTTTTTCTACCGATAGGGCCACTGGCTAGGGGGGATGCGTTAAGCTATAAAGGCATAACCGCACAGCCTTCCTTTATTTCCTTTTGCTATCCGATGTGCGTGGGTGTCTCCTTTAGAGGCACATGGGAAACGTACAAAATCAGTTTGCAAATTGGACGTATTTATTCAAAATGACTGTCAGTTCAGGGTAGGGGGTATGTGTTAAGCCATGTGAAGGCATAATCGCATAGTAATCTTTCATTTCTTGCCCTCCATGTAGACGTCTCCTTAAATTTTGCGTCTGCAGAACGCTAATTATGAAATGTTGTACCGAAAAATGTCACAAATTGGACGTATTTTATCTACGGAAGAAAATAATTCGTCTGAAGGACGCATTATTTACCAAGAAATAACCGTCAAAGTAAATACGGAAAATGAGCCTCAAATTTATTCGCCTGAGAATTTATTTATTTATACTTCTGTTTGACGGATAAAGTAAATATTCATCTCAGACGAATATTGCGTCAGTAAAGGCAAGACGAACAAGCTTGAGACGAACTTGAAGGAAACTTTGCAATCTTGTGGGGAAACTTCCTTTTCAGTACCTCACAGCTTACCGACTCCGTTTTCATGACAATTTTTGTGGCTCTAGATCATCAAGGAAAAGTACACAGAATGCCAGTGTCATTTGTCAAGTCGACTGCACTTTCAAGTTGTCAAGATCCGGCGATCCGGAGATCCGGCATTTAGTGCTTGTCTCCGAATTTATTGTGTGTGGACACTTGAATAACATGAAGACCAATTATTTGTCTTCAGAGAATTAAAACAGCCATTATTTTACCTAGAAGGGCGATATCAATCTTAAAAGAGCTATGCAAAATGTTCCATGGATATTCAAGGAAACTGAAACTACCCGTTTGCTTTAAGTTAAAATAGTGGACGCAGCCATAAGAAAAAGACCTGACTGCAAAACAACGCTTGCGAAGCAGTCGTAAGGACTGCGGGGCTTCCCCGTTACAAATATCGACGAAAAATAAGACTGTTTTGCAATCTCAGTCATAGAAAGTCGTTGAAAGATAAAATGAAATCTTTATCTCAGTGTTAAGGGGGCAATATACCTGAATTTTGAGGAAATAGGATAAGATTTAAGAAAGAAATAAAAGAGGATTAAATTTTTGTACACACTCCTAGACAGGCCAACCTCACGCTGGAGCACTTCTGGTTGTTGGTGGCCTGTTTTGGTATCCGTCCATTAATTATTAACTTTAAATTTTAATTTTAACTCACCTTTAATTCTTAACAACTTTCAATTTTCTTAAAATTTATCAATTCCCCCCCCCCCTCCTCCCTTACGTTTAATAAAAAAATCGCGAAAAAAATTCTCTCACATTTATGGGAACTCGCACTAAGATCCTATGATAGGATTTTTGGATTGAATGAACTCCCGTGGAGATAATTAAGAAAAAAGGCTAAAACGTTGGGGGGAAAAGGCATCCAGGTATATTGCCCCCTTAAAGAATAGGCTAATTCAGCTGAGCGTGTCTTGCTCTTCCTGAGCACTGAAGAAAATAAAAATATAATAAATTTGCGATCATTTAACGTCGCGTTACGATCGACTGAAAGTCCTGTGGCACTTGTTTTATTCCATATGTTTAAAATAAGAACAAATTAATGCATTTCGAACATATGCCTGCCATGAGAGAAAACGCGGGGTAACAACCATGTCACCTGCAGATGGAATCTAAAAATAGCTTGATACTGCATGTACTTCCGCTACACATGACTCACAGGTTATATCATTGGAGCCGCCTACGCTGTCTGAGCGAAAGTAAAACGTAATAGTTTCAACTGTTGTGAATATGCAACAGTAAAAGTATGGTGCACGCGGTTAACTGGTTAGCCACATCAGGATATGACGACGTAAAATACTGATCAGCCGAGACCATGTTTTCTCAAGTGGTCGACTGTTCCAGGCTGCAAGATAGTAGACATTACTGAATCGGACGCGACAATAAAACGCGTTGAGGGCGGGATGAAATAGGGCGGCGGATCCTGCGATTCATTTTTGCGGTCACTTCCAATATTCGATGGGGTCCTTCAACTATCTGGCAACGTGCAATAAATTACTCAAATAGTCGAGCAACTGGAGAGAAAACGAGAGCGCGCGCGGACTCTCGAAACTGTGTTTTATACGCCCACTTCAAGATGGCGGCCTATAAACGTTCTCAGCAGAAAAAAAAAAAGAAAAAGAAAAAAAAGAAAACAACTGTTTAAACAATTCAAAATTGGTTTGATTCAAACCAATTCTCTGCTGCTTTCCTAAAATGTTAGGTTTTCCGAACTGGCCTTTTTTAACTTGTATATGCCTCATGCATTCAGTATGCGAACACTGGTCGTTTTCAAACGATAATCAACCAAGTCTTCGTCTAAACATAAATTGCGACCTAATTGCTGAAGCCAAACAGTTGAAATGTTTGACGCTTTTTGGACTTGAATATGTAATAGGTTGTTCAAGATAATGAAAAACGCAAATGTCTGCCATCTTGAGGTGGGAGTAAAAAAATTTTAGCCCTCGCCCGGAGATGATACTGGCTAAAAGCAGCCCTCTTTAGACCCCTAACTAGATTCAAAATTGTCCACACTTATGCGCGATTCGCTCCGTCGTAGGTACAACACGCAGGATTTTAGATCTAAGCGGTCCTCCGAGTGTGAGTTATAAGCCTGTAGATAAAACTAAAACTGAGCTTTGATGCGCTCTCCAAACAACTGAAAGAAGAAAAAACCTGGCTATGATGATGATGATGATGATGATGATGGTGATGATGCTGATGATGATGATGATGATGATGATGATGATGATGATGATGATGATGATGATGCGGTATCAATTACTATAAATGCACAATTACGCTAGCGCTTATTCACCGACCCGTGTTTACAATGAAAAGTAAATGAAAATTGTATCATAAACGAATATCCTTTATTATAATTTCTTCAGTTAATTCTAAATCCGAAGTGCTGTTTGTTTGCATTTGCTATATTTATCGATTTGTTTGACAGGCAAATGGAAAATGAAAAGCACATTAAAAACTGAATTAATTACAAACAGTTGTATGCGTACCGTCCACTAAATCTAGTTTTCTATACTAACATGTTTGTTTACGCACCGTTTTATATTTAGAATCGAGCTTTGCATTTACTTTACCTCGAGTGTCGATGTCGCAATACAAAACTTTAACGTGACGTCATAATATCGATATCGATCACGAATATCGGTAAAATATCGCACTCGTGGTCATATACATGGCTGGCATACTCAGAAACAGATTTAGTTTCTTAAGTGATTTAAGGGATAGTTTTGCCATTTAGCGAAACCACCAATCTTGAGAAATTTAAAAGACAATAACCAATAAATGATAAACAGCAACATTAAGACCACGATTAAGTTAGGGGAAGACCTCTTCATCATCGGTGGGAGGTGAAATAACAAACGCTGCGACAACATAACGCTCATCTGTAGGTTTCACTTTTACTTCTACGGCTACAATTTACAAAAAGTCACTGCCAATTCAATGGCTTTTTTTCAAATTTGATTATTGCTTTGCATGCTCGCGGGAAGATTCAAATATGGGGAAGAGCTGAGGGGAGGCAGGGGGCTGCGTGAGTGGTGCAATCCCCACTCTACCCCCTTAGCAAATACTTTTGATAGATTTTCGTATGTTGTTAGTGCTAGATGAATCAGGATAATAGGGGATAGATATTTCAGTTTGTGTCCTCTTGGTACCAATGACACTTTTTTGGAATATCTTTCACAGAAAAATTACATAAAACCAATTGCAAGGCTGATCGGACAGCTAAAAAGGGTAATTTTATTGCCCAATATTTCGGTGAGACAAAACTGACCTTCATCGGGGGGCTGTAAAAAGCTAAGTAAAAATGAAATGAATCATTTACAAGATTTGGTTTTATGTTTTATTCAATATTGCTGATCCTGATCTACACCAAGGTCCGGCTTCACCACGATGCTGTTTGTCCAAGTGGTCCTTGCATCATTTAAAAGTTGTTGGCATCTACCAGCGTCAGTTCTGTCCTTGTGCTATGCAATACCATGGGGTAAATTTATGGTCGTTGAAGGTAAATACGTTTTACTTGCTTTTTTAGATCGTTCGTCAACTGATTCGTTGCTGATCGGTGTGATAGAGTAATAATTTTGCCCATTGCCCATTCATTGCCCATTGTAAAACTCGGGGCGACAGGGGCGCTCGAGCTCCCATTCCCCTGCTACGGGGAGGGGCAATGAAATTAATCAATTTTAAAGGCAATTTGGCAATTTGGCTTTTTTACTGGTTCGTCCAGCGGCAAAGCTTAGTTCAAGCGGATCTGGGTACAACCTCGTTCCCTGGAACCTCTCTCTTCGTCTTTTCGATAAAAAAGGAAAGGACTCTGGGAATGAGATTGGTTGGGATTGAGACCAACCTGCACTTTACCTTAACTGGTGACGTCATTCAACAATTTCCGCTGTCGCTTTTCGATAAGACAGGCTGTACAATCATTTTGGTTATCATTAAGTTGTTTTTTTTTTTAACGACTGCTCACAGAAGTGGAGAAACCGTTAGTTTGTGGTCGTCTACATAAGAGTTGACATTCTTTTGAAGTATTGTTTGTTACCAAGACATATTAATTTAAATGCTAATTAAACTGTGGTTCGCGACTCATTTCTCAAAAGATTATTACCGTTTAAACAAGTGCCATGTATTGATATATGTAAAACACTCACGGCAACACAATTTTCCTACAAGGACTCGACGAGTGGAAGGAGCAGTATTGATTGTCTTTCGTTCAAAAAGAAGATTAAGCAATCATTTTTATTTCGCACGTAACAGCATTCTACAAGCATTTTGAGTTGTATCGATTAGCGCACCTTATCTTGATATTTAGCTCTATGACCAAGTCAAATTGTTTTTTAAGCAAACTGTTATGTTAAAATAAATAAATCACTGTATCATTTGCCTTTTTGATGCCCTGTAAACAGATTTAATAATAGAAGGTAATCGTGAATGAAAGGAGATCAGCCTTCCGTTGCCAATCAAGCCCAGGAGCAGACGTAATTGATAGCCTTCCGCGAAAACTTCATGTATCAATATATGTTGATTTTCATAGGCGAATTTAAAGTGCCAATTTGCAAAGAGGTCTAACATAAAATAAACGCAATAACGCAGTATAAGGTATAGTTTCCTATATACTCAATAGCCAACCTTCCAAGTCAAGTAGACAGCTACAGGAAAGTATTCATCGCCGTTAACTGATGTGATATAGATTATTTCGCCTAACGTCAGTTCAATTTATCTTTTCCAAAATTTAAAGTGCTGATTCATTCACATCTCGATAAAGCAATCAAAGAGCTTCTTGTAAGATTAAACGTTGCAATATTTACATTCATGGACTTTCTGGCACTGAATGAATGCATTATGTCATATCCTGACTGCAATTTTAGAATTTTCTTGCAATATTTACTTACCACTGAATTAACTTCAAGTCAATAAGCCTCCGGTGCCTCACAGTCCGCCAAACGCTGAAACGAGTAAATTTCTTTTCCTTGTCACCTTTAACTAACCAATCGCAAACCCGACGAGTTACCAATTCTAATCGACCCATCATGTGTCAGCATATAACCTACAAATTTTGTGACGTCAGCTTGTCTAGTTACCTAGCAACAAGCCTACGGAGAATCTTGGTCTCAAAGAATCCTGTGAAGCGGTTAATTGCTTGGTGAACGGCAGGGCAGGCGAGAAAAGTGCTCATGAGGTGCTTAATATTTCACGAGCAACTGAATTTTTACAAATAGACGTTATGAAGAATAGACGTTTCAGAAAACAAGCCTACCCGAGCAGAAAAGAATTAACGCCGGATTTGGGACTAGTTTCACTCTTCCATATCTCATGGTATACTCATGTGTATTGAAGGTAGTGAGAATATGTTACAATGTGTTTAGTAATTGTTATTCATGATCAGTTCAATAAATTACTTCACTGTTGTAAGGGGGGGATGCTGGGGTCCATCCGTTCCCCGAACGAGGACTATAGGAGACAACAGCTGAAAGATAGAGGGCTTTACCAGAAAAAAATGAGTACGGTTTCACTAAGATGGTTAAAAGAATTCAGTGGACCAAAATCAGGCTCAAACTCGGATATTTTATCAGCAAGTATTCACAAAATCGCCATGGTGAAGAACCTTGCTTCTGAACAAAAGAATACAGCTTCCCATGTGATTACAATAATGTTGCTGCTCCCCATGGTGAATTTGATATTTACTTTTTAAAATTGTCCTTTCGTATTGCAAACCCTCTTTAAGATTCCTGCCATTTTAGGCACGTATACCATGCAGAAAGCGAATGCCTGTACTCTAGTGCGTCATAGGAAAACGGAATTCGAACTTCCATTTTCCTTTTCCGTTTTCCGTTTTCCTACGATATTGAAAGACGGAATTCGAACTTTTATTTTCGTGCTTCGTGCACGCTAGAATTCGCCATTTTGTCCAGGTGCCCAATACCTTTTCCACTCTTCCAAGTTCCAGGCCTTTCAGCGACTCAAAGGGACTATGTCACTGGGATTTTGCTCATTTTTTGTCATAAGGGACCGTTCATTTTTTACGAGGTAGGGGGGGCTGGTGGGATTGTGAACTGTCATTAAGAAGTTGCATGCCGCCCCCCTCAGTCAATAAATTTTTCCCATGGCCCCCCCCAATAAGGGTAATTTTTTGGGGGTGACCCCCCCCCAAAAAAAAAAGAAAACTCAATTTTAAAGGCCAGCTATGCATACTGTACAGTTAACAAAACCATGTTTTTGACAATATCATTATATTACAATTAATACTACAGTTGCATTTGCCACTTTTAACTGTACTAACTCAGCAAAAGAGAAATGTTTCAGCTCGCTATAAACTTTGAATTCGTTGAAGAGTCAAAAAAAAAAAAAAGAAAAATCAATTTCTGATCTTCTGGTTATGGCTTTTCCCGAACGTGTTGTGGCTGGCCTCTCAACTTCTTCGTCATCGATGAAGGCAACTTCTTCATCGTCATCGATGAAGGCAAGAATGACATCATTCGATTCGTCTCTTTCACTGCTGCTTTCGCTTCCACTGTTGTCGTCTTCATCGCTATCATCGTTATCAATGTCTAGCAAAGATTCATTTTCAGCTGAGTCTTTTTCTCTCAATCTTGTTTGTAGCAGATCAGTTCTTTCAGGATTCATTTGGAGAAGCCAGTGTCTGGCAATTACCTTAACCTTGTCATGTTTGGCGCTCTTCAGATGCTTGTCTAGTCCATGGTGCTTGAGGTATTTGTTAAGCTCTGCCACTCGAAGCTTTTGTAATTTTGTCGGATCTTCGCACAAATCTTTCCAAGCATAATTCTCATGATTTTTCTCCTTCGCCTTCTGGCTTTCCTTGGCCCTCTCCTCTGCCCTCCTCTTCTTTTTGAGATCTACCACCTCAAGATGCTTAACGTGTTCAACAACAAACTTTGGCTTAACAATAAACTTGTCAGAAAATGCTGCTACACTTTCTGAATCTGACAAAACTAGCCTGCCACTGCCACGTTCCTTCTTCAACTGAACTCTGGGCTGCCAATCGTCTGGATTACGGCCCTCCCTTGGAGTGTTGTTGTACGGGAGGTAATGGTACTCGGGAAGACAGGAATGGTCAGGAAAAAGCTTCGGACATCTATCTATGAGTGGTCCAGAACAATTGGCTCCTACCTTTTCTCCACAAGAAAACTTTAAAAACTCCCTGTAGTTCTCCCCTTCTTCGCAATGTTCAGTTATGAGCTTCTCAATCTTGGAAAAGTAGTTGTTACTAGGGACAGACTCTTTTTTCGCAACAGCGTTGTGGAACTGTACCAGGTATGATGTGTTGTGTCATCTATTGATATCGTTTGTCTTATGACTCCGTTTTGAAATGCTGCGAACTATACATTTGAACTGCATTCGACCAAACGAATACAGCATTTAATATGCGATTACAACACAATGCACAACATCTATATAAAACGTCGTCCTTCTTTTCTGGTAGGTTACTAGTTCCTCCCCTGCTGAAGATGCGGACATCTAAGGGACTTCGGAAAACAAGTATTGGCTATATTGTAAATCCAAAAGGAAAGAGAGCGCAATACTACATGAGCATTTTCAAAGAGACTCATTCCAAAATGCGAAAGAATGGCGAAAGTGACGAGTCCTTTAAGAATAGGTTCACCACTGAACGACCCTGTCGATACGATGTTTACAACCAAAAGAGGTTATCTTTCTAAGTGCGGATGGGTGTTCGAAAAGAGCAGGTGAGTTTCCAAACCAGGATATCATTTGAAGCCCAGTGATGGCAGAAGGTTGAACTTCTTCATCAAAGAGCACAGAAGCATGTTTGACAAGTTGAATGGCATGG
Organism: Siderastrea radians; assembly: GCA_964017195.1. Classification (NCBI taxonomy): domain Eukaryota; kingdom Metazoa; phylum Cnidaria; class Anthozoa; order Scleractinia; family Rhizangiidae; genus Siderastrea; species Siderastrea radians. Next base: position 31,503,937 of record OZ024898.1, read on the forward strand.
TGAAACATTTGAAAGAACATGATTCCACACTCTTCCAGCCTAATGGGCTTACCTTGAAGCAAGGAGAAGAATTTGCTCACGATTTTAATGTGGAGCAGATCAAGTGCATTGAGGCTAAGCTGCTGAAGGTCAAGCAGGATATGGAAATGCTAGAAGAAAACAAGAAAAGTTTCCACACTATATATAAGGGCATACATAAAGAACATATAAGCAAGAGGCAAAGAAAGAAAGAAAACCAAAGAAAATCAAATGAAAGGAAGAAGAAGCGGGATGCAAACAACGTCCAACGAGCGTGTGGCATTTGTGTTGGAAACCCGCTAGGCAATGATCTTGCAGAATGTCTTGTGTATCCTCCTTCCCTAGCCATCCCTGAAGAGTGCGTCAACGTCGAAGATGTTGCAGAATTACTGATAGACGAGATGCACCATATATTGCACAGATGTTGCAATCAAACCACTTCAGCAATGCGGCAGGAAGCAGAATAATCACAAACCTCAAGCCTGACGTTAGAGATGATGTGTACTGCTTCCTGTATCCTGAAGAGTATGCTCTGCCTGAAAGGAACGAAAGCGACTCCCACAGTGCTAGCAGCACAAACGACGAGGAAGAGCTTGAAGAAGATTAGCAGAGAGAAGCAATGTAGTAACAGTAACTTTATTCATTCAAGATAGTTTTACAGGCCTTTATAACAGCTTGCAGGTAGCTTAGGCTATTCTGGTCGAGCTACCACTTAAAATACAGAAATGAAGATTAAGTAACTAAATAGAAAGAAAACTTTGGTGGTTTATTAAAGTTCCCTAGCTTTAAAATTGTAGTCTGTAGCTGTGGAAACGTTATTGAAAGCAGAAGGAAGTTTTTTAATAGATTTTTAAATCTTATTTGTGTATTTCGGTGGGGATATATTTTTTTAAAATAGTACAACATATCCCATCTTTAAGTATTACAAAAATATTTCACGTGTCCCCCCCCCCTTTTCCCTTATTTTTTTTAGATGCCCCCCCTCTAAGGCCATTTTTTTACCTGACCCCCCCCCCAAATCCCACCAGCCCCCCCTACCTCGTAAAAAATGAACGGTCCCTAACTATGCTAATAGTATAACTTATTAATCTTTTTCATGCACAAAATGCCCATATCACCGCAATAGGAAGAAATCAAGTGAACTTTCGAAGGGCGAGCAAATTATCTATAGTCTTAAGTGATTTTTCTAGGACACAACGATACAATTTGGCCAACTTTTTCAAGTTGCAATCCATTTCCATCCTGGCCATCCGCAGCTTAAAACACTTACTGATAGTTTTGATACACTAATATAGTTACCTTCAACAAAACTGGACTATTATTTTGTAGCTTTCTATTGACTTTTGGCTTTTCAAAGAGTTACTAAAAATAGTTGACATATTCCCTTTAAGCTTCACTCAGGCCTTCCAATGACGACAGGAAGTACCAACATTCTTTCGGCTAGCGAAATTCGGAAATGTTAATAACACGGAAACGGAAAACGAAAAAAATGGAAGTTTGTATTCCGTTTTTTCTATGTCTTACGAAAACGAAAGACGAAAAACGGAAATGGAAATTGGAATTCCGTTTTCCAATGTTGTGGGGAAACAGAAAAAAATGGAAGTTCTAATTCCGCTTTCCGAGGACGTGGGAAAACGGAAACCGAAAAGAGAAGTTTGAATTCCGTTTTCCTATGTTGTCGGAAAAGGGTGTCCCTTGAGTACACGCAAAGTGCCGCATGCATTTTCACGTTTTGGATGAAAACTGTTCCGAAAATTAAACCCAAGCACCTCTATTCTCATACATGAGATGCTCCTATATATATACCTAATTCAATAAAGGTTGTTTTGGGCATTGAGCAATTGCGCATTGAGTGGAAAGAGAGGCTGTTCGTAGTGTCAGAGAAACTGATGTTCCGTGTACAGAGAACAGCAACGGACTCGTCAGACGAATGGTCAGATTGAGATAAACTTGAGCTGATTTTTCCGAATCCACCGAACCTAAATTCCTGTACTGGCTACCATTTCATTTTTTGGTTTGGAAAGGGAAGGATTTTTTTTAATGCATAGCTTGAGGTCGTCAGCATAAAAAAAAAACGGTTCAGTTGGGTTTAAAAACGCGAAAGGCAAAAATACCACTTGACCATGAGTTTCCCGCCATTTTTCACCTTTGCCGTTTTCAACGCGAAGAGGCCTGTTTTCGCGTTCGTTATGAAAGTGGTTATTTATCTGAAGTTTTTGAATCGTTCGGCTGCAATTATCAGCCAGTGTTTAAGCCCAGTGATGTTTCATTCATTTTTCTACGTAAACTAAAAGGAGGAAAAAAGGATCTGTTAAAGCGAATAAAATCTCCGAGACGAATAGAACTAAGAGTACTTGGTTTCAACGAAGACTTTTTATATGTGGCCACAGCCTATTTAAGGTCAAGAAAGGACGAGACACGGATTTACAGCATAACCGGCAAAACCTCCTAATTACGAGATTTAAACAAACGTTTCTAAAGGTCTATACTGACCATACTACCTATTGAATAGAATGAAAAAGGCTAAACTTACAAAATTTACTACTTTCAAAACAATGTAGGTATATAAAAGCTTAACAAAAGACCAGCGCGGATTGCAGAGGTCACAATTATCCTTCAATGCAGTTTACGACTAAAGCCCCATTTACACCAAAGCTTAAACACGTTTAAAAGCTGTTTAATTAAACAAGGTTTAAAATTGTTTTCTTTATAAAAGTTGTTTGCTGATTTTTTTCTAATGCAAATTTAGTGCAAGTGAAAAAACAAGTAAAAGCTTACTTGAATCCTTTGTTTAAACTAGTCATTCAGCTTTCTGTCGCTGAATTTCATTTTGTTAAACCTAGTTTAATTAAACATGTTTTGTTGGTGTGGATGGGGCATAAGTTAGTTACGACAAGTGGTATGTACGGTTTACTGAACTATAAACTGTCTAAAAAAGGAGAAAAATTCCCACGTTGGTTTGTCTGTTTTTTTTTCTACAACAAAGCGAATAAAAGTAGATCACAATAATTTTCTTTCCTTTATTTCATTTTTCACTCGCAAAAATCACAAAAATCAATTCCCGAAAAGATAGCAAGAACGTTTCACATAAAACGCAATGAATAAATTTAAAAAGGGAAAAAAAAAGAGCACTTAATAATCCATAGAAATCAAAATAAATCATGATAGCTATATTGCGGCGTTTGCAGAGTGATGTAACAATAAGTAGCTTAACTTATGCAGCGCATCAGACTCGTACCCAGTCCCTATTTATGAGTCTGGGGGAAAGGGAGAGAAGATTGGATTTATTGAGGCGCGCGGGGTGTCATGGGAAGGGGCGAATGTCACCCCGCTCGCCTCAATGGAATCCAATCTTCTATCTCTTTCCCCCAGACTCATAAATAGCGACTGGGTACGAGTCTGGCAGCGCATCGCAAGTCACTTGTTCAACGTTTGACAATCCATGTAAAACGAAATTCGATAATCGTTTTACCGAATCCATCCGTCCATTGAAGCCGAGGTATCTTCTATGATCGTAAACGAAGAAATGCATCCTGGTTTGGTGGATGTCTCTACCTTTTCCAGCATTCCGAAGGCCGCAGGCAGTACGTAGGGAACCTGGGTTGGCACTGGCAGCGAACCTGGCAGAAAAAATCACAAATTTGTTAGTGGGAAAGGAATGCCACATTTCAACTTCCTTAGATACACAGAGCATAAGGAAGTTATCATATATATTGTCATACATAATAACTGAAATTCATAATGAGAATTTCCCACAGTCAGACATGTCAGACCGCAATCTCAGTCAACAACCTTAGGCGCGTGAGCTAGAGTTTTCACAAGAGTTTGGTTTTGCTTTGTAAGCTCAGTTTAAAACTCTCTATACAAATATGCCCCGAGACTTGTACTCTTAACTCTTCCTTCGTTTCAGCCATGGTTGGTGGTGCTTAATTTAAGGTATGCTCGAACTGAAAACGAAGTCACTCTTTGGGAACTGAGAGATAATTTGTGAAGCATTAACGTTGACAACTTACACGCTTAGTGGCATGGACCAGGGACCGCGCGCGGCTTATTTTAAAGAAGGGGGGCTAACTCGATCAGAAGATTGGGGGCGAGGGTGGTTACAACCTTACACGAAATTTTTGTCTTTTTAGCAACTAACAATGCATCTAGGGCGGCCAAGTGTGTTAAAAGTTGTCAGTTTATACCCATCATATAGAACATGCGCAATATAAACAGTAACATCGAAACACATGGACCATGCGCAATATAAATTGCTTGTATTTGAATTGATTGTATAATATAGACGCATGAGTAAAGGATCAAAGCTGTACTAAGGGTATCAGACTCTTCGACCTACCAGTGATTCTAAATGTCAATACTTAGGAAAAGAAGATAATATACAGTTAGCGTTTTCTCAGTTTGGACATTATTCCCTTCCCTCAGTAATGAATCCACGATAACAAAATGAACGGAATTTGGTAGGAATGTTTTGGTTTATCAGAATAGGAAAAATTCCATTTTTTTTTGGGAATCGGTATTATCGATATTCTGTTATTCCTAAACCGGAATAGGAATAAACAGTATAGCCCAAATATAATGCGCCTGAGCCTGTTCTTTCATCTCTACACACACTTTAAGTCGTATCCGGCAAGGTGCAAACCTTGACATATTCGCATTTAAGATCTCAAACTCAAAAGCATTTTTCTTAAGACTTGTACAAGCAAGGCCAGTTATCATTACAGAAAAAGGGCAACTAAGAAAGCTGAGCTAAGTATCATGACTATATATTTCACTAACGTCAATCTGCCGGTATGTCCTGACTGCTGAAGCTTTATTTGTCATCGTTAATTAGGCCGTGAAAGAGATCTTTCAGCAGCTAGGTTTACATGCATATAAAGAAAATTGAAGACTGAGTAATGCATCAGTCATTCCAGCAGTGTCCACCCCCCCCGGGCCAACCCCCGGGCCAACCCCCGGGCATTAGGTTTTTTTGAAAGCAAACCGGCAAATGCCCCACGGCGGGGACAAACGAGCTGTTCAAATACCCCGGGATACAGGTAAAAAAATAAGTTGATTTCTTAGTTTTTGGGCATACCTTCATTCTAATCAAAGCTAAATTAGGCCAAACTAAGTCTCAAATAAGTCTTAGTTCTCTGTATTTCTTCAACGATCAGTCGTACTGTGGATCTACCATCTCATTTTGTCCTTCTTAGACCAAATTAATCACAAATTTATTGTCCTTGCCCGATGAACTTATCACTGAAAGGAAGTGACTGTGCTGTGACGTGAAAATCACGAAACCGTCAAATGCCCCGGGGTAGACTAACGCCCGGCCCCCGGGATGGACAATGAGGAAAAATGCCCCACTAATGCCCGGGGGGGGATGGGCAGTGCTGGAATTGACTGATGCATAACGTTGATTTTTAGCAAATATCAAAGCCGCTTTTGCCGATAATCCTTTCTGGAGACAGGCTACAGTTCGTCATGCCTGGAACAGACTAAAACGAGAGTCGACAAACGATTATACTCTTTAACAGCAGAAGAGAGTTAATGAAAGTTCGCGAGAGTTAGAGGCCAAACCAAAGCGAGGGTATCAGCTTCCGTCAATTGTAATTAATATCTTTGCAGGTTAAAAGTTTTCAAGATAGAGTTCCCTAGAGCGCACTTGAGTACTAGTTTCAACTAATCAAGCCAAATGAGGGGAAGGCGATTTGAACTTTTGTAGAGTATTCCGTGTCTATTCCGTTTCTGTTTGGTCCGTTTAGAAATTAGATGTAACTGGGGAAAACCAAGCACTGGTTAACCCTGAAACTAATCACTGACTAATGAATTTTCCAACTTTTGCATTATTATTTTTTTAATGGCACCAAAAAGTGGGGGGGGGGGGGTGCTAAAGTCCCCTCAGGCCACCCCTCGCGCGTTCCCTGTGGATAAATGAAATAAAACGTAAATGTTTTGTCTGCTTTGTTTTAGTTATTAGCTTTGTTCTCAGTTTTGGCAGGAGCTCCTGGTTTTTGTTGGATATTTTTCCACCTTCTGAACTTTATCTTCCGCTAGCGCTTGGCAAATATTCTGTGCAAAGAGACACAAGATGAGATCATCAAAATGATGGCAGAGGCCATAAAAGATCTAAAAAAAGTGTAATTTACTTTCTTTAAAAAAGGTAGGAAAATCCGAGTGCAGAAGTTTAAATCGATTTAAAGTAATGACATACCTCGTCTTTTGCAGACATAGTTGATCAAAGATACAGTCAGTACAAACTTCTTTTGTAGAGATTCGCGACTGAGTTGCAACGTACGACTTCACGTGCTGTGGCACAATCGATTGCTTCCTACCTTTTACAATACAGTAATATCCATTTGAAGCTACTTGCCCTATGCACTTGTTTTAACATGAAAAATCACGATCTACCACGAGGAGTAAATTATTTGCATTTACGTATTTTAGTTCATATTACTTCATTTTCATATTTAGTTTTTCCTTCCAAGGAGGTCCAAAGCCTTCCACTGTAAATGTGTACTTGCTAACTTTGAATTTAACTAGTTTTATTGCGGAACAGGAAACGAGGTGTACAATTGTTTTCATATATTTTTAATTAAAATTTAATATTGCAAACAAGAAAAAGACACATTAGGGCACTAAAGTACAAAGTTCACTTTAAAATGAGGATTACTTAATTGAATTTTTGTAAGTATTGCATAGTCTCCTACGCAGCCGTTTTTAGTGGCGTCACGCAACACTCCGGGGGAGCGTTGCGTGACGCCACTAAAAACGGCTGCGTAGGAGACTAAGTATTGCATGACTGAATCCTGGACCTGTCAATAACATGTTATAACATATTAATGAAAAAAATGTTGCTTGATCCTGTCATAATAAGTCAAAACAAAACAAAGTTTCTTTCTCGGGATCCAAAGATTTAGCTGTCACAAGCTTTCGACTCCGTCGCGGAATCTTTATCAAGTGATGCATCGATGGTGTTGGATGTTTTGTCACGTGATTTAGGATGGTGAAAACCACGTGACGAAACATCCCCGTAGATAGCCGAGAGCTCGTGTCCGTTGTCGCGATTCATTGTTGGGGTCTGACAGGGAATTTTGATGGCCTCTCTAATTCGTCTCTTGGAGGTGTCATTTTCCCTTGCAATGATCAGGGAGGAATAGAAGTCAAGAGTGTGTCCCGTGTCCCTGAGGTGATCATCCACAGCAGTTGTCGATGCTCTTCTAATGTTGTCGTGCTCCTTGAGCCTGACCCCAAACGGTCTAGCCGTCTCACCGAGGTAATCCTCTTCGCAATCCTTGCACTGAACTTTGTAGACCACTCCGCATGTTATAACATGTTTGAACAGATTCTTACAAGTATTACATAATCGAATTCCTGTAAGTATTACACAATTGAATTTTGTATTACAGGATTAATTGAGTGAAGTCCAATTCGGGCGACCGCGTACCGGGAGTCCGATTTGTTTAATCACGAGTATGATCACAGGTAGCCCAAGCTCCAAAGGGAGCCGTCAACATGACATTGCGTAACAGCGTTATATTTATAAGAGTCTGCCCTCTTCTGTGTATCACTTGTGTTTCTACGGCATTCGGAGGCGTTTCAAAGCTAAGCGATTCCAGTGGGTTTTAGGTTCTCTGTTTTCCTCTCCATATATAATTATATATAGAACCTAAAACCCACTGGAATCGCTTTGAAACGCCTCCGAATGCCGTAGAAACACAAGTGATACACAGAAGAGGGCAGGTAAGTCGATTTTATTAGATCTCTTTCCCCTATTTCGAACTATTTTGTACGATCGTCATATTCCCATACAAACTCTTATAAATATAACGGTGTTACGCAATGTCATGTTGACGGCTCCCTTTGGAGCTTGGGCTACCTGTGGTATGATAATAGACCGAATTGGACGACAGGAAGTCCTGTTACCAATTAATCATATCTTCGAGAAATAAAAAGGAGAAAAACATTCGGGGGGAAGAAAAGACAACAGTTTTAGTCGCTAGATTCACACACAAAAAACTTATTCAAGTGGAACTTTGCCATAACAGCGCGAATTAGACAGACTTGGACGACAGGAAGTCCTGTTACCAATTAATCATATCACCGGAGAACAAAATTTGAGAAAGAAAAAGGTGAAAACGTTCCGGAGAAGGAATTGACAACAGTTTCAATTGTGAGATACGTAAAAAGAAGTTATTCAAGTGTAACTGGTCCATTAGAAAAAGAAAAGCAAAACAAAACAAAAAAGAAAAAAATCAAACGCATTTATTCTGTTATTTTTTTGAAACGAAGATGTCCTGTACATAAATGAGGTTCATTGAAAAAATCAAACACAGCGAGGAGAGGGTTGCGCTTTTCAGCCGTTTTTGTAGAAATCAATGCAGGTAAAGTCCCCGAACTTAGCTTGAGACGAAGGATGACCAAGAACTTCAGAACTTCAAGACGGCGTTATGCCTGAATTTTCCTATCTGAACTAGAACGTCATCCAGGCAAGGAATTCGGTAACCGGATAGTTGACGGGTAAGCAAAGCACAATATGAGAGTTGTTGTATGGTTCTGTCGATCAAAAATAGCCGCCGGCTTTCCTTAGCTTCGAAAAAAACATAAAAATTGAAATAAAGGTTGTAGAACCTTACCAGTCGTGAGTATGTGCGTGTGTTTTTTTTACGACTTCTCCAAGCTTCTGAACTGATTTAGGCGATTTTCTGCTCAATGGTCGATAGCACAAAATCGCCTAAAACAGCCTCCAGGAGATCGAACAAGCGGTAAAAACACAGGTAACACACATCAGGTAAGGTTTTCAAACTTTATTTGACTTTTTAGTTTTTTTTTTTCGAAGGGAAACTGGCGATTATTTTTGATGGAATTTTTGGTTACCTTTGGATAGTCGTCACGCAATGCTCCTCTTAGTGGGGGAGGAACATTGCGTGATGACAAATAATAGGTAGCTTAAGCAACCACGACGGCAACGCCAAGAAAAACGTCACTTTAAAAATGACTTCCAAATATTTCAAACTTTTTCGAGATGTTTCAACTCGTTCAATCTGTCTAATGTAGCCGAATAATCCGAGAGCTGATTCTGTAAGGACGGCGTTACAGTTCAGGTAGAAAAAAGAAAATTCACTGTCGTGTGTTCACGTTCGACATCAAACTTTGAATTTGGTCATTTCACGTTGCTGTTTTGCAGAGGACGGCAAAGAAATGTACAAAAACCTGTATCACACGTGCAGAGTCATTGTTTTGCTATTTAAACTTTTTGTTTTGTGACGTTCTCGTCAGCCGTCGCCGTCGTGTTTGCTTAAGAACGGCTGCGCAGACTACTTGTTTGACGTGAAAGATCGCGAACGAACTTGTTTTCTCGATTAAGAAGACTTTCTCCTTAACCTTTTCTTCGTGGTTGACCGTCTTTGATCTTGAGGCCTGCTTGCCTGCTAGACTTCTTTCTTTCTTTCCTCTTTGCTCCAAGTCGCTGGTTCCCGGGCCCACCCCAACAATCGTTCCGTTGGAAGACACGGAAATGCATCGCTTCGAGTGCAACACATGCTCATATTGCACGCGTGGTTTACAATAATGTGAACAACTCTTACGCACACACTCCTCTTTTGGCCTCAAAACTAACAGCACTTCCACAAGAAAATACGAACGACTTGGAGCAAGTCGGCTGGCAAGTCTGCAAGCTTCTGCATGCCTGCCTGCATGCAAAAGACATGCAGTTTTCGTGCAGTTGCAAACGGGTAGTTGAGACAACGGTGATACATAAAAATCCAGCGGTAATACAGCAAAATTGGTTCATTACGAACCAATCAATTGTGTTGTTATTTTGGCTCATTACGCGAACGAACCAATCATATGGCGTCTTATTTTGGTCGTTACGAAAGGGAAAGGAGCAAAACAACGAAATTGAAGTGATGTTTTGGACGTGAGTTTCGAACACGGAAATTCTAAATATCAAAAAATACGCCATGGCGGCGCATCGCAGATTCAACATTCCTCTGCATTCCAACGATGCGTTGAAAACCATGAACGATCTGCGAAGAAAAGGCGAGCTATGCGATGTTGTTTTGCATGTGGACGGACGCCAATTTCCCGCGCACAGAATTGTGCTTGCTGGAGCGAGTTCTTACCTGCGAGCGATGTTTACAAACGGCATGTTGGAAAGTGGCATGAAAGATATTAAGTTACAAGGGGTAGAAGCGAGTGTCATGGAGAGTTTACTCGATTTTGCCTACACGGGAACCATCGATGTGACGGTAGAGAACGTCCAAGCGCTTTTATCCGCCGCTTCACTGCTGAACTTGCAAAGCCTCAGATCTGTTTGTTGTGGGTTTCTTCAGACACACCTAGATGCATCGAACTGTCTTGGGATACGGGCGTTTGCGGACTTGTACTCCTGTTCAGAACTTGAAGAAACCGCTTATCGGTTTGTCCGTCAACACTTCTTGGATGTCGTGAAAGGAGATGAATTCTTACAACTGCCAAAACAAGCTTTGCGGAATCTCTTGAGAGAAGACCTTCTACAAGTTCGCTCTGAGAATCAAGTCTTCGAAGCCGTCGAAGCATGGATTTTACACGATTTCTGCCGACGAAAGGACTTCGCTGTCGAGCTCTTAAGCAACGTGAGACTTCCTCTTTTAACGCTGGAATTTCTGGAAGCGCGAGTTTTTCCCTCGAAAATCATCAAGAATAATGCGGATTGCCAGCTCTTGCTGGCCAAAGTGTTGAACGAAAGTGCGCGGAATCTGCCTCGTTACATGACTTTACCACGAGCCCAACCGCAGGCTGTATACGTCATAGGTGGTCGGAATGGTGTCGATTGTCAGTTGTCAAGCTTAGAAAGATATGATACCTTATCTAATGAATGGACTTTGTTGCAAAGCATGAAATATCCCAGGACAGCTGTTGGTGCTTGTAGTCTCAATGGTTTGCTTTATGTTGTGGGTGGAGAGTGTGCGGTTAGTACCCCACATGACGACACCATGTATGTCCGGCATGTTGAGTGTTATGATCCCGCAGTGAACCAGTGGATTTCACTTGCGGACATTGCTATTCAGAGGTCATTTGTTGCGGTGACGGCATTAAATGGTTACCTGTATGCTCTCGGAGGTGAAGATAGAACTTGCAGTTACAACTATGTCGAGAGATATGACCCCAAGACAGATCACTGGAGTACTGTGCAGTGCATGCGAAGGAAGCGGTCAGGAGCAGGAGTAGCTGTTTGTGATGGTTGGTGTTATCTTTTTCAACGTACTCTAGCGCCATACTGGAAAGTTTGTATTTCATATGCCAAAGGTTTACACCACTTTTCACCAACCACTCTTTTTTACACAAAAGGCATAAATCACCAAGCTCCATGCCAAAGGTCTTTAGCTTAACATGCTCATTTTCCAGTAAGGTTCTAGCATAACGTAAAATTTACTAAGGATTACGTAGACAAATGGAATACGCGGCGGTGAGAGCCCATGGAAATAGTGCTGATTATACAAATTCTCAGGCATTGTGGCTCAGCTAAGTCCATGATTCTATTCATTTGAACAGCTTAGTTAAGCTGCAGCTTGGCTGAGTGGCTTCATAATAATAATAATAATAATAATAATAATAATAATAATAATAATAATAATAATAATAATAATAATAATAATAATAATAATAATAATAATGACAGTTCTTAAAAATGCATAATACAAACAACAACATCTCAGACTTTCCTTTTCATATTTCTTCATAAAAATTCAATAATAGAAAGGAAAAAAAGGAGATTAGGAGAAAAAGATCTTGAGAGAGAGAATTTTTTAGACGTTTTTTTTTTTTAACTTTCAAAAGAGGCGTTCTGTTTTGTACAGTCATGTAGTACGTGGTAGCTCATTCCATAACTTCGTTGCAGTCATAGAAATAGATCCATCACCATAGGTTACTGGTTTAGTCTGGGGATGAGACAAAAGGTTAGAATCACTTGAAGGCAAAGAACGCTGGGTAATGTAGTAATAGAAAAGGTCGCCAGTTTATGCTGGAGCAAACCATGGAGAGATTTGATGTTGCCTGGTAGTTAGCCTGTTCCAGGCGTTCAGATAGTGGAGTGCGAGCGAAGAAGAAAGCGAGCAAAAGAGCAGGAAAAAACGAGGGGAAGAGACTGGGGAAGAGGACGAGGGAACGCCTGTAAAATTAATTTTAAAAAGCCCATGCCGCCCACTTAAGACCGCTGACAGCGGCAGAGAAACATGAACCCTGGGTCAGGTCAAAGTAAACAAGAAAGTTATGTAATTATGCTCACCGAAATAGGTTTCACCCGAGTTTGAAGCGTTGGGAAAAGTAGATGATGCTTAAAGAAATCTGACAAGCCGAATGAACATTGCAAAATTTTCTGCGATACGGAAACGCAAATGTCATCTCCACTACTGGACCAATAAAGGTAACGAGAATCACAGACGGTTTTATATACACATCGGTTCATCAAATTGGTGAATAGAAATCTTTTCACTCTGTAACGGAATGAACTTCATCGTCTTCATTGATTGCGATGGCTACGATATGTTTGTTGTTGTCCTTTTCTCCATTCCTTCGACAGCAGGCTTTCAGGACTTTCATAAACGATCTAGCCAATCCATTTTTCCTGCTCCTTCTTTGTCTTCTTCTTCATCTACTCCGATAGCCAGTGCTCTAATTCCGATGCTTTGAAGATGTTCTACTTGTTCTTTCATGATTGCGACAAGCGGAGTGACCACAATTATCTTAGAAACAGCGTTTCTTTGCAATGCGTTGATTCATCTTGGAAAAAGTTGAAAGATCAAGCTATTTCCAAATCCTGTTGGAAGAATGGTGATGAGCCCTTTTCCCAGTAACTCGTTTTGAAGACAATCTTCTTATTCCATTTGTAAAGTATCCACATTTGGGAAATCGTCAAGCGCTTGCTGTGCAGTTATTCAACCGTGCGTGACTCGATGGAGGATGACCTTCGCCCGTCACGCCATATCGCATTTCTTGTCTGTGTCAACAACCCTCTGGTGTTGGCAGGAGGTGTCAAATTTGGCCAATCAGAGGGTATACCAGATTCTGTATACCGTCATGAGCTTTTTAAAGTTAATTTCACAGGCGTTCTCTCGTCCTCTTCCCCAGTCTCCCCTCGTTTTTTCCTGCTCTTTCGCTCGCTTTATTTTTCACTCGTGCTCCATTATCTTAAAGCCTGGAACAGGCTACCTGGTAGGTGGTTCTACTGAGTAGAGCAGCCTTTTCAAATGTGTTATGGTAGTAGGCGTAACAGGTGCAGACGCCGGTGATGTCAGGGTCCCTTAATCGCTACTTGGAGTGCAAAACTTTGGCTATAAGCAGCAAAATTGCTGGCTTCTGTCACATGTGGAGCTAGCTTGTAATAGCTTTGCTCCTAGTTGGTTAGAAAAGTTAGTCCTTTAAACCCTGGTATCAGCATGCATATTCTCCACACTGTTCTCCATACATTTCCTATGGTACTGATGAGGAGAATTTGTGTAACAGTCAAGACCTTTTTCACTTGTTGATCATTTCCTTTTTTCTTGTGACCTTTATGTTTGAATAAATAGTGTTACTATGAATATGAATATATGAAATAGTCATATATTTGAACTGCGGATAAAGTTGTTAATTTATCCGCAGTTCAAAATATATGATTATTTCATATATTCATATTCATTTCTCCATCTACGGGATAAATACAAACTCTCAATTGACCAGCTCCCAGTTGGCTTGCTAGCTCAGTTGGTTAGAGCGCTGCACCGGTATCGCAGAGGTCATGGGTTCGATTCCCGTTCAAGCCTGAATTTTTTCAGGTTTCTTCTTTTAACTGCTTACACATGTAAGTTGAAACACCTTCACTGCGATGATCTTCATAGTGTTACTATATTAGGAGGAATTAAATGTTGGTCACTCTTAGGGGTTAAAGGGTTAAAGTGAATTGAGTAAGATTTTAGACCAGATAGAGATTGGCAAACAGCGTGTGTCTTGTTAAGCTAAACTGTAAGCAAGAGGAAATGCAAAAGTGATCAACTAAGTGTTAGTTCAATTAATTGGAGTTTGAATTACTGTAACAGTAATTACTGCTCAAGTTTGCAAGAGTTTGGCTTATCTAGGGCTCAAGTTAAAAAAAAGGTTACATGGGTTTGGCAGCACTTAGAAGTTTCTGTAAACATGGAAGGGTTTTCACTAAGATTTCCTTGTTCTCCCAGACTCACTTGAGTGCCAGCTCTTGAATGTGTAAACACATTAATTAACAGCATTTTTCTGTTTCTTTCATAAAAGTACTACCTTTTCATGATAAATGGCTCCAGCATTTATTGAAAACTTACCAATGTAGCTTTGGTCATCAAATTGGGGAAAATTAATCATGTAGGACAGAAAGTAAAGAATTCAGTTGACTGGTAAATCCAAGTAGAAATGTCGCGTTGCATTAATGCTGATGGCCAGTGAACTGAAGTTGGAATTTGTATATTTCTGGTCTGAAATTTGGTTTGTCAAGTGGCCCTAGTCACAGTATTTGCACAGTAATTCAGTGCCGTAGTAAAGTATTAATTATTTTAAGTAATTTAATTAAATTTAATTTGTTGTCTTTATGTGGGCAGGATTGGAGCAGAAGGAAAGCTTGTCCCAGTATCATTGTACAAATTCTCCTTACTGGTCTCCATACATTTCATTGATTACTAATTGGGAGAACTTTTTCAAACATCAAGACAATTCATCTTTGGAGGTCGTTTGTTAAATTCTCATGACCTGTACATGTTGTAATACACTGATATGAGGAGAAATTTGATGCTGATCACTCTTGGAGCGTAAAGGGTTAATCAAATTTTTACAAAACCATTGACATTAAAAAGAACTGGACTGTTATACCATGTTAGTTCTTGCACCTAAACCCACACTTACTACTCAGTAACAACATGCATCATTCCTGGTCCACTCCGAATAAATGCCTGACCTCATTTAAAACCCAGATTTATAGACCTGGCTTTTATTTAAAAGATCTTTGTTGATATATAGTTTAGTTTTTAATCAAGAAAATACAGTTAGACAGGGTTGTCTACAACTTTTCAAGTAGCTGGCAAAAAGTTCTAAGTAGCCGAATGGTGATTATTGAGCGCTAAAGGCGATCCCTTCTAGGGGGGTCTGGGGGCATACCCCCCCCATTCTAACTCCCCAGAAACAGAATTTCCTTGATTTGGAACACAAATTTCCAATACTGTCAGTTCCAAAAGTAATCATAACTTTTCAATTTTATTTGTGTAAACTCATGCCCTCAGTGGTTTTCTACATGTAATTCCCAGAACTCAATGTAATGAACTAATAATCATTTACCTCTGTGCCAACCAGATTATTTTAACTGCAATAGGAAATAAGTTTCATTGTCATATACCTGTGCCAGTAAAGGAACAAATAATTTGTCTTTAAAATATATATAATACATGTATATATCACAAAAGTAGCCGGCACAAACGACCCAAGTAGCCGGTTAATTCTGCCAGCTGCTGGCTGTTAGGGACAACCCTGGTTAGATGATAGTTATTGAATGGTTGAGTGAAAGGTTTTGCCTCTTACAGGGAAGTTGTACATCGCTGGAGGCTATGATCGAGGAGTGCATAGTGACAGAGCAAGTGTGGAATGTTACGACCCTGACGCTGACACTTGGACATTTGTCACAGAATTAGAAAAAGCTCGCTCTGGTATGACTCTGGCAGCTGTTAATGGCTTCTTATATGCATTTGGTGGTCGCAACAGAAGCACTGATCACTACTTTGATATCGCTGAAAGGTACAACCCACAGACTCACCAGTGGCAGCCAATTGCACCCATGAGCACTCCCAGGGCATGGCCTTCAGTGGCCGTGTACGACAACAAGATTTTTGTGCTTGGTGGATTTGATGGCGCTCACAGGCTTTCCAGTGTTGAAGTCTATGACCCTACAACTAATACGTGGCGATTTGTGCAGGATATGAACACTTGTCGTGCAGGGTGTGGTGCTGCTGTGTTATAACTTAGAATAGTAGTAAAAAAAAGCGCAAGTCTGGTTTCGATTGGAAGCATTGCTAGCTCTTTTCTTAGCCTGGCTTTGTAACAGGAATTTGGCTTTTTGATAGACTTTTTTAATATAATATTTATTGTTTTTATGTTATAAGTTGAAATGGCAGGTGTACAGAAGTTTACGACAAGCCATTAACACTGACAACAAAGAAATACCAGGTTGGCTCAATACTTTTGAAGATTATTAGTACAACTCGTGCAGAGTTAAAAAGTGACCATGTTTAGTATTATGGTCAACTTGGAAGCATGCCATCAAAAATAATCAAAGAATTTGTCCTGGGTCTAATTTGTAAATGGCATTGTAAGCACTGAATGCTGTACATGTTTGCTGGCTTTTCTGCACTGTTTTGCTTGTTGTATGATCAGCAATTCTGGATTAAAGTGTTTCCTCTTAAAACTCTTTGCAGCTGCTTGTGTTTATTCTTCAAGAAATAGAAAATGATGGCCCCTCACTGGATTTTCTTACCCTAGGCACCAGTGTTTACCTGTCAAACTCAGAATTGCAATAAGGAATGTACGAGAGTTTGAAAAAAGGTTTTTGCTTTTGTTGCATCAAATTTGATCACACCTTAAAACGTTTGGTCTGAGAAGTGTTCAATTGTATAGTGTCATAATTAGTTTGATTAAAAAATTTCCATACACTGCTCTCTTTGATCTGTAAAATTTAATTTAGCAGTACACTGAAACCAGGCAAATTTACAAATCGAATGTACAGATTGATAGAGCAGTGTATGGGTCAGTGTCACTGTAAGATCAAACTTGATGAGGCAAAACAAGGCTTTGTTGAAAAGGCTCTTACCTTAGCTTCTACGGTGTGTAGAGTCTAGTTACGACCAGCATTGCGAAAACCCGTCTGAATTGTCACTTAAACGCTGTAATTAAAGCTCTCCCAAGCGGCTATGACACCATTTTGAATTACCCACTGGTCTTCTCCTTTGTGTTTATTATAAGTTCTCGTATGTAACCACTCAGTCAAATTTGGAGTAATACAGAACTGCGAATGATTCATTGACCTGAACATTCACGAACCTCTTCTGTGATGAGCAAGTATCTATTATTTTAATATTATTACTACAGCACTGTTGGTTTCCATTAATACGTCCCAAAATTTAATATGCCAAAAGCTCTTGTAAGCAACCACCCTCTACTGCTTTGTCGTGTGGTCGCTTATGACAGCCCATTCTTGTAAGGGACCAGTTCAAGTTGTGATCACTTTTCTGAACTCCTGAGCTCGAGGTGGTTGGTTATGAGGGCGGTATTATGATTTTGGCTTGTCTGGTTTGGCAAGTGTCACTTTTATTTTAAATATCTTCCAAGCAAGCACTCTTGGGATCAGGGCACACAAGGGCTCTCTTTTAGACTGTGTAGCTGGCGGTATTGTATGCGAAGTAAAGTTTTGGCGGTGGAACTGCCATTCTCCCCATTCCCTTTGTGGCTCTGCCGCTCGAACTTTGCACAAACAATCCCGCCAGCTACGCAAGCTAGCTGTCTTCAGTTGCTCATTGGCATGCTATGTTACCAGCCTTCCTTTTCGCCCCTTGTAGTCTGCTCACTGTAGGTCATTTTTTCTTCGTAACAGCATCATGATACTGCATTTTACAAGGTTGCAACCCATCAGTATGAAACAAATCCCCTGACTTTTCACTGACCATAAACCACTTTTCACTGATTGTGCCAGGCATGCCGAATTTTCTGGTCATAAAGGCACAAAAATCAATTGATTCATAAATGTTTTTGTAAACATTACCTTGCCATCAACTGCTAATAATCTGCACAAAACCAAGTGGCAAGTTGAACATGAAATTCCGTGACTTTTCACTGACTTAAGAGGTAAAACAAAGAGGAAGCAACATTCCCAGACTTGTCAGTGACCTTTGAAAAATTACAGTTTTCCTGTGTTTTCCCTGCCCGTGGCAGCCCCGTTATATATTTAAATTTAATACTAGATTCCTTCAATTGCAGGCTATTTGTTATTCAAACATCACTAGGATTACAAAGGTCACATGCCAATAACTGAAAGTGAAATGAATTCTGGTGGTCACAGTAAAATGATGCCATTGTGCAAATTGGCCAAAAACGTTCTCTGTTTTACTAACCAAAAACGTCTGACTTTCATGCATAAAATATTGAGTTTTTATGACAGCAGTAAAATTTCTAAAACATTGGAATTTTCTGTGGTAAAAAAATTAATAGAAATGTTTTAAGTGCATATTAACCCTTTAAGGTCCAAGAGTGATCAGCATCAAATTTCTCATCATCATATCAGTGTATTACAACACATGCAGGTTATGAGAATTTAGCAAATGATCACCAAAGATGAATAGGCCATTTCCAAGTTGTCTTGTTCCTCTTTTTCAAAGCGAGCCTTGGTGCATAGCCTTTCATATGAAAATTAGTTTTCATTCACATGCAGATAAAACTCATTTTCATACGAAAGGTTTTGCACGAGGCCTCGCTTTGAAAAAGAGGCACAAGACAATTCGGAAATGGCCTATGATAATAATAATAATAATAATATTTAACACTTATAGTGCACATATTCTATGAATATAATCATATGCGCATTACAATCTTGCATAATTTAAAGAATGTCTTGTCTTTGTCTTTATGTTTGATAAAGTTCTCCTAATTAGTAATCAATAAAATCTATGGAGACTAGTAAGGAAAATTTGTATAATGATGCTGGGGTTTAAAGGGTTAAGGCTGATCGGTCTGATCTGCCTGATTTGGTTTATAACAAAAAGATTCAACCATTTGTTTAAAAAGAAAACTTTTTAAGCCATCCAAAGACTAAATGATAAAACAGACAGAAAAGTACTGTTATGTTATTATATTTACATGTACAAATACAAATTTAAGAAAGTACCATGCAATCAAATCCATACAGTGGTAAAATGCCATGAAACCAATAATTGTTCAAAATCGTCTCTTTATATCTTCCAATAAAGTTTCAAAAACAACTCCTGTCTATCTATGTTACTGTCAGTTCAGAGATCAGTAAGTGTTAAAGAGTCACAACTTCCGTACATGTCAATTTGAATATTGTTTTTTTGGCCCGGAATCCCATTACAATGGGAACCTTGATTTAACAAAATGCCAGGGGACTGGGGAGATTGGTTTGTTATATCGAGGTTCTTTTCCATACATTACACTAATACTGGGCTAAACAATATTGATCATTATACCAAGGGCTTTATTGTTTTGAGGTTTTTTAAATCAAGGTTCCACTGTATTTTGGGACTTCAAGGCCAGGTATGACTTAACCTTTTACCTGAGTCATCTAATGGTCCATTCTAACTTTTGAATTTGAGGATGAAATCCTTAAAATGAGACCATTTCAAATAAAAGATATTGAGCAGCACTTTCCTGTGGTACTGTTTATTACCCTGTACAAGGTGATTCTAACTTTTGAGTTTGTGGATGAAATCCTAAAGTGTGACCATTCAAATGAAAGCTACTGCGTGGCAAGAACGTCATGCTAGCTGGCTAGCCCACATATAAGGCACTAATAACATTACAATCCTATATGAATATATACACCAACTGCTTAATGCACCTACCTCCACTAACACACACTCTCCTTCACTTGTACTCACTTTCCTTCATTTGTACTCACTTTCCTTCATTTGTACTCACTTCCCTTCACTTGTACTCACTTACCTTCACTTGTACTCACTTACCTTCACATTAGTGCCTTATATGTGGGCTAGCATGACGTTCTTGCCCTATATGTGGGCTAGCATGATGTTCTTCCCTACTGTGCAGTACTTTCCTTAACAAATATGTGACATTTTAATGTAAAGACGCAACTTTTGCAGTTACGTAAAGAAAGCCTGAAAAAAAATTCAGGCTTGTATGGGATTCGAACGCTTGACCCCTGCGATACTGGTGCATCGCTCTAACCAACTGAGCTAACAAGCCTGAACTAGGAGCTGGTCTCAAGTCGGTTTGTTATAAACCCGTGGAGGATGAAGATGAAATGATCAGGGCTCGAGACTAACGGTAGCCAACTAGTCACAGACTAGTAGAAATTCCATTTTGGCTAGTAGGTTTTGCGCTTTCACTAGTCATTTTGGCTAGTGAAAATTTCAAAGCACTAAAGCACTGGATGGAAACCAAACTAAATATTGCTTCTGATTATCGGATCCCAAAGCAAATTGAGTGAGCAGAAACTGAAACTTATTCATCAAGTAATGTTCGTATGATACTTGTTTTGTCCTCTCAGCGTTTTTCCCTACTAATTTTTGTCTCAGTTGACAACGTTTTCTCCGTCATTACTACGTTCGAACGAAATTAGCCGTCTTCAGAACGTTTCACCATACATTTCCTCAACTCTTTACCGTCAAGAGTTGTATTTTCCCGACATTGAAGTCGGGAACCATTGAGCCACTTAAGACGTCATCATTTTTGACGTCACCAGATTGTTTTGATAAGCAGCTAGCACAGCAAGGGCAGATCCATCCATACGTGTGTCCATTTTGAATATCGACCAAATTCTGGCAGAGCTATACCAGAAAAACGTGTCCAATTTTGGCTGCAAAGTTAGTGGTAAAATAGGCCAAGTCACCTAGTTGATCAATGTTCCATTTCCAGGTTTTTAGAAGGACTGAGGCAAAAACTTTTCCAGTGGATAGAAAGGTGATAAAGGGTAGAAGATAAAGAGAAAAGAAAGGGAGAGAAAAAGGAAAGCAAAACAAGCGAGAAAAAATTAGAAATGAATCAGCAAAAAAAAAAAAAAAAAAAAAAAACAAGTCCAAATTTTGGCTTCTGCGCATGCGTGAAACCAAAATAATGTACAATTTTCAACAGACGCTGGCTCAAAATGGAGCTTAAATGTAAGAAAACGCTTTTGTAGCAAAGTTTAGTGGCATTTGACACCATAGCACTTCAAAAACCGCTTTAGCGGTAAAAAATGCGTTTTTCTAAGGGAAAAACGCTGACGGTAAAGGGTTAAAAGGTCCATTAGTGCATTCATAATGATATTTGTCCACACGTTAATGCGTTCACACAATTCTTTAGTCTTCTCTTATCAACTTTTTACCATTAATTGCTACGTTCGTACAATAGTTTCTCTTCTCAGCGTCTGGGGATTAAGTGTCCCGATTTGAAAAATGAATTTTTGCTCTAGGTTTTTACGGCTTTCCGTTTTACCCTGGTGTAGCGAAAGGCCGCAGATCGTCATGTGTTGGCTAGAATGATTAGGGAGATTGAAATGTCGGACGACTGGTTTGGATGCATCCTTGTCATTTCTTTCAACGTCTCGTAGGTGTTCACGGAAACGGTCGCCTAGTCGTCCGACATTTCAATCTCCCTAATCATTCTAGCCAACACATGACGATCTGCGGCCTTTCGCTACACCAGGGTAACAAGGAAAGCCGTAAAAACCTAGAACAAAAATTCATTTTTCAAATCGGGACATTTAATCCCCACGGTATCAACGAACGCTTTTCATTCAACTAATTTATTCTTGTTTTTCACGTTACCAATGTTCCCACCAATAGCGTAGCTCCACCACTCCCCATATAAACAAAGTGCAACCCAAAATTCCTTGATTTGCTCTGACGAAGGGCTAACGCTCGAAACGTCAGCTTTCAATCTCTTTTACGGTGGCCAATCTACCTTATCAACTCAGTTGATAAATCCAAAATTTTGTGTTTGAGATATTCGTCATGATCTGACAGAACGGAAATGGGAGGCATGAACTACATCGTGCCTGGGAATTTGCCCTGAAGGCACCTAGTACTTTGTATTCTGCGTGTGAGGATCTTTAACCGTTAGAAAGACTGGTCAACATTCAAGTTCTTCACTCTTGAGAGTACAGAGAGACATGTTTGCAGTACTTAACTCGGCTAAATATTAGTCGTATTGAACACAGTATGAGATTATGCAAAAAAGTCTGGCTGGTGAAAATTCATTTTGGCTAGTGAAATCAAACCTCTTACTAGCCACTAGGCTACTAAGCTGAAAAGTTAGTCTCGAGCCCTGAATGATGAATATATGAATATCATATAAGTGGTATTCATATATTCATCATTTTAATGTGACATTTGTATGAGACCTTCCTGATTTTGGAAAACTTGCACTTTAATGACTTTTCATGCAAACCTTTTTTAAAAAACCTGCTAGTTAGCTAGTTGTATTAATTCTGATATCCTCTGTTAAGTAACACAAACTCCTTTCCACAATAACTTTTGATTAATTTTTTTGGTTCCCATCTGCAACTTTTAAAATGAGTAGGGATCTGGCACTGTTTGACAGTATTTTTGCAAGATGGAATTTGAAATCTTTTTCTAGTTTAAAAGTTAACTACTCGTGGACTGAAAGGGTGAGCTACACCAACTGAGTCCAAAATGTGCTGCTGTTATGAACTCTTAGGCTGCTATTTTTGTAACTCTGTAATGCGCCACACCAATTTGAAATGGGAAAAAGCAATACTGAGTGCATTGTCTTGATAAAACTGAATGTTACTAAATTGGTGACAAAGAAGCTCGCTGTTGAGGCGTTAAGTCTGGATGCCAGAAGTCTACAATTATAATAAGTCTAAAGGATGTTCCATTGTGCCACACTTCATGGTCGAATGAGTCGTCAATAATGATTGCTTTGCCTTCCTCCCAGGTTCTGTGAATAAGTAATAAAATCTAGAACTTAGCATTCTTTGGCTTGAAGATGAAATCCTAAAGCACGACTTTCCCTATAGTGCTGTTTATTATATAGACAAGAGTGTTTTAGTGGAAAATAGACCACTCGTAAAGTTCATACGAAATTACATCCGGGACGCGAGTGACATACTTTCCATATCCTCACTAGTGAGGATATCGATGATGTCATTTCCCACTCTTACACTGTCGTTTGTGCAAATGTACTCTTGTCGATATAATAAAAAGAAAATTACACGGTGGCTTGAAGATATGTATTTTATTTTCTCGTGGTAAATTTTACCACTCGAAAATAAAATTCATATCTTCGCGCCGCCGTGTAATATCCTCTATTTATTACACTACTTGCAAGTGGTACTAACTTTTGAGTTTGTGCATCAAAGTGCACCCATTCAAATGAAAGCTCTACTTTCCTGTGGTGTTGTTTGTTATGCTGTACAAGGTGGTTCTAACTTTTGAGTCTGTGGATGAAATCCTAAAGTGTGACCATTCTAATGAAAGCTACTACGCAGTACTTTCCTGTGGTGCTGTTTATTATGTTGTACAAGGTGGTTCTAACTTTTAAATCTGTGGATGAAGTCCTAATGTGTGACCATCAAATGGAAGCTACTCAGAGCTGTACTTCCCAGAGGTAATGTTAGTTAATTATGCCATACTAAGTGGTCTTAACATTTGAAGAACTTTAAACCTCCGCATGAAAATCCTGAGGTACAACCAATTAATATGGCTCAACCCATTGGGCTGTATTTTTTGGGTGTGGCTCCTCATTTTTCACTTATGCTTAGACATCCTAAGAAGTTACAGTAATTTGCTTACTTTGTTTCACGTCCAACCCTAATGGCCACATTGTTAGGTATGACAAGTCCTAGATGAAGTCGCAAGCGGCAGTTTGTAGGGCCAGTGTGAGGCCAAACATGAGTGCCTGGATGCATCACAGAATACTTGATCTGTAGAAAATGAAAGTAAGAAATATTTCATCAACCAACAGGCACAGATCCAGGTAAAATGTTATACCACGACAACAAGTTGAATTCTGATAGAATGACCAGTCAAATGAAGGTAACTGTGTACACTGTATGCTGGTGGCAATTAGTAAATTCATCATGATTAAAATTTTAAGATTTTAAGAAACTTGGAAATTTTTACAATTTGGCTTTGGTCATTGAAAGAAATCCTTGAGCACTCATGATTTGTACCCCAGTGGTTAGGGCGTCGGACTTGTAATCTGCAGGTCCTGGGTGCAAGTCTTTTTCCGACTGCTAGCTGCAGGTGCTGTTTCTCGGTAACCTGTGTTTAACTCCACGGCCATGTTTGTGAATAGCCAAGAACTGTTCTACCTCTGGCCAGTTGTTGTATGTTCAATTTGCAGTATTTGTTTTGCTGTCCTTGAATATCCTCACATAGGGAGTGGTCAAGTAAACATGATCATGATCATTCATCATCAGGCTCATCATCACCATTATCATCATCATAATCATCACCATCATCATCGCCGTCATCATCATCATCATCCTCATCATCATCATCACGATCATCATCATCATCATCATCATCATACAGTTTCGCTCAGTTAAGGCTTCACATACTGACATATTATTATTATTATTATTATTATTATTACTATTGCTATCATTATTATTATCATTACTATTATTATTATTATTATTGTACACTTACCTGTCCTCTTTTACAGCTTGTAGCATCAACAATTGTATCGATAATAGCACATGTTTGTGGTGTCTTTTGGCAAGCTGCTTTATTCTTTCTGCCACGCTGGTACATAGTAAACTGTTTCCAGTCTCCCTTTCGTCGTAGATTCTCCTCCTCTGGGATAAAACCTCCAGACTGTTTATCAAGAAGCGACAAGCCCTCATCTCTGATCACCTCCCAATTTGCTTCAAGTTTCCTTGAATCAGAATGTAAAGGAAAGGTAAAGGAAATACAATTAAATCTCTGTGAGCTGTCAAGGGACCACTTTTACCAACGAAAGGGGCCACCTTTAAGATGACTACCTTCACAAAATTCTGCTTGAATTCTCAGTCAAACGGAATGTTTCCTTTTTTGTAAATGTGATGTAATCAAGCTCTTTAACTAGTTATAATATTATAAGTAATGTTCCACGTAAGAAGTAGGCACTTCAGATGCACGGAATATACAGCTACAGACTGCAGCACGTATTGTACAGTTGGGACCATATTTCATATCTCACCTTGTGCATTTGTGATATTGTTTGATTAATCTCTGTGAGCTTGTAATCTTCCCATCCCCCACTTGGCAGTTGTATTTGCCCCGAAAGGAAAATATGTTATTGCCCAACAAATTAATAAAGCATCAAATAAAAGCAAAGATTTATTATTGTGGTCCAAAGATGAAGATGTGCCTGTTTTATGCCAACTACTAAAATATCTAGAATAGGTTTTGAACAGTATTTTGGTGAACACTTTGTTGATTGCATGACAACCTTTCTTGAAACAGCTGTACACAACTGTATGCACCTAATAGGCATGCAGAATAAATTATTGTGCATGGGCATGGTCTATCCTGAAAACTGTACCCTCATATTAAGTGTGACAACCTGGACGGATATTCCCATATACAAGCTACTGTATATGGGTTTGTGCTGCTGTGATGGGTATGGTTTTCATGCAGTATAGTCTGGTATGTAGGATATAGAAATCAGAAAGTTTTGGTCTAGAATGGGGTATCATTTATCAGGAAATTGACCAGTGGTTTGAGGAATTTAGTGTTGGACAGAAATTGACACTTGGGGAGTCTAGGATAGGGTAGGGATTTTTGTTATCTAGCCAAGAATATGGTTTTAAAATGCCGCTGAACATGGTCTGGTAAACAATACCACTCAAAAGTAAGTTATCACTCTTTCGCCAGACACGATTCACATCTCTCAATACGAGAGTCGTACACTCATATTGGGTGATGCAACTCTCTTATTGTGAGATGTTTAGAAAACTGTAAGTTCCAAAGCTTGATCTTCTCAGAAGCTACAATTGATCTACTGTTAACAAAACAATATGCGAGTAAATTGTTACGAGACACCACCAATAATTCTATAACAGAGATGTCGTTTGGAGCATCGAATTTGAATTGAATTGCAAGTTCTCAGCTTTAGCGACAGAAATTTAGCAGCAAAGCTGCTAAACAGAAAGAAAAGGGTTTCAGAGCCCAAGCAGCACACCCCACCCAAAAATTTACAGAGTACCTCCCCTCTGCAGGGCGATCACCTTGTTTGAACCAGCAAGTGGTGACTTACATGAGAAATAACTGTAGTCACTCTCGTAGAACTGGTGAAGAGATCAACAAACTTACTTAGAGTGTATTACCTTATGGCTGCTACGTATCCAGTTTGTTCTGGGGTCCACCATGGTCGTGCTGTCAGAGGAGTGTCAGCATTGTAGAGAGAGCGTTGCAATGCTGACAAAAAGATTCCTTTCCCTGCAGCCTCTTCATACACCTTGTAAGCCTTATAACATTTTGGATTAAAATAAACTCTCTCAAAGTGAATTGAAGGGGTGCGTGGAATATGGCCCTAAGTGACTCCTGATTAAATATGAAATTCTCCCTTTGATTTACAAGCATACACAGGGCAAATTGGAAGGAGAATGTAGCAATTTGTCAGAAGTAACTTGGGACCTTATTCCAGGCACCCCTTCAATTGGAGGTTAGTAACTAAAGATAGTATAACAGAAGTAGTAGGCTGGGAAGGGTTTCATGAAGAACTGGACACCAGGCAAACTGTCCGGCTGTGAAAATGATTCTGATTGGCTGGTGTAATTTAAACATCTCTACCATGTTTTTTTTTATGAATTCTAATTCATAAAAGTTAGCTCAAAATCATATCGTGTGGTTCCAGAAAATATCCCTACCCCCACCACAGAAGGTCACTGGAAATTCCGAGGAGGAGGGGGGTCTTAAAGGTCAAAAAAAGGAAAGTATGAGCCTAAACTGGAATTTCCAGAGGGGTGGGGGTTCAAACCAAAAAATCTCTTCGTGGGGGGAGTATGGATATTTTCTGAAACAATGCATTGCATTTAATGTGATTAACAGAAAGTACCACAGACTACAGTTTTAGGTTAATACAGAGATGAGTAAAGAAAAATGGCTAATATTATAACTCCAACGTATTTATGGCAAAACTGATAAAAAACCTTATAAGAGGGCTGAAACTAGAAATTATTTAGCCTGAGAAAACAGCCGACATTTCCCGAAGTCGCCACTTGTGCCCTTGCAAAACGACGTCTGAGTAACGAGCACAGAAATTCCATACTGACCCGGATCAATCTTGGTAGTGCTTCTGATTGATTGAAAGAAAATTCCCTCGCGGCACAGACAATCAGAAGCACTACCAAGATCTGGGTAGTGCACGTCATCAGTATGGAATTTCTGCGCTCGTTACTCAAACGTCGTACTGCAAGGGCTCAAGTGGCGACCTTGCGAAACGTTGGCTGCTTTCTCAGGCTAGAAATTTTTATCGTGAGAAGGATCACCTCATCTGGTTTTCCAATACGAGTCAGTGCATCTCCCAAATGAAAGTAAAATCTGCCATCATCAGCTCCGGCTTCTCCACTTGAGATACCATCACGTAGCAGAGGAATGGCCTCTTCATAACGCAGGTGGTCAGTTTTTAGGATAAAACCCAAGTGCGACTTGGCAAAGCCATTCCTTGGATCCATGTTTATTACCTGAGAACAGTCAAGAAAATGGAAACATCAAATATGAAGGAACACTACAAAGAAAGTCTCCGCAGACTCTTACTTTGGTTAACGTTGATCAAGGGAATTTAGTCAATAAACCATCAACTGTACATGTATATACCGGTATTTAGTTTGGTTCTAAAGACCTTACAGTACTGTGCAAAAGTAAGGAGTGCAAATTTCCACAAAATTCTTTCTTTGCTCTCACAACCTGTAGCTTCATTATAACTACATTAAACAATTTTCTCTTTAGCACCACAAGAAGTTGACGCTTTTGACAAGTTCTCCTGTAGCTCCGTAGTTAAAGTACCGTATGCAACTAGTCTACAGAAGGCCATGTCTTGGACTCCTGTAGGCAACAAACAATTTGTTCTTTGTAAGCCCATGCCTACAACAAAATGACTTACAGTTTGCTGAATGCACAATTGACCGAAATTACTGTGTACATCACCACTTCATAGCCACATCTGATAGAAAGAATTCACAATAATTTCTAGAGAGAATCCTGAACCCTGCATACAAAACACACACTCTGACCAAGAGCTATAATATTATAATTAAACCAACAATGCCAAACAAAATCCAAAATACCAGTGACTTTCAGTAAGTAAGGAAAAATTTTGTGCACTAAGACATGCAGAGAGCAATGCTGAACCAGCATATGCAAAGGTCATGGGGTCAAACCCCAAGGCATGCTTGTTGGATATGAGGTGAGAAATAACCTACATTGTTAAGTCACGAGTACAATGTACTGCGAGCTGGTAAAAAATTACCTCAATCATTTAAAACCCAACAAGTGCAGGTGAAAGGTAGAGTTGCACACAAGTGACAGGAGACCCACACGGCCAGAGCCTGACCTGGTTTCTGTAGCATGAAGCAACTGAGAGTATCAATTGCTACTCCCCCCTGGATGGGATGCTAGTCCACTGCAGGGTTGTCCCCAGCAGTGTGTCACTGGTACCCATAATACACCTGGGTAGAGAGACAATGTGAAGTAAAGTTTCTTGTCTAAGGTAACAACACAGGTCTCGAAGACCAGGCCTCGAAGCACTGACCATCAGAACTGAAGTCCAACGCGCTTAGAACCAGTACACCACTATGCCCCCAACAAACAAGTGCAAGTGGAATAAAAATTATTGTTTTTAATTAATAAATTCTAAACTTATTATAAGACTTTTAATTCGTAATTTGCTTAAGTATATTTCCGCTCAACGTTCGAGCAGTAAGTGCAAAGATTAAGTTACCAAAAAAATACTTGCAGCACTGTCACAGTTTGAGAACAGATAAGAAGAACTTATCGTTACTTTTGCTCCCAAGCTGACCCCGCGAGAGAAAATTGGATTTGAAGTTATCCATATTTCAATTAAAAAGACGCTTCATGTCAGTTCAAAACAAAATGGCGCCCGTGTTCAGCATACTTTTACGAGATTTGAAATTAATTTCCTTGAGAATGCTTGAGAATTTCATCGCGGGGTCACTTGGGCAAGTGAACTAGAGTGAGATGTTTTAAATAGCATTTAAAATGTTACTGTGCTATTAGTAGTTTTTTGGTAAATATTTTTTGCACTTATTGCTCGAACGTTGAGCGGAATCCGTCTTAAATGTTTTGCCATATTTTTGGACGATGAACTTTTGCTTCATGGCAAAATCTTTTGAACACTGCGGCACTTGCTCAACATGGCATCCAATTTCCTTACATTAAATTATGTAAAAAGTGTGGTTGGAAAGCTAAGAAAGCTAAAGTTGAGAATTTAATAATTGTATTTATCTTCTCTAAACACACCTGATTGTATACGTTCTCTGCATCTCTGTTTCTTCCTGATAAAAGAAACTGCACACCCAGCTCATTCATAAGTTTCAAGTCATGTGGGAACAGATTCAGTAGCTCCTTCAACACATTTGCTGCTTGACCAGTCTTACCCAGGAAGCTTAGCCTATCAGCCTGACGTCGCATGACTCTGCGTTTCAGCTCAAGCGGACACTCTGGCAAATCTACAACTCTCCCGTAAGCTTCTATACTTCGTTGAAGAACTTCGTTACTTTGTTTCAAATCTGCCATTTTATCTAACGACTGTGCCTTTCCATACATTGCCCGTGGACTCTTGGGGTATTTGTTTACAAGCCCTTCAAACCTTTTCAAGGCATCTGCTATCTGACCTTTGTCTAAAACACTCTGTGCTTTGTCAAGTTCCTTTGCAATAGATTTATCAAGGCTGTTAGTTATTGCTGCCATTGGATCAGCTGGTTTTGTTTTCTTGGTTTTCTTTTTGGCTTTTTCTGGTGACTTTTTCTCGGTTTCAACTGTTTGTGTTCTAGGTTTCTGATTCAAGTTCTGATTCAAGTTTGAATCTTGCTGGTTAAATGCTCTAAAAATGAACACAGCAACAACTGACACCAAGAAAATGACCAAAAGAAGAGCTGCCAATTTAACATGTGAAGATCTGCTTGGTTCAGTATCTTTCTGTTTGGGCTTGCTGGCTGGAGCACTGTCAGCATCTGAGACAGAAGAAGCTCAAAGTTTGAAAACTCAACAACAATTGAGTCCCTGTTTTATGCCACTCATGTTCAACTTAACCGTTTAAGCCCAAGTAGCGACCAGTATCTAACTTCTCCTTACAATATCACTGTATGACCAAACATGCAGGTCATGCGAATAAAAGAAATGATCACCAAAGATGATGTTTCAACAAATTCTCCCAACTTCTGCCACAAGATATATGTGGAGATTATTGAGGAGAATATGCATATTGATACTGGGGCTGAAAGGGCCAACAGCAGCTTCGCCCTTGATATGTCACCTTGCTTGGTGGTGAAGGTTGTATGTTTCAGTGTTCCCTGAAGAGCTAATTGCTGGCAGGGTCCCTGGTACAGTCTAGGTTCAACCACACCAGATTTAGGCAAAGTGGACAGACCTGACAGAGGACTGTCCCTGCCCCTACGGATAAGGAATTGGGTGTGGGACCAACCATCCCACCCTGCAAACATCTTGATTACAGGGGTTACCCATTAGGGCCTTATGTGACACATGACATCCTTAAGGTATCATGGTACCCCAAAATTGACCATGTTTTCAAAAAATACACTCCTCTCATTTTCAGATAGATATTATGCAAACCTCTCTTTTACAAAACGTTTCAGAAAGATTGTTTCTACGCAAAGTTATGGACGAAAAAAGATTTGTGGCATTAATTTTCTCTAATCATGTGTTGACAGTTATCTGTCAACAACGCTGAAAGTAGCATGTGACATAACAGGGCCCCGATGTTTTGACACGCGATCGATTACGTAGCAGTTCCCGCTTATTTCGAGTGTGTCTACAAAGTGGCTTCAATCATATCTGTGAAAGAGAGAGAGAGAACAAAGATCGAGCGTTGAGGAATTACTTGCGCCTCCTACGGTGGTCCGCAACTGTCACATCAAAACAAAATGCTCACATCAAATTCAAATCACTCACATCAAATTCAAATCACTCACAGCAAATTCAAATCACTCACAGCAAATTAAAAATCACTCACAGCAAATTACAAATCCACCACAGCAAATTACAAATCATTCACATCAATTACAAATCGTTCACATCAAATACAAATCGCTCACAGCAAATAGAAATCGCTCACAGCAAATACAAATATGGTCAGTGTAAAGGGAGACTGCGGACTGCGGACTGCGGACCAGGGGAAAAAGCAGACTGAGGGTAAAATGAAGACTGCAGACTAAGGGTAAAATTCAGAATGGAGACTGCAGACTAGGCGTAAAATGCAGAATGAAGTCTGCAGACTGCAGACCAGGGGGAAAATGAGAGAAAAGACAGCTGGAAATACTTCTGCGCTTCTGCTTTTTTCCCTGGTCCGCAGTCCGCAGTCCGCAGTCTGCAGTCCTCCCTTTACACTGACCATATTTGTACTTGCTGTGAGCGATTTGTATTTGCTGTGAGCGATTTGTATTTGCTGTGAGTGATTTGTATTTGATGTGAATGATTTGTATTTGATGTGAACGATTTGTAATTTGCTGTGGTGGATTTGTCATTTGCTGTGAGCAATTTGAATTTGCTGTGAGTGATTTTTAATTTGCTGTGAGTGATTTCAAGTTGATGTGCGCATTTTGTTTTGACGTGACAGTTGTGGGCCACCGTAGCTTCCTGACTCTTGTCAGCTCGCTTTTCGTAACGTGAACGGCGAAAAACAATCCATCCATTCAAATTCCATAACATTTCTACAAAGCCAGATGTATCAAAGAATCAACTTGGCGCAAAGGACAGCATGTCCAGGAAAGTACGGAATTTGTCTCCAGTAATAAAGAAGTTTATTTTTCCCAATTGCTCGCATTTCTGACAGGATGTTCTCTCTTAGATCTTGAGCCGGACACGCGGCGGCTTCTTCGCAGATTTCAATGTGCTTTCCTTTCGCCTTTCCTTTCGTCTTTCAGGTCCCGGCTTGGGTAGTCTTACCCAGCTCAAACGATGATGCCTTCGGCATTTTACAGCCGACGTGATATCATGACTTTAAAATTTCCGTTTACTGCGTTTGAAGACCCTTTGAACGGCACTCGTACTCAACGAAAGTCGCTTTCCAACATAAAAACACGCAGAATTTGACACCATTCTTGTCAGCATGGTTGTGCTATTGTTGAAAGGCGGTAAGTTGGGCCTCCCCTCTGTCAACCGCAGGTAATTATCCTGACACCTAGGTGTTTTAATCTCCTTAGACCGGAAAAAGTTTCCAAATCATATTTTGGCTTTTTTCTTGAAACTAATTTTTCAAGAAATTGGGCGCACATTTTAAGTTCGCATTCAGCGAGTTTTCAACCATTTTAGCTCAAATTTGGCGACAATATTGCCACATAATTTGACACCAAAACCGTGTCTCCGAATTTTATTTTTTGCTTTCATTCAAAAGTTATGAGCCTTAAAAGAAAGAGGAGAGGTGTTTCTTCGAACTTCAAAGTTTAACTGAGTGCAGAAAATAAACGAAGCCAGATACAAAAATTCCGAGACACGGTTTTTGAGACAAAAGTGTGAAAAATTCGGCGCGATGTTCGTCTTTCTCTCCAGATCATTCTCGACTGGAGCAGAACCGATTTTGTGAACGATGTACTTTTTAAAAACGTAGTCTCTATTTTCGACACAGTTGTCTTTTTTCTTTATCTAAATACGTTTTCGTAATCTTCAATTATTAAGCTTTCAGAAAATATATAGTTTGTTAGGGTCCTTGTGAAACGCCTGACGCTCAAACAGTGAAAACGCAATGTTGTCATTTGGGGTACCCTGATACCTTAAGTAAGTATGAATAACGTCAACAACATCCAGGAAAAACCTCCTCTTTTGCAACTGCATAACCTGTGAAGAAAGATACATTTCTGGCTGTACTGTTCTCTTTGCCAAACGTTCGTACAGGTGATTGGCAGATAAATGACAGCTGGAAATGTGCCCGTCTTCACAGGTTAGCAATAATTAGCAGATTTGGCACAGGTAGCCCAAGCTCACTATTTTAGGCCTTCAAACACAGTAATCCAACCCTCCTGTCGACGATTATAAGAGTTTGTATGGGAAATCTTTCTTTCACTTCTAAAACCGAAATAAAATTGCCTACAAAACTCACCGTTCTCGTTTTCTTGTAGTTTCCTAGTATATCCCCCCCTTTAATTAAGGTTAATTTGGCGCCTTTCCGAGCGGGCCAACTTATCAGTCCCAGCACGTACACGAATATAAGAGTTTGTATGGAAAATATAACGCGCGCTAAAAATGTGCTTAATGTAAAATAAAGTTGTCTTTTTAACTCACCTCTGGCTCATTCATGCGTTTCTCAGTGTTTTTACAGTGGTTCAGGCCTCGAAGGATCAATAAAACACCTCTCTGAGCGAGACGCTTTTCCACCCTGAGAAGCGTAGAGAGAAGCAAAGCGAAGGTTGGAAACCGTCTCCTGACCGTTGACGGTTTCGGGGACGATAAATCCCGTTGAAAGTGCACCACGTGGAAAATTCCACCAGCGAAAAATTTGTAGATAAACAACGACCTTTCTACGTCGTTCGCATTGCCAAATGCCTATTTTGAGAGACGTAAATGGTCAATTTACTCAGCAGTTCTACGGCATGACTACGCGCGGACCGGGCTGCCCTGCAACGGACTCCAACCATCAAGTGGCAAATTCAAACCAACGCGGGGCAGGCGCAGTGAAATTTTACCAACCGACAAACGTCAATTTGAAGCCTAAGTGCAATGGGCTCAGTAACATTTGCCGCTTCTCAAATTGCGGCTCCAGGAGTTAAGTGCTGAGGTAATTAACCACAACATCACGACTGTTAACGAGATGACAGACGACCTTTGCTTTATATCCGAGGAATCATGTCGGTGAATATTTTGCTAATCTGAAGCCTTGCAAACAGAGAGCTGTACTCATAAGTTTATTAATACTTCTCTAACATTAGGCAGAAAGTAACGCAAATTACAACTGAGTTGATTGCTTATTTTTGTACATGCTCGTTTCATTTCGTCAATTTTAGAATTACAGTGATTCAAATATCTACGCTTTTTTCGTAGTAGTCCTTCGTGAAGTATATTAATAAACTTATGATTACAGCTCTCTGTTTGCAAGGCTTCAGATTAGCTACAGCTACTTATAAATTTGACTTCTGCCTTATTCTAAGCCTGTCTCGTTCATTACAAAAACAACAGTTTTTTTTAAGTGACTGCGTAAATTGGAGTAACGACGGCTTGGCAAAAATATTCACCGACGTGATTCTTCGGATATAAAGCAAAGGTCGTCTGTCATCTCGTTAACAGTCGTGATGTTGTGGTTAATTACCTCAGCACTTAACTCCTGGAGCCGCAATTTGAGAAGCGGCAAATGTTACTGTGCCCATTGCACTTAGGCTTCAAATTGACGTTTGTCGGTTGGTAAAATTTCACTGTGCCTGCCCCACGTTGGTTTGAATTTGCCACTTGACGGTTGGAGTCCGTTGCAGGGCAGCCCGGTCCGCGCGTAGTCATGCCGTAGAACTGCTGAGTAAATTGACCATTTACGTCTCTCAAAATAGGCATTTGGCAATGCGAACGACGTAGAAAGGTCGTTGTTTATCTACAAATCTGTCGCTGGTGGAATTTTCCCCGTGGTGCACTTTCAACGGGATTTATCGTCCCCGAAACCGTCAACGGTCAGGAGACGGTTTCCAACCTTCGCTTCGCTTCTCTCTACGCTTCTCAGGGTGGAAAAGCGTCTCGCTCAGAGAGGTGTTTTATTGATCCTTCGAGGCCTAAACCGCTGTAAAAACACTGAGAAACGCATGAATGAGCCAGAGGTGAGTTAAAAAGACAACTTTATTTTACATTAAGCACATTTTTAGCGCATGTTATATTTTCCATACAAACTCTTTTATTCGTATACGTGCTGGGGCTGATAAGTTGGCCCGCTCGGAAAGGCGCCAAATTAACCTTAATTAAAGGGGGGGGGGGGATATACTAGGAAACTACAAGAAAACGAGAACGGTGAGTTTTGTAGGCAATTTTATTTCGGTTTTAGAAGTGAAAGAAAGATTTCCCATACAAACTCTTATAGTCGTCGACAGGAGGGTTGGATTACTGTGTTTGAAGGCCTAAAATAGTGAGCTTGGGCTACCTGTGGATTTGATACTGTTTTGAGATTCTGTAATTATGTGGCTTTCCATGAAACGATAATAATAAGTAAAATTTATCTCATGCTACAGTGAAAGACTCGACAGGCACTTTTAATATTTTAAAATTTGTTTACTGAAGGAAGGACAACAACTCACCCAATATTTTTTCAGGTGAGTGTTGATAAATAACTAATAGGCTTTTGTATTTTAATATACACTGCACACCTGCTAAATTTTGCTATGCAAATTATTATGCTCCACGTATTAACCTGCCCAACAAATGAATTCAGATGTAGGAGCTTCATTATTGTCTTCCCTAAAGGCAACCCTCTTTTCTTATTTTAGGTATTTTACTCAGTTATATTATCTACAAGATTTGATTTAATCTAGCTTTAATTTGAATGTTTTGGACTTGAAATGTAAACCATGCTTAATCTCGTCTATCTCATTTACACAGGTAGAGTTAGAAACAGCGTAGAAACGCGTTTATAAGATAATTTAGCGCGCTTGGAGATTTCCCAGGCAAAGAAATTCAAGGTTAATTTGCTTGGCTTCCCTGACGCTGTCGGTGGTTTGATTAAAATCTGCTCCAGTTGTTCAGGTTGTAGAAGCATTATAAAGCTATACAGAACTTGTACAGATCTAATCGATGAGCTAATTTAAGGGGATTTCTGAGGCAACTCTTCAGCATACTGTATAAGAAATTCTCAACGGCATTGTTTAGGATAAAGGATCACGACTTCATAAATTCGTTCACGATGGCATAAAAACACACGCAAACTCATTAAACTTTACACTTACTTTTCTTTCTATCGCCAGTCACTCTCTTACGAGGTGGAGCCATCTTCTAAGATGTGATAAAATGAATTTCATGCAAGATAACAAATGAATAAATTCATCACACCACAAATCCTTCAAACTGCAGCTTTCGCAGCTCAGAACACGCGCGATCGATGCGATCTCCTCGATCTCCACGCGATCACAGAATATAAACCACGATGAAAATACCAGCGGTTTCTCACAGAGAGCATACGCAACAGACAGAGCTGAACAACGTCTGCGCATGTGCATGACGGGGAGAGGTCTGGGGTCCAGAATGGTTTCAAATTTTAAGGGATTTGTAGGGAACCGTCTATCTGGGTATGTAAACATTTTCCGCATTTTCAACGTCGTTTCTACATATTTAAAGCTAACAATCATAACACGTGTAGTTTTTGCCATGTTTTATGTAATGCTCGTTTCTACCTTCACGATTTTTCTTCTACTTTTTGCTATAAACGTTCAAAGTTGCTCGTGATGGATTGAAATTGTTCCATCGATAGAACAGTTTACCGGGCAAGTGGTATGTGAATATTTAGCGGATTTTCAACGTCGTTTCTGCATATTTAAAGCTAACATTCATAACACGTGTAGTTTTTGCCATATTTTATGTAATGCTCGTTTCTACCTTCACGATTTTTCTTCTACTTTTTGCTATAAACGTTCAAAGTTGCTCGTGATGGATTGAAATTGTTCCATCGATAGAACAGTTTACCGGGCAAGTGGTGTGTGAACATTTAGCGGATTTTCAACGTCGTTTCTGCATATTTAAAGCTAACATTCATAACACGTGTAGTTTTTGCCATATTTTATGTAATGCTCGTTTCTACCTTCACGATTTTTCTTCTACTTTTTGCTATAAACATTCAAAGTTGCTCGTGATGGATTGAATTTGTTCTATCGATAGAACAGTTTACCGGGCAAGTGGTATGTGCACATTTAGCGGATTTTCAACGTCGTTTCTGCATATTTAAAGCTAACATTCATAACACATGTAGTTTTTGCCATATTTTATGTAATGCTCGTTCCTACCTTCACGATTTTTCTTCTACTTTTTGCTATAAACATTCAAAGTTGCTCGTGATGGATTGAATTTGTTCCATCGATAGAACAGTAACTGTTTACCGGGCAAGTGGTATGTGCACATTTAGCGGATTTTCAACGTCGTTTCTGCATATTTAAAGCTAACATTCATAACACATGTAGTTTTTGCCATATTTTATGTAATGCTCGTTCCTACCTTCACGATTTTTCTTCTACTTTTTGCTATAAACATTCAAAGTTGCTCGTGATGGATTGAAATTGTTCCATCGATAGAACAGTTTACCGGGCAAGTTTTATGTGAACATTTAGCGGATTTTCAACGTCATTTCTGAATATTTAAAGCTAACATTCATAACACAGGTAGTTCTTGCCATGTTTTATGTAATGCTCGTTTCTACCGTGGAGATTTTTTTCTACTTTTTGCTATAAACATTCAAAGTTGCTTGTAATGGATTGAAATTGTTCCATCGATAGAACAGTTTACCGCGCAAGTGGAACATCAAAAACTATAGTCATTTCCCAAGAATCATACGGGGAAGAAACAATATCGGCAGTACAGGTGTATCCGTACCTGCTCGTTTGGAAGTGGGAGGCTATCTTGAGTATATTACCACCTTAGTTCCTTGCACAGCTGCTGCTTTAAAATTAATTGCAGCCCTGTATGTTTATTTAGCTGGAATGCCCTACATTTTGCATTTTTGTGTATGATACTCATGAACGTCTTTAATCTTTAATCATGGTAACTGCCATTCGCGTTACAAATAATGCTAATTTGGCAATGGAGCGGCCAGCGGTCGCTCAATTACATGGTATCAGAATAACAATGATGTAAATTAAATTATTAGGTTAAATATTGTTCAAACAAAGGTGGAATTTTAAAATAAACATTTTAATAATACCATTTATTGTTTTGATTGATGACTTTGTTTATGGCCTGAGGCTTTCCCTCTTTTTGGTTAACAGCATTCAGTCCCTTTAAGATAATTTTGGGCAGCAAACAACATGACGAGAGTAGTAGGCAGTAAGAATCAAGATCTCCAATAATCCCCCATCTTGAGCTTCAAGCCCCCCTCTCTATTGAGCCACAAAATGACAGAAGGTATGGCGTGACATAGGTGGGGTTATAATTGCACTATATTCTTGATCTAAACGTTTCCAACTTGCAATTTCATATGGGACAGTTTCAGTACTTTTCTATCAAGTTCTGTTTTCAGTATATCAATGATGGTTTTGCTCATCTAGTCTCTCAAAAAGAGCCTTTATGCCAAGAGACTTGTGTTCATTCAAATTTCAGGATTAGTTCCTGATTTTGGATGCAAAACTCCTGGCTAATCATGTTATCACTTTTTTGAGGGCTACACTTCAGTAGAACACATTTGTATGAGCTTGGATGGGTTTCAGTTTTAAGATTGTGCATGGCAAGTGCATGAAGACTGTATCGCTATCTATTAAAGCTGGCCAGCACTCCGCAGAAAAACAAAGATTGTCATCTTTCATTCCTGGAGAGTTTTAAATAAGCCCGCCACTCTATAAGTCCCCCTTCTAGTATGCCTGAAAATAAAGAAGCCCCCAGGGGGCTTAACAGAGCATTAAATTTTTTACGGTAATCACTGTGGGAAAGGACATTAAAAAATGGTTTATCATCAGGGTCCAACAAAGGTTTGGTAACATGCAAACAACTTTAAAACAACAAGATGGCACACTAAGAAATTTCAGAGAATAATGGGAAAGAGTGCTACGAAGGGATGTTATATGTGAAAGTTAGGATGTGCTCTTTTCCGGTAGGTGGGATGTGGAAAAGTATTGAAATCTTTGTGGCCTCAGAGGGTATAACTTTGGACCCCACTGCTTACAATGTGTACATTGCAATGATATTGTATAGCAATGATGGTCTTAGGGGTGTGTACATGATACTGGTGCAACTGTCATTCTGGTATGAGTTCACCAAACTCTCTCTTGTAGCTCTTATTTGTTTACACAGTACCAGCACAAAATCTCAGACTAGAATAAGTCATACCAGTGCAGGTTCACTAAACCAGATCGAGATTTTCACTCTTGCATCATGTAAACACAGTATCATTCTTATTGTTTCAATAATTTGATTGTAGCAAAAAACTCCAACCACCAGAAAACACACTTTATGCTAACACAGTACAAGTTTTCAGCCAAATTAGAATGAAAGTTGCAGTGATACCTTGTAAACACTCCCTTTGAATCAATTCCTAATTTCACACCATTGCAAGAGACAATGTGTATTATAGGGATTCTTGGTCAATAGCATCTGCCAACACTCAGTGGCACAGAGATTACTTCATCTGATAATAGGTCAAAAAAGGTCAGCTTATCAACTGATTGTCCCTTAACTACACATGATCACATGCAAGTACAATGTTCAAATCCTTGGCTTTGGTATTTCCTACTTCAACACCATGACAACAACTCGTTCAGCTCGATTGGCCAAATGTGGAAACGCCGGGAAATTTAAAAACAAGTATATCCATCCAACGATAAATGTGCCAAGGGAAATAACAAAGAAAATGAGAAAAACAGCAAAGTATCATGCAAAGGTGGAAAGCTATATAAGGCACAGGAAAAGTTAGCGAGAGGAGCTGGTGTGAACGTAGGAGAATATCTTTGTATTTCCCACCATGACAAAGTAACGAGGGCAAACAACCGCTGCTCTTTTCCTTCACGTAATTCAACCCAACATTCAAGGGCATTGGTGCCAATACCAAGGCATCTTTACAAGCAAATAGATAAGATAGGTGCGGGAGTTCAGGATTATCAGCCAGGCTGCAAATGATGCACCAAATGTAAGAAAATGGAAAGAAAGTTAGATTGATACTTTGATTCAAATGAAAACTGCACTGTGGCAAAGACAAGACTGGTAAGTGTAACCATGGAAGGCTTTTTTTTAATAACTTTTAAATTTTTCAGACATTTAGGATTTGCTTGTGTACCCTCCCTTATGCCCAATTCGTTGAGGTTGAATAAGAACAAACGGTTTACCCATGGCTGATAGATACAAATAAAGAGATACATAACTATTGAGAATTATCTACCATTTTATTACTGTTGTCTCAACACATTAAAATGACTAACATCATTTTGAAATGTTATGAATACAACACAACTTGTAGACTGCGAGCAGTCTCTCTTTTGCTCTAAAATCCGTTGCAACACAAATTGTTCTCATCATCATTAACATTACAAGTACAAATTGTACTGTTTACACCTGAAATCCAAATTTCTTTCCCACGACAGGTGCAGACTTCAAGACACAATGAAAGTGGATGCTCTGGGAAAAAGAAAGTGCAACATACATTATTTCTCGTTCCTAAAGCGCGTTAAGAGGTTGACCGTAGGCGAAACGACCGAAAAGCACCGCTATACAGCTTGAAATAAAACCACAATTTCTACTGAATGAAAGCTTTACTTACCGTAATAATATCGCCAAAGGCATCGAATTCTTCGTTTAACATCTCCCAGTACTAAAACGGCATTAAAAACAAAAAAATCCCACAGCTTGGAACACAAAATCAGCGAGAAACTGACTCATTCACCACGAGGAGAGCAGTGACGTAACGAACATGCGCAGTGCGTTATTCAGCTCTGTCTACGCAACATGGTTAGTGGCAGGAATTTGGAGCTTGCGTTCTTTTTGACCAGCGGTTGCAAACGAGCACGAAACGTAAAAATAAAAATGGCGGCCAGCGTGAGCTGGAAACCACGCTTTTGGAAGCCAGATACTGACAAACCTGGGAGCAGTATCACAACCGAAAGGCCAGTTAATGGTAATGATACTGCTGATACAGCCATCTTTAATCCTAACAGCTCTCTGTCGATCAATCTTCAACGACAGAGGCTGCCGATTTTCATGCACCGAACAAACATCTTGTACCTCTTGGAGAAATACGAGACTGTTATCATCGTGGGAGAGACGGGCTGTGGAAAATCCACGCAGATTCCTCAATATCTACACGAGAGTGGTTGGACTTCTGGAAAATGGAAAATTTGCATCACTCAGCCTCGGAGAGTCGCTGTTGTTACCGTGGCAACTAGAGTAGCTGAGGAGAGAGGGTCGTTTATTGGAGAAGAAGTGGGATATTCTATTCGCTTTGATGACTGCTGTAATCCAGAAACCACACGGGTAAAGTTTGTGACTGATGGTGTCCTTTTAAAGGAAACAATGAGTGACCCACTGTTGTCACAGTACAGTGTGATCATGTTAGATGAAGCGCATGAAAGAACACTGCATACGGATATCATGATAGGTCTCCTGAAAAAGATCAAGAAAAAACGTAAGGATTTGCGCATCATTGTATCCTCAGCCACACTTGATGCCGAGATGTTTAAAGACTTTTTCAACACCAATATCTCAAGTGACCGAAGCAAGGACACTGCTGCTATACTGTCTGTGAAGGGACGGTCGTATCCTGTCGACATCCACTATACACTGAGCCCCGTACCTGACTATCTTAAAGCAACAGTTGATACTGTAATGGGGATACACAAGGAGGAACCTCATGGTGACATTCTGGCATTTGTCACCGGCCAAGATG
Source organism: Siderastrea radians (assembly GCA_964017195.1). Classification (NCBI taxonomy): domain Eukaryota; kingdom Metazoa; phylum Cnidaria; class Anthozoa; order Scleractinia; family Rhizangiidae; genus Siderastrea; species Siderastrea radians. Next base: position 31,545,373 of record OZ024898.1, read on the forward strand.
AAGTAGAAACTGTGGTTTCGCAGCTGATTGAGAGGGCGAGGTCCTTACCTAAAGGATCCCAGTACCTTAAAGTTCTTCCAATGTACAGCGGTCTTCCACATGAAGAACAGATGCTGGTTTTCAAGCCAACTCCTCACAATACCAGAAAAGTAGTAGTTGCAACAAACATTGCAGAGGCCTCTATCACCATCAATGGTATCGTTTATGTTGTTGACTGTGGGTTTGTTAAGTTGCGTGCTTATTCATCCAAAGTGGGAGTTGAGAGCTTAGTGGTAGTGCCCATTTCACAGGCCTCGGCAAAACAGCGTGCTGGCAGAGCAGGGCGTGTGAGATCAGGGAAGGTGTATAGGCTGTACACAGGGCAAGATTTTCTTACCTTGAATCTTGCAACTGTGCCTGAAATGCAAAGATGCAACATGGCATCAGTTCTGTTGCAGTTAAAATGCCTGGGAATTGATAACGTTCTCCGCTTTAACTTTCCTGCTCGACCACCTGCACAGAACATGATTCGTGGTGTAGAGCTACTTTATGCTCTAAGTGCACTGGATGAGCATGGCAAATTAGTTGATCCCTTGGGCACCAACATGGCAGAATTTCCCACAGATCCAATGATCGCAAAAATGCTACTATCGTCAGGGGAGTTTGGCTGTTCGGAAGAGATCCTCACTATTGCTGCCATGTTGCAGATTCAAAACATCTTTGTCAGCCCAAGCAAAGAGAAAGCTGCAGCTGACAATGCCAAGAGGAAATTCGCCGTGTATGAAGGAGACCATATCACTCTGCTAAATGTCTACGAGGCCTTCCTGAAGCACAAGAAAAGCTCAAGATGGTGTCATGAACATTTCTTGAATTACAAGGGGCTGTGCCATGCAGTCAAAATCCGAGAACAGTTCAAGAAACTCTTGCTGCAATTCAAGGTCCTGCTGATATCATGTGATGGAGACATTGATTCAATATGTCAGTGTATAGTGAGTGGTTTCTTTGCTAATGCTGCTCGGCTGCATCCATCAGGGTCTTATCACACAGTGCGAGATGACCACCCTTTGTTCATCCACCCGACATCGGTTCTTTACACCGAGGTACCGCCCCAGTGGGTTGTGTATCATGAGGTGCTGCAGACTTCCAAGGAATACATGCGTGATGTGACCAAGATTGATCCTTCTTGGCTTTACAAGCTGGCTCCGCAATACTATGAGTTTGGTACCGAGAGAGAGATCGCTGCTAAGAGAGCTAAACTCTTTTAACTTCTTCACTTCCCAGAGCAGGCAAGTTCAAAATTGGACAAACTTTCCATTTGTGTTAGCAACAAATAGCAAAACAATCAGCTGCTGAAGAGTTTTCATTATAATACATTTTTGCACTGTGGGATTTTGTCCACAGACTGGACTTATATTCATATATTCATTGCATCAGACTGGACTTTGTTAAACAGTATTATCGTTTCATAGGTTTTCTTTGTTAACTTCTTGAAAGCAGACCTTCACACTCGTTTGATAATTTTTTGGACAACCTCATATACATGACATTTTGTTATACAACTTAAGAAGTACATTGTGACATTTTGTTACCGAGTGATTAAAAATCTCGGGAAAGTAAAAGCTTCCCTATCTTAAATTATTAAGCTTACATAGTCAAACCTGTATTACATTGCAAAACACTAAATAATGACCACTACAGTAAAACCTTGATTATCAAGAATTATCTCAGTGGTCCCAATTAATTTGTGGACTCTTATTCTCAGATAATAGGGACAGTAAAAATTATAAAAGGACTGCAATGATAAGGTGCTTAGGATCTGGGGAGAGAGGGTTCCTCAGTTCCCATGCGTTTTTAGCGCTCGTTTTCTTGTTCGCTTTTCCTACTATCTCGGATAGTGATTGAGGGTGGCGAGGTTATTTTCGTGGTCCGCCGGTGAAACCTGAAATTACTGTTCCTTTTTTCTGGTGAAACGTGATCTGCAAATAAGCCGCGAGCCGTGATTTCCATAATGATCGTAAATGAAATTTGAATTGAGCTTTAATTTGTTGTGAAATATGATTTTGCAACCACCTTTTCAAACAAACTTTCTTGTATGACGATGAACTAAAATTTTCGTTAAATTACTGTTTTATTTCGGTAAAATGCGATCTAGACTCTTCTCTTAATATTCCCTTCAGGGGTGGGGTGGTGAGAGATCGGTATTTCTATTGACAGGTGTTTCACGAAGCTTGCAAATTTCATCGATTCCCGAAACGTTTGTTTGTTAATTTTTATCGTAAACTCTTATGGCAAAACTCAGTTATGTAATAACCCTCAGACCAACCAGGTTGGTTAATTCGTGTGATAACTTTGGACAAGCGCTACGTTTTTCAAGTGGGCATTGCGTGCAACTTGCCCCACGATGAAATTGCGAGCTAGGCTGGGCGAGAAGTGAATACACTTGTCAACACGTTTCACGATATTTAATGTTCTAAGCGGCTTGATTTTTGTTGGAAAAAAAGGAAAAAAGAAAGAAAAGAAAGGTTGAAAATTTATTTGTTGTGGCAATTTGAGAACTCGATTTGTGTTCACTTTCTTGCCACCTGCGCAAACCATTTTTTAAAATTATTTTTTCCACATCCTAGTCTCACTTACAAAGATTTGTCTTCTGCGTTTCGTTAGTTTCGTTTTCATTAGTGTAATTGCTCATAAAAATGTAAATAGAAATGGTTTGGAGAAAAGCAAAATAATCTAACGAAACCAGCGTGATGTCGAAGGAACCAATTTTAGAGGTAGAATATAAAACTAAACCTAAGTCGCTGTTATGCATGTTTAGTCTTTAATTATTTTGTTAATATTTTATGTAAATACATCAATTTGATCTCTTGTAATAACGTCTTTTATTTGCGCAATGAAAGTGTTTTCAGCGAGGTGCGATGTTGTTTTTTCCCTTATCTCAAACTTATTCCAAGTAAAATAAAAAACAAAACGTCAGATTCAGAATTGAAAAATATTTTTCCTCGCCCCGTCGACAATTTGAAAGCTTTCTTCCCCCAAATGGTTTGTTTACAGTTTGTTTGTCAATTAATTTTATTATCTCGTATCTTGTGTTGCCGCACGAACTTTTCAAAACGTTTTATATTCTTCGAATCAGCCGGAATGTCTGATTTCAATCTCCGTTCAAAAGACAGGTTTTTTAAATTTTTTTTTTAATCATTAAATCTTGATTTTTCAACTGAAAAGGAGTTTAAAGATATAACGTTGTACTTGCTATATTTCGACATAAGTAATTACAGCAATCGCAACACTTTTTTACCAAACACACCGTTACCCCGTACATTGAAAATCTAAAAATTCAATTACAAGTTTAATAGTTGTCTCGGCGTGAAAAGTAAATGTTTATGCAATGAGTGGTTTTCCTTAAGTGTTTTTGTAAAGGAAAGAAAACAACATTTTTACAGTTATATGTTAACATTTGACAAGACAGTTTTAGCACCCACTGCAGGCTTCATTATTTGCAATTGTTGGTTTTGGCTCCTTGATGAAATGTAGGTCGGCACTGGGGTGTTATTTTTACGACAGACACCATTGGTAGCGCCGAGTAACTTGCATTTTGCATTGGAGATTTTCCCTTTGAATGAGTCTTTTTCGTGTAACTGCTTTTTCTCGAAGGAGAGGAATATTTTCGAGGGTTTAAATTCACAGCTGCGCTGTTTGTTTTTTCTCCCCCAGCGGCAAAAATCGATTTCAGCACTGTGATTCGCTGACTTTGCCTTTCCGCAATCTTTGAACGTTCTCCAATACTCGATCGTTTAGTCCCATGTGAATCATCTTTTAGTGAGATTTCTTTAGGTGGAGGCTTTGATTTCTTTTTTTCCAACCTGCGTTTAAACTCGATACTCGCCAAGGCAACGCCCCGTGTAGACCATGAATTAAGCGACGCCGTTTTCGACGAATCGACCGCAACGGCGCTGTTGTTTGTCGCAAAGAAGTTCTTTTGTCGACTTCCTCGTTTGCCATTATTTATCATGGGCAACATTGGGGATTTTGCAATGCTAGATCGTCGTCTTGAAGTGGTCGTCATGGATTTTATCATCTCAATGGTAGTGACAACTTCTCGAGAGCTTTCGTCGTAATCATAGTCCATGATGATACAGTATTTCTAACCTCAAGAACTTTTCCTGATCATGCAAACTGTTCAGTTTCTTCAACCTCGGCTGAGACGCAATACTCTAAAACTATCCTCAACGTTTGCTTTGTTTCCGCCTGGTTTATTGATATATCGTACACAGTTCCCTTGTGTTCTTCTGTAAGCTTATCCTTCACCCAGACGACCAAAAGATTTAACTTCCTCTTCTTATCAGTGTTTTGACGTTAACAGTTTTGTTTTTCGGCACTTGTCGATCCAGGCAATCATTGGAGCTTTCTCGTCCATTGTTCTGAGGTTTTGAGAACGTGCTCTGATAATTTCCACTGTACATTCGACTTATTCAGGAAACTCGCCTTTTATCTATACCGCAATTGTAGTTTTCTGCGGATATTGTTTGCGCAAAAAGAAAAAAAGTACTTTTTCATTGCCGAGATGGAGGAAATTAATCTGATAGCAGATTAATTATGGGCCTGAATTCTGCTCGCTTTACATTTCTGCTTACGGTTTCTGCACATAAAAACTCTCGATATGTGTTGAATTTACAGTCACCTTTTTTTTTTTCGTTGCACAATTTTTTCTCGGCTAATCTCTGTATTGTTTTACAAACGTTGTAATAGAGGTTCATTTAATGCGACTCGCAGCTGAATTTTCCTCCTGTGTTTAGCTCTTTCGCTCCCAGAGTCAGTTATGGAGACATTACTGTGATTGTAACTTTTGATTCTGTGGATGAAATCCTTTGGTGTGACCATTCAAATGAGACCTCGTCAGCAGTACTTTCACATGGTACTATTTATATTTAAGTTTTTTACAAAATGAAATTCAAGATTTGTCTTGAATTTTGATTTTAGGCACTCTTGGGGGTGAAAGGGTTAATTACCATTCGCAACGTCCTCCTGTTCTTATGTATGCGCTGAGTTCTGGTGCACGCAAAGGTTACCTTACCACTGTTATCTAGAATAAGTTGATTATATTTTAATTTATAAATGTTTTTTTCTTCAGTTATGATTAAACTGTGTGGAATCCTTAAGTGACCGCTTATGCTATGAATCGATCCTCCAATCAGAGTTCTAGGATTACCCCTAGTCAATTCGGGTGAACTTGGGTTGGTAAAGCAAAACATTCTCGAATTCTGATTAGAAGGCCTATCTCCATTCAAACGGTGCGAATACTACAATGTATCTGTCACACTTCACGCTTCGCACAGCAACTCCCTACCAGGAGGCTGCCGCTGCGAAGTTTTTCTAGGCAGTTTGAAGAAATGAGTGCCTAGCTAGTTTTTGTGGAATTACCGGTAAATTTTCCCATTACAATAGCATTAGCACTCCAACTCGTTGGCACTGATGGTAAGTCGTGTCGTGTGTCTTACATGGACAGTCTCGATCTTACATGCATGTAGCTTCTCAAAAACCGCGGGCTCAGTAAGTTCAGTTGCTTCAGTGCAAACTCATCCTCAGCGGACTCCTCGTCAGGCGTTTCCTAGTTATTTAATCCAAGAAGGCGGCGTGTGAACTTTTGAGAGCTTAGCGAGGGCGAAGTTGCGATTTGCAAAAATCGTCGGCTTCAGATCGAAGCGTTTCGCATCTTTTTGAGGGCTTTGGGGCCTGGCTTAACGAAGAAGCATTGTTGTAGAAACATTTTTGCGGAAGCAACTATTTCCCAGCGAGTAGCCGCGCGAGAAACATGTTGCGTTAGCAAATTTTGCCTCCTGGAAACAAGAAAATGGTTGGGAATTAAAGGGCTGGCTAATCTAAGAAATAGCCTGGTCCTTACTAGTCAACACATGGCTCGTGATTTTAGGTAGCGATCTCTTGTTGTTTTTTATTCCTCGATTATGGTTGCTTTAAATCCATCGAATGATGTGAATTCACAGTGCTTTTACGTGCGTAAAAAGTACACAGTAAGAGCGAATAAGTGTCGCTCCTGGCTCACACTGGCGACACAAACACAATCGCAACGGAACGCACTAATACAAGTTCAACTACGTGAAAAGATTCAAAATGCAAAAACAGCGCAAGAAAAGGGAAACAAATCTCTTTCAATTTTTTTTTGTGCTTGCGTTATACCTTTTGCCTTTTCCTTTCCATTCTGCACTCGCGTTTGCGCGTGCTAATCTCCCCACTCTCTTCCCTTTTCGCACCTGTTATATTTTTGAGCGGGGGGAGGGGGGTTGGGCAATTTTTTCTGCAGGAAATTATTTCGTGACGTAAAGCTTTGTATGAATTTTATTTCACTAGCTTGCAATAAATTTCTTTGCTTTGTGCCACTATGCACGATTTTTATTTCTTCTGCAGAAGCTGTGCAGGATTTTTTTTTTCCGTGTTTGCCCAACACCCTCAAAAATAAAATGGTGCGTCCCTTACCTCAGTCGTGTTAATCCAACTTTGATGATGAACAGTGAAGATAATAAGTTGTCAGTATTGCCTTGGTTCTAAGCCTGTAATCTTGCTTCTAATCGATTTGTAGGCGTTCCAGTCATTTAAAGAGTTTGATCGAATGGCTTTATGGTAAAGGTAATCTCTTTCACGCATGAGTGATCATTTGTCGACCATCTAATAAGCGTTGACCTCCACGCACGTTTTTGGTCACTATCGGCGCGTGTTTTTCACAAACATGTGTATGTTGTATTCTCGAGGTTGACCATGCAGTATCAGAGAACTGTGACGACATGAAGAGATAGAGATTTGACATCTTTGTGCAGGAAATGTTACTTGGAGAGACGCTTTCTTTACTGATCTTCTCGCTTGGTGCACAATCTTAGCTAATGTTAACAAGTGTATGGGCGCTAAAAGACTGCTATACAGTTAAGTGTGGTACTGAAAATTCACAAAGTTTTATATTTTAATTGAACTCATTGATCATGCATGTATTAAAAATTATTATTATTATTATTATTATTATTATTATTATTGTCGTCGTTGTCATCATCATCATCAAGTCCATCAAGAACAGAAAAATGTGAGTTTTGCTTCTCCGTGTCTGGTTTCCATGTGACAGCTGCCAATCGGCAGGCGGTTTTTGCGCGCACGCGTGATAAAGTGCTCATCCTCGATTGTCTTTGAGCGAAAAGAGGAACTGCCGAGTAATTTATCTGAAAATATTTCAATTTGATGTCAACTGAGTCGACATAATGCAAATTGGCCCCACAGTTTTTATAGACACTAATCCCTTTATCTTAAAATATCATTCGTTGCCAAGGCAACTGATTTGGGAGACCAGAGAGTAATATTTGGTGAAGTAGTGTATTTCCGGATTCCCTGCAATGCGTGACGACCCAGATAAGTCAGATAACGAATGTGAAGGAGGCAAAGGACTACAATCGTCCTGCTAATTATACGATAGTACTCTGATCTCTTGTGTGGAATGTTCACTAGAAGGAATACTGGTGCTCCCAGCTTGGTTAGTATATTTTCTTTGTGGGATCACATACTCACATTTATATTTAAGGGGGTACTGTGTCGCCCTCTGAAAGATACTGTTACATTATGAAGGTGCAGCGATACCGGCGATTTTTTTGCCTCAGTAGGCGACGTGATTTCTCAAAACTGTCATGTTTCCAGCGCGCGGCCAATCGCAATTGCAAATGATTTTTGCAGAAACATCGCGACAATTTAAGCCTTTACTTTGCCACGAAAAATTCAAGTCATTGAACTTCTAGCGACTCCGTTTTCTGGGTCTTTTTTAACTGTGATATCGTTCTTGAAGGGGTGGCTTACAAGTTCGATTTTCCATGTTTCAGCAAACACTCGAGACACGACATGTTTAAAAAAAATCGCGTGTTTTTGCAAGCAAAAAATTACTAATAAGGCGGCGGCTTAAGATATCTTTATATCTGTCAATTCAGCCATATCTTGTTAAGATATAGCTGACTAATTGTCGATAAACAAAGTTGATATTGAAGCTGTGGCTAAACAAAATGTTTTGGAAGCTTTTTTGCCTTGATATTAGTTATTGTTTAACCGGTAAGGGATTACATAATCAACAGCCGGCTTTTGTGCGGATTTCAGGTCGTAATATTGATTTGTAGGGGTTTATGAGTATGATTTTTGGTTAAAATTGATCCAGCTCCGAAATTCTGAAGGTTAAGGGAAATTGAGTATGTAAATGAGGAAAATTTCACGTTTTCTCTCGGAGTCACCATATGCAAGCCAAAAAGTGAGAATTGAGAAGGTGACGTAAATTTGATGACGTCAAGTGTTGATGACGTAGAGCATTCAGTGTCACATGCAGTGTCGTGAGAACAACTCAGCGGATCTCCTCAACGTTGTGGGGGGTAGTTCTTTGGAGCCCTGGGGCCCGGAAATTTATTTTTGCTGTGGAACCCCGACGTCTGAATCTTTTCTCTGCTTGCAGCCGAACAAAAATGGTCATTCTGGCTAAAAGGAGCCCTGGACTAAAACGATGGAGCTCTATAGCCCGGTTTTCATGCCTAAGGGCCCCATAAACCGCTCTGGGACTCTTATACACTGGATGTGCGGGAGCAAAATAGTCCTGGGGGCTACTTGGCGAGGAAATTAGAGCCAAAAAATTCTGACCATCATTTTGGTCTGAAACAGGGTAGTGCATCTTCGGCCTACAGCTGGGTGTAGAGTTTTTTCACAGTTCGCAGAACTGTGCGAAATAAAGTATTCATATGGGAGAAACGAGAGTTCGATGACAAAAAAATTCATATAAAATTTCACTCATTCTGGAACTTTTATAAACTAATCTCACTAGCTCGTCTTATTTAATTTTTCTTTGAATTTGACAGAAAAACATATGTAAATTAAAACTCGACAGCTTTTTAAGAGCTGTTAATCTACCACATTTATCCCCATTGCATTCGATCAAGCATAAAGTATTTTAAGTTTACAGTTTTTTTGGCTTGTGAAATTACGCTACCACAATCCGCATATAATTCGCAGTATAAGTCAGTTGAAGCTACTATAATTACTTTTCTTTACTTTCTCGGTAATTAATATTTGACATCGAATTCTGTGTTTCCACATAAAAGCACTGCATTTCGCTCCATATTTACATCTCGCTCACCAGTATAGAGCTCCCCGGAGGGAACAAACTTATCTTCAAGGGGTTTATTGCAGGGTGCTCTATTCAGCATTATTACTGTATTGCAACTTCGAGTTGGTCCACGATTCAGTGAAAATAAACACAAATTATTCCCTTTTTTTTACTGAAACAGCATCAAATTCTACGTTCGTCATCCTACTGTCAACTCCGGTTGTTTCATACGTATCCCTTTTTTCCTCACAAAACAGCAGTAATTGAATTACATTGTGTGTTACATCGATCAAACGTTCGATACGCGAGCAGACTTTCCCCCAAAATGTTGCCAGAAATGTTAAATCCCGCTTTTAATACGCAAACTTAACCGTCGATTCTGAAAACGAGAGCTTTTCATTATTTGAGTATCCAAGCAAAAGTTAGCGACTTTAGGCCACGGGCTTGAATCTCTGTTTGTCACTGAGCATTTTTCAACCTTTCTTACAAGCTTCAGGCTAGGAAACCAAACGCTTTGTTTTACATAACAGTTGTCAAGCAATGCAAAGCGGAAGCTCTGCTGATTTGACGCTTTGACTGCTGTTTGAGGCGAGCAGAGTCAACCTGTCTGCCATGTGGGACGCGGGGGCGGTTTCCTCGTGACTAAACAGGTGTTACTAGTTATGACAAGGGGCAATTTTCTTCCTCTTTTCACGATAGTTGTATTTTGTGAGAAATTATTCAGTGGGCTTTTGTTGGTGGTATAAGTTTCCTTGTTGTAATGCTATTTAAAATTAAACACGACTTCTTTGTGGCCTATTTCCTTTTTGCCTTAAGGAAATTGTATCTGATAGATTTTCGCCTTTGATCAAACAACGAATCCTAAATTAAGTCGATTATTTTTGGTCTTGCACTGAAATCGGTTTCAGTGCCTCCAACACCAAACTGAGACACTTCTGACGTACATGAAACGACATTTAAGTACATAAAATGCTATTTTTACCATGCGCCTAGAATCCAATTTCGAGAAATAACTTTATTTCCCCCTGTTACATCCAATATCTTTAACTGAATTATTGTATAATTGCTGGTTGGGATATAAAGCAAAATAGAAGGCGGCAAAAGCAGATTCTTACTAGACTTTTTCTTTTTAGATTTTCGGCTTATTTCGTTTTGAAAACTGATAACGTTCAAAGGTTACCCAAATCTTTTGTCGAACCAAATTCAAGATAGCCTCAAATTATGGCGACACATTGGTAATATTTGCGTAGTGGGTGTGTAGTTATGGTAACGACAGTAACACACGAAAGGCTGACGAAATTGTCGCATTTTTCTGTGAAAAGCTGACTAGATTTCGATTTTAGGAGCTAACGAAGAAGTTGACTTCAAATTAATATCCGATAGAAACTGTCAGTTTTAAATGAATGCTATTCGAATGATGGGGATCTCCGCTGTACAATTGCGTCATCGATTCTAGGGATTGGCGCGAAAATACCGCCAAACTTGTTAGCTAGTTCTGAACTTTCATTACGATTCCATACGTTTTGCTTAAAAGCCCTGGATTATTAAAACACTTTGTTTGCTTTATAATCGTTTTCGGGTTATGTATAAGGAAAGTCTGTCCTACGCTTTCCCGCCGAATCTTTAATCAGCCTGTGAGTGGGTGTAATTTATTTTCGGGATGCGCCCGGTCGATTGGCCCCGACTATTGCCGACTCATTCACAGTGCTAGTGAACGCTGGCATAAATGGCGTGTAAGTTCTATATTCACGGACAAGGATAGATGACAAATTTTGGATTTATAGCATGTACAAGGTGAGGTTTCACCATTCTATCTGTGAGTTTAAGGGCGGATTTCGCCTTTGAGAGAGATTTTGAATTAATCGAACTTGGGACTGACGTGTGCACCGTAATATTATGAAAGTTGGGACGCTAGACGTGGGAAATATTTCTTAATATTTCCTTAAAATGGGTTTCAAACCAAAGCAAATTGATATGTTGGAAACAGTACGGTATTTTTTGTTCCTTTAGTGGGTTTAAATAGAGAAAAATCACGTTTTAAAATGTTGAAATTCGTCGTAGTGTGGACGACTGGTGATTGTAGTAACTGCGATGTGTTTGTATGCAAACAATTGGCGCCCACAAAACTAATGAATGAAATTCTTTTGAAGGGGCTTCATTTGCTAATATGAATAATATTTTGGTCCCAAGACAAGGAAGATTTTAAGATTTATCCCTTAAGAACTTAACCCGCGGCTGGAGTTAAATTTCGAATCTCATGGATTTTAAAACGTGCGCTGAGTCGAATATTGAATGGCAGCAAATTCCCACGTGTAGTGTGTGTTTGGGTTGATGTAATACCTTTTAGTTTTTATCTCAGTTTTTCATCGCTATAAACGTTTAAAATTCCTGTGAACACGTAAGCGTGAATGAATGGAGAGATATCAATATGCTCGTATTTTTTACTTCTTATATTTACAGCGAAGTTAAATCAAGATCTACCAGACTTGTTGCCGGTTGTAAATCAAGGCGTCTCGTGCCAGCGATATTCGTTTAAATACGATTCAGTTAAAAGAATCAATTCGTTAGATTTTTCTTTAATTTTCAGTCTTCTAGAAAGTTCTACCACCAATATATCATGCAAAAAACGAGACCTTGTCTGGAATTAGATTGTGTGATAAACCTTGTTCGGTTTCGTTGATTTGGCGTTAGCACATAGAGATATGGGTAATAACAGTAAGCTTTTAATAAACTAAACGCAAAAAATTGTTGTTTTGAATTGCCAGTGCGTCATTTTTGTAAGGCAAGTCTGAGATTCTTTTTATTTTTGTTGTTGTGATTAGTTGTTTAATTACTGATCTCTCGAAGTCCTCTAAGTGCAGTTACGCAAATTACGTACGGTTTACAAATTTCAAAGCAATACCTGCCATTGCATTTGTTGAAGCGAAAATTGCCTCTAACTGTTTATTTTATCAGTCATTCTTTCCATTCTTGTCTTTTAGAATTCACGCAATGGCTTTTCAATTTATTTCCAATTGCCATGGGCCCTAGAAAGAATAGAAAGGCGAGATCCCGCCGAGAGATATAATGTTCTCACTTCAATAGCCAAAATACATCCCGCCTCCGACTTTGTATTATTATACGACTTTGTACACTGTAACCTTTAGATCTGTTTCATGGGTAATTTTATTGCCCAATTCAAAGGAATCGATAATTACTTTGCTTAAAATACCACCGGATGGCAATTAATCCGATCTCTAGAACGCCAAAAATAGATTTCGCGCGATTTCCTTGGGTAAAGAAAACTCACACATTTAATATGGGTCAGTGATGCAGTGACTTCCAAACATATATTAGCTATATTTACTTACCGAGCGGAAGACTTTTTCAATTCACTTGCGCATAAATAACCGCAACTTCCTTAAATCAAGAATTTGAAAAGACCAAGGAATTTCAAAACCTCGTCATGTGATGCTAATTGATAATTTCGAATAATTTTAGTCACGTCATGAAACTCTCTATATATTTGAATTGGTTTTGTTTGGTAATACAGCATAAGATATTGCCGTCCGTAAACTCTCGAGTGGTTGAAATATTTGTCATTTTCCATGTTATAGCGTTTCTTTTCAATTTCTGACTCATCGGATATATGCTTTCATATACTCATCAATGAAAATAGGCGTCGAGATGACGTGATAAGATCTAGAGTGAAAGAAACACACCAATATAAATTCTTACAAATATTGCTTTCGTGTTTATCACGGTCTTCAATTTTAACGGAAACTTGGGCCAATAAGCATCTGTTTTGTCTGTTGCATATTGATTTTACAACCAAAGTACTTAAAATAATCTAAAATCCATGATGACCAATGTAGATTTCTCAGTTCCCATTTCCGGAGCTTCAGTTTGATTTAGCTATTTTACCGCGTGACTTGTGTGTGATCTGAATTAATGTGTTGTTATCGCTTATAAAAGAATTATATTTTAAAAATTGGGTGCCGTATCCCTATGGCATGAAATTTTGGTCGCTTTTAATCCAAGCGATTTGGAAAATTTCTCTCATGATCCCCTGTCCCCCCACCCCCACCCCCCCCCCACAAAAAAGAAGAAGCAGAATAAATGAATAACCTTAATTGATTTATTTATTATTTCCAAATCAATATTTAAGCTCACAATTATAGCCAGAAATTGTAGAATTTGCAATGTGACTGCCAGTGTAGTAGCTAAGAAACAGGTTGCATGTTTTAGAATCTAAATCTCAAACATTTAGACCCGCAGTCCACCGCCCAGCCTCACCCCCTCCCCCTCCCCCCTCCCGCCCTCCACCACTCCCCCACTCAGCCACCCTTGCCACCCCCTTTGCCCTCCAAATCGCAAAATCGCCAAGGAAAACTTGCAAAGCTTGCACAAAGATTTATGGCCTACGATATATCTCTGTTCGGGGTCTAATATCGTCAGGGAAGGGTTGCCATTGGCCGTTTTTACACTAGAAAGGAATATCTCATTTAGGCTGATAAACCGCCGGAATTTCATTTAATTCTAGTTATCCGTTTCTAGAGAATCAATCAAGTAACCGGACCCGTCTTTGTGAGTTACCCTGTTTTCACGCTGAGTGACCCCTCTCAGACGGATACACCGTTGTTTATGCCCAGTTTTGCCACTCGCGTGAAATTCCTGGTTAAGAATAAAAACTGTAGGCTTAAATAGAAAAGCAATTTTTCGGTACATTTCGTTCCGGCAATTCTCAGAACACATGGAATGGAATTTCCCTGTACTTTTTTTATAATCCCAAGTTGTTTTGCCGATATGGAGTCATCTCATTTTACTGGGAGACTCTACTTGTGACTGTGAATCGTCTGCTTGGTATTCCTAAGAATGTCGTGCAAGATTTTTGTTAGTGTCAGTGTCGTTTTCTTCTGTTAAATCTAAGTGACAATCAATAACGAGGATTTTAACGGCGAGACGCGCTCCTAAAAGTATGTCCACTGTTATGGTTGTTACTGAGATGGAATCGGCCAATCACGATTCGACGCGATAGCTGTCCGAGAAAACCAACTAAGTTCACCTGTCCTTGAATGGGTTTCCTTGAGACTGTGGGCGAGATCTGATTGGATAAACGAACTCACGAAAGTGTGCGATTTAATTACAAGCGGCCAGCACGCTCTTAGACAAAAAACGCCAAACTTACGTTGAGACACAAACTTGGGCTAACTAGCGACGTTTCGGGACGTGGTCCTTGCTGTGGTGTTGTTTCCTAAGGCAAAAGCTCTGCGCCGAATTTGCTGTCTCCATTTTGTCTTTCTCTCTCATTTTTGGGCGCTCAATTTATGTTTTAATTTTTGTTTCAAGGTAAAATTTCATCGTTTTTTTTTCAGTTGATACGTGCACCGTGACGGATTTTTGAGTTACAATACAAGAGACTCGTGACCTTTGTCAAATTACGACCGTCCATTAATAGTCCGGTCCGTTAAGGGAAAAATCGTGACAAATCGCGTAAAAGCATCAAATTTGGCACACATATTCTTGAGACCATATAAAACAAATTGAGAAGGGGTGCCACGAGATCCGAGCCTCCAGGGGGGCGTGGAACGCAAATCTATTGTTAATATCTTGGTCACAGGACAACCAGGCTCACTAACAAATCACTAATAGCAAAATAGAATTATTGTAGGGAACTTTTTAACTGATTTCATCAGCAAACGGAACAAATGAAAGTAAACAGTCATTAGAGTTACCTGTCTCATCAACTCCACATACTGTATGTACATTTGTCTACCAAGAGATCTGCTCATGACCCTGGGTATCCTGTGGTTAAAAAGCTTACTGGCCATGACTGTCGGACAACAAACATAAGCCAGACTAATGGAAAATAAAGCTCATCCCAAACGGGTTAAGCACCTTATCTAAGTCTTAGTTCAAGCTTTCTTTTGACAAAGACATATCTGAGAGAGAAATTTTTTCTAATTAAAAAAATGTTACAAATAAACCAACACGTTCAATAATTCAATTTGTGATCACTCAGCCATGCATACTATAGATCTCGAGATCGATCGTTATAAGAGATAAAGGCCGACAAAACACGACAACAAAAACATCAAAAGGCATCAGTTAGTTAGAATGACCTGGCGAACTTCAGAATTTTTTCACCAAACTGGAGAAGGGGATTTTTATGGGTTAATCTGTCATTCTCTCTGGTGTAAATAGGAGCCTGCGCGCATGACAGGCATTAATTAAAAATGCCTGTTCTGTAGGCAGTTATAGGTGTGAACTGCTAAGGCTGCTAGCTAGATTCAGAGGAAAAACAAATACATGTGATGGTAAAAATAAAATAACGAGGCAATAGCGTTTTTTACGTTAATCTTGAAGAACACGTCATGTTGTCAGAGAAGATTCTGGTCTATTACAATAACCATCCCCTCTGATCTACGCGTTATTCTGGTCTATTACAATAACCATCCCCTCTGATCTACGCGTCATTCAAAAGACCAAAACTGAAACTCTAGGACGGTAATTATTTACGTCCCTCGCTACTCTAGGGCGAGAAGTTTGGCTCGTCGCCGTATCTAGGCCTTTTCGCTCTCCGTTTATGCGTTGTATTCGGAATCTAATAGTCGCAAGTAATTTAGCGTGTTAATGTTTTACGCGTTTTTCAGGCGAATGATCGCCTGAAACATACAATAAAATCCTGTTCTGCAGACCTCGGCGTCTTTTCTTAGGGGCACCCAAAGAGAAACTTTTAGCAAAATACTTGAAATATCATTTTCTGGTTTCTAAGATTGTTACCGAGCTTTTTAAGGTGGCTCGACCCGGTTTTTCACTAACCATACCTACTCTTTTTGAACAGGAAATACAAAGATGCCTCAAACGGAACAGGAAATCGAGATACATCTATTTGTAGGGTATAGATTGAAGTTTGAAAATAGTGGGTTTTTTCGAGATCGACGTAGCCATAGCAACACGGTGACGTCATTGCTATTTTTACTTTTCCTTAATTTGTAAGAAATCCAGACATTTGTTTTTAAAACTATTTATAGGACTTGTAGTTCATATAATTGTCTTCAGTTGTACCGATTTTAAACATTTTTTATGAGAGTGTTTTCGAGAAATAATTGATTGAAATTTTTAGCTGTTGCTAACAAACGAATCATAAACAATTCTTTTCGCGTTCACATTATTGTAAATCGGATGAAGCGATTTCTTTCATCAATTCCTGCAGGATAGCTGAAATCTCTAGAAACAATTTGAGCCCAAAGATTTCTTTTCATGGTCAAGATAAATGTCAGTTTGAGTAACGCGAAAAGAATTGTTTATGATTCGTTTATTAACAGAAGCTAAAACTTCAAACAATTATTTCTCGAAAACGCTCTCATAAAATATGTTTAAAATCGGTACAACTGAAGACAATTATATGAACTACAAGTCCTATAAATAGCTTTAAAAATGAATGGATGGATTTCTTACAAATTAAGGAAAAGTAAAAATAGCAATGACGTCACCGTGTTGCTATGGCTACGTCGATCTCGAAAAAACCCCACTTTTTTAAACTTCAATCTATACCCTACAAATAGATATAACTTGATTTCCTGTTTAGTTTGAGACACCTTTGTATTTCGTGTTCAAAGAGAGTAGGTATGGTTAGTGAAAAACCGGGTCTAGCCACCTTAAGGGCATATTTGCGTGAGCTAATGCGGGTTGAACTGTTCGGCGTTTTTAGCTGAAAATCAGTTAAGGCGTAGACAATTTTAGAAAATGGAATCCCATCTGCCGAATTTCCGAGCTGCTAATGTCTTTCCGAAAATGCTAGCTGACCTTATTTTACACCCTAAATGACATATTTGTCCGTCCGAAAATAAAAGGAATTAATAAGTCACCTTTTTAAGAAAATCCGTGAGGTAATGTTTCGCCACAGAAATCTATAGTTTTCATTGCAATTAAATCCGAATATCTCAGGCGACTTCGGTCTGCCGAACAGATATTCCTCCGAAAAGGAACCGTTGGGTGCCCCTGTTTTCTCAGAGGGAGGGATTAGATTAATGTTATCAGTAGAAGCAATGTTAATTGGTAGAGTCAGGAAATATACTTACCAGCCGTAGTACCGAGCGCTTAGTACATAATTTCATAACCTCTAAGCTGGACTATTGCAATAGTCTGCTGCACAGTCTGCCATCTACTGTAGTTCAAAAGTTACAGCGCATTCAGAACACTGCTGCAAGACTAGTTGTTAAGGCTAAGCGCACTGATCCGGCATACAAGCCCTATTCTGCAACAACTACACTGGCTCCCCGTTAGCGAACGCATTTCGTTTATGATCTTGCTGCTTACCAATAAACTGTGAATGGATATGCTCCATCTTACTTTGAAGATCTTGTGAATGAAACATTATGTACCGTCACGCAGTTTACGTTCGACTTCGCAAGGCTTGCTCACAGTTCCCAGATCGACCACTTCAACATACGGTGATCGGGCCTCTTCGATCGCCGCGCCGAGACTTTGGAACACGCTACCTCTAATGATGAATGCACAGTCAGTCTCTGCCTTTAAATGGCTTTTAAAGACGTATCTTTTTAAATGAATTTATTTTTAGCTAGTTCACCGATTTTTGTATTTTATCCATTGTAATTGAGTAGTTAGCTTTTTTATATTTTATCCATTGTTATTAGTAGTCAAGCAGTTTTTTATCGATTTTTTTGAAGGTTGTACTTTAGGTTTTAATACTTTTATCTTGTAAACGCGTTGAGGCTCTGCGATATGCGTGCATAAAAACTGTTTTTTAAAAACTGTTATTATTATTAAGTACCCGATGCGGTGTACTGAATTAAGAACTGCAAGACAAAAAAGAAAGAAAAACGTACGATGCTGGAAAAAGTGGTGACTAATCGTTGGAGCTGGTTGACTACCGTGAAAGAGAGCTTAGCAAGCGTGCGTGCCTCTTATGGTACTCGTTGGTGACATCCGACTCATGGCATATTGAACTGAACGTTACCAATTTCAGAATTATATGAAGATCATCGCAGTTAAGGTGTTTCAACTTAAGCAGTTGAAAAGGAGAAAACTGAAAAAGTTCAGGCTTGAACGGAAATCGAACCCATAACCTCTGCGATACCGGTGCAGCGCGCTAACCAACTGAGCTATCAAGCGAACTGGGAGCTGGTCAGTTGAGTGTATTTATCCCGTAGATGGAGAGATGAACATTAATATATGAAATAATCATAGCGCTCTAGAGCGCTGCACCGGTATCGCAGAGGTCATGGGTTCGATTCCCGTTCAAGCCTGAATTCTTTCAGGTTTCTTCATTTCAACTGTTTAAGTTGAAACACCTTCACTGCGATGATCTTCATATAATTCTATCATTATCCGCAATTCAAATATATGTTTATTTCATATATTAATGTTCGTTACAATTTTGTTTCTTCAGTCATTGCACTGTGAATTAAACTGACGTTTAAAGTAAAGGCAGATATGTCAGTGACCTTAAAATGTCTCTCGCGATATGTTTTTCTCAACAGTACACTTAAAACATCTGACATTTTCCAGATTTCTCGTCAACCCGACTTGCTTTTATTGTCTAGAGGAACTTAATGGGGGAGAGGCTGTAAAGAAACGTAATTCAAAACAATTAACAACGGAAGTCAGTTCTTTCAATTATCCTTCTCCTAAATGGGTCGGCGTACATGTTCCTGAACGTATGACGAAAATAATCCAAAATAAGTAATGTTTGAATATCTGTAGCAGGCAACGATTTCCTTTGCGATTTGAGCTGCTGATTTGGGACTGTTTGTCGACTAATTTGAACTAATAATTATTCGTTCCCTTAACAGTTATCGGAAGTGTAACGATTCAGTTTGTTAAGTCTATTTGACCGTAGGGGGCCAGGCAAGCGAAAAGGGAGCGGAAAATACAAGGATATGTGGCGCAGTAAACTTAAACGGTTGTTTGTTGTCATTTTCTGTCGTTCGCTGACAAGGCCAGTTAAAGGAGCCCATGAAATCCTTTTCAGTTTGCCAGTGAGTGATGTGTTCATGAGCGTGGGAGTCCTGTGACCATGAATGAAAATTAATTTGAGTGCTGTGGCCCCCCGGATACTCGGATCACGTGGCATCCCTTCTAAAATTGTTTTATACGTCCTCAAGGACATGTATGCCAAATTTGGTGCTTTTACGCGATTTGTCACGATTTTCGTAAATTTCGACGCTAACGGACTGGACTATAATGGTACTTTTTAACGCCGGAGTCGCACGTGCCGTGACACATTTAATAATCCGACACTGTAAAATAGGGAGAAAAGGACTTGAAACTTCGCAATTAAATCTTTCTGACATCAAGAAGAAGAGGCGTGAATGGCAGGTTCTTGTAAAACTGAAAAGAGGTTCCCATCACCAGGAAAGCAGAAAACGACAACCACAGACAAACCGGAAACATGGAAAAGTGGACCTTAATTTAGATGAGTGGACGGAAGATGCACAAGGAAAAATTAAGCTGGAACGAGTTACTGTAGCAAAAAATATCATGTTGAATTTGCTGTGTTGTTAAAAAAATCTGAAACTAACGCTAAAACAAAAGCGAAAACAAAACAAAAAATGCTTTTGTTACGGACACATTGTCGTTAACAAACTGCTTCTTTTGAACAACAAATACTGACAAACGTCTATTCTACAATGTGATAATGGGCTATAATAACCGTGAAAAACTCTTCGCTGACGTATTTTCTTTGAACTGGAACAAAAGTTTTGAACTACCGGCAAGTTTCCAACACCTTTATAACCTCACATGGATGTGGGCGACCTTCACACGACCTTGGAAATTTAAATGGATATTATGTTGTTTATATGATTCACTCATGAGGCAGATGAAGGTAAAGTTTTGTACGTTATGTTTGTTTTGAAACGCCGGTTCGCTCTAGTTCGTGTGTTCGATTCCCGCTTGATTACCCCCGTGAGAGAAAACAAAGATTGTTCATAGTTAAATTCATATCGAAATTATGACGTCTGCTTTCATCTCAAGGACGCACCACACACCACGTGGATTCAATTGTTTGTTTTTCTGTGCCTGATAAGTTTTACCTTGTTTCCTTTTGCTATAACTATTTACTTTAATATTTAGGTGGAATTCAGTCAGTCTTTTTCTTAGATTTTTACCAGTCGCTTTAACTCAGGATAAAAGGTCGCTTGGTACCTTGGCATTGGTGTCTTCAGCAGAGTTCAGACTGACTCGGAATGTGGCGTTTTCCTTTTGTTTACTTGTTTAAGATGAAATTAGTATGCTTATAGCTTGACCCAGTTCGATTAGCTTTGCATCAAGACACTGATTTTGCGTTCTGCATTTTGCTTTTTGAAATATGCAATCGACGGCAAGAGGGTACGTTTTGCTCTGTTTTGTTAAGTGTGTACAACAGTGTAATCATGCACAATTTAACTCTCAGTTACATTTTCAACATCTTGCAATTTTTACAAGTGATCATTTATTTGCTTTTCAGGTTCTATTCACAAATGTGGTTAGCTGGATACTGTTGCTGAGTGTAAGCCGGTCAAGAATTTTGCCTGCGGAAGCTCTACCGGTGGGAGCACTTCCGAAGGGTGGTCGGTGGGAGGCGAGCGGTTCCGAGGATGACTCGGAGGTTGAACAGTCGTACGTTACGGAAGGTGAAGTGTACAAAAGGCTCACCAGTTCCCGACTTGATAGAAATATCCACAAAAAGTCTGCAGCTTATGTTAGAAGAGGCAAGTTATTCAACAGAAATGGTTATGTTTTGAGAATGAACTTGGATGGCACGGTAGATGGAACGACAGACAAACATTCCCCGTTAGGTAAGGTTTTTCTGATTTTCGACTGAGTGCAGTGCCTAACTAAACATTTGATTGTGTGCTGAATGTGAAAAAACAATGAGCAGGACTAAGCTCGTTACCGGAGGGTTACAACTTCTATACTGTGTCCAGTGTTTGAGCCAGCTCAACTGCCTCAGGAGACAATTTGTCCCTCTGTTGCCTTTGCAAAGGGACAAATAGGCAATAGCAGGGGACAGAGCATAATTTATTATAACATTAACACTGTCTTTGTCCTATCCAATAAATTGTCTTTCTGCTGCCCAAGGAAAAATAAAACACTTGTAAAACAATGTTGTGGCTGCGGTTAATGTAAATTTAGATTTATTTTTACAGTTTGTAAATTTACATTAATTGACCAAACAGAAACTTGCTGTGTAATTGCACAGTTGAACATACATTTAAGTGCTCTCTAACAACTAACTTTGTTATACATGTCAGCCATGAGTAACCTTTTAACATGTTCATATTTATAACAGTGACAGTAGACACTAAAAATAAGAAAGTCAGGATAAAATGTTTTCATTCCATCTTTTCCTTTACAAACTGCCAAGTCAAATTTTGTAGTAATAAGCACACAAAGTTTTTGTAGCATAAATAAAGGCAACATGTTCATGTTTTGACTCTCCGCTTTTCATTGCTCCATTCCTTGTAAGCCATATTAAAGTCAAATTTTCTTAAGGTAGGGCCTTCAATGTCAATTGTCATCAGCACATTAAGGCGAGAAGTAGTTAGCCTGTTTCTGAGGGCAGTTTTAATCCGGTTTTGCGCAACCATTTCGTCTGGAAATTGCGAGGTTTCGAATTCGGAAGTCGAGCGTCATTTTCCTCCTCGTGAAATTCGTTTTCAGTTTTTTCTTCTGCTTCGTCGATGATTTTATCCGTTTCACGTTGAAAATAACTCGAGATTTTCCTCTTGGACATTGTTCCAAAGAAATATAGATGTTTACATAAAGCAAAGAAGATCACTTCGGTCCACAAATGAAACGAGCTGTCAACACGTGCAAATCCCGCCGAAGCCAGTCACGCGTGAATGATGCAAGTCCCATTCTACTTCCAAATATGGTAAAAGTGATCCTCACTTGATTATTGCTTTTGAGCTTTTGAGTTTACAAGATGGTAGAGTGTGCAGTAATTCGGTGAATAATTATATACATTATCTAGTAGAACGACAGGATTTCATAACAATATTGCAGAGTTATTTGGCATCTGCTATGTTCAAGTACTTCGAAAATAAGGGCATACCAAAACCGTGGATGAGCGTAATGTGACAACATTCGACGCTTACGGCTTCTACGTACGTGACAGGTTTGGAATGTTGTTCAATGAGCGAAGCGTGAGACAATAGTGGCTTTAAAAGCAATTTATAAGGTGCTGGTAAACAATTTTTATATGAAAATGTGAAATGCTAGCCGACAAAAAATTAAATACATTTATTTAGAAGAAACCGGCTCCACAAATACTTCTGATCGTGGGGGACATTTATGGCCCGGCCGTCAAATTTTAAGGGACAAGTCGTCGCTCAAGGGGGAGAATGTCGCAAGTTCGCGCTCTGGCTCAAACACTGCTGTGTCTGTAAAACGGCGTTTTCTCAAGTTAACTTATTTTTTAGATGACCCAAAGTCATGATTATCAAAAGATCAGTCAATGGCTTCCAAAGATAACCGAAGAACACCAGACGTTTTTCAAATGTAACTGACGCGACTCCGAAGGATATGAGCCAAGACTTCCGAAGATGATCCGAAGTCTTCCGAAAAGAACCGAACGTTACCGAAGATAACCGAATATCACCCGAAGTTTTCAAAGGAAACCCGACGAGAATCTGGGGGTAAAAACGCGGGAAAAAGCTTAATCTAAAAATAATCCAACTTGTAAAAACACCGTTTTACAGATTCTATGAATACTTGGGAGTTGAAAGCTCTGAGTAATGTGCTCCTCTGACTTCCTCTCTGAAGCTAAAAACTCTTCTTTGTTTCATCAACAGTTGAGCTGGAATTTCATTCCATTGGAACGGGCTTACTAATGATTCTTGGCCTTACAGGCCAGCGATACTTGTCCATAGGCGACAATGGTCTTCTCAAAGGAGCGGTAAGTGAGGTCTTGTTGTTTTGTTTAGTCTATAGGTACAGTTGTCCCTCTTCTCTAACCAATAACCGGAGCAGGAGGAAAAACATCCTAACGTACACGAAAATCGCGTGGCGCGCGTGGAGTGTCGCTGTGATTCCGCGCACGCGTTCCCTTTTAGCTCAACTATTCGTGAGGGAAAGAAGAAATTCCCTGTGGTCTTAATTTAAGGTAGACTTGCCACAAGTCGACTACGAGTGAGTGAGAGCGACGAAGTCGCCAGACGAGCGACGGACACCAAAACTACCAAAAACGGACTTTATTATTGTTGAGGCATTTGATTCTTGTTCACATTTTATTTATCTTCTGCGTTTGGAATGCTGTTGTATCTCTATTAGAAAATTTCACGGTTTTCCTGACATTTTAAAAAGGATGAATGAATGAATGAATGAATGATTGAATAAATAAATAAATAAATAAATAAAAAATGAATAAATAAATGGTGCGAACTCATTAAATGGAAATGTGATGTCAAATAACTCACTTTGGTGCAATTTTTTCTAATATGTTTGAACCTGACTTTTAGTTGCAATGCAAAGAAAACCGGAGTATATTTTACTGATCAAGTTTAAGGGAAACGCGCTGTCGCATCGGCAAATTTTCCCGCTGACAAGAGTTTGTTTTTAATGACGGACTAGACTGTTTGAAGCACGGACAACCGGTAAAATTCCATGATTAAAATGGTTTCCTCCCTAGCTCAAGTGAATCACCTTACGTTAACTTGGAACTTGTGTTTAATATTTCCTTTTTTTTTCAGGACGAACCATCACTTAACACTGTTTTTCGAGAAGTTCATGAAGAGAACATGTTTCACTCTTACTTGTCGTACAAACACAGCAGATGGCTGGTTGGCATAAAGAAAAACGGCAAGGCAAAAAGGGGTCCCTCAACAAAAGTAGGTCAGAAATCGACGCAGTTTTTGATAACATACACTTAAGAGAGTCTCTAATGCCATTGGTAATACTTAAATTCAAGTGATCTAAGCTGGCTTATCACAATAAAGCAATTAAATCAACAAACCAATCGGAATTGGAAGCAAAAAAGTGCAACCGTTGCCAAACGCGGGAAAAAGTACAACCGCTACTAAGCGCGGGAAAACATGTAACAGTTGTTACAGGGCGGAAAAACGAGTGCAAGGCAAGTCACTTTTTTTCTCACTCCTGATTGGTTATTAAACAATGAATGCTTGTTCTGATTGGTTCGAAATCGTGCACGAGCTTTTGAACCAATGATAGAGCACACTGTTCAACCAATACGTAATCAAAGGAAACAACTGTGGCTACATTGTTTTCGCCACCGCGGTAAATTTACCGTGGTTTTTCTTTAAGCAAGGTGATGGCGGCTACACGAGAGTTTGCCGTGATATGATCAGAACCCAATAAACCGTAATTCTTGCAAGAGTGCTCTTTTCTTAGTACCAGAAACACTCATCCTCGGAGACCCAGGGGCAGATAGTCGGGGCGAGAGGCAGATAAAACGGGCGAAATCGGTGCGAGCAGAAGCCTGGTACGAGCGAAAGTTTACAAGACGGGCTGGAACAGCCCCTGGGAGGATACTTTTAACGGACTAGTTCAAGAGCCCGTTTGCGTTCTTGCTTCTGATTGAGCGCAAATTTTGAGGCATTGTATTTTTTGTGCCTAATCAGCGATCAGCTTTTTCCCGGTTCCTTTCGTGACGTCTTATACAGAGTGTAACTTTGCTAAATATTCTACCCAGCAGTCTCATGCACTCGTACATACTGAAATCAACTTTTTGTGTCGCTCGCTGGATAGGCCTACCATCAAAGAAAGTTTAAGTAATATGCAGACCCAAGAAGTCGAGAAATCGAGAAATTTGGCAAGGGTAATCAAGGAAAAAGAAAACAAGCACGAAAATCAGATTAGAAGCGTGCAGTTTGGAGCAAACGCAAAGACAAGTTGTGGATCGCACGTAAATCCTAATAGCCCTTTTCACAGTTTACTTTTCTCATTTGCATTACAATATAATTGAACGTGGTTGTGAGGCAATTTCAGGCAAATAGTGCAAAATTGTCCGAAATTGCCTCACATCCACGATCAAAAACATTGTAATGCAAATGAGAAAAGGTAGCCGTGAAAAGGGCTATTGCATGCTTCTAAATGTTCACACCTAGGGTGTGAACTTTTCACAACACCCCGATCTGATTTTCATACTCGTTGTTTTCTTTTTGCTTGAGTACCCTTGGCACATTTCTCGATTTCTCGGCTTGGTGGGTCCCATTTTACTGAAACTTTCTTTCATGGTAGGCCTATCGAACGAGCGAGACAGAAAGTTTATTTCAGTACGTACGAGTGCATGAGATCTGGGTACAAGATTTAGCAAAATTACACTTTTCACAATTTCACAATTCCCAATTTATTCAGAACAAAATTCACAAAAATGTATACATAAATTGTTATTAAAATACAAAAATTATTACATTAAATTACTTTACACTTTGTATAAGACGTCACGAAAGGAACGGGGTCATAAGCTGATCACTGATTGGGCACAAAAAATACAATGCCTCAAAATTTGTGCTCAATCAGAAGCAAGAACGCAAACGGGCTCTTGAGCTAGTCCGTTAAAGGTATCCTCCCAGGGGCTTTTCCAGCCCGTCTTGTAAACCTTCGCTCGCACCAGGCTTCAGCTTGCACCGATTTTGCCCGTTTTAGCTGCCCCTCGCCCCGATTACCCGGCCCTGGGTCTCCGAGGATGAGAAACACTTGAAAGTCGGAATTTGAAATGTGTACTTGAAGAGTTTGTACTTACAAGGACAAAAGAAATGTCGAAAATGACTCGAAGAGTTTGAACAGTTGATTCTCGACGTTCCTCCATATAAATACGACGTTCCTCCATATAAATACCCCCATACTGTCTTGGACGCTTGTTTTGATCTTTTTGACGCATAACATGATCAGGATAAAAAAAATACCACGTTGAATTTACCTCGGCCGAGACGGGAAAGAGCGGTCACACAATAAATATTATTTTTACGTGGTAAAACTCCTTTTTGTGACGGCAAAATTTAAAGGGCCTTGTGTGATCGTGCCTTATTACTGTCGACAGTTTTACATGCATGTAAAATAGAAAGCCGCTCGGATTGATGGTGCACTCGGCAAGTAAAAATATCTGATAGTTGTGGGAAAACTTTCCTAGCAAGGTTAATTTTAGCAGCTAGGTGTTGTGCTTGAAGGTGTTAGTTATTTTCTCTTTGCTGGTTTAAGGGTACCATTTACTGTGTTCATGGCGTATATTTACTTGAATTTCATCGAGATACAAGGACTTTGGTAGTTGTCTTTGTCCGTATTTTAGCCTTTTGCAGGCGCTTAAAAAATTACGAATTTGCTTTCTTTCGTTGTAAAGCCACCATTAGTTTCTTGCAGGCAAAAATGTCGTTAATTTCTGTGACTTCTAGCAATTTCTAAATTATTTAAGTTTCGTCTAACTTTAAACAATTACAACAAACTTTACTATAACAGAAAATATACAGGGAACACGTATATTTATTTTTCGTCAGTTAATTCATGGTTCATGAATGAGAATTGAAGAATATTTTTAAAAAATTAATTTATTTTTGTCGTTGCGTTCAAAGTCCCTCCGGACGCCGATTTGTGGAGTCTTTGCGGACTCGTTTACACAAGAGTGGTTTCTGAAAATGTTTAATTATATTGTTAATTTGTTGTGCAACTAATGAAATAAGCTTATAAGATCAGTGGTTTTGCAGGGTTCAGGCGATAGACCCTCTACTTACGGTAAAAAGCGTTTTATCAACCCAGTTACGTTCGAGTAATGAGTCAATGTTACCTTCTTCAAGTCTTTACGTCTTCTTTTTCTCGCTTTCATGACGCACACACTGCAAAACCGCTCGTCTTCCGAGCTAAACTATGATTTATCGTGATCAATGAGAAATAAATGAATATTATTTTAAGTCTTCTATCAAAGGAAGCTGTAAAATATGCAATCAAAAACGTGATTTCATGAATAGCTTATAATTTTTCCTCAGTGAATTAATTGTTTGAATGGAAAAAGCGTTCCGGTATGTTTTTGTCGTTTGAAAAGTAGGGAACTATTTAAAGATAAAACGTAAAAAGTATTTAAGTATTGTGACAGTTTAGGGTGAAATTGGTATTTTGTCCTAAATGTTGTCCTGTTTGACATAAGATACAAAAACTATTTAAAAAGGACTTCTTTATTTTGAACAATAAGGATTTCCCTGCTGTACATACCGTTCAAATGTCTATGAAGTTGTAAATAGTAAAAAATATATATAGGTATGTTGGAAAGAGAAAACTGTTAATGTATTTTGAATGCAGATTTGCAATAAAAAGGAGAAATTTACAAACGCTGTGTTTTGATACCATTCCCATCCTGGGTACAAGACGCTGTTTTCTAACGTCTGAATTCTTTCTCCTCCCCCCCCCCCCTTTTTTTAAAGTCAAAATCGCAAAAATTTCAACCCTATTTCAGGTTACTCTCATCCCCAGAGCCCCGCAACTTTTTTAAATGTTGTCTCAAGCCCAAGCAGATAGTACAAGGATGAGTTCAGACCAGTAAGCAAAAGACACCCTATTTCAGAACTCGGTGGACAAAATTTGTTCGTGCAAAATCAACTAAGGAACATTATTGTGGGGCTGCATGTATCTAGGTCGGACTTCTGCCATCTTCAACTGCAGCAATTTTGAATTTCTCCTATCTCAAACTAAAACCCTCTGGGAGTTCACATTAGTGCACATAAACATTAAGGACGGTGCTCCCTTTTGTCACTGCGTATACGTTCTGAGCATCTCGGGATGGTCCGAGATATTCGGGTTTTGAGCAGTTTAAGACTATGTAGAAAAAGCAGATCTTAGCAAGGGCTAAGATCTTATGGCCTTTTTTTTTTTAATTGTCTGTTAATTATTTGCCATTAAATGCAATAAATACGTTATAGAATTTAAAAAGAAAATTGGGGGTAACCGTGCATTTTTCAGAGATAATTGAGCGTCAATTTGGAAAGAAAATGCCATGCATTCTTTGTACTTTAAAGCTTTTAAGATTATGCTTGCTTAATTATCTCAGAAAAATGCGTGGTTACCTACATTTTCCTTTTTAGATTCCAGTAACCCTTGCTAAGATCTGCTCTTTCCTCATAGTCATAACCTTTGCAAAAATACCTCTGTATTAGGGCCCACCGTCCTTAATAGCTTTGATCGGGAGCCCATCCTGCTAGTATGAGGGAGTCCCCTCAGGCCTACATGCAAATGAAGTAAGGCTTCACCTCAGGGCCCCACGATCTAAATTTGCCCCAGGGGTTCCTTGCCTCCCCTCCCTTTCCCCTCCTCTCTACAACCTTTCTGTTTTGAGCACCTTTTCTCTTTTGAGGGTCCTGAAGGGGGGGGGGGGGGACCAATCCCATTTCCCAGCCCAATTTTTTTTCAAATCCCACTTCCCAGTATTCAAATCTCATTCCCATTAGCGGAATTCCGAAGAAATCCCAGTGTCATACAAAGCAGCTCTTTTCTCTTAGCATCCGCAAAATTACAGCTTCTAAATACGACCCAACAAAGGCCCAAAAATTCACGAGGATTTGCGAAGATGTTCTGAAGACGGTAGGATCCGTTTAGACTGGTAAAACGTGCAAGTAGGGAAGTTATAGTGACTATTTAGGTAACAAGTTCATGCCACTTCACATTCCTGTCATTCCTGCCTGCAGGAAATCTGTCATTCGACTTGTAAGTGTTCTTATTCTTCCAAGCCTGGTCGGACGGATCATTCTCAGTGTTGCTTCAAGAGCGCTGACTACCTCTTCTTCGGAGTCACTGTCACTGTCACTAGCACTAAAGCTGTCTACCTCTTCGTTGTTAGGAGACTTTGATGGTAAACTGACATCCTCATCTGAGTTACGGGGCTCATCACTTGTTTCAGGACCGTTTCAGTTTCATATAAGTTCAGAGGCAAAGTGCCCGCCATGTCCATTGTGTTATCCTGTCTTACATTTCGTTGTCTGACGGATTAACCATGCATTTTAGCCCACGCCCTCATTTCAGCTTCCTCGTTTCTGGTTATCTCCTGTGAGGTTGGCTTTGGAATTTTGATGCGAGGTAAGGAAACCGCATGTCATGTTGCCAGTTTGTAATATGAATTTGGATGTGTGTAGTACACTGCTGCCCACTTCTTCTTCTGCGGTTGAATTTCCGATGAAGTAGATGGCTGTGGGTCGTTCGTTTTTGACACAGACGGTAAGTTCTGTTGTAACACGATATTTACAGAGCCTTTCTGAAATGTGACTGCAAGTTGAATCACTCTAACAGAGAGTGAAGTGCACGAACTCTTCTGGAACATTTCCAATTAATCTTTAGTTCTTAGGACGAAGGAGGCTTTTCGTGAACTTCCCACCTCAATGAAGTCGATGTAAAACACTTCGACAGCAAAATCTGCAAATCCTCTTCGTCTACTCGATTCCTCTAGGCTACACATTCTACGAATATTCCTCTCCATCTGGGTCGTTGAACAAGATTTCAGATTTCAGTTTTTTGCACTATTCGAAAAAGTTGCTACAGAAATTACAATACATTACAAAAGTAAGAAAAAATAAAACAACAAAATGGTAATTCCAGTTTACAGTTCTCGGTGTGTATGACAACATTTTGAGTAGAAAAGTACTTAATGCATGGTTCAATTCTACCTGTTACCATCCCCCCCCCGGGCATACCCCCGGGGATTTGCAATTTTTTTCTCACTTGGCAGTCTATTCCCCACCCCCGGGCACGCAGAAAGAGACAATTCCCCACCCCCGGGACTCCTCATCGACCACCAATACGTTGTTTTGTAGCAAAACCAGACGTTTTGGCAAGAACTTCAACTATTTTTTAGAGTTTATTGAACGAAGGACACTATATAACAAAAACATGAACACTATATTTGAAAAAGAAAACTGAAGATAAAGCTCCAACTGCACTGGCATACGGCTAGCAAGTAAAGAAATGTTCTTTGCCACGTGTTTTATTCTAAATCTAGCGCATACGCACAAGAGGCCCGTGAACAAACTGATGGCAGCATTTTACCGAGGGGCTTTCTTAGCTTGTTTCATAAGAACACTGGACTGAGATCTCTGTTTAATATTAAGCCGTGCGTCCGTTTTTATATAAAGTCTATTTTATAAGTCGTCTTACATTTTTATACATAAATACGCTGAACAAATATTTCTTTGTTTGTTACGGACGCCATCCATCCGTGCATCAATGCGGGCACATTCGTTTAACAATTTATAATAATAAAGGTACCTTCGAATACAAATTTTAATTTTGAGAGTTTATTCTTCTTTAAACAGTCTGCTACAAATTCTAGAGATTTTGCCCGGGAATAGGCGGTCTTCATCCGCGCGGTCCAGCGCCATCGTGTCAACCGAGAAGTGACGTACTTTACAAGAACAGCAAGAAGTTATTTTTTTTAATTTGCCCCGCCCCCCTCCCCCCGGGACAAGACCGCTTCAAACAATTCCCCACCCCCGGGCCTGAAGGGCTGGACTTGTCCCCTGGGTTGCCCGGGGGGGGCATGGTAACACGTAAAATTGAACCATGCATAACTTCCACGACAACAGTGTCAGTATTGCACGAGAGCGCCGTTTCTTCCGCCAAGCATTCTCGTCCCCAGAGCCCACGATCCTTTTGGTCTGCGCCAAGGATCGAGATCTCTGGCAGGGACCGAAGCAGGAAGTCTGCGAATCACGGACTTCCGGCTTTTGTGCGCAGCCTCAGAAATTTGAACAATAACGGTTACTATCGGTTACAAAAATGGGCAGCTATTGCGCTTGCGCGTTACCTGGCCCCTGCCAGAGGTCTCGATCCTTGGCGCAGACCAAAAGGATCGTGGGCTCTGGGGACGAGAATGTCCGCCAAGTTGTTTGTATCAGAGAAATACGCATGTCCTGTAGACTTTTAGCTTTAGACGCACCGCTGTACACAAATATCGTTGACCGCAAATCGAGACCATTCGGGGGAAAATAAAACATGATGGCTAAACATGCTAAAACTTGACACGAACAAGGTGCTTAAACAATTTTTTTATGTCTCAACCCCAGTAAATAAGTGATGTCTCGACTGGTCATGGTTACAAAATATTTATTCCATTCCCATTTTGGACATTTTTTCTCCCATTCCCAGCGACCAAATCCCAGTCCCAGTGACCTAAATCCCATTTTCCCAGGACAAAAACAGGCCAATGCCAGTTCTCATTTTACCCCTTCAGGACCCTCTCTTTTGGCACATTTGACACTATAAAATTAAGCCAATGAAGTCATGGCATCAAAACAGGCTTTTAGTCACAGCTCATCTGAGGGTCCTTTGGAAGAGCTGTTGTGGGAGACATTTTTGGAACATCTGCCTGGTATATTTGTAGGGCCGATTATTCACAATACGTTTAAACACGTTTTTAAAAAACTACGCCTTATCTCGAAATTGAATTAATTAACTCTACTGCGTTAGCATTACTTACCGTAAAGAACGTCACGTTTAGAAGCCGTACAAGACTAGAAACCTAACTAACAACTTACACTGACCTTCTTATGAGTGGATTATGTCTTACTTTAAATGCTCTCAAACCAGGTCTTAATAATGATGATGATGATGATGATGATGATGATAATGTGGGGGACAGAGGAAGCCTCATAGTACTCTTTTTCCCAGGATCCTTCCTGTATCCGTGAGGAGAGACGGGAGTAAGGGCACTGAGAGCAAGGTTGACTTCAAGACAAGAGCTTTCCCATCCATGGTTAGGAAACAGACAGAGAGCCCTCATATCAAATTGTTATTTGGTACCTTTACTCGAATGGCAACCACTTTGATAATTAAATATTTGCAGTAAGATAGTGCAGGGTCTGGGCAACTAACAGAGGGTCAAATTTCCCTAACAGGAGCGTTTTGAGTACATGCCAAGAATACTAAAATGTCCCTTGCCAGTAGAGTTCAATACGATTTCTGAAGGTCACTTGGTTCCAGACCTCCCATTAAAACTGGCTCCAGACCTGCTGTTCAAATCTCTCTCCGGCCTGACCTGCTGCTGTAAATCAAGGAAGCGGGGGGGGGGGAGCGGTGGGAGGGGGGTAGGTACCCAGGCTTAAAAGGGACAGGATGGTGCAAAGGCATAGTTTAATTAATGTTCACAATTTTGGTGTTCAAGGGATTTAAAAATTTTGTGCTTTTTTTGGGGGGGGGGGGGTGGGGTATAGCTTGTTCTAGGCTCTCAGATGGTAGAAGCAGCACGAAAACTAGAAAGTGAACATGAAAATAGAACGTGCAGGATCTGGAGAAAAGGTCTCGTCTATTCCTAGCCTCCATGTGTTTTTTGCACTCGTTTTCTTGCACTTTCCCACTGTCTCAGAGCCTGGAACAGGCTAGTTGGGGTAGAGACCTTTTAGCACTGCCTCATTCCCAGGCACATTCTAGCTGATATGAGATTGACTGAGGGCAAGGGAGCATGGGAAGGTGAAGGAGAGACTGCATCCCATTTTTCCAATTGACCCTTCCCAAGGTCCTTTGCGTCAATGCAGAACTTTCCAATGTTCTATTGCACGAGCTACTCATCGGCCTCTTCTTTCTGCTTTTTTCCAACACATTTGAGATGCGTGGGTACGAGACAGCTTTTATCAGGTAGTTTTTTGGTTCGGGATGAATACTAGCTGTATTAAAATCAGAAAATGAAAAACATGGTATTTTTGGGTTTAGGGCTCAAGGGTACATTTTATATGATTAGTTAGGGAAAATGGGTAGTTCTTGGCTAATACATTATGCACATGCCTTCATTGATATCTCTGCAGTACAAGTGGCTAGAAGCAGGTAGCCGCAATTATTGCTGGCAACTACAGTGAAGATGGTTGGCTACTTTGAATTTGAAGGTGACTTAAAGACAACAGGCACTGGAGAATTTCTTTTGGTTATGGCCAGCTACTTCACCTGAGAAGCCCGCTTCTTCAAGGCTTAATGACAGCCCTGAATTCTAAAGTGGCTGAGCAACCAACACGATGACCATTATACAATCAAAACTTACAAATTGCTTTCATCAGTTCATACAGCATTGGACAGCAATGCAAAATAATCTGACACAAATGCAGCCATTAAATGTTCTTAGCCTTGTTTAAAAAAGTTGGTCCTGACATAACATACATCCTATTTTCATGTAAATTATTATTCTGAAAAAAACTAACTTTGCAAAGTACAAACGTGTGACCATTTTAAATTAATTTACATCTTTCGTATGAACAAATACTTGACCAGAATTTAACCCTTTGAGCTCTAGAAACAAATGCATATTATCCTCACTGTTTTCCATATATGGTATTTCTTATAGTAATGGCTGGGAGAACTTGCTTTAACATCAAGACAATTCATATTTTGTGATCACTAATTCCTTTAGTCTCATGACCTGTATGTTTTTGATCAAGTAGTGATACTGTAAGAAGAAATTAGATGTTTATCTCTATTGGGGCTTAAAGGGTTAAACAATTGCTTCCAGGCAGCCCCACTAAAGATCACTTCTTGTGGTTTTAAGCCCTGGCAGGGGGGGGGGTACTCCCTTGCATGGCTTATACGGGGATGTGCCGCTCGACAGGGTATGGATTTTGGCCTCTTTGTCCTAAACAGGGTGTATAATTTTAATGTGTCTGTCCTAAACAGGGTGTGTATTTTGTCATTTGTCCTAAATATGGTCCTAAAATGAAGGGTGTTGTCCTAAACAGGTTAGGCATTTTCGGGTATTTTAGGATTTTTCTTGTCCTAAACAGGGTCAGGGTTTCAAACCCTCAGTGGTAGCTCTATACCACACATGGGTCAAGTGCTCCCCCCCCTCTGCCAGGTTTAATTTAAAGTAGGTTTCCAACAAGGAAGCTATCCTTAAATTCTGTTTGGATAGTTGTCCACACAAAAGTATACGGAAAATTAGAAGTTGTCACACTTTTGTGCTTCAGTTTTTATTCTGCCACATGCCTATTCATCATCATCCTCACTGTCAGAGTCTTTAACATATGCTTGCCGTAATGAACTTGTCATGACATCATGAATTTTATTTTTCTTTCGAGGGTCTTCTTCTAGGTCGGTTTTAACTGCACCAGCTTCTGCCAACATCCACTCTAACTCTGTAGACAATGATTACAAGGCATAATACATGTATCAATAAAGGGATTGTTTTATTTGACAACATTTCCTCTAAGCACAGTAACTTGCAAATTTTTCTGCGGTACTATTGTACAAAGCAGTTCTATCTTTTACATCATTATTTTGCGGATGAAATCCTGATGTGTAACCATTCACATGAAAGCTACTGAACAACACTTCCTGTGGCGCTGTTTACAATGCTGTACAGATGATTGTCACTTTTGACTTAATCTGCAGACAAAATCAGTACTCTCTTTTGATGTTGTTTACTATCCTCTACAAAATGGTTCGATAGTTTGAGTCTGTGGACAAGATTCTTAATTGTAAACATTCAAACGAAGGCTATTTATCTGACAACAGTTCTTTCCTGTGGTACTGGTAATTATGCCACATACAGCATAATAATCGAAATTGAGTTCGTGGATGAAAACCAGAAGTGTGACCACTAAATCAAGAGGTAACGGGCTGTAAACTCCAATTTTAGAATTTTAAAAGAGGTTTTTCAAATTGACACTTTAAGACATAGCTTACCATCAATCTTCAGATTCATTCCTCTAAACACAAGAGGTCCTACAAACTGCTTCTTCATATCTTCTTCGCAGTAGATGAATATCGTTGGTAGATGTTTGTCAGGGTAGTTTGGTATACATGTCGTTGACACACTTTTTAAGAATTTTGTACTGGGAAACTTCTTTGCAAGGTGGCTGAGATATTGGTTTATTAATGAACACAGTGGAATACTATTTTAAGTTAAGGATTTATCCACAAAACAAATACAGGTTGCTCCTTTCTACATCCTTGTGAGCTCAGGGAGGGTACTCCCATGTATAACCTATATAGGTATGTGTCACTATGAAGGGTATGGTTAAATAAAAATTAATATTCAAGCAGTTTGGTCTGGGATAGGGTATAGAAATCGGGAGTTTTGCTCCAGAATAGGATATCAATTACTGGGAAACTGATAAGTGGTGTGAAAACTTTAGTCCAAAATAGGATTTGAAAAACTTGGAAATAAATGTAAATTTAATTACATCAACTTCTTTGATCGAAAGATGGTTTTTCCATTGAAAAACACTATGTGGTTGTATTTCTGATAAATAGCTGGAAGATAGCTTGTCTGGGATAAAGTAGGAATTTTTGGCATCTAGTGTTGCAAAATGGAGCTGAAAGTGGTTTAGGTATAGGGTAAGGGTTCCAGAGTCCAAGTGGAACACCCCCACCAAACATTTTCCGAGTAACTCCCCCGGGCTTCTGAGGACTGTCCATTCCAGCACATTGATTGTCTAAGTTGTGAGGGGATGTTTTGCCTTATCAAGAACTAATTCAGTGGCAAGCTGTTTTGTAAGGACTGGATCTCAGGCCTTAGTCAGTGGATTGAACATCATCCAATATCAAAATCAATTTTCTCCTCACTGTTCTCCATATATTTCTTATTTTTGTGTAAACATCAAGATGTTTCTATCTTTGGTGACCACCTTCTCCATTCTCATGTTCCGTATGTTTGATCAAGTAGTGATACTGTAAGGAGAAGTTAGATGCTTTTCACCATTTGGGGCTTCAAGGGTTAAAAACAACTCTTTCTGGCACAACATTATCTTTGATGGCAATCAAAAACTTTGATCAACACAATTCAGCATCAATGTTTGATCCAAATGGCTGGAGCATTATCATGACTTAGAGTATACTACATCTACTGGCTAGTTAACTTGTAATTAGATGCTGCTTTTTTGCAAAATTTGGCACAAGCAAGAAACTTCCCTCAATCATGGGAACTTAGAGTAGGCCTACTTTGTGAAGTACTGTGGAGTCATGCATATCGTCCTTCAGTCTTGATTTTAGTGAGAAAGCATACTTCAAGCCTGTGGAACAATGTCGATTACAATTTACAGTTAAATAGCTGGGAACAAAACTGTGTTATGTCAAAAATTTTAGGTCATTTTGGTTTTTGATCAGATTTGCTTCATCTTTTGTATCTGACCTCACAGAAAGGATACCCAGATTTGTAAAGATGTAGTACTACCCATACTCCTTTGCCAGCATTGTTGACTTCATCTACATAGTCCTGTGCAGAGATTTCCCTAACATCACCAAACTTTGAGGCTTGTTGGTGTTTTTGAATTTCTGCCATTCTTTGTTGCCTTTGAGAAATAAAACACAACGTTGGTCAAACAGTAAAATAAGTTTGTTTGTTTGTTTGTTTTTCTAAACCAAAGCATTGAACAAAACAGAAAGCTTATCCGTAGACTACGAGCAGTCGTCCTATTTTCCTCAGATCCTATGCGCGAATGGAAATGAATAAATTATGCAAAACAGGGGCTTGCGGCGTTGCCGCTCGCCACTCACGCCTTACTCACCAACCTCGCTAAACTTAGAAGAAGAAAGAGACTGCTCGCAGTCTTGCTTATCCGTGTCTTGAAAGCTATATTCCATGCGAATCATGCTGAAGAAATGCCAAGACATTTGAAATTAAGGCTGAAGGTCCACATGGGTTTGGTCCAACCGGGCTGATGTAACCAACCAGAAAATTTCCGGATTTATTGTTCCATTTGCCACATGAAATTTTTGAAATTTCAAACTGGAATTTCATTCCATTTAGTTTCGGACAGAATTTACAACAGAGAGGTACTGGAAATCAAAATTTTTTCAAATGGAACAGTAATTTCATAATTTTCCGGTTGTTCCGCTTTTCTGGAATGTTAGGACAACCTGGCAAGGTATACCCAAAATTCTGGCATTTTAGCCCGGAAAATTTCTGTTCCATTCACCTTCCCACCCTGAATTTCCGGAATTTCTGGTTGAATGGAAAGCGCCCATTTTTCTGGCATGATGTAATTAGGAACACAAGTATTCCTACCTCCCAGATGAAATACTAGTCAATCACAGTTCCCCTCCCCTCCCCCTGGTAAGTTCATGATTTTAATATGACCAATTTCAGACATCTGCGGACAAAGGGTTTTTCATCCCCTGTCCAGCCCCTGATCGCAAGATGACCCAAGATCTACAACACTCAAATTTGATGAATGAATTTGTACTCACAGTCATTTCGCATGTCCTCAGATAACACTTTTCCTGAATTCAATGTTTATAACTAGGACAGAAACACCGTTTACTTCAGGCATCACATCTTTGTTTAAAGACATTTGCGATGACTGTGAGCTGAAATGCATTCATCACAAGTTCCCCCAACAGGAACATTTCTCTTTGCCTGCAATAACAGATGGGCCTGTTGACAAGAAGCCTTCTAAGCAGGAGGCCCCTAGCCTCCATTTTCTGGTATATTAGTTTAGTTGAGATGAAAACTTGTGAGTGGAACTGGTTTGTTTTTCAGTCGGATGCAGTCAACTGGGAAATGCTCTTCCATTGGTGACCTAAATTTTTAGAATGGAAAGTAGCTAGGGATTCACAAAGAATGCAGCTTAGAGTTTCCTGCTCCAAATTATCCCCTTTTAAAGGTGACAGAAAAAATCTCCAACAAGTAATAACCAAAAAAATGCAGACGAATTACATTTTTAAAAAGTCAAACTAAAAATTGTATCTAGAAATATCAATGAGTTAATCAACATTTCCTTATATGGTCAAATCAGTAACATCCTATTCCCATAAAGATCACCTCTACAAAAACTCTTCCCAAACATTTTTCTTACCTATATTGTAAAAGAACTCGCTCATCTTCCTCATCTTCTAGTTCTTCCAGCTCTTCTAAAGTCATGTCTTCATAAGCCTTTACAACATTCATTCCGGTCTTTTTCTGAACCGTTTCTTCTACCATGTTTACAAGCTGATCCTCGGTGACTTCGCCTTCTTTTGCCGGCAAAATTCCATGCCGACGCAAGGCATCGTTCCATTCTGTATCTTCGTTAGGGTTCTGCATTGTTAAATTTATCAATCTTGATAAAATAAAGTAGGATAAAATAAAAATACTGTGAAATTTCCTCCCTTTTGATTCATCTGACGACTCTGACGACTCCGACGACTGACTTGACCGCTGCGGTCAGCAGTTGGCAATGTTGCGGGTTTGTATGTTGTGTAAGCCAAATGCAAATATCCAAGTGGGAACGAAAGGAGACCACTGATGACGTAAATTAGGAGGGACCGCCTCTTTTTCTGAACGCTGGAAGAGAATAGCCTCCTAAACGTCTGCATTGGAGGTTAGAAAGCGAAGGGTTTGTTGATTTTGAGATCGTAATTATATGACATGGACCAGTCTTTCTTATGATTTTCTTGTGCTGGTGTGCATAAGGGTGTATAGCTGTTTAGAAAAGTAGCAATTATCGTTTTAACTTTCTTCAGAGTTCGCATTACGAGGCGCAAAGGAAAGATTAAGCTTAAGGGAAAACGATTTTTATGTGCTAATGGGAGTGGAAGAGAGGTCGCACCCTCTTTCTCTTATCCTCTTTCTCTCGCTGTACGCGTTGGTTCTAATTTTTGAATCTGTGACAAGGTTGTTGTAACTTTTGAGCCTGTGGATGAAATCCTTACGTGTGACCGTTTAAATGAAAGCTACTGAGCAGTACTTTCCTGTGGTGCTGTTTATTTTGCTGTACAGGGTGGTTCTACCTTTTGAATCTGTGGATGAATCCTAAAGTGTGACGATTCAAATGAAAGCTACTGAACAGTACTTTCCTATGGTGCTGTTTATTATGCCGTCCGATAGTAGTAGTAGTAGTAGTCAACCTTTCACCTTGAACACGGTATTTCTATTCAGGTGCGAATTTTTTACAATAAGATAAAAACGCTAACTACACAAAACCTGCTTCACAAAAATGCCGTGTATAATTCATTTAGAGAGTTTGATTGTTTTATCTCACGGGGCAAGCTATTCCATAACACAGCCCCGCTATAGCTAAAACTTCGTTTACAATAATTAGGCTGAACAAGGTGGTTTTCAGAGTTGTTTCGTATTAGAGTGCGGTCACGTCTCACTGCGCGCATAAAAAATTATCTAAGAAACTTTGTATTTTCTGCTAGTGTGTTTGCTCTACTAGAATTGGCCTGTCTTTTTCTTGTGAACTTGTCCGGAAAAAAATCATCTTACTGGTCCTCACCACTGAGGCCTCTCGTGGAGTACTCTTCAACCTTTCAAGTCAAGTAAAGCGTTAACAGCACATGCCAAAAAAGAATATATATATATATATATATCTATCGTTAATTGAAAAGATCCTCGGTAAATGTAGCTATGACATTGCCCATGACTACTCAGATATCACTGTTAAAATTTAAAGATCGGAAATTGTATTTAACACCTTCAGTGAACCGATCACGAAAGGATTTCTTTCAAAATAATTATCAGACGACGTTTGAAATAAAGGAACCAATCTCGATCCAGCACTAAGGTTTAGACACTAAGAAATTTTAACAGATCCAAGTAAGCTCTGGTTGAGTTCTGGGCGCAAAATTATTAATGAACTATTATAAAACATGAAAACAAAATTAAAGATAAGATGGAGGAAACTTGTTAAAGGCTGACGGATATTCGTAAAGGAAATTATTATTTTACCCGTTAAGTGCTCTTCACTGATGCTTTTTTACGATTTCTAAGTTCAATAGTTCAACTATTGAAGTTAATCACGATAGGATTCAGTCACGAACACAGTCCAAACATCGTACAACCTTTGGAACGAACAGGAAACAATTATGTGGTCTTCTCAGAATACTAAGATAACAGTGAAAAACTCTAACAAGAAAGTCACGAAAGAAGTCCATTTTAAGATACACAAGATCAATTTTATTTAATATGAGGAAACTTAACATGTATTCAGTCTGTTGAACAAAACTAAAAGAAGACAAGCGCCAATTAGTCTGTGGAGAATGCTACTACTCCTAATGAATGCAACAAGAAAATCACGAAAGAAGTCTATTACGAAAGTTCTAGGGAATTAATCACCCTCCTTTTGACCCCAACAGGAAACAGTAAGAAAAAAATTGATTAGGATCACGCCCTTTTTATCTCAGTGTAAAATGTACGTGGTTGTGACTTTTTTCAGGTATGAAGTGTGGCCATTTAACTGAATTCTATCACGGACAGGTATTTTCTGTAATACTGCCGTTTATAATGATTTACATGACCGCAATTTCAAACTTTTAAGTCCGTGAATAAAAATTTAAAGTGTGGCCGATCAAATCGAGTTTGTGAACGACGCTCGAGCCCTGTGGCACTATTGAGGCTCTATGCCATGACCGGCTATTCACAGTGCTTCATGGGTGGTTCTAAGTTTTGGGTATGTGGATGAAATCCTCCAGTATGACCATTCAAATGAAAGCCTTAGTGAGCAGAGTTTTACTAAAACCTATGATGGTAGGTCTTCTTTCATGTGTTGTCTCAGTTTAATTTTACTGATCATTTTTCACTTCTTTCTTTTAATGATGATTTAGACGATCCAGTGACGATCATTAAACATTCATTGAGCAGTACTTTCCTAGATCCTGTGGCCTGTTCATGGTGCCATACCGGTGGTTCTAGATTTTGAATGCGTGGACGACATCCTAGGGTGTGACCATGCGATTAAAAGATTTTAAGCAGTACTTAACTAAGCGTGTGCGAACAAAATCCTGAAGTATTACTACTAAAATATAATCTCTTCTTTCATGTGTTTACTTGAAATTGTCTTTTAATTTTAATATCATCTTACACTCCTTTTCACTCTCTTGTGACTTAAGCCAGAGAGGAATTCACACGGAATTATCCTTCCCAAATTCCCAAGCCAATCAAGCTATAACCAACGAGAGGAAAATGCAAATAAACTGTAACCATTCACAGTGTTTTCCCTAGGCTTGGATAAATTCTGCTGGCAGAATTTCGAGCAGAATAAGCGATTTTTGAGGCGAGCATTCTGCCAGCAGACTAAGGCATTTTCCAGCAGAATTTGAGCTGAACTGACCGAGAATCAGTGACACTAATGATATGCATAACATTGGAAGAAAAAATGAAAACTAAATGAATACAAAAAATACAAAAATAATTACACAGTCTTTATGCATTTGTTTGATGTTCCTTTTTGTAAGATGCTAATAAAAAATTTACTGTTACGCATAATGAATATTCAATTAGCATTTATGGTTAGGCCCAGGCTCCCTTCCATATCCCGAATATGGTACTCGGTACCCGCGGGTATCGAGCAGAATTCGAGCAGAATAAGGGTGTTCGAGCAGAATTTCGAACAGAATAAGTGATTTTTATGAGCACTGCCGGCAAGCAGAATAAGCCATTTTACGAGCAGAATTTATCCAAGCCTAGTTTTCCCCCTATGTTGCAGTTTGTTTTTTAGGTATTTCAGCAAAACAAAGTCCAGTTTGTGATTTTTCTCAAATTTTTATTTGGACACTCTATGAAAATTCTCCTTTTACACACTGTGCTGTGCATGTGTTTTCAGTAATTAGTCTACAGCTTGAACATAATGTTATTACACTGAGTGGATCTCAGAATATTGATACCAAAGGTACGGTCATCGCGTGACTCACTGCACGAAGGCCAAGATGTGGAAATTTGATACAAAAATTTTACGAAAATTTCTTTTTTATGCCTGATTCGTTCGATCGACCAGAATACGTTTGAGGCTGTCCAAAAAAAGACCCTTAGACTGGTCCACCTCTCGCAGAATAAGTATTCTCTCTTTGCAGCGTGTTATAGAGCAGAACATGTGAAAAAATAGTATTATCGGTGCAAAAAATCTGCAGTAAATGACATTGTTCATGACTAGACAGACATCATTGTTGAAATTTAAAGTGGAAATGGCATTTAACACTTGGCCGATCACGAAAGGATTTCTTTTAAAATAATCAACACGCGACGTTTGCAAGAAAGCAATCTCACCGAATATGCTCGGACATTTTAAATTTTAAGTGTTATAAAACGCTTATAAATTTTCACAGATTAGAGGTAAAACTCTAAATGTTTGTTTTGATGCTATAATCCTAGAAAAAAGAACTTTCTGTAAGTATGAAGAACCGAAAATTAATGATCTGTGATAAGAAAGATGAGATAAAGGAAATCTGTTAAAAGCCGACCATATTATTTTACCCACAAGGAGCTCTTCAATGTTGCCTTACTCTGATTACTAGGTTCAATAGTTCAACTAAGGTGATCACGAAAAAGATCAGTCATGTAAGGTAAACTGGTGCGAAATTCACATACAGTAATGTAAGTGTAAGGGCTGTGGTGGCGCATATTGTGAAGTCAAATGTATGTCGACTACACATTGCTTTCCATTTTAAAACTCCAGCCGATCAGTTATTAATATAAGAGGTGCACTTTCTTTCACCTGGAATTAAGGTGTTCGGGGATGTCTCCCGAATTAATAGTGAAAGTACCCCAGAGTTATCGGGGCTTACCCCTGGGAACCTTATTTCAAACTTAATTTCTAAAATTTTGGCCCCCTGTCAGGCCAAAACGGCAAAGATGTCTACCCTATTTTTACGACCAGAAGGCACACAACAACGGAAAAATGCTCAAAATATAAACCAAATTTCAGACTAAAACGCGGCTAAAAAACACACCCTTTACAGAGCCGCATAAACAATACTGAATAGTTAGTAAGGGAGCATCTTTTCCTCTCCCCCCCTCCCACTACACCGGGTGTTTTTTGGGGGCTAACTGACAGAACTAGAGATGGGCAAACAGAGATGACCCACAGGAATTTTCCACCAAATTTGTTGCGGTGAAGCTGGTGTCTCGAGTAAGTGTTACGACCTGTCCTGGTGTTTAACTTACAGGGAACATTCTTTTTAGTTCAGAATACTGACAGAACAGTGAACAACTACGCTAACATGAAAGTCACGGAAGAATTTGATTATAAAAATACACAAAATAAATTTAGTTACGAGGAAGCTTTACATGTGGTCAATCTGTTGATCGAAATCAAAAGGAGACAATCAGTCCACGGAGAATACTGGTACCAAAAAAAAAAATCACGAAAGAATGCAATTACAAAAAAGCTAAGAACCTGTAAATCCCCCTTTGACCCCAACAGGAAACGATAAGTATTGAATTGATTAGGATCACGCCCTTTTTATACTGCAAAATGTGGCTCTAAGTGTTGAGTCAAAAGTGTGATCATTTCACAAAAGCTTTTTTTTTTAACCTGGACCATTTATTTCCTGTGATACTGTTTATGCTAATGTACATGGCTAACTTTTGAGCTTGTGGATAAAATCCTAACGTGTGACCATTCAAATGAAAGCTACTGAGCAGTACTTTCCTGTGGTGCTGTTTATTATGCTGTATAAGGTGCTTCTAACTTTTGAGTCTGTGGGTGAAATCCTAAAGTGTGACCATCGTAATGAGAGCTACTGAGCAGCACTTTCCTGTGGAACTGTTTATTATGCGAAACAAGATATTTCTAGCGTTTGAGTCTGTGGATGAGAGCCTAAAGTGTGACCATTCAAATGACTGGTTGTGAGTAACATTTTCCTGTGGCTCTATTCATAGTGCTCCCCGGGTGGTTCTCAGTTTTGA
Source organism: Siderastrea radians (assembly GCA_964017195.1). NCBI lineage: Eukaryota > Metazoa > Cnidaria > Anthozoa > Scleractinia > Rhizangiidae > Siderastrea > Siderastrea radians. Next base: position 31,588,974 of record OZ024898.1, read on the forward strand.
GTATGTGGATGAAAACCTCAAGTATAACCATTTGAATGAAAGTCTTACCCTTACCGAGCGGAACTTTCCTAAAACCTGTTAGGTGTTACTGGGTTGTTCTAAGAGCTAATGTTAAGCCGAGTGGACAAAAAATCCTCAAGTATGGCCATTTAAATGAAAGCTCTTCTTTCATGTGTGGTTTTCAGTTTCACTGATCATTTTTCACTCAGTTCTGTTTTTCAATCATAATCCAGGACGCTAATTGAAAATTTATTTTAAGAAAATCGTATCAGGTGAAAAGAGCACGCAATTGAGAAAAATTACTTTTAATTACTCCTTTCAACTTTGAGTTGAAAGTTGAATTACTCCTCTAGAAATTTTCTTCCCAGTTCTCGCTAACCTGTCTTTTTTCGTCGATTACGTTGTTTCTATTTTTTAATTTCCTGAAGAGCTGAAATCGAGACAGGCTAGTCTCACGAATGACCATGACCTAAAGTCACGTAGAAACGAGAAGTTCCTCTATAAAGGAACCTGCTTCCAAACGGAAGAGTTAAAAAAGTAGATGTGACATTGATGGACAGCTAAAGCCGATTTGATAGTTTTGTACGCGTTATATTCCTTACCACGCGCTTTCACTAACAACAACTAAAAGCAACAGCCGGCTCAGATAAAATTATAATTTTTTTTTCCGTGCATGATACCGCATTGAACGTGCCTCAAGTCTATACAATGTTGGCAAAGAGACTGTTTTTATCAGACTCTGCGACTTCCTTCGAGGGCAAAGATCAACTGGACTGAGCACATGTTGCCTTTGGCTCTTCGAAACATGTCAGAAGTACGCATGCGTCAAAGTCACGAGCCCAATCTGCCCGTTTCTCTGACTGGGGGCAACGACGTAATTTTTGGAAGAGATTTACAGCATTATATTTGCCGATCCGCTTCCTTTATTAAATCTTTAGAAAACCACAAAGCAGAGAATTTTGCATTTATCAGAATTATCCTAACTCTTAAGTAAGGGGAAGTGTTTAATGGACGCCAGAAAAACGGAGTAATATTAAATGTCTTTTGTACATCACTTCAGGTCTATAAAATGATTTCTTTGTGCTTGGTTACTATTGTCGAGTTTTCATTTATCAATGACATTTTTCAACAGAGTGTAATTTTTTAATGCTAATGTTTTAATTAAATTTATACTGATCGCATACTCTGGAATCTGTTTGGGTTTTGGTGAACTTTTCTGCGGTTGTATTAAGTTCGTTAGCAATTAGCGAAAGGTGATAAGCGTTTCACAGTTTGTCCGGATGGTGTCAAGCTTGAAGAAATATTAGTACGTCAAGGTTGTGACGAAATGCACCGACTTGCAGAGATATAATGGAATTTTCAAACGGTGTGGTAATTGAACCCCCCCATTTTCGGCCGCGATTGTTACGATAAATTTCACACAATCAGGCTCTATTCAGAAACCAGCGCAATACTTAGAAACTCCAACAATGAATGATATTCGATACATGCATTCTCCTATTATGCAAGTCAGCAAAAATAAATTTAACGCTCCAAAATGTCTTCTTGTGATTTTCTATGCAGGGCATCTGCAAAACTTCAGCCAAACCTGGGAACTTGCCACCATAAACTACAATCACGTATGCACGACCTTGTTTGGCTTCAATTCAACTCAGCAGCAAGAGCTTTTAACGAAATATAAGAGGTCATCAAATCTTCAAGTTTCTAATCTTTTACAATCTATTATATATAAAGGGTCACATACCGGAATTTAGGCCGTTTACCTATACCCCCGTCGAGCAATCAAATTATCAAATATTTACATTTACTAAACTTCTAACAAGTCTTTTCAGGATGACAACCGGTTTTAAGTGATATTTCCTGTCAACGCAAGCAGATTATGAAGGCTTAATCAGGTCTTGCGTTCTTTTGAAAATTCCCAAAGGGGCTATCACTTTGCAGGAAATTACGTCAATCCAGTTACAACATACCACCTTTTATCTTCATATAAATGTTTCTTTTACGAAAGGATATTCAGTTTACAAACATTGGTCGCTCCGTTCAGAAGCTCCTCCTTGATTCCGTAAACACTTGACGAAGCACAAGCGATTATTCAAACATGACAGAGGGAACAGGAATAGCTCTTGAATCTTCCCAAGCAAGACACAGCCGCGATTCCCAAATGACTGGATCCCGAATCACAAGATTGTATTCCTTCCACGAGGTTGCGCTGGAGTTCAGTATCGTTGTGATAGTTTTGGGATGTTTTTTCCTGATTTCTTTGTGCTCAAGATTACTCAAGCAAAACAGTGGTTGCAAATGTCTGCCAGAACTTTGCTTTTAGATCCAGAGCGAGTTAAGCTGTCTTGACGCAATAGAAAAAACAGTCTCTAGTGTTTACGAAACGAGAGCACGTGTGATCGGATCGGAGTCAACAGAGGAAGAACTTTTGAATGCGAAGGCATGCAGTTCACAGGATATAAAGCTTTCAGCGTGCTTGCAAAGAGGACAATCCAAAACCAAAAACAGACCCGCAGATGTGCCGTGTACCACGAGAGAAGAACAATGTAATTTTTGGAGTTTTAAAATTTGAAGAGGACATTTATCGTTTGAGAAGTCGTGTGAATTGTACTCACATTTTCCTGAAGCATTGTACTGTGCCCATTGTTGACATGTAACACCGGGCGATAGTGTAAGAGAAAGCTTTTGTTAGCTTACAACGCCATAACATTTCGCCATATTTTCCATACCAAAGCCGTATTTATATTAAATATAACCGGCTTTAGCCGCCTAAAGTACTGTATTGTCCAATGGACAAAGAACGAGCTGTCGCGGCCATTTAAGTAAATTATTGCGTTTTGCTTGTAGATATTCGGAAACGAATAATGTAAGGAGTTTTTTTATGAAGGGACATTTTATAGTTGTTTTATTTATATAAACTCTGAAATATTCTGTATTAGTATTTAAACAGGAAAAATGAATTAAATTATTTGTTTTGAAACACTGAAGCTGGTTTAATTATAATTTCTTACCTAACCTTACGCCTGTTTGTTCCGTTAGTTATAGCAGCACGTCTCGGTAGACCTAAAAGATTCACAATTTGTGACTTAATTTTGCAGTGTGTATGATTTATTTTTATAATTTTTTTTATAACTACGATTACACATAGGCATTTGTTTGTTGGTTCAAGAAATTCTCAAACAATACAACTAGAAATGTGCCTATAAATCACGGAAGAAGGCGTGATTAAGTTATTTCGTTCGCCACCCTCGTACACGGACGTCCGGTACCGCTAGTTCAGTGACGTAGCATAGCAGTATAGCAACTGAATGGTTTCGCACTGATTTCTACTGACCTCCCAGGTGCAACTAAGGAACAAGTAAACGACAAAGCATATTTAGGGGGAAAATGGAGAAAATATAATTGCGAAAAAATGCAGCAAAGAAATAATCGATACCACAGAAAAGTGCCTCTCAACCGGTTTTTATTTGAGCGGGTCACACCTATCTTGTCTTTACCCACGGAACCACTTTGTACAGCTAGGAAAACAGTGCGACCGGAAAGAACTGTTCAGCAGTTTTTATTTGAATGGTCACGCTTAAAGATTTCTACCCCTCAGACTTGAAAGTTCATGAACAGCACCACAGGAAAGTACGGCTCAATAGCTTTCATTTGAATGCTTGCACTTTAGGATTTCATCCACCGACTCAAAAGTTAGAACCACCTTGTACAGCATAGCACCACAGGAAAGGTCTGCTCAACAGCTTCTATTGAAAAATAGACCATAGGATTTCATCCACAGACTCAAAAGTAAGAAGCGCCTTGTACAGCATAGTAAACAGCATCACATGAAAGTACTGCTCAGTAGCTAATAGGCTTCTATCACACTTTAGGATTTCATCCACAGACTCAAAAGTGAGAACCACCTTGTACAGCATAATAAACAGCACCACAGGAAAGTACTGCTCAGTAGCTTTCATTTGAATGGTCACACTTTAGGATTTCATCCACAGACGCAAAAGTTAGAACCACCTTGTACAGCATAATAAACAGCACCACAGGAAAGTACTACTCAGTAGCTTTCATTTGAATGATCACACTTTAGGATTTCATCCACAGACCCAAAATTTAAAACCACCTTGTACAAAAAATAAACTGTTTCAGAGGTAAGCCCTGCACAAAGGCTTCCAGTTAAATGGTCTCACTTCTAGATTGTTATTATTTATTGTTACTTCAATTAAACTATCATAGTTATAGATTCGTAATTTATTTAACTCATAGTTTTTGTTTTAGTTGTTTCTGTATATCTTTATATTAGTTTTATTATATGTAATTTAGTAAGAGGACCCTTCTGTAAAGCACTTTCGAGTGAAGTAGGTATCCTCAATAAAGATTGTTTTAATTGATAATAACTTAAGGATTTCATTTCACACGTTCCAACATCACCACAGATATTCTAAAACAACGATTTTCCGACAATTTTAAGCTGTTTCTCATGACCTTACTGTATTGTTAAGTCAAGCGGTAAATTATATCGCATTTTCTACACTTAACTCTTCCAAGAAACGATCAAGTTAAATTTCCAATGTAACTTCCTTTACATTCTGAAGTCAAAAGGAACACGGAAATACGATGTTCCCGTTGCAGTTTAGAATACCCGCGCGGATTTATGAACGAATTATTTACAACGAATTATTTACAAAATGCCAGAACAAGTTGTTACACGGTAATATCCCGGGGGTAATATGAACCCGAACTGAGCACCATACAGAAGAAAGTATTGCTCAGTAACAGTTTACATAAAAAATAAAACCACTTCGAGAATCACAATTAACAGAACCACAGAAAAGCACCGCTAAAAATCCTTGATTTTTAACACTAGAGTTGGCTCAAGTTGGCTTTGAAAAAGTAGCGTTTTAATGGTGGAGGGAAAGAACACTAGAAGGTTATTTTACATCACAACCAAATTTTTCACTTACGCAAGTTAACAAGAATCTATTGTAGCTATCATACAGTGAACATCAGCTTTGCAGGTAACAAACTTTGCAACGCTTGTTTACGTTTTACGCTTTATTTCCTCAAACATGAATTCGTATCCTGTTTTTATATGCTCTGCAAATTTCATCTAAATATTTTTTCAGGGAAAAACAACCATGATATTTTCTGTGAATCGACAAGTTTCAGACAATTTCCTTAATTTTCATCCTTATTGAATCTCCGCAAAATGTTCCGTCATTGTTGTAGCTATAAATTTGAAAAACGTGCTCAAATCACGAAGGAAGTGTTTGTAAATATAGGACAGTACGTAGTGATATGATATAAGATTTATTTTGGGATATGTTCCTTTTATGTAACTTAATAACAAAATATGAAGTAATGTAATTCCTACTGACGGAATATATAAATTTTTGTGATAGTCTTGCCCTCCTGGTTATTATTACTATTCCAATGCCTTAAATCAAAATTAAGGGGATAATCCAAAATGATGTAAGCCGCTTTGCAATTTCGTTTCGTCGCTAAAAAGCAGGTCTCTGCTGGGTATTTTAGTAGCATGCCACAAAACCCCTTTTAGTTAATTGTTTTCCTGCCCTTGGGCAGCTACAAAAGCTCTCACCAACCCGAGTATACAATTATAATGTATCATGATTCCTTTCGAATGACCTTCCTTCAGCCATGCCAAACAGCACGACTTTGCCAGATGATTGGAAATTTTGCGGCGCTACTGCCTACAAAAAGAATTCCTGAGAACTTAACAATGATTCTAGAATGTGTGCAAATCTAATCGGAGTTGGCCAAAATTCCCTTTCAATGACCAGTTATTTTGTTAAGCCCTGCAGTAAAGCCGTTTTACAATATATTATTTCGGCAAAAAATTACGTGTTTTCAGTGACATTCAACATGTTTTCGACACTGGAATTATTAAATGTCCTTAATTTTCAACATCAAGAATTTTTCAAACATGTTCTGTAATTGTTACTCAGTTGAGGCTGTAATCTCGTACTGAATGCGCACGTTCACGGGACGAAAGAATATAGGACACGAACAGTTATTTGGCATACAGACTTATTTACTCCCAGCTTCCAACGGTAACAAAATAACCCCGCTTTAAAAGCGATATCGTTTTTTTTTTCGAAAAAATATGGTATTTTTACGAATTTTTTTGCTGTATCAGTAAACTGTATTTCCCTTGGCTATCAGTGAGATCAGTATCATTTCCATCGCGCGTTTGGCAGTTTAATGAAAATTCAGGGGGCAATCCAAAACCAAGCTGCTTTGCAAGCTTACCTTATGTTTTTAAATTCGTTGCGAAAAAACGTTCAATGTCTGAAGGTAAGGTGATATATGAAGCGATGAAAGCCCATTTTCCGTAGTGGCATGATCTTGCCCAAGCTGATTTACACATGTATATAGTTTCCACTCGAGTGACCTTCCTCCAGCCAGTCATGCCAAATTATACACGATTGCCTGATGACCCGCAATTTACACCTACAAAAAGTCCTCGAAGTTGGTCAATTGCTTACGTTGGTGAATACAACATTCATAAAGACCACCTGGCAAAGAAAACTGGAAATTAAAGACTTCATACGAATTTGTCCTTGACTTTTTTAGTGTGCGCGAGCATACCGGCGGGCTTTGCCAAAACTCCTTTCATTGAGTAGGAAGTTCTCCTAGGTTTTTCTTATTCTTTTATATTCGTACTGTAGCTTAGCCAATTGTTACCACAATTAGTATAAGTGACACCTTAATCATTTTTAACATTCGAAGTGCGTTCTTTAAACTATTTTGAGGCCCAAACAATACAAGATAACGTTATAAACCAGAAAAACCCTGCAGGCCACATAGACACTTTAAAAATAACACTCGAGTCAAGGTGAGCCCAACCTAATGTTTACAAAACGACTTTTCTTAAGTAGACTGTCATAGCTAGGTGGTTCTAGAATGGATTCTAACTCATGCATTGCCTCATCTTTGACAGATCTTTGCTTATCATACTCATAAAAAAATTAAAGAATTTAAAATAGTTTTGAGATGAACGCCTCAACAGCACGCTCTTAAGACTTAATTTGGCTGATCCCTTGGAAACAACCATGCCTCGAAAATGCAAATCATTTTTGCTATTTGACATTGAGAATAAAACTTACGTGGCTCTCTGTACGTGGCCAAGCCGAAGTTCATACATTTCATGTCGATCGTGCATAAAAGCAACCTGATTTAAGATAAGGTTTTAGGCGATGAGGAGTGCTGACAAAACTGACTTTCATGGGCGAAACAAAGGGGCAGTGTAAAGCAATCGAAATCTGGTATTGTGATTTGGGATAAAGTTTTTAAAAGGTGCTACCAAAACTTTTCATGACTTTGCTGAAAACAAAGGATAAAGTATAAGGAAATAACAACTGACTCTTCATGACTTTGCTGGAAACAAAAGAACTTTGTTGACTTTGTCAGCTCTAGAATTTCCCTGCTTGGTGAATTTGCTGTAAGCCGGATAAGAGATTTTAGCCAATAGGTCACCTGCGGGGAAGCAAACGAACTGTCAAACCGTCACAGCGTTTTAACCGGCTTTTTCCAACCGCCTTCCCCGCCCCCCCCCCCCTTGACTCAGGCGCAACAATGTAAAAATTTATGTAAACTGCGTTAAGTGTCGTCTTCTGATGATTCTGACTGTTTTAGGGCCTTTTAAATAGATATTTTTGTAATTAAACTAACACAGTTTGATTTGTTCTTTTCTCACAAAAAGAACATTAGCCCACGAATTAGCGTACTGCTCACACAGGAGCGTTCATTTGTAAATTAAAGTTAGAATTAAATCACGTGTATGATTCTAGGTTAGCTTCTCTAGGGGTGAAAAGAGTCAAGTTATTAAACTCGTCCTCAATAACGTATACAAAATAATGTTTGCAGTTATAAGTAAGACGCCGATCATAGTAAAATCCAAAATCGTTTTGCAGGAAATACTGAGTTTAAAGCCGGACATCCCGGAGTTGCTTTAATTATGCCTTCAGCTCTCACAAAGCGCTTGCATCTCGTTTCGATTTTTTCTTCATTCCAGTGTAACAATTAATATATAATTGACCAAGAATGAAAGGGATTACAATTAAAGCTAAGGATTGCGTAAGCTGCGCAAAGTTCATTGAACACAGATGCTCAAACCAAATTAGTGAAAGTATTGTCTATAAATGCATTTAACTTTACAACTGCAAATGAAGATCACAAAAACACCTGTTTTGAAAGATATATTTGAGTTGCGCACCTCATGACAAAACCCTTATTACTGTAAAAAGCAATTTAGCAGTTGATATCGAGACGTAATTCTGGACAAACTGAAAAATAAAGTATTGGTATGAAAAAAAATTATATTATAAAGAGTGGCTTAAAATACTGACCGCGCGTCAAACTAAGATTGTAACAAAGGGTCGTGTTATTAAACAAATTGCGCAAAACCAATGTAAAATTGTAAAAGGCTTTTGACATATCGTATGATGATTTCTCGAAAAGTAATCCTTTGTCAGAGTGAAAATGCGACAAAATACAACATTACTTAAGACATTGCGCAAAAAAATACCCAGCAATAAAACAAGGAATGCAATTAATATTTGTTATTGTTTTCGGTGAGAGCAGACTTCAGTCGTTGACAGTTTTGCGTACAATTAAAAGCATGATTGTGTAATAATCTTCCAGTACAAAACCAGTTTGGGAAACACGCGTAGGTTCTTCCGAATTCCGGTTTACTAAGCCCACGGTTTTGTTTGCAGCAAGGAATCACTAAAGATCGTATTTTCCGTTAATAGAAGCCACAACTTTATAATATAATGTTAAAAGGGAACCACAGCCGGAATGGACAAAACATAAAAATCTGGTTTATTTCAGTTGCCGGGTTCAAGTCGTTTAAGACTAAGGAACAAATCGGCCAATTTATCAGTTTAATTATTTTCCCGTCCTCGGGCATATCTCATCAAAGTGATTTACACATTGACACACACTGTGGTATTATAATCCAACTCCTGTGATCATGACCTTCCTTCAGCCATGCCAAATTTCACGACTCTATCAGATAATTGGAAAGTTTGCCGTATTACTGCCTATGAAGAATTCCTAAAAATTTGACAATGACTTTTCAGTGCGCGTGCAAATGTTGCCAAAACTGCTTTCACTGGTTAGTTATTTTTTATCATAAGACTTATAAGTTTAAACGAAACTTTTTTTTTCAGAAAAAAAAATCATAAAATAAGTATTTTCAGTGACATTCAACATGTTTTGACATCGGAATGTCCTTAATTTTCAACTTCAGGAACATTTCCAAAATGCTCCGTAATTGCTAAAGTTATAAGCTCGTAAAACACGTTCACGGCACGGAAGATTAAAGATGTTCAGGATGCAGTTATCTTACATACAGATTTACTTATTGCTAATGTAATAACAAAAGCACCACCTTTGAAAACAACATTTTCCCTCAGTTTTCAAACTATCGCATTTTATGAGTAGGATTTCCACCGCGCTTTTATTGAAAATTTAGAAGGCAATCCAAAATGCCGAGAGCTGCTTTGCAAGTCGTGGTCAGTCATCGTTATGTCTCCAGTTTCGTTGTGAATAAATGTTCAATATCCGACGGTATGGGGATATTTGAAGTGATGAAAGCCCACTAAATTAATTTCACGCTGTGGGGCCTTGTTACAATGTGTCTTGATTCCATGCGAGTGACCTTCCTTTAGCTAGCCATGCCAAATTTCACGATTGCGTCTGATGACCCGCAATGTACACCAACAAATAGAACTCGGAAGTTCACAGTCGACGATCATGTTGGTGAATAAAGTCTTAATAGAGACCACTTGAAACAGGAAGCTAGAAATAAGAGAATTCACAAGAGCTCGACAATGATTTTTTAACTACGGGCAAATGTAATCTGCGTTTCTAAAATCAATCTTGTGCTCTAGCTTACCCGGTTGTTACCGCAATCATTATCAGTAACATTTCAGACATTCGAAGTGCGTTCTTTGAACTATTTTGAGACCCAAAGCCGTTCAAGATAACGTTATTAATCGCATAATTTCTAAACAAAACCGCCGCTCGATTTAAAAACCTGGACCCCCTGATGATTATCAGTAAACCGCCTCTCACAAGAGGGCTGTCACAGCTCTTTTCATGTAGTATTTCCCCTTATTTCACTGCCTGATTTATTAAAGCGAAATACTTCAAACGTCATTTTCTACTTCCTTAGATTGTTTCAGAGCTTTAAAAACGGATATTGTGTCACCTAACACAGGTTGATCTGTTCGGAGTTTTTAGCTGAAAATTCAGGCCGCAGAAAATTTTAGGAAACAGTCCTATCCGCCGAATTTCCAAGCCGCTAACAGCTCTCCGAAAATGCTAGCTGATCTTATTTTACACTCTAAACGACATATTTGTCCCTTGGAAAGCAACAGGCATTAATCAGTCCCCTTGCTACGAAACTCTGAGGTGAAGTTTCGCCACTGAGAACTCTCTAGTTTTCACTGCAATTAAAACCGAATGTGTCAGGCGACTGGTAGGTCTTACCGAACAGATATTCCCCGAAACGAGCCGTCGGGTGCCCCTGATAAAAGCGACATGATTTAGGATACTGAGGATATGCCAACAAAACTGGCTTTCATGACTGAAACAAAGATACACTGTATACCTACAGCAATCCGTTATTCAGGGGCGCCCAACGAGAAAATTTAAGCAAAACACTTTAAATGTCGTTTTCTGTTTCAGCTCAGATTGTTTCACACAGGTTGATCTGTTCGGAAGGTTTCCAACTGAGGCAAGGGAGTCACCTGCGCGGACGGAAGCGAACCCCTCTCTACAGCGGTTTACACCGTTTTTTCCCCTTTGCTGAGTATGACTAAACTTTTTTTAAAAAAAGGCACCACTCAGGATCATATATCCTAGAGGAGAAAGTTAGAACCACATTAACTGTAAGAGTCAAAGGGGTGAAAATGGTTAATTTATTAAAGCTATCCTCAATATCGTATACAAACAATCCTCTCTTCATACAAAACAATGTTTACAGTTATAAGTGAGAGATAGATGTTAAAATCCAAAACCATTTTGCAGAAACTAGCTTAAGAGCTGGACAGCTGAGGAGTGTTCAGACAGACATCTAAGTGCTAAGAAGTTAAATATTCTAAACCGTTGGGTTGCTTTAGTTGTGTTACTTAATTAATAGTTTGTGACCGTCATGCCGGTCTTGTGATTCGAGGTCGTTCAATGTCTGGGTTAGCCAGCACCTGTATTTTGCCAACTCTAATTGAGTCGTCTCTTTAAGTTAGCATTTCAGTCTTTGAACAACGGTCGGCACGGTAGAGATGCTTGCGAGTATACTAAAGGTAGGGAAAATTGTCATTTCACTGATATGAAAGGGTCGCACAATGTGCTACAAAGTGGAGATGGCTGGTAAGGCTGAGTATATGAAAGGGCGAAAATTTGGCAGAAATGACAACGCGAAACACATAAAAGCTTGCACACTTTGAGCAACTGAACCAGAACTACTGAAATTCTCTTGTTTTGGCTTATCCTTTAGGTGTAAGAAACTGGGTGCAGTTTTCGTGTAGGTATATGAAAGCGGAACCACTTTGGTGAAAATTAGACGTATGCTAAAGGTAAGGGTTTGAACCTCCGGGCGGAGGCTCCCTCGTATGAAACTTTATTGATCCCCCCCCTCCGGGGGGAGTTCTTGCTGACCTTGGTCAATGCGGAGTGAAATGGGTCAAATTATTAAAAATTTATCCTCAGTAGCGGATACAGAACAATGTTTACAGTTGGAAGTATGAAGTGATATTGAGACGTTTGTTGCTATTTTCGATTAATTGGATGTTAAAATCCCAAACCGTCCTGCAGGAAACAGTTTTAAAGCCAGACAGCCGGGAAGTGTCTAATCGGACATCCTAATTGCTTGTGCGTTCTGCTCTCACTGAGCGCATGCAACTGATCATTTGATCTTGATCCCTGAAACAAAATGTAAGGGATTAAAAAACCTACAAAGTTTGGAAGGCACACAAGAACTGATACTGAAACCAAATTATGCACGCATAGTGAAACCTTCGAACCCAAGATCACAAAAGCACCTGTTCTAAAAATTAACTGAGTTGCTTATCTCGCGACAAAACCGTTAATTATCAATACCGCAAAAAGCTGTTCAACAGATGATATCTCAAGGAAAACCTTCGACAAACTGAAAATTGAGTAATATAATAAAATTTGGTATTGCTCTTAGAGAAACAATATGGCATTATAAGGGAAGCCGTAAGAAATATTTTTCTCTCTCGTCAATCTAAACATATACCAAAGAATAGCATTGTTAAGTGGATTGCGCAAAAGCAGCGTACCCATCTCGCCATAGTGTTAAAGCTGACGTTAAATTATTACGGTAACAAGCTTTTTACAGACTGTAGTACATGATATCTTCAAAAGTAATTCTTTGTTTTACAGTGAAAATGTAACAAAATACAGCATTACTTAAGGCATTGCGCAAAAGTAGCCATCTTGTGACATTGACCCTTCACAATAAAAAAGCTTCAAGGAACATTTTCCAATCAGTGTTCCTTTACATTCTGACGTCGAAAGGAACACGGAAATACGATGTTCCTGTTGCAGCTTAGAATACCCTCGCTGGTTTATGAACGTCTTATTTACAGCTAAAATGCCAGAACAAGTTGTTACACGTATGAACCCGTACTGAGCACCATACAGAAGAAAGTACCGCTTAACAGTTTACATAAAAGACAAAACCGCTTAGAGAATCATAATTAACAGAACCACAGAAAAGCTGCACCACTAAAAAGTCTTTGATTTTTAACACTGGAGTTGGCTAAAGTTGGCTTTGAAAAAGTAGCGTTTTAATGGTGAAGAGAAAAAGCACTAGAAGGTGTAGAAGGTAATTTTATATGTCCTACATTTCAAGACTTTGCTTGTGCAACTGTGCTATAGCTATAAAGTGCAAATTGCAGATAACATAAAAGTCACACAACTTGACGCAACCCGCCCTTTGGATTACGCTTCTCTTGGTCTACGGTTAGGGATATTGTTCCCTGAATGTAAAAGAAAAGCTTCGGAACGTTGAAATTTTTGCGTACAATTATAAACACGTACACTGATCATCACAACCAAATTTTTCACTTACGTCTAAACCGCTTTTGTTCATACTGAAAACCAGTTTATTTTAAAGAAAGAAAGAAATCACAGTTTCAGTACCGTATTTCGCACTCAATTTTAGCAACACCTTAAAAAGGAACTACAGAACGAATCAGGTTTTTTTTGTTTCGAGGTAATAATATAGTTCGAGTAGACGGGCGGGGTTCGAGTTAACAAGAATCTATCGTAGCTATCATACAGTGAACATCACTGAGCTTTGCAGATAACAAACTTTGTAACGCTTGTTTACGTGTTACGCTTTATTTTCTCAAACATGAATTCGTATCCTGTATTTATATGCTCTGTGCATTTTACCTAAATATTTTTTCAGGGAAAAACAACCATGATATTTTCTGTGAATTCGACAAGTTTTAGACAATGTCCTTATTTTTCATCCTTATTGAATCTCAGCAAAATGTTCCGTCGTTGTTGAAGCTATAAATTTGTAAAACGTGCTCAAATCACGAAGGAAGTGTTTGTAAATATAGAACAGTACGTAGTGATGTGATATACGGATTTGTTTTGGGATTTGTTCCTTCTTATATGAAGCAATATAATTCCTACTGAACATATAAATTTTTGTAATATTCTAGTCCTGGTTATTATTACCATTCCGGTGCCTTGAATCAAAATTAAGGGGATAATACCAAATGATGTAAGCCGCTTTGCAATTTCGTTTCGTCGCGAAAACTGAAGCAGTTCTCTGCTGGGTATTGTAGTAGCATCCGACAAAAACCCGTTTTAGTATTGTTTTCCTGCCGCTTGGGCAGCTACAATAGCTCTCACCAACCCGAGTATACAATTATAATGTATCATGATTCCTTTCGAATGACCTTCCTTCAGCCATGCCAAACATCACGACTTTGTCAGATGATTGGAAATTTTGCGGCGCTACTGCCTATAAAAAGAATTCCTGAGAACTTAACAATGATTTTAGAATGTGTGCAAATCTATTCGGAGTCGGCCAAAATCCCCTTTCATTGACCAGTTAGTTTTTTAAGCCGGCCTTAAGCCGTTTTACAATATACTATTTCGGGGAAAAATTACGTATTTTCAGTGACATTTAACGTGTTTTCGACACTAAAATTACTGTCCTTAATTTTCAACCTCAAGAATTTTCCAAAAATGTTCTGAAATTGTCACTCAGTTGAAGCTGTAATCTCGTACTGAACTGGCACGTTCACGGCCGGGACGAAAGAATGTAGGACACAAACAGTTATTTGGCATACAGACTTATTGATTCCTTCCAACGGTAACAAAATAACGCCGCTTTTAAAGCAATATCGTTTTTTTCTCGAAAAAATATAGCATTTTTACGAATTTTTTTGCTGTATCAGTAAACTATATTTCCCTTGGCTATCAGTGAGATCAGTATCATTTCCATCGCGTTCAGCAGTTTAGTGAAAATTCAGGGGGCAATCCAAAATCAAGCTGCTTTGCAAGCTTACGTTATGTTTCTAAATTCATTGGGAAAAAACGTGTCTTTAGGTAATGTGATATATGAAGCGATGAAAGCTCATTTAATCATTTTCCCTTGAGCAGTGGCATGATCTTGTCCAAGCTGATTTACAATGTATATACTTTAGGTTCCACTCCAGTGACCTTCCTCCAGCCAGTCATGCCAAATTATACACGATTGCCTGATGACCCACAATTTACACTTACGAAAAGTTCTCGAAGTTGGACAGTCGCTTTTGCTGGTGAATACAACATTGATAGAGACCACTTGGCACAGAAAACTCGAAATTAATGATTTCAAACGATCTTGTCCTTGACTTTTTAAGTGTGCGCGAATACACCTAATTGGAAAAAGGTTGTCGTGTGAAAAGCATATATGAACGCTACGACTCAATGGTTTTCTGGGAAGCGGAAAAACGTGCTTCTATTCTCAGGTACCGTGGAGCTAATATTAACACAGGATACCCAAATGTACTTCAAAACCTTCTTAGAAATGAAAATAACTCGAATATCAATGTATGGAACTGAGTAGCAAGCTTGTCAGTGCTGTCTTCCCAGAATTCCATCGTGTCGCATCGGCCATGGTTTATGCAACGTTTTATCAATCACGTGTATACCGGCGGGGTTTGCCAAAACTTCTTCCATTGAGTAGGAAGTTCTTCTAGTTTTTTTTTAATTTTTTAATCTCGTGCTCTAGCTTCGCCAATTGTTACCGCAATTATTATAAGTGACACCTTAATCATTTTTAACATTCAAAGTGCGTTCTTTGAACTGTTTTGAGGCCCAAGCGATACATGATAACGTTATATTATAAATCGCATAATTCTTAAATTGTTTTGAGATGAATGTCTCAACAGCACACTCTTCAAAAATACAAAATGATAAACGCAAGACTTAATTTGGCTGATACCTTGAAAACAACCGTGATGCCTCGAAAATGCAAATCATTTTTGTTATTCGACAATGAGGATAAAACTCACTTAGAATAAAACTCACTTAGCTCTCTGTACGTAGCCAGACCAAATTTCATATATTCGATGTCGATCGTGCATAAAAGCAACCTGATTTAAGATAAGGTTTAGGTGATGAGGAGTGCTGACAAAACTGACTTTCATGGGCGAAACAAAGAGACGGTGTAAAGCAATCGAATTCTGGTATTGTGATTTGGGATAAAGTTTTTAAAAAACAAAGGATAAAGTTTAAGGAAATAACAACTGACTCTTCATGACTTTGCTGGAAACCAAAGAACTTTGTTGACTTTGTCAGCCGTAGTTTGCTGGGGAATTTGCTGTAATCCGGATAAGAGATTTTACGCAATAGGTCACCTGCAGGGAAGCAAACGAACTGTCAAACCGTCACAGCATTCTAACCGGCTTTTTCCAACCGCCTTTCCCCTTGACTCAGGCGCAACAATGAGAAAATTTAAGTAAATTGCGTTAAATGTCGTCTTCTGATGATTCTGATTGTTTTAGGGCCTTTCAAATAGATATTTTTGGAATTAAACTAACACAGTTTGATTTGTTCCGTTTATTGAGCTACAGACTGAGACTAGGGAACGGCGAGTCTTATTCCCCGAATCTCCTAACTGCGGCCGGCTGGCTTAAGGCTTCACGAAAATACTGGCTGATTACATTTCGCTCTTTGAGAGGGATATTTGTCTCTCCGAAAACAAAGGGAATTAATCTTCCTTGTTGCGAAAGTTTGAGGTGACACTTCGCCAAGGATAAATCTCGTCTTTCGTTTTGAAACGGAAATGCTTGGGCAGGCAGTTTCGGCCTTCCGAACAGATATTCCGGCACCGAAAGGGTTCATTGAGTAAGTGGCCCTGTTTTCTGTAAGCCGAACCTTGTTAACGGTAAGTATTGCTAGAATTTTCTCACAAAAAGAACATTAGCCCACGAAAGAGTGTACTGCTCACGCAGGAGCGTTCATTTGTAAATTAAAGTTAGAATTAAATCACGTGTATGATTCTAGGTTAGCTTCTCTAGGGGTGAAAAGAGTCAAGTTATTAAACTCGTCCTCAATAACGTATACAAAGCAATGTTTACAGTTATAAGTAAGACGCCGATCATAGTAAAATCCAAAATCGTTTTGCAGGAAATACTGAGTTTAAAGCCGGACATCAGCCAAAGCGCTTGCATCTCAATTAGAAAACCGGTTCGTTTCGATTTTCACTTCATTCCAGTGTAACAATACATAATTTCTGACCAAGAATGAAAAAGAATACAAAGGTACGGATTGCGTAAACTGCGTAAAGTTCATTGAACACAGATGCTGAAACCAAATTTATGAAAGTATCGTCTATAAACGCATTTAACTTTACATGTAAATGAAGATCACAAAAACACCTGTTAAAAATATATTTGAGTTGTGCACCTCATGACAAAACCGTTAATACAGTAAAAAGCAATTTAGCAGATGAGATCGAGACGAGTAATTCTGGAGAAACTGAAAATTTGAGAAATTTAACAAAACAAAGTATTATTATGAAAAAAATGATGTTATAAAGAGTGGCTTAAATTTCTCGAAAAGTGATCCTTTGTCAGAGTGAAAATGCGCGAAATACAACATTACTTAGAAGGGATTGCGCAAAAAAAAAACTCATCTTGAGAGCATTTGTAACAAAAAAGGAATGCAATTGATATTTGTTATTGTTTTCGGTGAGAGCAGACTTCAGTCGTTGACAGTTTTGCGTACAATTAAAAGCATGATTGTATAATAATCTTCGAGTCTAAAACTTCGAGTACAAAACCAGTTTAGGAAACACGCGAAGGTTCTTCCGAATTCCAGTTTACTAAGCCCACGGTTTTGTTTGCAGCAAGGAATCACTAAAGATCGTATTTTCTGTTACTAGAAGCCACAACTTAATATAATGTTAAAAGGGAACCACAGCCGGAATGGACAAAACATAAAAATCTGGTTTATTTCAGTTGCCGAGTTGAAGTCGTCAGTTAAGACTAAGGAGCCAACTGGCCAATTTATCAGTTTAATTATTTTCCCATCCTCGGGCATATCTCATCAAAGTGATTTACACATTGACACACACTGTGGTATTATAATCCAACTCCTGTGATCATGACCTTCCTTCAGCCATGCCAAATTTCACGACTCTATCAGATGATTCGAAACTTTGCCGTGTCACTGCCTATAAAGAATTCCTAAAAATTTGACAATGACTTTTCACTGCGCGTGCAAATGTTGCCAAAACTGCTTTCACTGGTTAGTTATTTTTTATCATAAGACTTATAAGTTTAAACGAAACTTTTTCAGAAAACAAAAAAAAGTAAGTATTTTCAGTGACATTCAACATGTTTTGACATCGGAATGTCCTTAATTTTCAACTTCAGGAACATTTCCAAAATGTTCCGTAATTGTTAAAGTTATAAACTCGTAAAACACGTTCACGGCACGGAAGAATAAAGATGTTCAGGATGCAGTTATTTGACATACAGATTTACTTATTGCTAATGTAATGACAAAAGCACCACTTTTGGAACAATGACATTTTCCCCTCAATTTTTAAACTATAGTATTTTATCAGTATGACTTATTTCCATCACGCTTTTAGTGAAAATTTGGAAGGCCACCCAAAATGCTGGAAGCTACTTTGCAAGTGATAGTCAGAAATTGTTATGTCTTCAGTTTCGTTGCGAACAAGCTATCAACATCCGAGAGTGTGGATGTTTGAAGTGATGAAAGCCCATTAAATTAATTTCACGCTGTGGGGTACTTGTTGCAATGGGTATTGATTCCATGCCAGTGACCTTCCTTTATAGTAGCCATGCCAAATTTCACGATTGTGTCTGATGACCCGCAATTTACACCAACATCAAGAACTTGAAAGTGCACAGTCGACGATCACGTTGGTGAATAAAATCTTAATAGAGACCACTTGACACAGAAAGCTAGAAATAAGAGAATTCACAAGAGCTCGACAATGATTTTTTAACTACGGGCAAATGTAATCAGCGTTTCCAAAATCAATCTTGTGCTCTTGCTTAGCCAGTTGTTACCGCAATCATTATCAGCAACGCCTTAATCATTCCAAATATTCGAAGTGCGTTCTTTGAATTATTTTGTGGCCCAAAACCGTACAAGATAACGTTATTAATCGCATAATTTCTAAACAAAACCGCCGCTCGATTAAACCTGGACCCCCTAATGATTATCAGTAAACCGCCTCTCACAAGAGGACTGTCACAGCTCTTTTCATGTAGCATTTCACCTTATTTCACGACGTGATTTAAGCGAAATACTTCAAATATCATTTTCTACTTTCTTAGATTGTTTCAGAGCTTTTAAAACGCATATTGAGTCAGCTAACACAGGTTGATCTGTTCGGAGTTTTCAGCTGAAAATTTAGGCCGCAGAAAATTTTAGGAAACAGTCCTATCCGCCGAATTTCCGAGCCGCTAACAGCTCTCCAAAAATGCTAGCTGGTCTTATTTTACACTCTAAACGACATATTTGTCCCTCCGAAAGCAACAGGAATTAATCAGTCCCCTTGCTACAAACCTCTGAGGTGATTTCTCGCCAAAGAAATCTCTAGTTTTCACGAAATTAAATCCGAATAGGCTTTACCGAACAGATATTCCCTGAAACGAGCCGTTGGGTGCCCCTGACAAAGGCAAAATGATTTAGGATAGTGAGGATATACTAACAAAACTGGCTTTCATGACCGAAACAAAGATACACTGTATACCTACAGCAATCCGTTATTCAGGGGCGCCCAACGAGAGAATTTAAGCAAAACACTTTAAATGTCGTTTTCTGTTTCAGCTCAGATCTTTTCAGGACCTCTAAAAGGGCTAACAAAGGTTGATCTGTTCGGAAGGTTTCCAACTGAGGCAAGGGAGTCACCTGCGCAGACGGAAGCGAACCCTCAAACCTTCACAGCAGTTTACACCGTTTTTTCCCCCTTTGCTGTAACACCGGTCCGTGCTGAGTATGACTAAAACTTTAAGAAAAGGGCACCACTCAGGAGCATATATTCTAGCGGGAAAAGTTAGAACCACATTACCTGTAAGAGTCAAAGGGGTGAAAATGGTTAATTTATTAAAGCTATCCTCAATATCGTATACAAACAATGCTCGAGCTCTCTTGATACAAAACCATGTTTACTGTTATAAGTGAGAGATAGATGTCAAAATCCAAAACCATTTTGCAGAAAATGACAGCTGAGTAGTGCCTAGTGTTAAGAGGTTAAAGGAGCTACATCACGGATAACGCATCTTGAAAAAATTGGCAAGTTTTTTTTTCTAGTTTGTCATTTGTAATCCGTCTCAATCTCCCTCAGTCTTGACCATCCTTGTTTATTTTTTATTTATTATTACTTCTTTGGAGATTTTCTACCTTGGGAAACTATTATTTTGAGGCTTCCTTCAACGTGATCTAGTAATTTTGTTAGATCAGAAAAATGAATGAAAATACCGTGACATAGCTCCTTTAAATATTCTTAACCGTTGGGTTGCTTTATAATTAGTTGTCTTACTTAATAGTTTGTGACTGCTGTGCTGGTCTTGTGATTCGATGTCTTTCAAGGTCTGGGTTAGCCAGCACATGTATTTTGCAGAGTCTAGCTGGTTGAGTCGTCTTTTTAAATTAGCATTTTAGTCTTTGAACAATGGTCCGCACGGTAGAGAGGCTTGGGAGCTCTTGCTGACCTTGGCCACACCAGAGTAAAATGGGTCAAATTATTAAAAATTTATCCTCAGTAGCGGATACAGGACAATGTTTACAGTTAGAAGTATGAAGTTATATTAAGACATTTGTCGCTATTTTCAGTTAATTGGATGTAAAATCCCAAACCATCTTGCAGGAAATAGTTTTAAAGCCGGACAGCCGGGGAGTGTCCAATCGGACATTCTAATTCAGTTGTGCGTTCTGCTCTCACCGAGCGCTTGCAACTGATCATGAATTGGAAAACCAGCCTTCTCTTTAACGGTTTATCTTGATCCCTGAAAAAAAATGTAAGGGATTAAAAAACCTACAAAGTTTGGAAGGCACACAAGAACTGATACGGAAACCAAATTATGCATTGAACTCTATAAGTCTTCTTGATGTGCACGCATAGTGAAACCTTTCGTACCCAAGATCACTATAGCACCTGTTCTAAAAATTAACTGAATGCTTATCTCGTGACAAAACTGTTATTAATACCGCAAAAAGCTGTTCAACAGAGAAACTGAAAATTAAGTAATATAATAAAATGTAGTATTGTTATTAGAGAAACAATATAGCATTATAAGGGAAGCCGTAAGAAATGTTTTTCTCTCGCGTCAATCTAAACATATAACAAAGTATAGCATTGCTAAGTGGATTGCGCAAAAGCAGCGTACCGATCTCGCAATCGTGTTAAAGCTGACGTTAAATTTTACAGTAATAAGCTTTTTACAGACTGGAATACATGATATCTTCAAAAGTAATTCTTTGTCTAACAGTGAAATTGTAACAAAATACAATTGCGCAAAAGTACCCATCTTGCGACATTGACCTTTCACAATAAAAAAAGCGTTAACACATCTGATATGAAAAAGTAATTATTTTTCAAACTGACAGTGTAACAAAATATGTACATCATTATTCAGAGAATTGCGTAGAAAGTATATGTATCGATCCCATTACAAAACCGTGATCTCTTGTCAAGGAAAGATACTATAAAGTTCTGAAAAAAAAATTCCCTGAAGTACCCATCCCTCTAAAGTGGCGATAAAATTTGACGGTTGTTAGTAAATCCCGATAGTAGCATCACCCAAATTAAAAGAGTGAGGATACCTTGAACGTAATGACCTGAAACGCAACACGCTTTTGTTGGGGAGCGCACGCGACCGTGAGAGTGGCAAAGCCGCGAGGGAAATGGATAGGAGGGAATTTTTCTGGGGAGTTTTATTCTCTTCCTCCCTTCATTCCCCTCGTGGGGTCGATTTCGCGGCTTGGCCGCTCGCTCGCGCGCGCTCCCAACAAAACCGCCAGGTAAGCGGGCTATGAAGAATATTAGTTCCACAACAAGGTTGCCTCCTGAAAACCTGATTAACTCGTGCTCAAGAACCTGGAGGCACCATATACAATCACTTGTATCTTGTAAATCTGCATCCTCTCCCCTCACTAACATTCATGTAGGAAAAAGCACCCCGGTTGCAAGAAACACAGGGGCACACTCAACATTAGGAAGGGGAGGAAGAGGATGACATGCAACTGTCCCGACAATCTTACCTAGAGTTCGATAATTTGATTAGAGTTCGCTGTTTTTGATTTAGTTTCACTTGTAAATAAAGGCCTGATGTTTTTAACCGTGTTTAAAAAAAGTGAAATCAATGAATGAATTACCGAGGTTGTCAGCCTCCGTAACCTTAGCCTGTGAACAGCCGGGCTTTTCATAGGGATATAGGCGCAAGACAAAGCAGCAAGCCCACATTGGATTTGCTACCCTCCCCGATTTTTCCTGCGTCTTATGCCCACGCGAACCTGCGCGAAGCTTTCGCGTGTCACGCGATTGCGTGACTGGAAGATCTTGACCCCAATCTCCAAGGGGAACGGTGACATTCAAAACACAGTTTTGCGTGTTGTTTGTGTGCCTTGTGGAGTGACAAAATAGTGACGCTGACGCTGAATGATCGTTTGCTGGCGGTGTACATTTTTTATGGCTCCATTCTCATGCTGAAAACATTTTTGATATCCATTTTAACCGAAAGGCAGCGTTACAAGAACAAGCATAGTCAACGTTTGGCTAGCGCTCCACCATTTGACCCATCGAAAAATGGCGGGTGCTCCTGACTTCAAATCGTAACGAACTTTTTTTTAGTTTTTTGCCCCCACTAGCTAACTCACAAGCAAGCTCTTATCTCACGAGAGGCTTAAAACTATATTACTGAGAAAAGTTTTCTCGCTGTTTTGCAGTTCACTTTCCATTAAACTTCAATCGATAGCGTGATGATTTTCAATGTATATGTTCTTGTAGGTAAATTTCGGAACCAATTACACGAATTGACATGATGACAAATCACGCTACCTGAAATTTCGCCGTGGTAAAGTTTGAATTCTAATTTCCTTTGCCACATGCTTGCTAGGCCCGATAAAAAGGAGAGAAATTGACCTGGCTGCGTGGGTTGACCCGCCTAGAGGAGCTTAACCTTGTCTGAATTACAGGTCAGTCAGTTCTAAGACGCCTTCTAACTCTTAAACCCATGTTAAGACTGCGTTACTAAAGCGTACCGTGGCGTGCAAACAGAGAACGCTCTGCTGTCAAATGCTTTATACTGAGACAAACATTACAATAGAAATCTGCTCGTTATGAGCTATTCAATTTATTATTACAATTTTTACTGTCTGTGCAATTGAATGTAGGCCTTTCCTGGACAAGAAGATTACAGTGGCGAGAACAAGGATAAACCTGTACCCAGCATCCTGATGTGGAAACAGTTCGAAGGTAGTCACACTTTCATATTTACATCTCTACTGTACTTCGCCACCTTTCTCTAGGTTGAATTATGTGATTCCCAGATCCCCTGCAATCAGAAAGGGAAGCGAAGGAGCCAAAGACAGACATCTCTCTCGGATAAAGACCCCTTTGAAATGGAGACCCCTTTAGTTTAACGCGTGCGCCTCTCTGTAGACAACACCTTTCTAAGACAATTTCCTCTATTAGACAGACACATCTCTAAGATCATGACATCCCTCCAAAAAGGGTAAGACGCCTCTCTCTTTCTTAAAAAAATCTGTCTAAGGCGGGCTCCTCATTAAAAATGGACTCTTCTCAAAAATAAAAAGCTCTTTAAAATGGACAACTATATATGTCGTCGGGATGAACATCTCTCTAAGGCTGACACCTCTACATGGCGCACTCCTCTATATAGACATATGCTGCCACATTTGAATACTCGAAAGAGATTCTAACATGCTGTTTTTGTCCTGTTTTTATTTCAGAGCGCATCAAAATGATCTGGAAAACATTCCAGTCCTCCTGATCATTACCTTGTTGTACATGTTTGCCAATCTTTCACCTGTCAGAAGGATTTGGCGCCTGCGAATCTTTACAGCGGCGAGGATCGTTCACTCTGTGGGTTACCTGAATGGCATAAGCGGGCTAAGAGGTATTGGTTTCATGGCGGGCTCAATTTGTATCGCTGTGTTAGGAGTTAGCGTTTTACTTTCGGCTGTTCATACTGGCGTGTATTGAGCTCCGGACTAGCTTGAGTTTTGTTTCGATATAGTTTAATTGCTGTCTCATTTCCAGCTCAATCTGTGTTTGGGAGTTTTATGTTAGAGTGTTTTAGTTTTTTTATCTACGATCTAGTCAGCTGGATTGCCTTATTTATTTATTTATTTTACTTAAATAATAATAATAATAATAAATAAACATATTTATGCAGGGTGACCATTTCAGTTATAAAAACTGCTATCAACATGGGTCCTGCGTTAAAAATAAATAAATGAATACTTTTTTATGGGTAGCTCGGTAGTTGAATCTGTATTGCTGTGTTAAAGTTTTTGTTATGCGGAGGTGTTTTAGTTACTCGCCTCCGTTGCAAGGGTTTCCGTTGTTTTCCCCGCGTTAGAAGCGGAAACCTGCAGAAAAAAAACACCACGGAAAAGCTTGCTACGCGAGCTATATATGCTTCGTTCTTTTTCTTCACTTCCTATGGACAAACTAGTTTAACTTGTACTTTTTTGTTAGCTAGCTTGACACTAGGGGAAACGAATTAAAATCTTAATATGATTCTTGTACTGAAATAAAAAAAGTCAAAGATTACTAAATACCAGAACAGAAGGACAACTGAAAATCTAATGTCATATTCATCGTCAAAGGATTTAGCTTAAAGCGGGAGGAAAGGACTCTTATATAAGACGTAACAAGGAGTCCATGACCCATGGGCTGCTAACTTGGACCTTAACTTGGGGGGTTGGGCTCCTAACCTTACAAGAGATCTTGTTTTTTGGGCGGCGCTCCAGTCTACTTTTGCCAGGTTACTAGAGGCTGCAAAAGGTTCCAAAAGTACGTAAAAAGGTAAGGTTTAGTCAACGGATTGACATTGAGTCAAGTGGCTTGGTTTCTGTAATAATAAGCGAATGAAAGTCGCACTGTAACCCCTCCACGCTCTCCTCAGGATGAGATGCTTATAACGGCATCGCGGTACATTTCACTTCCCCACCCGGGGGAGACTCCCATATGAAAGTGACCGGGGATGCTCGTCGTCTCGCTTAGGGGTGTAAATTGCAGGTTTTGGCCTCACTTATGGTGTTCGGGACGGAAGCCAATCTTTTTACCCATACAGGTATCGTTTAGGGTAGACTTTGAGCGAAAAACTAAAGATTTATGGCAATTCTTTTAAAATTTAATTATAGAAGACAGCATTCGACGGTCATATCTTAAGTGCAATTAAAATCACTATAGCTCTTTGGCTGTCTGTTTTAGCATGGTCTCCTGCAGAGGTCAAATTAAGCCTGAGCCACGCCCAGATTGGTCTCCTTTAGGGGTTTAATTCTAATTTTCCGACGAGCATCCCCGTCCCTTTCATATGGGAGCCCCCCCCCGGGGTGCTCCACCGACGCAGCCCTGTAGGTTCTTTAGAAACTAACCCTTTATTCATGGCAGCAAATTTTGTTTGGTGCCAGCGGTACATTTAGAAGACGCCTAGGTGGAAAAGGACAATATAGAGTAAAGATTCTTGTGAAAAGATACAGCAAATAGCTGTGACCAGGGACCCGTTTCTCGAAACTCCCGATAACTTTCCGGGCCCAGTAAGTATAGTTTCGAGCTCATTTATTTATCAGCTAATGGTAATTATTGGCGCAAACTTGGCGATATGCTTCACGAAATTATAAAGATTAAAATTTAACTTTCAAAATCACTAAAAATCGTATAGCTATTCGAGAACACCCTGGGGCCTGTTTCTCGCCGGGCCCGAAAACTATTTTAGGTGCACAATAATCTCCAATAGCTATAAAATTTTTTATTGATTTTGAAAGCTAAATTTTAATTTTTATAATTTTGTGAAGCATATCGTCGGGAGTTTCGAGCCCCAGGGTTCAACTCCCTCACGCACGCGAGGATCCTCGCATTAACACACGTGCGGGTTCGACACAGTCCCCTTCAAAGTCATTCAAGGTCAGTCCAAGGTCAGTCATGCAAAACGAAAACTGCAGCGTCACTCTGAGTAAATAAATCTAGGTTACAAGCTTTCGGGAGCGTTGAGGTTTACCTAAAATGGCGACACTAACGTTAGACTCACGTTTGCTCGCTGCTTACGTTTTCTATGGCTCCATTCTGTTGCTAAAAACGTTCATGATGTCTTTTATAACTGCGGTGCATCGCATTAAGAACAAGGTTAGTCAAGCTTTGAAGTTGGCCTTATGGCCGTAATACGGCCATAAGGCCATTGCTCATCAGCGCCCTTAAGAGAATTCGAACTCCTTCAAATTAATATCGAGCACGCGAGAGCGTACAAGATGTCACTTAAAAATTTACGTCAAACATATTGCGTGACCGATTCAGACTTCCCGGTACGGTGAGCTGTCGATGAGCTGATGAACCGGACGCCGCATGTAAATAATTCTCAACAATCTTCAAGGGTAGGATGATTTCTGAGGGAAGTAAGTCACTCGATCGAGGAAATTTTCCATGCACGCCTTACCTGTCTTTTCTCCCCAGTAATCTCATAACCAAAAAATCTTAAAACTCGAACGACCAGGAAAAATATTTCGCACTTGTACTTTCTGTTCTGGACTGGTGGATTGGACTAATGAAACGCGGACTTGTAGAATACAGGGAACTTTGCTGTTAAAACAAGTTAAAACCCTCTTTTCCGTCCCGGAGGCAAATTTTTTTAAAATGAAACATGTAGTTCCCAGTTAAGGTAAAATTATGGAAGAAATGAATGGTTTTTGAGAATGTTTCCCAATTTACCAGTACTAATGCACATGGACAGCCATCGAGGGTTTTCATTTTCACTAGTTAAAAGAATGAAGTGAACAAAAACTCTCACATAATGCCTATTGGTGAGTGGCTCCATCTTTTGCCATCTCTGTAGCCCGCCAATGCAGCTGCCTCTCATCATTCCCCAGGGGGGGGGTACTCCCTAAAATGGCTTATACGGGGAAGCTCTGCCCAAAAGGGGTACCTTTTTCAGGCTTCAGTTTAAAAAAGGGTAGGGATTTCACGAGCTGAAGTATATGAAAGGGTAGGGAAATCTGTCAATTATGTATTTAAAAGGGCCTTAAATTTTCAAGTAGGTAATAATATTGTTTTTTGGTTAACATCTCTTCCGGTAATACTGTTCTCCCCTAATATCATTCATTAACTGCATTCCAAGGGTCTAGAAAAGGGGTGCAGTATTCTTAAGTAGGTAGTAGGTATGTGAAAGGGGTGCCATTTTTCAATGGAAGGTATACGAAAAGGGGTACGTTTTCTGTCAAAAATGGTATATAAAAGGGTAAGGGGTTGGACCTCGGGGGAGAGCCTCCCCGTAGAAAACTTTGTTGAGTGCACCCCCCCCCCCGGCATCAGTCTCAGCCACTAGGGGTGTCTTGTGTGAATGCCCCTAGTAGCTGGGGAGGGGGAATAGGGGGTTTAGACCTCCCATTTCCCGTAGCCATTAATCCCAGTTCCCGCCCTGTATTTGTTGGATCCTGTCTCTTTGCATTTTTTAGATCACGAATTATTGCACAATGTTGCATAATTTTCCCCCTTTTCTCCCGCTTCTGGCCCCTTTGGGAATCCCACTTCCCACCCCCTCATCTCCTGCCTCCTGTACACCCCCTGCCCCCTTTTCTCCCGGTCTCCCGTCTTCCTGTCCCCCGCCACAGCTGGGAGCTGGCAGCTGTATTTGCAGGCTACCTTCTTCATGCCATTGACTGTGTATTTGAATACAGGCATTACCAAGCCCAGAGGATTATGGAGGAAAGTACAAAGACAAACCTGTGCCAAAAAATGAGGATGTGGAGAGAGTTCGACGGTACTCACATATTTTTTTGTCTGCCAGAATTGCTTGCCTGGCTTAAGGTGGTCTTTTAGGCATTTCAGTGCTTGGATCCATTTGTGAAACTTGATAAACAGTTATTTGAATTTAGCTGCCAGCTGGTACTTCTTGAAACGCTGCCATGCGTACATGTATAGTTTGTGTGTAGTTGTAGTCAATCTGGAGGAAAGGGAGAAAAACTTCTTGCCCACTTACTTTGCCTAAAATGACTTTTTTAAAGTTCCCCAGTAATCCTGGAAGATTAGCTTGGAGCTGGGAAAAAGAAAATTTAAAGCCTGCATGGAAATAGAAGACAGAAACTACTTTCAGGAAAATTGGTCCATTTTTAAGGTTAGGAATTAATTCAAGCCATTAAACACACAGAACAAGACTTGGGGTTTCTTGTAAAATTTCTTTCAATCACCATAGTCACTTTTATGTTAACCACCCCCCCTGTCCCATGTCCCACTCCTTTGGCCACACATTGAACCTTATCCCTTTAAGCCCTGATATAAAAATGTATATTCTCCTTACTGTTCTCCAGAGTTGGTCTAAGCATCAAGATATCTGATCCTTGGTGATCACTTTCTTTATTCTCGTCATTTGATTGTTTGAACAAGTAGTGATAATTATAACCTGAGAAAACAGCTGATGTTTTGCGAGGTTGCCACTTGAGCCCTCGTAAAATGATGCCTGAGTAACAAGCGCAGAAACGTGCACATCATCAGTATGGAATTTCTGTGCTCGTTTCTCAGTCATCATTTTGTGAGGGCTCAAGTGGCGACTTCGCGAAACATCGGCTGTTTTCTCAGGCTGGATAATATAAAGAGAAATTTCATTTTCATCACTGTTAAGGCTTAAAGGGTTAAAATGTATGAAAATGTGTGAAAATGTTCACAAACATGCAGCTGACTCTGGATTTTCTTTCCCTTTTTCAGGGCACATCAAAATGATTTGGAAAACATTCCAATCTTTCTCATCATTGCCTTGTTGTACATGTTGTCCAACCTGTCACCTGTCAGAGGCATTTGGTGTTTGCAAATTTTCACAGCAGCAAGAGTCCTTCATACTGTGGCATACCTTAGTAAGATATCCCTTCCTCGAGCTATGTGTTTTCTCATTGGTGCAATTTGTACTGGTATTTTGGGTGTTAGTGTCCTTTACTCAGCCATTCACACTGGCATGTTTTAGCTACGAACTGACTGTACATGGGTTTTATCATCATCGCCGTCATCGTTTCCATATCTCACGGAGGACAGCTTAATCAGATGCCGAAGTATTGTTCAAGGAAATGACCCTGTTTCTCTCTGTATCATACTCTTCATGTATGTAGATTAGGCTTGTGTGTGCCAATTAAGTTTCATTTTTACCTCCTGCAATGATTTTTTATTACTCAAGACTATTGTCTAACAGATAATTTAATAAATTTCTGAAGAGATGGTCAGCTTTTAGCCTATTGTGTGTTAATGAGGCCATATGCATATTCCTCTTCCTCCCTGTATCTACGCCCACCATGTACCTCGCAAATGACAAACATAGCAGCAAGGCTGATCTGACTACGTAGAAAGATTTGACTTTGCAAGACATCAACAAGACACCAATAGAACTTAAACCCCCGGGGGGGGGGACTCCCTTATATAAGCTGTATAGGTATGTGCGGCACCAAAGAGTATGGTTTTTGAGCCTTTTTGGTCTGAAATAGGGTGAGGTTAGTGCACTCTGATATGGGATCTGGTATGGTTCTTACAAGAAGCTATCTTTTTATTACTTTTCTTCTCCAAAGAACTGAGCTTTGATTAACGTTGGGAGTTTGAAGCCCTGCTCAAATGTGTACAGAAATGAAATAGGGTTAGGGACTGGTCTGAAATAGGGTATCAAATTTTCGGTCAGGTCTGAAATAGGGGAGGGAAATCACACATTTTGGTCTGAAATAGGGTAAGGGTTTCCAGAAGTGCACCGCACACACCCACCCAAATCTTCGGGAAGTACCCCCCCAGGACTTCAACAGAGCAGGGTTCAGCTGTTTCACTCTTCTTAGAGCTCATCAGTACGGCATAGCAAGATGGCAAAAATGCCGTGAAATTACCCGTGCACCCTGTTAAAAGCCCTACACGAGAACGCACGCCCACCAGATCACGCTATCACGTGTCTTGGAAAGGTCGAGAGTCCAATGTTGATTTCTCGCACAACCAAAGATGTACCACGCAGACTAGCCTGCGTAGCAGGGGTAAATGGAAAAGGGGAAGGGGTGCAAGAATGCGGGATAACAATGGGGTTCTGGGAGCTAGGGACGAGGGAACACCTGCTACAAAGACCCCTATGTTTTTCATCTCCGCCCACCGATTTTCAGCAGGCGCGTGCTTTTCTGCATGACTGACTGCACGCAGGAATTTAATGAAGCATCTAAAAATAAAGTTAGGGGCTGTTTACATGGAGGGAGGAAGATCCTAGAGCTAGGAAGATCCTAGAAGGCGGATCATCCTAGCGCCATATGTTTTCTGTATTCAGTTTACATCCAAAATGTTGTACTTGGCCCTAGCGCTAGGATCTTTCTAGTGCTAGGATCTTCCTAGCTGAGAGATAGGAAGATCCCAGCGCTAGGAAGATCCTAGCACCATGTAAACTGCCTTCGCTCGGAAGATCCTAGTACTAGGGACAGAAAAACAAATATGGCGGCAGCCGGGCGCTCAGCTGCTAAATACCGACAGTTTTATTTGATTTCAGGGCAACCACCCCGACCGAAATTTTTGCATGTAAACCAAACGAAAATTTGTTTCGCTTTATAGGATCTTCCTAGTGCTAGGATCTTCCTCCCTCCGTGTAAACAGCCCCTTAGTTAATAAAGTCAACAGCTTGAGTAATGTCTTATTGCAACGGCAGATTTCTCTTTAAAACAACCGTCTGTTCTCAAAGAATAATTTGTTCGCTTTTAGTTCTCTGAGTTCCACTGTTTAAGGCGTCGGGCGTTTCTTAGGGCTTCTTCTTCCGATTTATAGTTCTCAAAAGGCGAGTCTTCATTCCGATAACGGGATATTTACACTGCCTCGAAATTCACGCGTGAAACGGTTCAATACTTTTGTGAAATCTTCTCTGACAATGAAAAAATCTCTTCTTTCTAGGACCGTAACCGCTAAAACATCTCTTCCCTTTAGAAGAGCTCTAACTGCCGTTTCTCGCTCTGGTTTCAAGACAATTTCGCTACCTGGCCCGGCCTGCTATAGTCTCCTTCGCAGCCGCTCGGGCCGAAGTCACGCAACGCTCCCCTTCCCCACGCGTCGGGAAGGGGAGCGTTGCCTGACTTCGGCCCGAGCGGCTGCGAAGAAGACTAGGCCTGCTGCATCCAAGTTCAAATCTTCTAAGTGCAAGTGCACGTCCTCGTCAAATTACGTCAATTCCCGTGGGACTTACTGTCAAAAATTAACCAATCAGAATTTTGCGGCCCCTGGCGGCCGCAGAAATGAAAAAGTGGGGGTCTCTGTAGCAGGCGCAACGGGCGTTCCCTTGTCCCTAGCCCACAGTCCCCCATTTTTCTCCCGCGTTCTTGCTCCCCTTTCCCCTCCCCGTTTACACCTGCTACGCAGGCTACACGCAGACTGTCTCGCTAATTCAAGCGCGCGCGAGTGCCCTCGCGTGACATGCAGCGTGTCATTTGCAGAGTGTCAAAATGGTGGCACTGAATGGGGACGATCGTTTGCTCGCTGCTTACATTTTCTACGGCTCCATCCTCGTGCTAAAAACGCTTTTGATGTCTCCTTTGACTGCGAGGCAACGCATCAAGAACAAGGTTAGGCCTTGCTGATTGTTTGGGTCTCTCTGTTTTGCATCAGTTTTGTTACGAGACGAGGAGCGAAGCGAAAAGAAGAAGGGACGTAAGGGAGTCTCGAGATTGTTTTGCCCCTACAACTTGTGCCTATATTATGTAGTGTTACCTTGTCCGCTTTTTAATACATACTCAAGTGATCCCGAATGCTTTGAAGCCACTGATTTTGGGCTTTGCGCTCAAAGTGATGCGACCCAGCCTAAGAGGCCGATTACATGAGGCGGGCTGGCTCGCTTAGCCGGGATCTCGGCACGTCTGTGAAACACACTAAAAATCAACTTCGCGATTACATGGAAAAATTTCAGCCCGGCTAGCCAGGATGAAAATTCACCATGTAATCGCGATTGCCGGGCCAGCCCGGTTAGCCGGGCCAACACTTTCTCGTCACTAAGGGGCCGATTACATGAGCCGGGCTGGCTCGGTAGAAGGGCTGGCTCTGTCTGCCAAGATGACGGCTCAGCCCGGTATTACATGAGCCGGGCCAGCCCACCTGCAGCTAAATTTAGAAGCTGTTGTGTGAAAAGATGGCTACATCGAAGAGCATGAATCAAGTGTTCTTATTCTTGCCAATCCATTATTTTGGCGTATCATTTTCAGTTTTACGTAGCTTTATGGTCTGATAAACCTTTATGTGTTATATAGAAAGAGAAATATCGATCTTCTGGTGAGCCATTTTGCTCTGAAGAGAAATTTAGTGACGAGAAAGTGTTGGCCCGGCAATCGCGATGCCGGGATGCTGGCTACCCGGGCTGAAATTTTTCCATGTAATTGCGAAGTTGAATTTTTGTGTGTTTCACAGACGTGCTGAGATCCTGGCAAACCGAGCCAGCCTGGCTAAGCGGGCCAGCCCACCTCATGTAATCGGCTCCTAAATTTCGCTTCAGAGCAAAATGGCTCACCAGAAGATAGATATTTCTCTTTCTATATAACATAAATTATAAAGGTTTATGAGACCGTAAAGCTACGTGAAACTGAAAATAATACGCCAAAATAATGGATTAACGAAAATAAAAACACTTGATTCATGCTCCTCGATGTAGCCATCTTTTCACACGACAGCTTCTAAATTTAGCTGCAGGCGGGCTGGCCTGCCTCATGTAATACCGGGCTGAACAGTCATCTCGGCAGACAGAGCCAGCCCTTCTACCGAGCCAGCCCGGCTCATGTAATCGGCCCCTAACTATGTACAAGGGTGAATAATGAAGTTATGTAAACCTAAATAGACGGGTAATAGCCCTAAGTGGAAATCAAAAATGACTTTTGCCTTTTTTCCTTTTTTTTAAATGTTAGTTTGGTATTCAATTGCGCGATAGGACAAGAAAACTAATTGCGTGCAACAAATAACGCGCGCCTCCTGACAATTAATTCCGTGCAGCGTAAACCCCTGAAACATATGCGAAAGAAATTAAAATTCTAGAGTTTGGGAGAAGAAAACTTTTATTTCTTTTTCACTTATAGAGGTGGTTTCTTACATTTAGAATCTGAGATTGCATTTCAAGAAAGATTTGTTTACTGCGGGTAGAATTCATTTGCAGGGTCGGGCGATTTTGCACGATCAGAACTTTCAAGAATCTCAAAACTCGATAATTTGTATAGGGAAAGTATTTTCATAATCTGCTTGTTATGTAATAGTTATTTCGTATTCGGGGGGGTTTCTACCCTGCTAGCAGTGGTTCCCGGCGAACGAGAGGACGGGGAACCACTGCAATTAGCCGTTTGAATTTCTGTCGAGCATGCGTGAGTGACGGAGTACCCATTTGCCTGAGCTGTCACATTTTGGCCAATCAGAGCAAACATGCACCCTGGACGAACGTGCGACAAAAGGTTAACAGTTCAACTGGTAAAAATATAAATTGTAGCCTGAAGCTGCGGAAATTTCTTCGCTATTTTCGATTTTTTGTGCCAGTAAAAGGGCTTTCGATTATTTTAGCATTTTGGCGGCTTTTTAATGACCAAGAAATCAAGGAATGTTTGTGTTCGTATTAAAGCGATCCTCCACAAAATATTCAGTGCGCTACACAAAATATTCAGCGAGCGCTCACAGAAAATTATTTCTCATTTGTATTTACAAGTGAACCTAGGATCGATCATGAAGGTTTTGAAAATCAGCACTAGATAAAGCGAGAACATTTCACATTCCTTTCAGATACGAAAAAACTTTTTTATCAATAGCTTTTATTTTCTTTGTCATTACCGCAATGGATATTCATTTCAATTTAAATATAAACGAATTAATTGATGAAAACAATACATACTGTAGATACAGAAGATAGCTGAGTGGCCTGCATCACTAGCAGATCTGATTTTTAAATTTTCTGTTTGCAAACCTTATAATATTTCTCCTCCTTTTCTGCAATTCCAGGGATTAATTTATGAAAAGAAATCAAAGTGTTTTTCTTAGGCGTCGAAGGCTTTGAAGCTTTTGCTTTAGCGTCCCCACCGGCACTGCAGAGCGAGTCTGGTCATTGCATTTATAAATTAGTTGGTGAAGAATGCGCTCCATAATGAAGTAAAATATCGGGGAATAAGCCTTACCAGCACTTCTATCTGTTTGGATATCTTTTGCTTGACTTGTACGATAACCAACAATAGCCTTGAATAATGGGCACATGAATCACGGCAGTCCTAAGTGTTAGCGCAAGCGTCAAACCAGTTTTCCTGGTTGTGAGTTAATTTATTCATCCAGAGTTGGGGACGGCGCTAAAAGGGTTGCTTGCAGTGGTTCCTCGTCCTCTCGTTCACCGGGAACCACTGCTCGCAGGGTAGGGGGTTTCAAGTTATTTCGTGGGTGTATCTGTATGTGCTTTCCATTTGTCTGCAAATCTGGGCTGGACTGGATTTTCGCCTTTGGACATTTTGGACTGGACTGCTGGATTAGACTTATAGAATGATACGTATAAAAACATGTATTTCAAACGCAGGCGTGGATAAACTAGGGACTTTGTTGTGAAACAGGTATAAAACATTTTTCTTTCCAGGATGCAAATTTTGTTTTTGAAACGTAAATTTCCCAGTTAAAGTTATAGAAGAAACATTGTTATACAACAATATGGTTCCTAATTTGCTACTGCTCATAAACAGCCACCTGGAATTATCTTTCTTTTCAACTAGTTTTGAAAAGAATAATGTAAATAAAAACTTTCACTCGATTTTCATTGGTGAATGCAGGTTCCATATTTTGCCTTCTCTAAGGCTTGCAAATCCAGCTGCCTTTCATTGCTCCCAGCCACTAGGGGCATCTTGTGTGAATGCCCCTAGTGGCTGGGTGCTGGCAGCTGTATTCGCAGGCTACCTTCTGTACAGCATTGACTGCATATTTGAATGCAGGCATATGCAAGCCCAGAGGATTACGAAGCATTTCCAAGCCCAGAGGATTATGGGGGAAAGAGCAAAGACAAACCTGTGCCAAAAAATGAGGATGTAGAGAGAGTTCGAAGGTACTCACATATTTTTTTGTCAACCAGAATTGCTTGTATGGTGTATTTATTTATTTATTTATTCAGCTTTGTCACCCAAAGAAATTACAAGAATGATAGAAAAGAAAGAAAGAAAGAAAGAAAGAAAAAAAGAAATGTACTTAAGGATTAATAAGAAATTCCTCTAGTTTAATTACTTATTATAAAATTGATGTATTTGTAAAACATAAGAGTGGTGAGGAGACCTCCAGAAACCACCAGGCCTATACAAATGAGGCCTCCTCTTTAATTATGAATCCTGTGCTGACATGCAACAATAGCCAAAAGTTTGAGGTCCGGTGTGCATGATTATTGAATATTGTTTAAGAGAAAATTATGTCACTGATTCTCTTATTTAGCTGCTTTAAGTACTGTTTAATAAACGAGCAGGAGTGTTTTATCGGGTTTAAAACCACGAGGCGTAGCCGAGTGGTTTTAGACCCGATAAAACACGATCTGCGAGTTTATTGAACGGCTTCAAAAAACGATCTCATAGAATAATGAACTAATGGTGCCATTTTCCCGTGCTATAACTTTATTCCATAGTCTCATCAAGAGAGTGTCAAAATCGATCTCACAGAATATAAAGACATTCTTTCATGTTTTGTAGTTCCTCTAATAGTCTTTGAAAAGAATAAAAAGTTTTGTTTAATGAGCTTCGGACCATTTTCCCGTGCTGCTAGTTCATGCTGCTAGATCTGAAAAGAATTAGAAGATTAGATGATTTGTATAGTGGAAACTTCATTCAATAGTGAGCTCGATGAGAACATTATGGCTTCGAAGCACAAGCGGACGTTTCGCAAACCCAAAAATGCTGAAGAAGAGAAACAACTGCTGGAAAATGCCGTACCAAAGTCAACACGTTCCGTCAATAAGTGGGCTATGAAGATTTTTTCAGAATGGCAGTCAACAAGAGTAAATAAGAAAGCTTCTGAAGAGCCGAGCAGTTGTACTAATGACACATCACAAATTCAAGACTTGGAAACCGACGTGCTTGATATGACGGCAGAGTCGCTAAATTTTTGGTTAACAAAATTCATAATGGAAGTGTGCAAAGATACCGGGGAAAATTATCCTCCTCGTACGCTGTACAGCATTGTTTCTGTTATATAAAATGTTACCCTCATTAGTATTCTTTATATAAAGAATACTAATGAGGGTAACATTTTATATAAAGAATAGTAATGAGGTATATTACAATCAGCCCCGCTTTCCCCTGGGACTGAAATCAAATGCCGCCACCAGTCTTTTTAGATTGTTGATGTATTACCGGTTTTAAACAAGCATCCACGTGACTCATTTGCGTGATGTAATTGGTGGAAATGATCATTAATTATTCATGAGTTTTTGAAATGTTGACATGATAAGCAAAGCTAGAAAAACAAAACTTTTAAATTTTGCAGGAGCAACTTAATTTGCGTCCACACTTGACTGCATCATCTCATTTAAGTTTGTTCTTTTAAAAGGCATGTCGGTACTTCCGATCCACTTGTAAAACTTGTTAAACAGGTATTAATTGAAGTTAAACTGGTAAAGGATAAAGGTCAAATCTGAGTAACTGCATTTTGTGCCTAATATATAGACACTATATAGATATTATATGTTATATATTATGCTGTTACTCGGATTGACCTTTATCCTTTATTTACTTAAACTCAGGTACTTGTGAAAAGATGCCATCAGCATACTTGTATAGTACCGTGTGGCACTAAATTTTGCGATTTTTGCGGTCCACAAAAATAAGTTCCCACAAAATAAAACTACTGCAATTTTTTTCTGCAAAAATTTATTCCACTGTAGAAATTATTTTCAAAAATACTGGTTTGAAGGAGAAAATGCCTTAGATAACTCGGTGGATAATACATCAAGTGGTACCCTAGTTGTTTTCGATCCATTGTAGTGTAAGAGAGTGACGTTGATTAATCTGTTTTACATTCCCATGTTGTGTTATCAGTGCATTTCGATTGCACGTACTACTCATTATTATTATAAATGAAAATGTCATCAGTTCCATTTGAACACGACTTTCAGAAAATCACAAAAATTATTCCCAGCAAGAAAAACCAGACTCTTCCAATTGCAAAAATTAGTTCCCGCAAAACACAAAAATTGACAATCCGCAAAATTAAACTCCCGCAAAAATGTAGTGCCACACGGTAATTTATATCATGACTGGATGATGAATTCTGGAGGGAGGTTTTCCCCTTCCCTTCCCCCATCAATAATTTGCCTATTAAAACAAGGTGTATCAAGTGGGTACCAGTGAGTGACATAATGCTGGGGGTACAGGCCCATAGCAGGGGGAGGGGCAGGGGGGCTCGAGCCCCCCCCCCCCCCCGATTTTTTGGAAGTTAAAAAACATTACAATTAATGTGGCCAAAAATATAGAATTAAAACAAATTAATGTGCCTTTTGTAATTTCACAACCTTTAACAGAGTTCGACATCTGTTGAGTCACCAGCCGCACCGGGCAAGCAGGCTTCAAAAATCTACTAGCCCACTGCACATTTCAGTTTTGGAAGTTAAAAAACATTACAATTTATGTGGCAAAAAATATATAATTAAAACAAATTAATGTGCCTTTTGTAATTTCACAACCTTTAACAGCGTTCGACATCTGTTGAGTCACCATCCGCACCGGGCAAGCGGGCTTCAAAAATCTGCTAGCCCACTGCACATTTCAGTCGCCCACGTTCCTTATCAAGGTCTTTCTTTACCCGTATCATCTTGAGCCTGGCAGTATAGCCAAGCGACTGCAGTGTATTTGCTGCAAGCTTTAAGCCCATTGTTGTAAAACAAGTCTAAGGAACAAAATTATATATAATTATTATTTAAATCTCACCAATCGAGTGACAAACATTACGTAAACGTTTACGAGAGTTTATAGGTAAAACAAATTCGAAGTTTGACAGTAGCTTAGCTGTCGAAATGTTTGAATTTTAACAAACCTTGTAATTTTAAGGATACTTTTATAAAACACTATAAATCTGGTGAATATTGCCAACACTATTGTCGGCAAAAAAGCAAACAGGAAGCAGCTTTTTGGCAAATTTTCAACGAAAGATGTCCCTATAAAGGTGTCCTTTTTGATGAAATTTACACAAACTGTGGTATTGTGAACAGTGTTAGTATCTATCTGACATGAATTTTTATATGCCCTGTGACCTATTTGTTGACGTCGGGATTTTGACGGGGTTGAGGGGGTGGCTTTGACTAGGCCAATTTGCTCGGGCCCCTCAGTTATTTCAGCCTTGCTACAGGCTTGGGGTAACCCTGCGAAGGACTGGCATCATCCCATCCAGGGGGTAGCAACACTCTCAGTTGCTTCATGCTGCAGAAACTGGGTTAAGCTCGGGCCATGTGGGCCTACTTGGCTCATCTTGGCTCATCTGGCTATCTACTGAAGGTAAAATCTTTTTGAAATATTTTACCACAACAAGGTAGGGTTCTGTCCACACTCCTTGTACCTCAGTGGGGTGTGACTTTGCTTGTCTTGTGACGTCTGAGAGTTAACCACACCCACCAAAAAACAATTACCATCATTACTTTTATGTTGAAACACTGCCCCAACCCTTTAGCCACGTGATAAGCTTTAACGTCTTAACTCTGCATTTTCTGGCCATTTTTCAGAGTGCATCAAAATGATCTGGAAAACATCCCAATCTTCCTGATCATTGCCTTGTTGTACGTGTTGTCCAACCTGTCACCTGTCAGGGGCATTTGGTGTTTGCGAATTTTTACAGCAGCAAGAGTCCTTCATACTGTGGCATATCTAAATAAAATGTCTCGTCCTCGAGCCACATGTTTTTTCGTTGGTGTAATTTGTACTGCTATTTTGGGTGTTAGTGTGCTTTACTCAGCTATTCAGACTGGTGTGTTTTAGCTACAAACTGACTGTACATGGGTTTTATTGTC
Organism: Siderastrea radians; assembly: GCA_964017195.1. NCBI lineage: Eukaryota > Metazoa > Cnidaria > Anthozoa > Scleractinia > Rhizangiidae > Siderastrea > Siderastrea radians. Next base: position 31,627,703 of record OZ024898.1, read on the forward strand.
ATCACTGTCATCATCTCCCTAAGTTATAGAGGACAGCTAAACTAACCAGATGTCAAAGTATCGTCCAAGGAAATGACCCTGTGTTGTCAATTAAAAGACCTCCTTTTTTCCTCCTATAATGATTTTTTTTTAATTTTTTGAGACTATCGTCTCACAGACAATTTAAAATAAATATGTAAAAAGATGATCTGCTTTTAGCCTATTTTTGTATGAATAAGCCCCTTACACCCACCACGCAATTCACGCGCGCGCGACTGTCCTCGCGTGACGGTCACTCGTGCATGTGTCCGCGTATTTATGGTGCACGAGCTCCTCGCGTTGTGCATGCAGCTTTTCATAGTGTCAAAATGGTGGCGCTGAATCTGGACGATCGTTTGCTCGCCGCTTACATTTTCTACGGCTCCATCCTCGTGCTAAAAACGTTTTTGATGTCTTTTTTGACCGCGAGGCAACGCATCAAGAACAAGGTTGGTCAAGCTAGTAGGCCTTGTTTACTGTTTGGGTCTCTCTGTGTTATGCATAAGTTTTGTTACAAGACGAGGAGCCATGCAAGCGAGAAGAAGGAGGGACATAAGGGAGTCTCGATTCGATCGCAGGATTGTTCTCACCTACAACTGGTGCAGATTATGTAATGTTTATACCATGTCCGCCTTTTAATGCATACTGAAGCGATCCTGAACTGCTTCAAATGAAGCCACTGATATTGCGCCCTGCGCCGTAGTCCATAGTCTTGCCTTACTATGTACAAGGGTAGATAATGAACTCTTGTAAGCCTAAAAGATGGGCCACAACCCTAAGTGCAAATCAAAAATGACTTTTGCCTTTTTTCTTTTCTTTTTTTTTCTGGAATGCCGTTTTGGTGTTCGATTGCGCAATAGGACCAGGAAACTAATTGCGTGCGACAAATAACGCGCGCTTCGTGACGATTCCGCGCAGCGTAAACCCCTGAAGCATATGCGAAAGAGCCATAAATTTTTTGGGTTTGGGAGAAGAGACCTTTTTTTTTATTTTCCACTTCTAGACGTGGTTGACTTCATTTAGAATCTGAGATGGCATTTCAAGAAAGATTTGTTTAATATCTGGATGACACGACCCCCTACCGCGGCTGTTCGAGGTGGTTGGGCGATTCTGCACGATCAGAACTTTCAGGTCGACGTTTTGTGATTTAAATTTTGAAGACATTTCAACTTCTCTTTTTGTCAAAATCGACCAAAAGCAGCTTCGTTTCCGTGCGTTTTTCACCACCTTCAATTGATTGCAAAGGATTGGACTGGACTGCTGGACTGGACTTGTAGAACCCTGACACCAAAAGTGCAGTTAACGTCTCTTGAAAAGAAACTGAAACCTCAAATTTCTCCTATTTTAATGAATCCTTGGATATACTTTTTTATTTCAAAGCTATAAACTTGATCACTTTCTGAATCCAGGTGTTATGCATCAGTCAATTCCAGCTGTGCCCATCCCCCCCCCCCCCCCCGGGCATTAGCCGGGCATTTGCTCATGTGTCAATCCCGCGGGTGGGGCATATGAAATTTTATCACTGCCCGGGGGTAGGGCATTTGCCTACCCCCCGGGACGACCCCGGGGCACTTGACATCCTTGTCAGGTTTTGGTCTCGCATGTAATATATGGATTTTAAAGCTCTCCAACATGATCACTTTCGTAAAAATCTTTTACGATTTTGGCCGTTTGATAAATACGGGTAATGCGTTTTCAGTTCCTCGTAAATAAACACATGAATTGTCCAGGTCAAAATCACATAAATGAATGAATAATTGAACCAAAAGGAACTGTCATGAACACAATTTGGCGTGTTACTGATAAGTGGCATTAAAGCAAATGAACAATGGGATCGAGGATAGACGCATGGGTAAACAACCGAAATGTGTTGAAAGTAAAGGCTGGTTTCCGTACGGTTTCTACGATCTCTGTAATCGCAATCGTTGCAATCGTAATAGAAACCACTCTTCACGATTGTTGTGAAAGGATGTGAGCGCTACAATTGATCGTTGAAGTGTGGTACCCATATGATCACAATGATTGCTGAAGGTTTCTTCCAGCGATTGCAGCAATCATAGCGATGATATGGAAACCAGCCTTAATGGTCTTAATGATGAGTGAAACTTTCTTGTTATGATTTATTAAATCTTGAGCAGTGTTGCTTTCTATATGATCCCGGGGGTGGGGCATTTGCCTTCTTTTTTGGTTCCAACCCGGGGCATTTGACGGACTTGTTTATCCCCACCCCTGGGAATTTGCCATTTAAAAAAAATGCTAATGCCCGGGGTTGGCCCGGGGGGGGAGGGGGGATGGGCACTGCTGGAAGTGACTGATGCATTACAAGTCAAGTCCAATCCACTTCAATTTATTTCATCAATTTTTGCCCTCTATAACAGTGACTGCACATTAAAATGCAGGTATTTCCAAGCCCAGAGGATTATAAAGGTGAGAACAAGGACAAACCTGTGACAACAAATGAGGATGTTGAGAGAGTTCGAAGGTAATCAACTGCTCTGTTAAATTGTCAAATTTAACTTCTCCCTAGCCTGCAACAGTAGGGGCTATAATTGCCTATATGGGTCTGTGCCACCCAACGGGTCATGATTCTGGGACTCCTAGTCTACAATGGGGTATCCATATTTGTGACGTTTTCAGAATGGTGTGTGATTTTGAGAATGCGCAAAAGCTTCAAAGTATCAGCAGCAATTTAAACTTATTCAGACTTTGCTAAATTAAAATGTTATGCTAGATCATCTGATTTGTGTAAAAGCTGTTGTATTATTTTCGGATGTGTAAGTTGAACAAATAAAATCTTTTCTAAAACAGTGTTGAAATTTAGTAACTTACTAGAATGGGGTATTGAAAGGTTATATCTAGAAAGGGATACCTAATTTGAATGCAAAACCCCTCAAAAATGGGGTCCAAATTGAGAGGCCTGCTGGTGGCACCCACCCACCCAAAACCTACTTGAGGACACTCCCCCCCCCCCCCCAGGCCACTAATCTATCACCTGGACTGCCTGAAGAACTGTCAATTTATTTATTGAGCATGATTGTTTACAAAGGAGTTGATTGGCCATTTTCTGTCACATGTTGTTTTGCAGAGCCCATCGGAATGATCTGGAAAACATTCCAATCTTTCTCATCATTGCATTGTTGTACATGTTGTCCAAACTGCCACCGGTGAGAGGCATCTGGTGTTTGCGAATCTTTACAGCAGCAAGGATCTTGCACACTGTGGGATACCTCAACGCCATTACGAGGCTGAGGGGCATAGGTTTTATGTCTGGCTCGGCATGCATTGCTATTTTAGTAGTCAGCGTTCTTATCTCTGCTGTTACTGCTGGCGTGTTCTAGTTATAAACAAACTGTGGGGTAGTTTTATTGTCCTTAGAAATGCAGCAAAAGGATTCGAATGGAAGATCCTGGCAGTGATTTTAGCCGCTGATGTAACATAGTTTCTAAGCAAAAATTATATGCTAATTTGCTCTAACAAAGGGTTAACACTTGAAATGTCAGCTTTTGGATCTCTTGTCGATTAACCTTACATCATTTCAGTTAATATCAAATAATATTGTAATGTTTCACTTCGCCATCAACACAACACTACCAGTACAGTTCCTACAGAACATTGTTCAGAACTAAGGGGTGTCCTGTTGCATAGGGCATTTAAATTTTTTAAAACTTATTTCTCCCAAACACTCCATCTTTACTGTCTCCCACAATCTGTACGCATTTAACCTCCTCAAGTTGCTAACATCATTGCAGAGGGAGTTTCACTTAACCCTTTAAGCCCCAAGAGTGACAAGCATCTAATTTCTCCTTACAATTTGACTAGTTGATCAATTATACAGATCATGAGAATAAAGGAAATAATCACCAGACATGAAATGTGTTGTTTAATCAAATTCTCCCAACCAGTAACATAAGAAATACACGGCAAACACTGAGGAGAATATGCATGTAGATATTGGGGCTTAAAGAGTTAAGGCAACAGCACCCAGCACATTTTGTTTCCTGTCATTATGGCCATCAGCCTGAAGAGTTTATAAACTGAGGAAGTTTTGTATCGACTATCCTAAATAAACATAATTATTAAAACATATTAGTGTGCCAGTAACATAACCATGTTTCTCATCTAACTTATGGCTGTCAACCTGCAGTGTTGACTAGAGCAAAATTGCACCACTTTTTAAAATAATAATACACAGGAGGCTATCTTTCTAGACTGGGCATATTTTGTAACTGGAAAATTGCTTTCACCCTAGATTATCCCATGCAGACTTCAGAATTCCTTAGCAAAAGGAATCAGATTTCATTTGCCACAGTTTAATCAGAGCGTAGGCCTTCTTACTTTGCAGCCATATGTGGTGTTTTTCATGTGCATGTTTTATTACTGTGCAAGCTTTGATATTTGTTACCCTAAAGCATGCTATACACAGTGCACTTTGACCTTGCTGTAGCAAAGTTCAAGTGCCACAGAACAGTAGTAATTCCTTTCATCTAGCACCTAACCAACCACCTGTTCTGCAGGCTACAGTGTAGTAAATGACATTAATATTACCGATATTTTGCCAATGCAAGATCTTCAGCTAGCTAGATGTAACCATCTGCTTGATCATTAAACTGTATAATCACCAATTCTGCCAATCATTTTTCCTTGTTATTTACTAACCTAAATAGAGTGTGAATCATACCATTGCAGACTACAAGCACTCTCTCTCTCCGCTTTGGGATAGTAGAGGGAAACAAACAAGCGAGTGAGTGAGCGAGCGCCTGAAATGTAATGCATCAAGCCACTAGTGTAGACAGGCACATCATGTTTCAACGCCGCAGGCGATTTTCCCACTCGCTCGACTATCCCTGAGTGGAAAGATTGACTGCTTGTAGTCTGATACTACTGCCACTTCAACAATGTCTTTGATAGCCTTTTGATGGGGTTTTCACATAGCTTCCTTGTTTGTGTACTGGCCAGTTAAAAAAAAGAAGTGTGAGAGGCGAAATTGTCAACTCGGATGTTTGCACTTGCCACTTCTCCTTTCAAAGTTTTTTTTAACTTGTTTGGTCATTTAAAATGGAAGGCATCAAAAGTTGCCAAAGAGATGTCAAGAACTTGTCAAAACCTAATCAAACTTCTGTTGCACAAAGTGGCAATGGTGAGGTGTGTGGCAATTATAAGGGGAAAACTTCATTAACCCTTTAAGCCCTGATATGAATGCATATTCTCCTTACTGTTCTCCATACATTTCTTATGGAACGAGTGAGAAGAATTTGTCTAAATATCAAGACATCTTATCCTTGGTTATCACTTTCTTTATTCTCATCACTTGAATCTCTGAACAAGTAGTGATAATGTACAGAGAAATTTCATTTTCGTCACTATTAGTGCTTTTAAAGGGTTGGTAAAATGTCACTCTGGGTTTAGTTAGGCAGGCAAAAAGAGAAGACAATTTGTTTGTAATGTACTTTTATTGGTGTTTCAGTTTGTACAAATTGCAGGACACATATTACTTGGCCTTCTTTGCCTTGATCTTACGGACATAAAACTCAAGTTCTTTGCCTTCCAGTATGAATCCATCACAGCGTCCGCTCTGACCTGGTCTTGAAGACACACAAGCTAAGAAAACAAACAACAGACTACAATTGTTGCATCTGATTATGTGTCATAACAGTGGGATACACACACCATACAATAAGCATGTGTAACCACAAATTTTTAAGTAGGGATGATGGAGGGTATTGGAATCAGCAATATAATTCAAATTTCCTGTTTAACTTGTGCACGGGAAGTAACAGTAAGTGAAACAGAAACTGATGTACAGAATATTCTACAGTAGAACTATGGGCAAGAGCTGAACAGGAAAGAATCAACATCCAGATAAGAAGGCGCAAGTGGCGTTGGATCAGGCACACTCTCATCAAGCATTCCAGCAATGCCACCAGGCATGCGCTGAGGTGGAACCCACAGGGAAAGAGGAGCCAAGGCTGTCCCAGAAACAGCTGGAGGAGAACTGTGGACGACAAGGTGGGCAAGGCAGGCTACACCTGGAGGCAGATTGAGAAGCCAGACCAAAACAGAACGAGATGGCAGGCATTTTCCATGGACCTATGCTCCACGGGGAGTAGAAGGGTATAAGTTAAGTCAAGAACTGAAAACAGCAGAATGCAAACAAGCAAGAAAGATGCAGATGTCTTACCATAGAGTCTTCCAGTGGTGAATTGCTCCTCTAGCTGAGGTGGGAGCTTAGCAAGTGCTTTCCTTGCCTCCATCTTACGCTGACAGTGGTTTGAACGCTTCTTGTTCAGGACATCAGTTTCCTCAGATTCCGCCTGCACAATGTAAATACGCTTAGGACCAGCTTCTGTGTTTTACAAACTGGTCTTTATACATTCTACCCTGATCTTTTGATGAAAATTGATTATTGAAAATCAGTTACTGATCAATTGGTTATAGCTTATAATAAAACTATTAAGAAAAGAAGAAATGTTCAACATGCCGCGAGCAGGGGACAAAGGAAAAATCTGAGTCACCGATGGGAATAGGTATCGAGCCAGTCAACGAACAATCAGTTGCAAGAAAACCCTCCTTGATGCCACCAATTCCATTGATTGTCTTTGAAACAATGATAAGTCTTTGTTGTCTCTGATACGTAAGTAGTAGTATATATTTATATACCACCATCACGCTTCCCAGAATACTTGGATTTATGTAGATTTTCTTATTGACAGCCTACAAGCAAATCAGCCAGAATATCATGGTAGCCCACATATAGGGCAAGAACGTCATGCTAGTCCACATATAAGGCACTAATGTGAAGGTAAGTGAGTACAAGTGAAGGTAAGTGAGTACAAGTGAAGGAAAGTGAGTACAAGTGAAGGAAAGCGTGTATAAGTGGAGGTAGGTGCGTTAATCAGTTGGTGGATAGATTCATATAGGATGGTAATGTTATTAGTGCCTTATATGTGGGCTAGCATGACGTTCTTGCCAGCAAATCAGTTACTAAAAGGGTTGGGAATAAAAAGAGTGCAGTCAAAGGTTGCCATCCCTGTTTAATAAAGATTCACTGCAATAGAGTTGTCACAACAAAAAGAAGGAATTTTGAAAATGGAGAAAACTGAAATAAATTATTACAATGATTAATAATGTGACAAATATTATGTTCCAAATACCAGAGCTACAGCTACCTACAATGCCTAGATTCCCTTGGCTAAGAACCTATCTCTTTGTTGGGCTTAACTCGACTAACACTTACTGCTTTTGCAGACTTCTTGCGTCCAAGGGGAAGTCCATAATGAGCTTCATACCTGCAAAAACAAATGAATAGAACATTAGTCTAGCCTCAACTGTATTAAGTATAAATTTAATCCTGACAATTTGTTCTAAAGATGTGCAGATGTACAGATACAACATAACTATTATCTCCCATGTCTGATTAGATGTATGTCTGCAACCCGTAAAGAACAAAATTTTGTCCACAAAAGCTATTCACTGAGGAGAGGAAAGGAGATTCTCAACTGCCAGTGATTTTGTTAAAGTTTGCCATTAGTGAGTCCCTGGAACTCACCCCATGAAAACTAAGAGTCCCAGACCAAAACCTATCGCTCCATAATTGGTAGGACCTTGTTCCCAGGGTCCTCTTGACATCAAAATACGTAACCAGTCGATCACAAACAGACATAGCGGCATTTGGAATAGATCAAATTTGTTAATAATGCAAGTAAAAGCTTGTTTTTCCCCCTTAGAAATAACTCAGATATATTTTAGAACCAACTGATATTTTCTTTTGAATTAAGTTCTGTCATGGATTTTAAACTACACAAATGGGACAACTGATCGATCGTGGCACATTCACGTTTGGGCATCCTGAAGGACGCATGCCATGAATTATTTTGCATCTTGAGGATTTCTATGCCTTAGAGACACAGGATGCAGGGGCAACAAAATCACTGAACTGCTTGACTGGATGTGACTGGATGAACTTCACATACAGAAAGATTAACTTTACTGATCATGTGGGTGATAAATTAGTGATCACAGTACATGGTTTGAACCCAGTAGTCTGTCTAGTTTGATCATCCTAGTGAGTTTAGTCTTGACAAAGATGGTTGCTGGTGACATCAATTGATGTTTCGACAATTTGAATTGAAGTGACCTTCAGAGTCCAGTGAAAATAAAGCTTATTTCAAAATTTCACCTACAACCACCTTGACCTAGATGATCACACTAGACAGACTAAAAATTAATGTGATAGAAACTGAGACCTCCACTGGTCTGAAAACAGAAACTGCCAAAGCAGATCAAAATGAAAATCCACCTGTTGAATTTAACTTCTTGGTGTTCAGAGATTTATCACCGTGGTGTTCAAGTCTTCAACTTTGAAGTTTGCTTGTTACTGCAAAGCAGTGACACTGTCTAATGTTTAAGCTTACCATTGTCTAAATGGGGTGGAGTCCACTTGCACAATGCAGTTCTTTACAAGGGTCTTAGTTCTGACCAGCTCGTTGTTACTGGCATTGTACACAACATCAATGATACGAGTCTTCCGTGTAACACCTACAAACAGACAAAACCCAAACCATCCATTACCAATAGTCATAGCATCCGATTTCTCAATGTTGTCAAGCCTTGGTCAGATAAAAGTTAATGCAAGTTTGAAAATGACATGTTGGGTGGAGAACAGGCTCTCAAGCAGATGTATGATGACCATGCCAAAGAGTCATTTCAATGCAGCTTTGTGTGGGTGCCTATTTCTACAGGCATATTTAGTTTTACAAGCACAACAACAATCATTCAACATGCCAGCATGCAAAGTGCTCAGTCCCAAGTCTAAAATGTAAGCACAATTGACTTCTTGATAGTCAAACTTGAATTTACATGAAGATGATGCATTTCTTGTCAAACTTGAGTGGGAAAAAAAAAAGTTTACAGTTTGTGAACAAAACAGGAGCTCTGCAAGGTCAACACTCCTCTTCAGCCATTTGAGGTCAGCAGTTTTATTTAACGTGCTGTTTCTTTAGCCAAACATCAAAAAATTAATCGTTCAACAGTCATCTGTTTACACAACATGTCAAAAGATAGTCACTATTTAAACAATAGAGTCCTTCTGTCGAAGGCACTATCGTGTGATAGGTTGCCCGAGAAAATTTGATGTTCACAACAATATATGAAGTTTGAACATCAAATTTCCAAGGGAACCTATCACACATTGGGCCTGAGACAGAAGGACTCCATTGTTTTTATTGTACAATGCTAAATTTTGAACAAAAACGGGCACGATGCTCTGATAGGCACCCGCTGAGAAGAGACACTATTTTGTCATGTGATAGATTTCAACCAATGGGAGCATGCCAAAATTTAGCATTGTACTACAATGTCTGCTATACATGCAACACTGGAGATGACTGTAATGGGCAAGATACTGTAAGCCGCTTGCACTGACTTGTACTGGTAGGCAAAAAGGCAAAAAAGTGACAACCTTGCATCAACTCACAGTGTTGAATTTCAGTATAATCAAGGTGGACTTGTGTCAATGCAAGTGTACGCAAGTTGAGATAAACAAAGTAGAAGGCTGTAAGAGTTTCAAACTTGCATAAGCTTGAATTCCTATCTGCTGTCTGACCACAAAGTGGACAGGCATTCAAGTAGTCGGACAAGGTAAAGGTAAAGTTGCACAAGTGCCAAGGAGACCCGCATGGCCGGAGCTTATCCCAGTTTCTGTAGCATGAAGCAACTGAGAGTATTGCTACTCCCCCCCTGGATGGGATGCTAGTCCATTGCAGGGTTACCCCCAGCAGTATGTCACCGGTACCCATTTTATACACCTGGGTGGAGAGAGACAATGTGGGGTAGAGTTTCTTGTCCATAGAAACAACATGTCTGACAAGTGAAGAGAATAAAGGAAATCACAAACAAAGGGTCCATTGTCTGAAACTAATGTAACAGGAAATGTAAGGAAATTAGTAAAGATAATTTGTATTTTGTTCTTGGGCAATCAGTGTAACTATGACAAAAGTGGTCACAAGAGTGGTAAAATCACCAAAACGGCAAAACACTCTTCAAGTAAATAGTTTATCATCACACTGCCCTTGCCAATTTTATTAATCCTAAGACAAGTCAACTTTTGAGAAGGTATTAATGGTGGTTAGATTTGCAAGATTAAGCAAGCAATAAAAAATGTTACTCCATTGAAAAATAAAAACATCAGGGCTGGAAGAGTTAATTTGAGAGCATACTTTCAGATCCCCAGGAGTAATTGCCAGCATCAAGCCTCAAAGCTCTGAACTTTTGGTTTCCTCCACGAGTGCGAACAGTGTGGATACGTTTGCTTCCAAGCTGCAAATAAAAAGGAAAACAAATAATTACAAAACAAACAACAACAACAATAGCTGATTCAATTTGCCCTTATCAGGGCAAGCCCTGTCTGTTCATCTGGAACAAGCAGCTATGGAAGTTGAAGCCCATTAGCTCATTTACAGTGACCTGACCTTTGAGTAAAAGTAAAGCTAGAGTTGACTTTATTTCGAAACCTTACTGCCCTTCATACACAAGTCCTTTTGTTCTTATGCTAACAAAATTGTTGTCACAATCATAATTTATAGCATGCAGGATTGTAACAAAACAAACTCTACTTCAGCCTCACTTTCATTCACAGGCCAGGGCACTAACAGTGTATGTTTAATTTCAGTCATGTTACATGTAAAGCCCTGGCTAAACGATCAAACATTTTCGTCCAACGTGTTTGTCGCACAAAACGTTTGGTGGCTGAACGAGCAAACAATGTTTGATCAAACATCGGACAATGGAAAACCATTTAAATGCAATGTTGAGAGAGGCGGCTAAACAGCGGAACATGTTCTTCCAACACGATGTTAGACAAAAATGTTTGATCGTTTAGCCAGGGCTTAATTCAAGACTTAATCAAACTTGCAAGAAATGCACTAAATCAACTCCCTAAACACAGAGACAGTTTCGCCCTTCAAAGTTACGTGTATCACTTGCTGTTTTTGTGGGTCCGAGGCTGATTTACTGCAATTCTTGCCAGTTTTTTCTTCCTTAATTCCTTAAGGCTTGCAAGAATTTTCTGGACATAGCTAGTTGATTGTTAAGTCGATGTCCAATTGATGATGTCCAATCTTGAAAAAAAAATTAACAACAGTAAAAAGTACTGCATAATAAAATGCCCACAAGTTCAAGTTCACCTTACCTTAGTATTAGCTGGTGGTCGGCCAAGTTCATACTTCCTCTTTTTTCTAATTGCCTTTTTCTTTCCACCAGTGTTGCGCCTCTTGTGCCAAGAATCACGGGAAATTCCTAAGTTTCAAACACATAATAAAGTTTCGATATAACGCGTGCTCTGATTAGTTGAAACAGCGTGCTTTATGAGAGTACAGATGCATGGAGTAGTCCGTGACACCATTCGGTGCGCGCTGGCAAGCTGAAAACCTTTCTTGCGCGTGCTTGCAAGCTATGAATAAAACTTGTTTTCTTTCAAATTAAGGCCAATTTCTTTACAAATGTGAGCAAAACTATATTATAAAACAAATAAAAAAGCTAAAACTGTGCTTTGTTCTGCGATAAAGCACGCAAGGAAGTGACAAGAGCACTCAAGAAGTAGGGAAAAGCACTCGCCTGCGGCTCGTGTTCAGCCTACACTTCTTTTGTGCTCTCGTCACTTCCTTGCATGCCTTTTATCACAGAACAAAGCACGGTTTTGGCTTTTTTATTTGTTAAATATAAACAAAAGTTCAATGCACTTATTGGATACCTGTTGCAGAAAAGATGAATGAAATCTGCACTTAAATATATACCTGCCAACTCTCACGCATTATGCGCGAGTCTCACGCCTATGGATCAAAGACATCTATCTCACGCATCGAGGACAATTTCTCACGCCTGACTCACAAATCCGGAGGACTTGTTCTTTAACGAATTAACAACAAAAATTCAATTCAATCCCCCCCCCCCCGAAAATATTCAATAAACACCAATTAAAGTCGAGTTTGAGTCCTAAATAACAAGCGAAATTTCGAGCTTGGCACCGCGACATTTGGCAACCTCCAGAAGTTATCGGAATATCTTCGGCAATGTTCGGAAGTCGTTGGAACATTTCGGCAATGTTCAGAAGTCGTCGGAAATTTTTCGGAAATTCGGGTAATATGGATACGAAAATCTCACGCATTTGACTTAGGAGAAGTTGGCAGGTATATAAGTATCATTGAATATATTCATTACTAAGGTACAGTGATAGCCCTAAAAGACTGTCTACGAGTCACAACAAAATGTAGAGTAGACATAGCGTAACAGGGTTTGCACAAGCATTACAGTTAACGTGAAAATGGAAGTCCTCTTGAGAGTGATAAAATTACAAGTAAATGTTAACTAAACTCAAACTAAAGTTATCTCAAAATAGGTAATGAAGATCTGTCATATTTTTTTATCGTGTCTACATGAAAGGACTACAAGCAATGTTCTATTGCAGAGCGGACATTGCAGTTAAAGCTTTTTTTTTCTCTTTACTAAGCCTGGCAGAATAATGATGTACTGAGATGCACGTGAATGTAAAAGAACACGCATAACAACAAAACGTTATAATACAAGACAAAAACCACTTTGGATTTTACGTTTATCCCTCAACTAGGATGTAAAAGGGAACCTACTTAGTTTATCAGTTTAATTTCGAATTTTATTATGTGACGAAAGATCTCTGAACAATAAGCATTCGCATAAAAGACAACCCAAAATCAGAGAACACTGGCAAGACTAGACACAAAACTCATGCTAGAAATCGATTCCAGAAATTCGACAAAAAGGAAAACTTTCCGCACAAATTTAACAGTAATCATCTTCAGTGTGTACTCTAGTTCCACAGTTAAACTGAATGCTAGATGACCACATCAACGTCCAGATTGGATGGATTCAAATCAAGGATTCTTTAGCTCACTCACCCATCTTGGACGGACAGGACAGAAGAGGACGAACTGATGCAAAGCAGCCTGGGAAATGTAGCGGATCAGTAACTCTAGGGAGGGGTAGGGGGAGAGTGGAAATTCTACTTTTGAGAAAAGTTTTACTATATTTGTAAGAAAAACAAGGCTGTATTCTATTTTAAATGTGTTTCTTTCACTAAAGTATTTTTTCTTCTTATCTTCTTTTTCAACAGTATTCCTTAAACAAATGAACAGAGAATTGTTGCTAGAATCCCTGGCGGGAGTTGGGAGGGATGCCAAATCGAAACCTCAGTACCAGTACCTTACGTTCGAAATGTCGGAAGGAGGCGCCATGTTTACCCGCCTCAACTTCCATCACATGTTTTGATGTTGAAACCACAAAATAGGCAGAATAACTCTGTCATTGCAGCGCTTGACCTGACAAATGTTGAACTAAATTTGATATACAATTAATCTGGGGTGTCAAAAATGGAAGAACTCAAGAAGAAAACAGAGGCTATGCTGCGTGCTGTTCTCATCAGCAGCCCTCGTGGAGTGCCACTTCGTCGACTTGACAGAGAATACAAGAGCATTACTTTTTCATCTATTCCTTTGAAAGAAATGGGCTTTGCTACGCTCGACGCTTATATCAAAAGCATTCCTAAAGTGGCTTCTTTAACAAGAGATGTCGACGGGGAAATGGTTGTCAAAGGTGTTGCTAGCGAATCGGACCAGCATGTTGCAAAACTGATCGCAAAACAGAGGAAACCAAAAAAGCGTTCAAAACCTGCACCCAAACTGCGGAGACCTACATTTGTGAGCAGGCCTCATGTTGGTAGACCAGTGCCTGTTAATAGACCAGTTGTTGTAGCCAGACCGGTGGTTGCTGTTACGACACCTCTGGTCTCAGTTAATCGATACGGTCCTGGGGTTCGTTTCATACCTCCACGAATGATGAGACAGGCAGTTAACCAAGCTACTGCCCAGTCCATTGGTAGAACAATTCAACAGGGATTAAGTAGACAAGCGCAACAAAATGCTTCCACTAACGTGCAACCTGTTATCAGAACTGTAGTGGAGCAGGGGATTTCTCGGCAAGTGCAGCAGAAGGCACAGGAAATGGCCTCAGCGACTAGCAGGAAGGTCACGGTGGTTACTCGGCAAGGTATGAAATATTTTATATAGATCAGGTTGGATTCCGATTCACGGTGGTTACTCAGCAAGGTATAAAATATTTTATATAGATCAGGTTGGATTCCGATTCACGGTGGTTACTCAGCAAGGTATAAAATATTTTATATAGATCGGGTTGGATTCTGGTTTATGGATCTTAAAATTTTAAAAACAAACAAAATGGATGGGTAGACCGCTTGCAAGCATGGAGAGGATGGGACAGAGGGTGGGAGGGAGGGAGAGAGGTGAGGAGGAGTGGACAGTGGTTGTGAGGGAGACAGAGTGTGAGAAGAAGAGAGGGAGGGAGAGAGGAATGGACAGAGGACAGGAGGGAGGGAGTGGGCAAGGCAGGGACAGAAGATGGGAGGTTCAAATCTTGTAGCTGAGCATACAGCAAAGATATAGAATGGGCCATTCCATTTTATATCTGCACCCCCTCCCTATTGAGGGATATCTTAGAAGACCCTCCAGAAGAAAAGTTTTAGACACCCCTTTGGATGACAGTTTTAATAAAATACCCCCTCAGATTCCAGAAAAGCCTCTTCGAATTTAGCTTCCAGGAGCACACTCCCTTAAGGGTTTTGCAAAATTTTTCAGAAATTGAAAACCCCCTCTGGAATTGCATTAAAATAACCCCCCCCCACCCCCCTGTTCACTTGGATTTCAAAAATGGAATGGCCCAGTGCATGAGGTAGTGAAAGTAGACATAATATGGCTTTTTGAATAGAATGCAAATTTTATAACCCAAATCTTGGTAAGTGATAGCAGTTGCCTACACTGCCTGCCCTGTGGTATGGTTGTAGACACTAGTTAAGGGCGTGGTGGTGTAGTGGTTAGCGCGTTGGACTTCAGATCTGAAGGTCGGTGGTTCAACCGCCAGTCCCTGCCATTGTGTTGTTTCCTTGGACAAGAAACTTTGCCCCACATTCGTCTTTCTCCACTCAGGTGTAGAAATGGGTACCAGTGACATACTACTAGGGGTAACCCTGCAATGGACTAGCATCCCATTCAGGGGGGGAGTAGCAATACTCTCAGTTGCTTCCTGCTACAGAAACCGGGATAAGCTCTGGCTGTGTGGGCCTCCTTGGCTTGTGTGGGACTTTAACTTGCCTTTTACACTGTAGCTGCTAAGCCTTGCTAAGGATTAATTTACAGCGAAGTCATGAATGATTCATAATTTACAATAATATTACATGTCAAGTAGTTGAACACTAATTGCAAAGCTAAGCTACAGGTGTAGTTACATTATACCAAGCCTAGGGATTCATCTAATGACACGTTTTTGTCTACTTGGTTGCTTTGTGGCTTATTTGTGTTTCATTTTTGTCCAAAAACACAAATAAGCCACAAAGCAACCAAAGCAACCCTTATTATAGCTCTGATATGTCATTTACTGGGAAGGCTCAAGCAAGCGACTAACCAAGTCAGAGTGAACACAGCTACTGAAAGAAACATGAGCCTACAATTGTGTACGTTGTGGTTCAAATTCTTCTTTGGTTTGAAAGTTTTCAAACCAGCTTGATTTTATTTTCCTTTGTCTTAGATTATGGTAATGAATCTAAGACAAAGGCAAATTAAAATTTAAACTGGTTTAAAAATTTTTAAACCAGAGAAAAATTTGAACCACAACATGTACATAACCAGGCAGTATGTTTCAGTTTATCAGCAGCAAAACATGTCAGCTTCATTTTCAATTTCCGTTTATTGTATTTTAGGAGAACCTTCAGCAAAGAAAACTTCAAAAAAGAACCCAAAGAGTCCAGGTACATTTGGAAAGTTTTTATCCTGACACTTTTATCCTGACACGCTGTCTTTGTAATCAAGATTACACTACGTTTACACTAGGCCAAAACATACATGTATTTAGTGAAGTCTGATCACGAATGAAACATGTTTCACAATGAAAAGTGTTCACATGAGGCGATGCTTTGTCCAAATTTTGATTACTATCAAAATCACTAGAGTGGTAAAACGGCCATCAGGAATTTGAACTGTTGGCGGCTCAATTCTTATCACGTGGCTTTAAAAAAGTTGTCACATGGTCTAAAAAATTTGTCATGTGATTCGTGTTGTAAGACCGGCCGATCACAAACCTCTTTTGCAAAGTGGTCATTCAACTTTGCTTTTGTAAGAGCACTTTGATTGAAAAAAGTTTTTGCACCCTCTGAACCCCACCAGCATTGAAATGCACTTTAAATTCGAAACCAGGATCCATGTTTTAGTCGTTTTTCGTTAGAAATAGTGGAAGCGAGTCCGAAAGGAATGGAAGCAGGTGGTGCAGTCATTGCGATCATGAGACATTTTTTAAAACCATGTCATAAGAATTTAGCCGCTGCCAGTTCAAATTCCCAATGGCGTTTTTACCACTCTGGTGATTTTGATAGTAAAACTTGTTTATTCTTTGTGTGATTGAAACATCCTCATGAGATAGTTTCAATCTAAGCCAGACAAAACACACTAAAGGTGGGGGACAGAGAGAAGAGAGCAAGAAAGTGGCTGAAAGATGTTACATTGAGACACAATTTTTAGTTTCAATGTGTGCTGCAAAGGCCCTTCACCTCTGAAGTACTTATTATAATAAATATGATTAAACTTCAGAATGAATGCAACAGCAAGTTCCAGTTCCATTTTTTGGTTTAAAAGTATAATTATCAAGAACTTATTCAAGTGTGACTGATCCATTAGAGCACGCGCTGTGACGTGTAGTGTCCAGTTACTTAGGCATGATGCGTACACTGTCCAATTACACTTCCTAACTGTCCTATTAATGCTCAAATCATGGCCGGTGAAGCCAATCAGATTCAAGAATTTTGCTATAGGTATGATTAAAATAATCTGGAACTGTTTTAATCTTTTCAGGAAGTGGACCCAATTGGCAAGACATGGAAGTGACACTCATGAGCGATTATAAAAATGGGCAGTCAGAACGTGTGGTATATTTGTCCAATTCTTCAGCACCCAAGGCCATGAAACCAGTGGATCAAAGCAATTCACTCAGTGAAGAAGGTAAGAAAGGCTGGTAAAAACCTTTAAACCCTAACAGTGATGAAAATGAATTTTCTCTTTACACTATCACTACTTGTTTGAACATTCAAGTGACAAGAATAAAGGAAGTGATTGCTAAGGATAGGAAGTCTTGATATAATTTTAAACAAATGTTATTCTCCTCACTAGTTCCATAAGAAATGTATGGAGGACAATAAAGAGAATATGCATTTTTATATCAGGGCTTAAAGGGTTAACTCTGGAGAAGCTGGCTCCTTGAGGAAAGTAGCTGGTTACGTAGAGAGAAGAAAGTCTCTCATTGTCGTTGCCTTTCACCCACTTTCAATTCTAAGTGGCTGGCTATTTTTGCTGTAGTTGCCAGTCATAATTGCTGGCTGCTAATGACAGCCCTGTGCAAGATCAGTGACTTCATCAGAAGCTGGGAACTGGCAGATTTTGATTTTTTGATGTTTCTGCAATCAGCTACTTTGTCTTGATTTCAGTTAAATTCTTAAAAAAAAAAAAAATTGGCTAGGTACCAAAGAAAATTAATAAAAACACTTTTTAATTTTAACACAGCCATTCTCATCTTCACTTAAGTGATGGGAGTGTTCTGGGGCAAAACAAAAGGTGGAACAATGTAACTTCTCATTGTGAGATGCTCTTAGTAGCAAACATAAAAAGATGAAAAGATCTTGAAGACAGAATTTGGGTCCTTTCTGATTCCTGAGTGTACCATGAGTGTTCCTGAGTATTACCAGCTTATAAGCAAAAGTCACAGACAAGCTGTACCTCAAGTTTAGAAGCTCAAATGTTGGAAAACAATTTATGTAAGATTTACAGTCAATACCATTTAACTTCTTTCTCTTCTTTTTTTTCAGAGTTGGAAATGTATTCTAGAATTAAAAAGGTAATGTCTCTTGTCCATTGGTTTACCTGTTGCTCAATAACAAATTTCACATTTATTTAATAATTATGCAGTTTTGTTTTTACCTAGAGTAACAAAATGTTGAACACAGTTTATGCTTTTTTTAGCTTTTAGAGGATAAACCCAAGGGACTTTGGCTAAAACGAATTGGTGCAGAGTATAAAAAGTTGTACAATGAAGAACTATCCAATGATAAACTGGAAAAACTGAAAGCATTGCCAAGCATAGCAAGATGTGAAGAGTAAGTAATTCTTACTGTATTGGTTACCTTCCCTTATTTAGTGAGTAACACTTTCCCTATTTCCAATTAATCACCCTCCCTCATTATCAAGCTTCTCCTCTCGAAGAAGCAACCCTTCCCCTGCTTACTACTTACTCCTTTTTGTTCCTGATGGAGCGTAGGTCCTCTACTAGCGCTCGCCATCCCACCATATTTTGAGCAGTATCTTTTGCCTCACACCACAGTAGGGCGCAGTGGCAACACTAGTTTCAGTTTCTGTAATAAACAGGTTTTATGGGTGACGGTTATTATCCCACCGCACAACCTCCAGCCTGGAAGGCCAGGGGATCACTCTTCGTCTGGTCTCTACCCTTTGACCTGTTCGACATGGCTGGCCCTACCAGGAGTATAATACTCCAGCCGACATAGCTCTAGGGGTCATAGAGACACACAAACTATCCCATCGCGGTAAGGTAGTGATCCCATCGGGATAGAACCCTTCCCCTAGTGTCATAAAATGTAAAAGAATATATTTATGAATCCTCCTCCTAAAAGCAGAATGAAAGATTTAAGAAAATAAGATAACTGTATGAGACATCAAGATTTTGCCTCGTGGATGAGTTCCACAAGCTCCGGCAAACTTTCTCTTTAATTGTTGGTGTTCAAGAACAATTGCTTCTATGATGATTTCCCAACAAAGGAGTCTTCACTCCAAGATGTGGAATGTTAATTGTGTTACAGCCAAACAAATTTAAGATGAATTTAGAACTAAACACCGAGTTGTATAGATGATTATGCCCATCTTGTAACTTGCAATAAGTGTTATTTACAGTTTCATCTTTTTTTTTTCGCTCTAAACAGTGGAAATCCCATGTCCATGGGCAACCCAGATACTCCTCTACCCAATACTCAGTGTCATTGCAAGCTAATCACCTTTATTTTGTTTTTCTTTTTTGCAGATTTCCTGGTGGTAACACCATAGTTTATCCATCAAAACAGGTAAGGCTTTAGTATATTCTTTTGTCTACAGTGTGTGTGTTGTACACATTAATTTTATGTTTTCAAATCTTGTATTACATGTAATGATACTGCAACCAAAGTAACCCTGAATGAGCTGTGGAAGTCTCCTTTTTTCTTTGTCTCCTCATTTTCAGGAAGAAAAGCCACCAAGCAAGGAAGTAACACAGGCAAATGGAGGTAATTTACATCCTGACATGCTTGCTATTTTATTACCTATAACTGTAGTTACTTGAGAGACTGATCTGTAGCCTGTGTAAGGCTGGTTTCACCAGTGACAGAGTTGAAGTCATAATCAGAAGTGTAGGGCGTTACAATCTAGTGACAATCAAACAACAGAGTCATAAGCAGAGTTTCCGATTGTGCTTACGATCCCATCCCTTACAATCTGGTGAAAACCAGATAGCAGAATTTTGTAGCCACAGGGTCTGAGGATGAGCCCCATGATTGGTTTATTCTTCCACTTCTGCTTACGACTACGACAACCTGGTTTTCACTAGATTGTAAGCGACAGAGTCATAAGTGCAATCTGAAGAAAATAGAAACACTCTGATTCTTGCGACTCTGATTCTGTCACCCTTAGGACTCCCCTTAAGACTATGTTGTTGGATTTTCACTAGTGGTAAACACTCTTGTAACTCTGATTATTGACTCTGTCACTAGTGAAAACCAGCCTTAAGTGGGGAATATGGTGCAAGAAAAAATAGCAAGGATGCCGGGGGGAGGGGGGGGGGGCAGAGCCTGTAGACTTTATGTTGAGGCTAGCATTTCACCTCCTTATATTAGATGTATTTCCTGTGAGTGATTTGTCATCATCTTTATTGCCTGTATGCGAGTTTCTCATTCAAATTTCATTGGCTGGAAATGCATAGAAAATAAATGAGCATTTTAATGCATGGATGTAAAACACATTTTAGTTAATTTAAGCTACTTACAGATATGAGAGGAAGAATGCAAAGATGCAGTTGGCCCCTTGCCTCCCCAGTCTGCTCTTGGCTTACTCCACTTGCAAATATTTCTTGCATTGTTTTCTCCACTAATTGTAGGGCCTGTTCACAAGCTAGTGCCCCTGTTACCATGAATATAATCTGTCTTGTGAGGTTAACCAAATACATAATTGTCACTATTTTGTCCAGATTCTCCTAGTTCTGTTGAACTTTACACACTTCGCCCTCAGGATCTGCCTGCAATGGGGTAAGCTCTCTGTAATTAATTTTAATTTGGTCTTAACTTTAAGCTGTAGCTGTAGTGTACACATTGTCAAGTAATTTTCTGCTTAGACAGGTGATGAAATATTGATTTTAAAAAGTTCCGTCAACAGGACAATTTTTTTTGGCAGTCTGCATGTGAAGTCCTTATGTGTTATATTTCAAATGAAAGGCATCATGGCATCTCACCATCATGGTTATTTTCTATTTCAGAACTACATCAGAAGCAACTGTCTCCCATGTTGACAATCCAACACATTTCTTTATTCAACATAATAAAACCTGGGAAGAGATTGAGGCCTTGGGAAGCAAGCTAAATGACTTTTTCCAGGTGAGATTTTAACTCAGTAGTCAAAGAATTGAATGTTATTTTTGCCTAAGATTTGCTAATTGCAGATCTGAGTCAAATGAGTGTTTTCTATATTACACACATATTTTTTCAGGCTCAGTCCAGCAAGAGTGATGTCCTACCCACAGTCAATCAAGGCATGTTTTGCTGTGCACAGTTTACGGCAGATGATAGTTGGTATCGTGCCAGAATCGTGGAGAGTTACACCAAAGGCGATACGCCACGAGCTCAAGTTATTTATGTAGACTTTGGCAACCATGAACCACTGCCTGTATCACGGCTGCGCATGTTGAGGAAGGAGCACGCCGAGTTACCTATGATGGCTGTGTTGTGTGCACTGGAAGGAGTAGCACCTGTTGATGGGGTAAGACATGACATTTTTCAGCTAGCATGAGGCCCAAGGTAGGAAGTATTAATCAATGCCTTTTTTGCCATTTGAAAATGTGTTTGAACAAGGCCAATTTTTCCCAATACAGAATGAAAAAATCTGGTTCAACAAAGGTTTGTTTGCACATGTATGATTATTTTTTGCTCTTTTACAGTTTTGCAGCTAGTGTACAGTAGTTAACTAGTGTTAATCCATTCACTACCAACCTTTTTCTGTGTCACGACGATTTTCACAGTAGTAGTTTTATTTACACTCTAGTTGTTCTCTAGTTGAACGCCGATTTACACCTTCGCTTCCTCTCACGAGTCTCACATGTTTTTTGCTCACTCAACTCCCTCCCACTGCCTCATGGCTGTCAGACCGGTCTAAACTGGTTTTCCGGCTGACGTCACTTAACAGTCACGCAACTGTCACGCTGCACACATTTCCGTCCCGACACTCTCCCCCTATTTGATACACGCAACTGGAGCAAATATAATCACACACCTCCACCTTTTTAAACAGACATACATGGTAATGTCCAAACAAATATCAACTTTAACAGTTCTAATAGCTCAAAATCCCACTAGAGTCACTGGGACAGTCTATTCAGTTTCTTTCTCTGCAATCTCTCTGATCCGCTGGGCAGCAGCTACTGCTGCTCGTCTCGGAGTGAACGCTCTGGCTTGAGGGTTAAGCTGTACTGGTTGACTCAACTGCATGTCTCCCACGTCGCACGACAGGTCTATTGGACACAAATGTTGAATCGCCCGCTCCAAATATGACTTTCCTGGCCACTTGTACAACTCCATCACGCCCCTTGATGAGTTTAACAACGATTCCAATGTTCCACTTCCCACGGTTACGCTCCTCGCTCTGGATCAGCACCACATCACCAACTTTTAGTGTCAACTCCTTAGTCTTGTGTTTAAGGTTGTGTCTTTCTCTCAGACTCCTGATGTATTCTGTGGTCCACCGTGACTACAAAATGTCTTTACAGCGATGAATATATCTCGCCCTCTTTCGTAGGTCTGCATCCTCCACTACATCAACATCTTCCCCTGGCAGAAGATTGGACTGACCGTACATCATGGTGGTTGGAGAAAGCACAGGGAGCTCAACATCATCCTCCACATAAGACAATGGGCAATTATTGACGGCCACCTCTACATCAAGTACCTAAGTTCTGCAAGCTCATCAAATGTTAGGAAGGCCCGTCCGACAGCCTTGTAGAAAGCTTTCTTCTTAGAAATCTTGTAAACAATAGGCCCAGCGTAATCCACACCCACTGTTTGGAAAGGATATGAGCCTTCCGTACGATCCACTGGTAAGGCTCCAGGTGGTGGATTATGGAACCTCGTGACATGGAATTTCTTACACCCATAACAGTGATTGATCACATTCTTTACTAGCTGCCGGAGACGGGGTATGCAATACTCTTGTCTAATATGTGCCATTGTAAAGCCAACTCCCCCATGGAGAGTCAAGATGTGGGCATCTTGCACCATTTTCTCTGATAAAGCTACCCTGGGTGGCAAATACACAGGGTAATGTCCTTGAACTCTTCCTCTGCAGACATAGATCCCCTCGTCATTCTTCTGAAGGTTGAGCCTTTGTTGATCTTCTAGAAATCTCTCTGTTACACTGTATCTCTCTTGCTCATGCTTTATCCACCATTTGACCTGTCTCACCGTTTCAGATGTCGTCAAAGGCCCTCTAACTCGATTTGATTTCTGGTTCCGGCAATTCTGAAGGAATCACATGACCCAGGCACTGATTCTGACCGCTTGCCAGAATGTACATGTATGCTTTTCCAGCACTTCATCGAAGCAATCTCTCATTTCCACTGCAACTGCAAACACCTCCTTAATCTGCTTAGCTTCTGCTTCTGTCTCCTTGTTAGGTTCAGTCACAATGTCTCTTGGCCACTCCTCTGGATTGAGCAGCCATTCTGGCCCCGGGAGCCACACACTGGTCAACTGGCTTGTTTTACAGCCCCTGCTCCCTATGTCAGCTGGGTTGTGACTGGTGTCTAGATGTCTCCATTCAATGTAATCCTTGGACTTGATCTTGTGGACTCTGTTGGTCACGAATTGTCTGTAAGTGCCTCCTCCCTTAATCCAATGAAGTACGACTGTACTATCGCTCCACCCATGTACTGACTTAGTCGGGTATCCTTCAAGTGCTGTTCGTACATTGTCCACTAGGTTAGCTGTCATATGTGCTGCCACAAGCTCTAACCTTGGGATTGTGAGATTCTTCTTGGCCAATCTTGACTTTGCTGCTATCAATCCCTTGCTCACCCCGGAGGCTTGAGTAATCACTGCATAGACCGCCGCTGAAATGCCAGAACCACTTGTGTCACCAAATGCATGTAGCACAACCCCTTCGATCGGCTCCTTGAACCTTGGGAGGCTGCGCGGCATTTCGACCTTGTTGGGAAGGTTTCTCACAAACTTAAGCCACTCTTGTCCGATTCTGTCTGACACTTTCTCATCCCTTGGCAGATGACTCTCACATACTTCACGATAGAGAAGTTTTCCCACAAGCGTTGTGGGCGAGGCTACACCAAGTGGGTCATACACTGCAGCTAGGTATCTTAGTATTCCTCTCTTTGTCACGTCAACAGGTTCTTCAGGGAAAGCGACAGCAATCGTTTCCTCGCTCTTGTTCCATGGGAGTCCCAACATCTTGGTTTCACCTTCCTTGACTCCTAACTGCTGTTTCGCACAACTCGGCTGCTCATCAACAGGAACAACATTCTCACACTCTAGCTGAGGCTCATTAGAGTTCCATTTGTGCATGTCAAACTTCGCCTCCCCGAACACAGTAACAATCGTCTTCTTCAGGTCCTGAACTTCATCTGTAGTGCTGCCACCGGTGATGACGTCATCAACATAAAGACTTCTTAGAATCTCTTCCACCTCTGCTGGGTACTTCTCCTTAAGGTTTTCTAAATGCAATTTCAATGTTCCTGCCAGCAAGAATAGACCAAACCATATAGTGCTCGCGTAAATCTCAAGACTTCAATAGTGCTAGGGTCCTTGTCTTTGATCCAGTGGAACCGTAATGCATCCCTGTCCTCGGGTCTGATGCGTACTTGAAGGAAGGCTTTTTTGATATCTGCTGTTAAAGCGACTGGATTTAGGCGATTGCGCACAAGAACATTCCATAACAAGTTCTGCAATGGAGGTCCGGTCTCTAAACACTCATTCAGAGATGGACTGTCCTCACTTGGCTTAGCTGATGCATCAAATACAATTCTAAGTTTTGTGGTCACTGCTGCTTCCTTTCTCACAGGTTTATGCGGGATGTAAAATGTTCTCTCGTTTGGCTCGTCTGCAACTCTTTCAACTATCCCTTCAGTCAGCTGCTCTTGAATGATCTCATCATACTTGTCTATCATGCCCGGCTCTCTCTGCAACTTCCTCACTAGGCTCTCCAGTCTCTTGATACTTCCTTGTTCATTGGTGAGCAGACGACCATGACCCGGCTTCCACAACAATCCTGACTCATACCAACCTTCCTCACTTCTGTGCAGTTGCTCGACGAATTTTCCATACACATTCCCCTGGTCTGTTTCTGGTCTATCTTCCAGTTCTAAGACATCTAAGCTGCAGAGTTGCTCGTAGTCTGCCATTGATGATTTGGTCAAATAAACATTGGAGAGGCCAGCTTCTCTACCCGAGGACATCATCGCCCAACCTAGCATAGTGAACTCAGCAA
Source organism: Siderastrea radians (assembly GCA_964017195.1). Lineage (NCBI taxonomy): Eukaryota > Metazoa > Cnidaria > Anthozoa > Scleractinia > Rhizangiidae > Siderastrea > Siderastrea radians. The sequence continues at coordinate 31,652,602 of OZ024898.1, forward strand.
TAGGCTCAGAGGGTTGACCAATCCTAGGCTTTGTCTCCGTTTTGATTCTCGAGTACTCGCTCGCACCAAGTATTAGGTGGATGGGTAATTCACTCTTCTTGTCGTTGTCATCCATGACTACACCTTCCAGGTGGGGATACTTGCTTATCAGTTCTTCATAATTTGGATTTGGGATTGTCAGTAAGACACCCTTGTCTACCTTGCTGACCTTAGTTGTCATCTCAAACCTTCCGTCACTATGAAATCAAACACTCTTAAAATGCCATGAATTTTTCATGGCAGTTTAATGTAAGTTTCAGAGGAGATTAATGTGATAGTAATAAATATTTCATGGTACAACAACTAGTAATTCATGGATATGCTCCATGAAATAACCATTAATTTTACCATTAAAAACTTCTGAGTTTTTGTACCTTTCATGGCCATGATAAAGCCATTAATATGAGAAAGTAATGGTCATTTCATGGTATGGCTTTTAACAGCTTTTTCATGGCCATGAAAAAGCACTTAATTTTCATGTCTGGCGACTCAAAATTTCAGGCTTTTTTAATGGTCTATTTTAATGCCTTTTTCATGGAATGAGAATTTCATGGCCCAGGAAAAAGTCATGAAAGGTACAAAAACTCATGGCCATGATTTTTTTAATGGCATTACAATGGCATTTTCATTATTTGCTACAAGGAATGGCACCTGTCACGCAAATGCCATGAATTTTGTCCAAAAGAAGTGAAAATACCATGAAAAATGTCCATATAAAAACCCTCTTTTTTTTACAAGGTCATCTTACAGCAACTTACAAATGTACTACGCTAGTAATCAACATGCTATTTACTCAGGTCAAAAGAATCAACAAGTGGACTTAGGCAATGTTTAATACTGAAAGTTCAGTGATCCAAAGATAACAACCCAGCAATATTGATACTACAGTAAAACGTATTTTCAGGAGACCTTTTAATAACTGTGATCACAGTTCAAACAATTTACAATATGTCCTTGTTGTCCAATGCAAGCAGTCAGTGAGCTTTGCAGTGTGAGAATAGGCTGTTTGTTTCAGCAACAGTATTTTACTTCAAGCTGTTCCTCAAGAGTGCTTCTGCAATCAATAGGAAACAAAATAGAAATAAGCTTACATGATATGTACATGTACAGCTAGCTGTATACAATCAATGTCCCTCAAGTATGCACAATTTTAATGATAACCCGAAGATCAAATTCAAATAATTGACTGCAGTAGCTTGTAGAGTTAGAAAGTAAACCTAAATCTCAAACAATAAAGCTAAGTTCTTGTTTTTACCCCCAACATCTTTGCTAAGCAAGCATCACCTGTAATATGTATCTCTATAAACTTAATAAGATCGTGTGTAAATCGCGCTATGTGTACTTGTTTGAAGCCAAACTTAGACTGTTTAGAAATTTAATATAATACATATTTTGTACTTACCTATTTTTTAAGTTAGGTAATCCATGTTTAGAGGTTCTTGAAGGGAAGGTTTTCTTTGTTTAAACTGGCAGGAAACTCTCTTCGCAATGGCGCCTGAACAAAACGAATTTTTCAGCCTCTTTTTCACGCTCAATCCCAGGCTCCTATCCGCTGTTGGAGATGCTGCTGACCAGAAAAGCTCATTCCATTCAAGATGGCGGCTCCCCTAACAACAACTGAGAAACTTGCTTTTTCTACCAATTTTAAGAGCTTTTATCGGCATAACAAGAAACTAGGAATCACTTAAAAACATCCAGGGATCATATTCTGCAAAAGTTCTGAAATCAGATATTTCACTGCTTTAAAACTATAATACTGTTCAAGCTCTCAAAAGGTATTCCTGGTATGCATGGATTTAGCTGCAGTGAAATACTGAGACTTCTTGGAATATTTTAATGTAAAAATTAGCTTTTAAATTACAAAACCAATCAATTCAAAACACTATTTTGCCATGCTTATATTATATCTTATAGCTAGCTAGGTGGGTGCATGGTCTCTCAGTGTTTTTTCAGGGTCATGAAAATCCTAGAAATAGTGAAAAGCCCATGAAATTTCAGAAAATTACTTTCACTGCTTTTTCATGGTACATATACCAAAGAAACTGTTTTCATGGTATGTAAAACTGCCATGAAAACATATTTCTGTTTCATTTCAAGACATTTTAATGTGGTGAATATTTTTCACGGTATTTTCATGGTGCACAAGAAGAATCAAGTCTAGACCATGAATTTCATAAATGCATGTTTCATGGCCATGAAAACAAAGATAACCAGTTTTTCATGGCTCTTTCATGACTTTTTAATACAATTGGTTTCATAGTGCGTCCACATTCGCAACTTTCACTGTATAGCTTTGTACCTTCTGTATCGTTGAGCAGAGCATCATCTCAATCTGTTTATGTTCAATGTGCGTTGGTCGCTTGTTGAGACATTCAACTAGAGCAGCAGATGCATATGAACTACCAGCGCCTGTGTCCAATAGTGCTCTACATTTGATGCCATCAACCACCGCCACCACCACTGTATAAATCACAGATCCCTCGTGATTACCCGTCACCAACATCATCTGACTGTTCCCAGACAACCTGTCACAAATAGATGTGTGATGCCTACTGCCACAACATTGACACACATACTTGCTGTGGCACTCTTGAGCTCGGTGTCTTGTGCCAGTGCAATTAAAACACAACTTCTTATTGCTTAGAATCTTTCTGCGCTGGGCGAGACCAGGAACCCTTTTACACTCTGCGGACCTATGATCTCCTCCATTTCAATAGACGCAGGCACGCCCCACCTTCGCATTCTAATCTTTGGTTTGGTAAACAGGATTCTTTTTTGGTGGGAAACAGTTTTGCAGGTTGCGATTTCGATTTGGCGGGTCACGGTTTGGTGGGCCACGGTTTGGTAAATCACGGTTTGGTAAGTCGCGGTTTGACGGATCACGATTTGTTGAATCAGGCTTCTGACCTTCATTGGTAATAGGGTTACAGTCACACCACTTCCTTAAAGATTCAATCAATTCTGGGAATCCCCAGTCTTGCCAGTCATCGTCAAGACGTACTAAATCTGCTCTTATGGCGGGTAGCTTATCGAGTGTCGCACGCACAAACCCACGAATTTCTTTAACCTTCCGCATGGTCTCTAGGACTTGAATGTGACTTGTCAGCTTTTCACAAAAGTCATGGATTTTAGCTGGGTGTGCATCATGAACCAGAGATAATCCGATAATGCATTGCATGTGTGCATTTGCTACCTCACTGGGCTTGCCATACTTGCTCTTTAAAATACTTTTTGCCCTTTCATACCCTTCAGTCGTGAAAGGCAGTCCGTCAATAGACACGCGAACACTGGGTACCAATAACTCTTTTAGATAGGAAAACTTGGCCACTTGAGTTAGTTTGGCCTTGTCAATTTCAGTTTCAAATTGATTCCAAAACCTCATCCAATCTAGATAAGTTCCTTGAAACTTAGATATCTCAAGCTTAGGTAGTTTTGCTCCAACACTGTTCAAATTCTCTGAATCCTCCGAAGATGTCTTCGCTGTTTTCTCGAGTTTCGCGCGCGCATCAAATTTAGCCTTTTCCAGCTCGATTTCTTCATCCAAAATTCGCTTTCGCTTTTCTTCCTTGCGTTTTTCCTGTTCAGCTAACATAATAACAGTGGCTACGCGTTTTACTTCTTTGAGTGTCGCTTCAAATTTGCCGATTTGAGCTTCTAGAGTTGCAGACCATTTTCTGACGTCTGTAGGGTCTTCATCACTTTCGATTCGCAACTCCTGTACTTCCAATTTAAGCTGATGCGTTTTGTCTATAATGGACTCTAACGCGCTTCCATGTCTTTCAATCGCTTTCACATAGTTGGCATCGAGTATTTTCGGCGTATCTTCTACCGTAAAGTTAAGTATTTTCAGCTTACCTTCGATCTTGTCTTGTAATGTTTTGAGTTTGGCCATGTTGACATCGATCGATAACTTGTTGTGTTTTGATTTCCTTTTGTCACTTGCTTCTCACAGTTCCCAGCTTGCTTGCTTGAATAGTCCTGGCAGGGTCGTCACTTTTGTCACGACGATTTTCACAGTAGTAGTTTTATTTCCACTCTAGTTGTTCTCTAGTTGAACGCCGATTTACACCTTCGCTTCGTCTCATGAGTCTCACATGTTTTTTGCTCACTCAACTCCCTCCCACTGCCTCATGGCTGTCAGACCGGTCTAAACTGGTTTTCCGGCTGACGTCACTTAACAGTCACGCAACTGTCACGCTGCACACATTTCCGTCCCGACATCTGAAAAACTGCCATTTTAAGGCAGTGATGCTGTAATTTGGCTCCTGTCTGCTCAAATCCTGGTCCAAATGTCTGTAACTTCCTCTGCAACATGGAAACTAAACTTCTCTTTCATCTCCAAGGTTGTTTGGCAAAATTGAATGAGAAAAACACCATACCAGGTCGTTTTTCTGGGTTTTAGCGCTCAGTTCTCAATTCGACTTTTTTTTTTTTGAGTTTGTAGGCGATTTGGTAGTCTTTCCTTGGACTATAAAAGATTTCACCCAAACTTCAAGGAAAGAGGAAATTTTTAACTAGAAGTGTCAACCAGTGCCAAGGCCAAGCTTTGCATCAATTTCACAAGGAAACATTTTCCCTTTTTCTTTGTGTAAGTCTGGTCTGTTCTAAGTGAGCACTACAGTTTAGGCACTTTTTGTTAGAAGTGTGCCAGGTGCATCAACTGGTTATCAAAAACATCTGCTGTCACTCAAAGTGATGATGTCACAAATTGAGCAAGGACCATGATCCTTTATGGATGGCACAGGAATCAATGGGTTAATAATAATGGCCTTCATTTACACACGATAGAAGCTATGAAGCTTTTGGGATCTTGTGTAATTGTTTTATCAAAGCACACAAAAAAGATGAGAGTCTATGTAACATGATTTTTGCCAGTCACTTTAGTAGAAGCTTTGCCAAAATTGTAGACCAGGCACAGTGGAAAACACATACTCTGAATCTGTGAAATTTATTCATAAATGGTTCATCTTAGACGATCTTTTTATTTGACAATTTTATACTCAATCCTTCTAGGACAAGTGGAGTGCTGCCTCAATAGATAGATTCAAGGAGTTGAGCTATGCTGAAATGTTGAAAATGACAGTGGTTAGAGCTGAAGGTATATCTTGGAAAACCACACACTCACAGTGTTGGAAAGAGATTTTTGTTGCCTTTACTTTGATCAGAGACAACTTATAAATGGCACACTAAAGTACATGTATGAATGTGCTTAGGTCTCTTCATATGAGCCTGTTGGCCTGCCTACTGGGACGAGAATTTTTTTCTTCTGTTCATATGGGAAATTTCAGCCTGGTTACCAAGATAAAAAAGGTGCGAAAGGTGAACTATTCAACCCAGAGACAGTGGAAATGAGTTAGGCTTCCATGGGCCATTTTGACTTTCATTCAAGCAAACAGTGGAACAACGGGCTTTCCATCTCTCAAATAAATATGTGCAGTGGCCACTATGTTTGAGCACATTGTCAGAGGCCCTATTCAGTTTAGGCAGCAACCTTGCAAAGCATTCATTGTTGAAAATGATTTGTCCTGGTAATTGGGCTGGAGTGTTTACACATTTCGAGTTTGGACGTTACTGATATCCTGGTTGGAAAAACCGGGATCTCGGTAACTGGGCTAGCCCGCCTTCTCATAATTATGAACACATCAAAATTTTGACAAGGACATAGTGGCGAGGCGAGATCTTGGAAACCTAGCCGGCCTAGTCAACCAGGCTCATATGAAGAGGCCCTTAATAAGACAGATAGATGCCTTAATTTATTTAAAATGCACCAGGGTGGCCGTTTCAGAAGCAAAGCAACTGCTATCACTGGAGCCCCGCAATCAGTAGGAGTCATGTGTGGCTTCAAATTACTTGCTTATCTTATTCTACATTATATTTAACATAATGAATTGAATTTTGAGCTTTAGTAAACATTTTTGAAGAAGTTTGCAGGCATCAAAGACAATCTCCTCCACTTCCTACATTCGTTTACTCACATAGTTTTCTTAATGATTGTTGGACTGTAAAGCAAGTACAATAACGGTGCATCTCTGGCAGTGAATTAGAAACATTGACAGTTATTAGTAGCTCACTCGGGTGTTCCTTGTTCACTGGCAGGGAATTTCCCAGTTGTGAAAAACAGTTACTGTAGTTGATAGATGCATACAGGTGAACAGTGCTATAATATGGAGAACTCTTCATTACAGACAGTTCCTTTTGTCAGAGAGGGACCTAAAATTTTATATGTAAACTTTACCTCTGTAATATGGATACCTGCATAATCCAGACACAATCTTGGTCCTTTGGTGTCTGTATTAAAGAGGTTTGACTGTATTTTGAAAACTAAATAAAAGGCATATTATTATGTTTCAGGACATCACTTGTATGTTCAGCTGAAAGATTCAACTGGCAGTGATATTAGTGCTGCTTTGATAAAAGAGGGTCTTGCTAAGGGAGATACAGACAGTTCTTCAAGCACATCATCATCAACTACATCGTCGTCAGGTCCTTCATCTTCCACGGTCTCCTCCTTGACTACTTCATCATCAACAGATTCATTTTCATCAGTCACGACGGCAACATCGTCATCATCATCAACAAGCCTAGGAAGTCTTACTCCTGTTAGGTATGTTCTTGATGACATGATAACAATAATATGTACATGAACATGTACAAGAACATGCAAAGAGGGTACAAAATAAATGCAGTTTATTAATAAAACTAAGTAACTGGTAAACTTAAGGATGGTGGCTCCTAAACTGGAGGTATTTTTGCACAGTTTATGATTATGCAGGAAAAGAAATCTTAGCAAGGGCTATTGGAATCTAAAATGCTTAAGACAATTAAGCAACCATAATATTAACTGAGCTTTAAAATTATTATAATGATAACAAATTTAAGCTCTGTATCTCTAAAAAATGTGTGGCTACCCCCAGTTTTCTTCTTCCTTGCTAAGGTCTGCTTTTCCCGCATAGTTATGAACTGGGCAATAAAACCTTTGTGTTAAAAGGAACCATTTTTAACCCTTTAAGCCCCAGCATCATTATACAAATTCTCCTTACTGGTCTCAATACATTTTGTTGAGGACTAGTTGGGAGAACTTGTTTAAAAGTCAGGACAATTCATCTTTGATGATTGCTTCCTAAACTCTCATAACCTGTGTGTGTTATAATGCACTGATATCATGTGGAGAAATTTGATGCTGATCTCTATTGGGGCTTAGAGGGTTAGGAAACCCAAGTTTCTTGGAGCCTCCTGAGATGCATTAAATGTATGCCCAGTAACAAAAGGAGGCACTGTTCTTAACAGTTTACAAAGAGCCAAGTATCTTGACCAATCAGCAGTCTTCACTGGTAGTTGGTAATTAGGTATGTGTACTCAAGACAGATGCTGTGTCTGCATACAGTATTATAGTGTCCATTTGTGATTTCATAAGGTTGGCAGCTATGCTATAGTTTGACACCTCTGTGAGTCAAGCACTCAGCTTTGTCCATTTAGAGGTTGAACCATGAATTATTTGTCTTTGAGTCATCTCACTATATTTTTTATCAGCAGTGAGAAAGAAGTGAAAGAAGCTGAGGGGAAGAAAGCAACTGCACGACCTTTTCTAAGGCACAGGTTCTTGTCTAAAGAAGAAGAAGTCCAGAAAATTCCTGGTTAGTGTGCTTGCTACATTTTTTTAAGATCAGAAATAATTGAAAAGTTTGGCTGGAACATTTAATGTTTGTGTTGTCAAATCTGACATAGTTTTGATCAGCTGAAGAGATGTGTGGAAAAAGGTTGAAATTTAAGTTTGGTCAATTTGATGATACCCGTGCTTGCTTACATTTTTGTGTATTATTTCTAGAGAGAGTTCAAATCCCCGATGAGGAATACCTGGATGTGTTTGTCTGCAATGTCCACAGCACCGACAACATCTGTGTTAATCTTTCTGGAGAAAAGTATTCAGTAAGTCTACTCATTTCAGTTCGTATTTTAGTTGAACTTAACATAATGCAGAGACCAAGTGTTGAACCACCGACCCCGGGTGGTGTGGAGGGGGGGGGGGGGGGCTCTGTAACAGTGAGATCAGGTGTGAATATGGACATTACTCAAAACACATCACAAGATCGTCGACCAATCAGGACAATGACCAGAGACTTATAACATCTACTGATGATTCACAGTTCACTTGACTCCGATGATGACTTTCACTCAGGTTGTCGAAACGTCAGTCAATGTCATCACTAACAGAAAAAATCCTTTGCATCTCCCCATCACTTGAAATTCGGTGTACTCTCCCCCCTCCCCCTGGCCCTCAGATGTTCTGATTGAATCTGCTATCCACAAGTGATGGACAGAGAGTGCAGAAATTTGTCTCCTTTAAGTTAATTTTCAATTTTCATTCTGTTCTTTTGTGGTGGGAGGTGTAAAGACTAGTTTTGAATTCTTTTAATCTGCGTCATGTAGGAAAAGCTGACAGCTTTGGAGCAAAGCATGCTGTGTCATTATGAAGAACCAAGTTCTGAAGGTCAGTTGTTGTTCTTGGTTACGAGTTTAGGTAGGAAGGTACAGGCAATGTGCAACACAGTTGATTTGACGTGCTAAGCACACTTAGCTCCCATGCTAGCTGGAAGCAACTAGGAGTGCTTCTTCTCCTCCTCCCCACCCTGAATGCAATGTCTGTCACTTCCATTGTGGGATGACCACACCATTTTGTCAGGTTTCATAAACAATCAGAATTTTTGATTATCAAGACTTTTCTCAGTAGTCCTGATTCATTTTTTTAAATATATATTATTTTAATTTATGAGTCACATTTGTTACTTACAACTCTGAGCAAGTAAAGTGTGAGTAATTCACTATTCCATGTCCCCTAGTGAAAACTGATTCTGAGTACTGTCAGAAAAAAGGATGTCAAGCATGTATCTTTTGTAGCCATCTTTAAAGATAGTTTTCTCTAAAATTAATGACCATGATTGCTAATGTTAATTATACTTAATGGTGTATTTAGATTAAAACATCCATTTTTCTCGCTCATTCGGATGTCCCACCAACTCTTGGTCATCGAGGTTTTACACTGTACCCAATTATACAATTACCTGTAGTTTTGATGAAAATTGCGCTGAAATCGCAGCTGGTTTACATGTGCGATATTGAGGTTGCAGCTTCAGTGCGATAAAAATTGCATTGAGTTGCGCGACAAAAATCGCCTGTGTAAACGGGCCTTGAGAATTCCAGGGTAAGTATATCCTCCACAGCACAGTTTTGTGTAGTGTTGACACGCCTCGAGGTAGGCTGTGGCCTGGTTGCCATGGAGACTTCTTGTTGCTGAGGAGATTGCTGCCCTCCTTGCTAGCTACTTATATGGCACCTACCCTCCAATATGCCTATGTCACAGTTGTCTTTCCTTTGCAGAGGCCCTGAAAGTCAACCCTGGAAGCATATTTGCCATATATTCCAAAGAAATCCATTCAGAGGGTCTTTGGTATCGTGTTAAGGTTCTTAAAGTCAAAGGTGACAAGGTTCAGATAGAATACTTGGATTATGGTGATACTGGAACAGTACCCATCTCAAGTCTCAGAAGCATCCCACCAAGATTCTTGGAATTACCCTTCCAGGTTGGTCACTAGAGCTTCCCTCCACTCTTCTAGCCTGCGTACCTGGCGGGTTTTGCTTGGGAGCACGCATGAGCGAGTGATGAAGCCACGAAAATGAAGGAGAATGGGGAGGAGGTGTTTTCCCCAACAATACCGCCAGCTACACAGGCTACCACTCTTCCACCTGTCTTCTCTCCCCTGCTTTCGTTTTGGTTTCCCGTTCTTTCCTTATACCCTCCTCTTGTTATCTTGCTTCCAGTCCTTTCCTCTCCTTTTCCCCTCCCTCTTTTCCCATCTCTCTTTTGTTCCTTCCCTCCCCCTGTTTTGTCCTTCTCTTCAGTCCACCACTCCCTTTGTCCTATTAGGGGCAATTTAGACCACATGGCATTTGCTTATATGATCATTGTATACGATTTTTGTAGTACGCGCTGCTTGTGCCATTGAAAAATCATATTCATTTCACTTCATTAATCATAGTGATTGTGTCTGGCTACAATAGGGTTTTAAAACATGTTTAAAAATGCTATCATATTTTCTATGTTGTGGGTGACAATTTGGAGCAAATTGTAACTTTGATTTACATGAAACAACAAGCTCAAAAGACTATTCATGAGCATTCTACACACAACAAAGTTGTATCCTCTCAATTTGCCCTCATGAGTTGTTTCCTTTAATTGTTTTGATTCATTTCAGGATTATTCTATGTTTTCTAACAAAGTTATTTGTTTTGTCAAGGCTTGCACCATAAGTCTCCATGGACTTCCAAAAACAAAAAATGCAGAAGTTATTCTCAAACTGAAGCACATGACACTCAACAAGGATCTTGTAGCAGAAGTCATAAAGAAGTAGGTACCAGTTCATATACATAAAATTGATCAATAATGATTTGACAACAGATATGTAGGATTTTCTTTTGCCCTGGGCATGTCACCCATTGTGGTGGTGTATTTTTGGTGTGTCAGTGATTCCAACAGTTATAAGAGATGGGGCTTTGATAGGTTAATCTTGCTGGACTGTCAAGAAGAAGAGGTGTAACAAATGACAGCCCCTGGTTATCAAGGGTTCAGAATATTGTGAGGCAAAAGTAGGTAAAGTCGCACACGAGCCAAGGAGACCCACACGGCAAGTGCTTATCCCGATTTCTGTAGCATGAAGCAACTGAGATTATTGTTACTTCCCCCTGCTGGGATGGGATGCTGGTCCATAGCAGGGTTTCCCCCAGCAATATAGCACTGATATCCATTTTATACACCTGGGTAGAGAGAGACAATGTGGGTTAAAGGTTCTTGCCTAAGGAAACAACATAATGGCAGGGACTGGGCGTCGAACCACCGACCTTCAGATCTGAAGCCCAACGCACTAACCACTAGGCCACTGCGCCCCCACATCTGGAGTCAAATGTACCTTACTTTCTCATTCTTCCTTGAAATGTTTTTGCAGGAATGGAAACACAGTCTCAGTTGAGTTGTTTGACACCTCGTCTGAAGTTGCAGACATCAACATAAACACAATGTTGCGATCGTTGGTAATTCCAGATGAGGAAATGGTCCCTGTCTTACCAAAGGTAACAACTCCCTTGTTAATAGACTGAAGAAAATTAGGATAGTCAAGTTTTGATTCAAACAATACCTTTCTTCCTGACTTGTCATCCTACAAGTAATTGCCTCCATTGTATTACATTGCCCCCTCGAGCTCATCCTTTGGGGGGGAAAGGGTTCAAAATAACTGCCAGTAAATCTTTCATCAAAAGTCACTTTCTAGGTTGAATTAACACAGTCATTTGGAACACTTAAAAATCAGTCTGCGTGCTGACAAGAGATGTGTGTGACCTTTCATGGCTTAAATAAGATCTGATGATATTATGGATACAAAATAGTGTGCATGCTATTAAAAAGGTGTAACAGTTCATTACTGCCAGAACATTTTGAAATGTTGTGAGTGTGATACAATGTGTTGGTTTATGTGTGGTCATGCTTGCTCAAAAGTGCCAGAAAATATAGGAGAATCTTGACAACTCCAACCCAGTATCTTGAACTTCTCAACCTTAAGACTCACAAGGTTTCTCTTTTTGTTTTCCTTTTGTTTTCCTTTTTTTTTTTCTCCTTAGCCTGGAGAGCAGATTGAAGCATTTGTGACATATGTGACTCAAGAGGGTCACATATTTATACAGATTCCTGGTGGCGGGACAACGCGATTGGAAGAACTCATGGATGATATCAGTGAGCACTATTCAAAGGTATGATGACACTTTAAACCATCCTTAAAGGAACTGCGTCATGGGGATTTTTCAAAACTGGCAAAATTGTGATTAACTGCCTTAGCCTTAGAAAACAGATGACTTCGCATGCTCCCCACTACCAGTGCTCCTGTGCCAGAGCACAGGTGGTAGGGAGCCTGAAAAGTCATCTGTTTTTTCAGGCTGTATGTAAGTACCTTTGCTCTCACACAAAATGCTTCTACAAGACCAAGAGGGTAGGACAAGTTGATTGCCCATTTTTTTCAAACTTCCCAGAGACTTTAGACAACCTAACAAGGTTAAACCAAGTTTCTGAGAGTGTTTATCTCAGACATTTCTTTTCTTTTTTATTGTGCCCAGATTGTTCTGAAATTTTGATTGACTGGAAAACATCCCAAGTAAACTTTCTCATTTTCCTATTAATTGTATGATCAAGACTTGCTTTCCTTCACTCTGTAGCCTACCAAAGCTGCAGAGTTTTTGTCCAGTCCCCACAAAGGCAAGATTTGCTGTGCCAAGTGTTCTGATGGGGCCTGGTACAGAGCAATAGTAACCCAAGTTTTGCCTGAAAGACGAGTTGAAGTCCAGTATGTGGACTATGGAAACATGGAGGAACTGCCAATATCAAGCTTGCGTGAACCAGCTAGGGCTATTGGCCATGTCAACTCGCTGCCATTTCAGGTACTGTATTCATGCTGGCCTTTTAACTTTTGGGACCTTAACAGTCCTTAGTTTCAAGGAAGATCGTAGAAGAGCAGTGAATGATTAGGTAGAAAAGATGTAGTCACAATATAGGATCACAGGTTGCCCAGAAGGCAAGTTTTCAGGTGACCACAGGATCCCCACAAGGTAGGTTACCCTTTGAGTTAAGTTTAAGGCAAGTCTAGTGTCTGTAGTATGACGTAACTTGGAAATTAAATACTAATCCACTCTTGACGGGGTGCTACTCCATCAAAGAGTTATTTCAAGGAATTTGTTAGGTCTCCCTACTAGATCTCCTGTTTTCATTTACATGTATTCACAGCTAAGAGGGAGGGATGGTATCCAGTCAAAATGCCCTCAAGACAAAACGGCCTAAATCAGACATAATACCCCTTCAAAATAAGTCACAACGTCCCCTAGTGGAAGACAAAATGCCCTAAAATGTATAAAATCTACATCCGCTCTCGGAAAAAATTAACTTAATTAAACTGAAGTTGGCTTGATATTCTCTTTGAATTCTTCATTCTGTGCTTAACTATTACTTTTATTGTTACAAGGGAATGGCCACACAGTGTATTGAAATGGTAAACTAACTCATCTATTCTGTAGTCTACAGAGTGTCCTTGTTTGCTGAATTAATCATGATTTTGGTTGTCTTTTATTAGGCTTTAGAATGTTGCCTCGAAGGCACTGAAAAGGTGAGAGATCAACAAAATCTGCCTCGCTTTTCTTAGTTGCATGATTTTTGCATGCCTTCTGTGCTAAGCTTTTGCACATTATAATCAGTGTACAATGATTATTATTAAAAATATTTTACAATTACATTGTAGAAGCCCTTGACTGAAGAACAAGCCTATGAAATTATGGAAAGGAATGTTTTACTTGAGGTAAACATAGAGTCAAATGAAGAAATTGATTTTCCCATACTGTTACCATCGAATAATGATCGTCAAAACATCAATCAGTCGCTAACAAAAGTCCATTCCAGTGCAACGTTTGCCTGACTGATCACACTAGACACACTGCTGATGCTCCTTTTCATTATTGTAGGTAGTACAGGATTTAGACATCCCAACAGTAAGACTATTCATCCCATCAGAGGAAGATGAGCAAACCCTTGTAAACTTAGCAGAGCTTATAGGATTGGAAACTGTACCACAAGGAGAAAATCAGCTGGAGCCTTCATCTGCTGGGTGGGTGCCATTTTTACTGTGTTAAAGGAACAATGTCACGGCGTTTTCATTCATTTTTCTGATCTAACAAAATTATTTTCTCATTAACGGAAACCTCAAAATAATAGTTTCCTAAGTTAGAAAAACACTAAAGCAGTAATAATTAACCAAAACTAAACAAGGATGGTTACGACTGAGGGAGATTAAGACTGATTACGAATGACAAACTTGAAAAAACTTGCCAGCTTTTTCAAGTTGCGTTATCCGTGACGTAGCTCCTTTAAGTGAAAAAAAAAATAGTGGGATACAGTTATTGGTAACCCTGTGGTCTACATTGTGGTCCTAAATAAATACTGCAAATAAATATTTTTGAATAGAACATAGTGTAACAAGGTTAAGAATCCCCTGCTGACAGAAGGCAGAGTGGTTGGCTGTTGACAAGCTTGGCCAAGGAATTGAACTCGGACCTACCATAAAACAACTCCAGCTAGCCTCCACAGCAGGACTTGAAGCTGGGACTTCGTTCCATATTTCAAGTGTGGTGCCGTAACCAATAGACTATGCTGCTGCTCTTTTCCTTTCCAAAAACAAAAAGAAGTTGCAGTGCATTCTGAAACTGGTTGCAAGACAAGTCATGAAACTCACGAGAGTACAAGTGCAAAATTAATAAGGATTCTCTGTCTTGATTTGTTTTGTGATAGAAATGATGATGCAGTATCAGAATCGCTTGATGAAGCTGGTTCAGTTGATGGAGACAGTGTGACATCAGAAAGCTCCTCAGAAACGGGCAAGTCCCAGGATGAAGCTGACAAGATGGCCGGCTCTCCTCCACTGCTGGATCTGTCCAAGCCTTGGGTGGACATTTCTATTCTAGAATTTGAGGACCCCAGTCTTTTTATGGTGAGAATGCAATCCCAGAGGTAGGAGCGGAGAGGACACAGGTTTTAAAATGATGACTGAGTGGGAGTTTGTAGGACTCCTGTACTCCCTTCTGGCTAAAACCATGCTTTCAATGGTGTAAAGCCACTGACAAACTCAGCCTTCAGCCCTCAGGTTTCGTTGCCCTTTCTGCTTACATTATGTCTAATGTACTTTGTCTTTTGATTGTAGTTTCAGTGCTTAGAATTGCTACAACAGAAAGAGGAACTTGAAGAGAAAATTCAAGAATACTATACAGTATGTAATGACATTTGCTTGTTTCACTGATTGTTCTTTTTCATTTTGAAATACTGTACACAAGTTGCTGAACCCATGGCTGAGCCTTAGAAGGGTTAAGATCCCTTCCAAAGGGGATTTTTTTCCCCTCAGGGATTGCTCCCCTGATTAATTTCCTGTTGGGGGATTCCTCCTGTGGGAGATTATTTCCCTGGTGAATGTCTCCCCTGGGGGGTGTTCCTCTGGGAAATTATTGCTCTTGTGGATTTGTCCCCTGAGAGATTTTTTCCTTTGGCAGAACAGAAATGGCTGAACTTCCATCGTTCTATACTGTTTGGTCCCTATTTTTTATTTTCTCGCTCTGCTTCCTTTCATCATACCAGTACCATTTGTTCCCCTGGTCCCTTTAACCTTCATGATTTCATCTGTATTTTGTTTCCTTTACAGAACCGAGTGAGAACTCCCTTCCGGGAGATAAGACCAGGTGTGTTATGTGCTGTACTGAATGCAGAGGATAACACATGGTACCGGGCAGTGATCAAGGCTTCTCTCTCTCCACAGCAGGTCAGACAACTAAGTGAATCATTGTTCAGGCTACAAAATTTCACACATTTGTTGGAACACTTTCTCTGTCCGCCTCCCTGTTTTTGATAGCAATGACTTGTGACTACCAAAATTGGTTCACTCAACATTAAGGGGAAGGGAGAGCCGCGCACGCAGATGGATAAATTGTGACATTGAGAATAGTGTGGGGGGGGGGGGACAGGGGGGCGAGAGGCCGGGAGAAAAGGGGGCGGGAGGTGTACGGGAGGCGGGAGAAGAGGGGACGGGAAGCGGGATTTCCAAGGTGGCGGGAAGCGGGAGGAAAAGGGAAAAATTACGCAACATTGCGCAATATTTCGCAATCGAAAAAATGCAAAGGGGCGGGAGCCAAAAAATACAGGGCGGGAACCGGGATTACAGGGTACGGGAAGCGGGAGGTTTAAACCCCCCTGTCCCCCCCCCCCCCCCCCCCCCAATAGTGTCTAACGTAATGTGACCGAGATTGTAGGCCAAAATGATTGTCACTTCTTTTTGTTTGGAAATTTTTAGAATTTGCATTTGAAGTACATTTAGGCTTTTCTAGTTTATAGACATTTATGTGATGGTTGATTTATGCAACTTTACGACCTGCACATCAGTTTCACGTTCGCTAATTTTGTTGGCCTAGCTAGAAAGCCTTTAAAAACCTCATGACTATGTTGTACTAAAATAGTGCAACTCTTTTAGTTCTTTATGTTTGTCATGCCAGTTGCTTTTTGGCAATATTGCAAAATGTGTCCTTGCAAAATGTGTCCCTGGTAAACTGAACAGGACCACCAAATCTGTTGCTCAAAAGCTCTTATTTGCACAGTCACACCAAGGACCTTATTCATGTTTTGGATTTGTGTTGTTTTGGATTAGACTTGTGTTCGGTTTGCCGATTATGGTGATTTTGGTATCGTGCCATCAACAAGTCTTCAAGCTTTGCCAGATGAGTTTAAACAATTGCCACTGATGGCTGTGCAAGGATGTCTTCACGGTATGTATATTAAACAATCAAATGCAGTGTTCTGTAATATACATTTAGTAGGTGTCTGTATTACATTGGTGGAGTTTGTGTGAATTCTGGTCTCTCAGGGTGTACGAAGTTTGAAGAAGAATTTTGAAGTGTATGAGAAAGTGCTGTGAACTGGCAAACGCTCTACTGAATTTTCCCCGGCCACATGGCTGTGAAAAGGAAATTCCGTAGAGATTAAACACTATAAAGGCGCCAAGAAAAAATTTAACCTCGGCGGGATTTGAATCCACGACCTCCTCTACGACTCGTAGCTCAGTTGGCTAGAGCGACAGTGATCTGATCCGGAGGTGCTGGGTTCACATCTCGCCGAAGTCAAAGAATTTTTCTTTGTACCTCAGTGTAAATCCCTAATTTTCTTTTCAGAACCGAATGGCCGGGGTAAAGTTCAGTAGGACGTTTGTTCACTTCACAGCTCTTTCACATACACTTAACCCTTTAAATGAAATTTCTCTTTACATCACTACTTGTTCATCACTACTTGTTCAAACATTCAAGTGATGAGAATAAAGAAAGTGATCACCAAGACAAATTCTCCTTACTAATTCCATAAGGAGTGTATGGAGAACAGCAAGGAGAATACACATTTTTATATTTTTTACCTACATCTATCACATGAGTGCTTCGCGACACCTCTCATTGGTCGTTTTATTATGAAGGTGACGACGATAAGCTGAGGTTCGACTGTCTTTGTATAGTGAATGTTTTGTTTTCCCGTGTAGGGGTGGAGCCGGTGGGAGATGACTTAGCGGAGTGGTCAGAGGAGGCTATTCGGCGGTTTGAGCAGCTGGCCCTGGGCAAGAAGCTTGTGGCAAAACCCAGGGGTGGGGCCAATCACAGCCGCTCTACAAACGAGGAAACTAAAATATCGCTTGAACTTTACGACACCTCTGAAGGAAACGAAGACTTGTTGATCGCTGATGTGTTGGTCAGTGAGGGATTGGCGAAAAAAATCAAGGAAAGCTAAAGACATTCTATTGGACATAACGAAGCATTAGAGATAAAATAAAACAAAATGTGAAGGAATTTGGTTGGCAAACAAGCGAAGGATTGGCAAAAAAATAAAAGAAAACTTGAAGAGATTTGGATGGAAGATAAGCTAAGGATTAGCGAGAAAAGTGTAAGCTAAGTTGAAGAGATTAGGATGGAAATCAACGAAAATGGACGAGTTTGTCTGGAAAATCAGTAAAATATGGACGAGAAGCATCAACGCAACGTGAAGAGTTTTGGTTAGAAAATCAGTTCTGCTTTTGCCCTTAATACAGGAAGAAAGTTAAAAAACCTGACAGGACAGGACAACATGTTCTCAAGAAAAATAATATTTGGACGCAGAGGCCAGGATCACGTAGTGTTTCAAGACAAAGACGGTATTCATTTGCAGTAGAATCTCGATACCTCGAACCGTTAACAGAAAACTGTTTGAGTTAACGAAAGTTCGAAGTACCAAGATTCATCCGTACTTGTCTCCTTTTTAGCCGTTGTTTGTGTCACGCAAAGATTCAGATTCTCTCCAGAATTGCATGATAAGCCTAATAGCGTCACGCTACGTTTTTGTCTCGTGCGCGGGGTGGAGAAAGAATTTTAAAATTGACTTACCAGAGAAGTTACGCAAAGTTTTTGGCTACATGGGTGGTGGAAAAAATAATCGCATGACAAACCTTATAACGTAACGCAATATTCGGCAAACCGTACAAGTCCACTTATGTACAAAAACATTGCGTGACAAACTGAATAACATCACGGAACATTTCTGAAACTGAACTGAATAACTTTATTTTAGCACGATAAAATTAATCAGCAGAGCTGGTGGGGTCGTGCCTTTTCTTTCCCCTGTTCCCCTTGGGAGGACAAGCTTTGCGTGACAAGCCTAACTATGTCACACAACATTTCTTGTTTATATGCAGGAAAAAAGCGTTGCTTGATTTTCTATCGTATAACGGCTTTTAAAGTAGAAGACTGTGTTTAAGTCTATTTAAAAACTATAAAAAAAAACGAAAAAGAATAGTGTTGCTTAGAGACATTGAATTTTAAAGAGCTGAGCTCCCTAGGGTTTGTGTTTGTGGGTGCTTAGTATAGTTACGTTACACTGAAAAGATTTATTGCTACGTTTTTCATTGATTGAGTTAGTTACTCTGATTGCCCATCAGTTATTTTCAACTAGCCTGTTCTAGACGTTGAGATAGTGGCGCGCGAACGAAAAAAATTGAGAGCGGAGGAAAAAACATTTTTGTTCGCACGCCACTATCTAATTGCAACTTTGAATGCGTCTTAGCTGAGTTTACCCTTCAGTTTTTTTTAATTGGAACACGATTAGAAGCTGGAACCACATAAAAGCAAGCACTTTTCAATAGCTTCTATCAAGAGAGGATATTTGAGTGGTTACACGGAAGGATTTTGTGTCACAAAAGTTAGTCTTCGCAGAGCATAATAAACAACGTAAAAGAAAGGAACTGCGCAATAGCTTTCGTGGCCATACTTAAGATTTTCTCCAAAGATCAAGACTTAGAACCACATATCCTCAAGGAAGGAGGTGAAAATCTGCGAGCGGCTGTTATGTGAGTAATCTATTGGCCGAACAGAGCCAGGCGGGCTGCGTTATCCCCAAGCATCACTGCTTCGTGACAAGTTTTCACTTTTCTCCTGGCCTCCTTACCCCTATCATTTCTACTTCCCTTTCCCTTACATTGTTAGTTGTAGTACAACTCTAAATTTTGGCGTGCTCCCATTGGTCGAGATCGATCACGTGACGCGATAGTGTCTCCTTAGTAGGCGCCTATCAGCGCATAGTGCCCATTTTTGGCAATTTTCGTTCAGAATTTTGCGTCCTAGAGTCCTGTCTCAGGCCCCTTGTGTGATAGGTTCCCTCAGAAATTTGATGTTCAAACTTCATATAAGCCCTCGAACTAAGTTCTTGGGCTAGTATTTGTTGTGAACATCAAATTTCCTCGGGCAATCTATCACACGATACTACCTTCGACAGAAGAACTCTATTGTTCATTACAGTACAACGCTAACTTTTGGCGTCCTCCCATTGGTCGAAATCGATCATGTGAGGCGATAGTCTTTCCTCAGCGGGGTTCTATCAGCTCATAGTGCCCGTTTTTGGCAATTTCCACTCAAAATTTAGCGTTGTACAATAAAAACAATAGAGTCCTTCTGTCTCAGGCCCTGTGTGATAGATTCCCTTGGAAATTTGATGTTCAAACTTCATACAAGCCCTCGAACTACGTTCTCGGGCTAATATTTGTTGCGAGCATCAGATTTCCTCGGGCAACCTATCACACGATAGTGCCGTCGACAGAAGAACTCTATTGTTTAAATAGAGTGCAGCTTTTATTGGTCAGAGAATCTTAATTGTGTAGTGTGAACATTTACGACTCGGTGCCGTTTATGGACGCCAGATCAGCAGAAGAGTAGCTAAAGTCAAAAGAGTTAGAGTCAGCTATTTTTGATATTACAAGTTACCAACAGTATTTATAATTTCATTGAAAAGAAATAAAGGTGATGGTAGCTTTAGCGTTATTTTTTGCTTGTTTTTGTGAGCTAAGGAACAACGGACGGATCGCAAAGAACGAAGGAAAGGAACCCTTTTTCTCATCACTGGAATTGCCTGAAACGAGTGTGATTCACCCGAATGGATCGATGGCTACCGTGTGTAGAAGTGAGTAGGTTAGTGCTGGTGAGTGACTAGGTGGCTGAAACGTCCTAAGCGCAACCTGCAAACCCCCACGAGTTCGTACGTGAAGAGGCTAGCTGCGGGCGTTTGCCTGCCTTCAGCCGAGCACGCTGATTGTAACGTGCTCTCTTCTTGTAAAAACTCACGGTGACTATTTTAAACACCATGGTGGACATTTTCTCTCCACTTCGAACGATCGTGAGCAATGTCTTCCCATGCCGGTTGGGGTAAATATCGCATGACAAAAGAGAGACGTTACTTAAGAACATCCTTTAAATGTTTCCTCTAACCATCACAAGACGGCTTGTTGTGAGTTAGCTCTTCAAAAAGGCCGTAAAAAATGTTAAAGTTTCAAGATTAAGAGGTCAAAATGGGGATAAGGAATAAAGCTTACAAAGTGAAAAGCGTTGAGTTAACCACGCCCGGCTAAAACAAGCTCGCGTTTCACTGAATCGAATTGTCACTTAGGTTTGTTATTTACACTACAGTACTTTATAGGTGTTCAATTCTTAGTTGTCGGCTATTTGATAATTCGTAACACCAGTTCACTCATTCCGTAGCCTGTTCCAGGCTCTCAGATAGTTGGGACGGCATGAAAATTAGAAAGGGAACGCGAAAATAAGACGCACGGGATCTGGAAAAATGGGGGCGGTGGCGGTGGCACCGCCTTGTCTCTTCCCAGCCCCTACGCGTTTTTCGCGCTCGTTTTCTCAATTCACACTTTCCCCACTATCTCGGAGCCTGGAACAGGCTAGTCGTTCAGGGAAACGATCAACTGACAATTGTTCATATCTGTGACCTCTCAAGTGCTTATTAACGATTTAAATGAGTTCACTCATGCTAAGGAATCTGAAAAAAGTCCTTCTTCTTTCCTAACTAACTGCTTGTAGGTCACAATCTTAAAACCTTTTTCAGACAGATTAGCGTTTTTTTCGCTGGATTTATCGAAAACGTAAAAGCTCTTTTCATCAGCAAGAATCAGCGGTTATGAACTCGAAAAAGTGACGTTCTCCAGAAATTCCCCTGCGCGGATTGCCGTGTAACTTGTTCTGCGTGATATGTATGTCTTTTTTCCTTCTCTCGCTGTTTTACGTAATTACCTACATTCTTCCCCTTAACTAAGGGCACACATGATAAAGACTAAGGTCGAGCTAAGGAAAAGCAGCGAGTTCTGCTGGGCTGATGTGCATAAGAAATGGAATCGTTTCCATTCAGATCCTCAGAATTATCGATTCTTTTGTCTTGACGCTCCCTATCATTAAAAGATTATAAGATCGAATTTAAATGCGAATTATGCTCACTATTTGAAGGAATGAATCTTACTAAGTGAAAATTACTTCCTTCCTTTACAGTTATACTTTAGATTAAAAGGATCGAGCTGGAGCTGCGCCCAGCTTAAAAGATGGAACAAAGCTTAAGTTACACTGAGCCGGATGTTATTTACTCAAAAGGTTTGAATACATGAAGGTGGTCTAATTATTCATTTTCAGTTGTCCTTTATTGCACAAGTTATAGAGAAAGACGAGTACGGTAGCGCGCGATTCAGATCGAATGAGGCAGTTTTCATTAATAGTAGTATTTTATAATTCGTATTTTTCTCTTGTTTTCTTTTTCAGTAAAGGACATTAACGTGTTATTTGCTCAATAAATTTCGAACATTTTTAACATTTTTAGCGACATGTTGTAACTGACATCTATTCTTATCGGTAGACCGTTATTTCCTGTTAGAGAAACTATCCCAAGACTCACTAGTAACTTCATGTAAGCCTCGTAACATGTATGCGTCGAAAGCAAGTGGGTGCCGGGCGGAATACACACAGAAAATAAACTTCTGTACATGTCTAGGAAAAGTCTCTTCGAGTGTCAAGAAACGTTAAGTTTCTACTGAACCGAATTCTACGGTATTTTAATACGAGCAGTATCCCACGAAAGAGCGTTTTTGTGAAGTGGTCACTTTTCCAAGCTAGCTAGAAAGATCAAATGATTAATCTTATTAAGATTAAGTGAAAAACTGAAAGGACAAAGTTCAAGGAGCTCGAAATCTCTTTTCTTTGTTTCCTGCTGTTGGGTTAAGGAGGTTTAAACCCTTTTTAGACAGATTATTTTTTGGTCGATCATTAAACAGTTAAACACGAAAGAGCTCATTTAAACCGGAAGAGAAAAACAGCTCCTCAGAGGAGAGTTAAAAATTGGACCCTTCAGGAGAATACAGCCGAACACGATAGCAGTAGAATGTAACGTCAGTTAGTTGACTGATGAAATAAAGTAGCCGTGCGCCTCTCAGCTCGGAAACTGGCAAGGAAAACCGGAAAATATAAGCACACGGCGGCACGCGTGCTGTCGGCTTATAAAATCAACTAAGTTGATTCACTTTATTTATCAAATTGAAGTGTTTCACTCCCCCAACGACGCCGGACCACAGAACTATATAGACATTCACTTCGCGGGCTGTTGAAGAAATGTAGAGATGTGTAGCTCTCGTGGGCATTTTAACATCTATACGCGGGTTTAACTGTCTTAAATGTTCGGTCACCCCAGATTTTCTTTTGATAGATCACTTTCTTTGTCCATTATCTACGTTTTATGAAAAATTGAAGAAATTCTTTGTTATGGTAGTTTGATTTTTTCAACTTCTCTGCCCTCGCATCATTGAATTCCGCTATTATTTTAGCTGCGTGGTGTTCGCAAAAGCCCATCTTATAACGGTTGAGTTTAACTGAAAGGATGACACCGGTTTAAATTGTTTACTTGACAGACCCACTTAAATAAAATTTGACTAAGAAAGTGAGTCTACAGCGAAACATTTTTAATATTTTTCAACTAACAACCACTCCTGACTCAGGCCATGTCGTGTTACGAGGACCGCTTTGTCAAAATTGGGGACGTTTTCGAAGAAGTCGGTGACCCCCCAGTTTTTTTGCAGTTCTGACGTAGGTAACTTATCTGACTGTCGCAAAAGTATGAAAAAAATCTGTGTTGTAAGTTTTCGAACGTTCCAGAAGCTCGAGTCATGGAGTTTCTACTGAATCCATGATACGGGACGTTCGAGGAACACAGCACGTGGTAAATTTAACACTGCAGTACACCTTCCTAACCTAGTTTAAAATTGCCATTCAACATCGATCAACACTGTTGAACTAACGTGTTTACTAAACTCGTTTGACCACCCTGTTTTTAACCCTTTAAACCTGATATCAGCTTGCATATTCTCCACACTTTTCTCCATACATTTCCCTTCGTACTAAAGACGAGAATTCATTTAACAATAATACCTTTTCAAGGGCGGATCCAGGGGGGGGGTGGATTGGGTGGCTAGCCACCCCCCTCTTTGGGGTCGTTTAAGCTTGAAATTATGAAAGGGAACAGAACTATCACTGAGGTAATTTTGTCTTTGAATATTCTGATATCATTCTGTCAGGACAGCCACCCCCCTTTCAAAAATCCTGGATCCGCCAATGCTTTTCTACTTGGTTATCATTTTCTTTAATTTATTCTCATGACGTTTTACTGCCTTTATGTTCGATTAAGCAGTGTTATTTTAAGGAGAATTTAGATCCTGGTCACCCAAATGTTGAATGGTGTTGAAAGAAAACGAAGTTTGAGTGCCATCAATTGCAAACTTACGACCCGACACCGTTAACTTTTCTTTTTTGCTCAGGTCTGAACAACAGTGTTGCAATCTTTTGGTCGGCACACGTAACGCTAATTATGGCCAAACGCGTTCAACAAGAATAGACAACAACGGTAAACGATGCTGAATCGAGATGTAGAATTCGTTTGGCAACCTCGTTTAACATCCTTCAACAAAGTTCAATTCATTGTTGGGTAATTATGAATCCGTTTGAAACCTGATAGTATTTCAGGAAAGCACGTTTCTGTTTAAGGAGAGATGACGGAAGTTTTAATGGAGGAGTAACTGAGAGCATATTCTTAACTGAGGGAATACTTGGAATATATCTTCTCCGGTTGGGTTTTCCTTAGTTTTGAGCTCATGCAAGAATTAATGGTAAACGGTTCAATGACTTTTAAAGGCCTTACGATTTCCGTATAAGCTGTAGTATTGTATATCATTGTGGAGATCGCGTGCGTTTAACTTTTTGTACGGAAATGGTTATCTTCCTGTAAACAGCTGACAATGACGAGTTTGACACTTTTAGTTTCAATGATAGACTTCTGGTGTAGTGTAGTTTCTTCCCTTAGATTATATATATACAACAATTATCATAAACAACAATTATCATAATTCACTGCGTTCAAAATTGTTGCACGTGCCGACCAAACGAATTCAACATTATTTTGTTGTTCCCACCTGTGAACAAAAGACTGGAAAGTTGAATCAAAAGTTTGATGGCTATTTTTTTATTTGTCCTGGAGAACTTAAATGCTTCCTTCCGCATACATACTGCTGTAAGATAATTCTGACACGTATCGAGAAATCTCGATGTCAAAAATAGATCTCGTGATTGTTACAAAGTGGTTATAACTGACTTTTGAGTCTGTTGCTGAAAACCTCACAAACGAAGATCAACAATCAGTTTTCCAAAGTGTTTCCTCAGTGCACAATACTTGTTGGGGATCAAAATGACCCAGGCACTGACGGGATTTCCCTGAATAAATAAAGATGTTTATTTTTATTTTATTTAATCTTTCTGAAGAAAATCGGAAATAGTTGTTGCTTCTCGGAATTAGTCAAATTTTGATTCCACAATCATATGTCGCAAGCGCAAAAACTTTAATTAAGGTAAACACTGAACCCAGCCGTAACTGGTTCCTCAACGTTTCGACGTTTGAGCAGGGCTTTCAAGTACCATGTGACAGCCTGTTCAGTCGGCAATTGAAAGATATTAGGTGAGTACTTTCCTTTGATGGTAAGTGATGTTTATGTGCGCTTATACGAGACGTTTATGACTTTTGAATCTTCGAATGCAGTCCCAGAGTGTGATCATTTAAATAAAAGATACTGAGCAGTACTTTTTTGTATTTTCCTGTGGTACTGCCGGCTTATTATGTTGTACGGGGTAGTGGTAACTTTGAAGTCAGTGGAGAAATTCTAAAGTGTGACCATTCAAATGAAAGCAGTACTTTCACAGTCTTGTTTGCCGTTTTTCAGTGAACGTATGAAACACGTTCTTCTTGGCTTCTTGTTAGTGCCTGACTCAAGAGCCATTGTAGCCAGTTCCCACTATACCGCATGTCCCACTTTCCTGGGACATGCTCTTTTAGTAAAACTTGCGATCTTGTCTGCAGACAAACCGGTGGCTTAGTTAGTGATGCTGAAACCGCAGATTGTATGTAACTTACGTACGCCAGCTAAGATTCAATTTTCCTCAAAGACTAGGATTGTTAGAGTCGTAATGATAACGTTTATGTCTTCAAAATGGTATTTGTGAAAAGTCATGGCACATCAACGAGTCCACATTTGGATTTTCTTTACTATAAAGCTGACGCTCTTCTTTATTCGTGAAATTTGCCTTCTTGTCAAACTATTAATACTACAAAGAGAAATGGTCACCGTGGCAATTTTGGGAAGAAGTTGCATGGTTAAAAAACGGGCTGAGTTTTCATGAAACAGCTAATAAGCGGAGAGGAAAAATGAAATTGAACATACTGGCAGACTCAACTCTATTTCTCTCCTGCTTTTTAGAACAAGTTTTTATTCAGTCCCTCGAATGTTCGAGATAGTTCTAATGTACGTCGAACATATTTAGGATGTAAGCCGTAAAGTTCAGCTTTTTTAAGCTGTCATTTTGTATGTGTAAACTGCCTACGTGTCTTCTACACGTGGGCGTATTTCTCATCCTGTGCAAAAAATACGAAGACCATGTTATTTTGGAAGGTTTTGACCTTTGAAGCCGTAAGTGGTTTAGTTGCTTTAGATCGGAAATTGTGGTGTGAAAGATAATATAATTTTTAACATTTTTCGTTCAAATTCTCGCCCATTCATCAGTTTTACCCACACAAAAACCTCAATGGAAGTGGCCTGAATTTGTATAATATTCCGGCCCGACATTGCGGTAAGACTTTTATAATTTTCGGCCATTAGCCAGTTTCACTTATCTAGTCGGCCCCAAAACTGGATGTAGATTGATTGATTCATTCTGTTAAAAAATGCTTAGAAATATAATTATTATTTTGGTTCAATCCTGAGCGGTTTGTTTACGATCTGCGCAAAAGTCTTAAAACAAGTCACTGACAAGCGAATCGGAAAAACGCAAAACGGGATCTCTTGTTACTTTATATATATATAATAATTATTTCCTACAGGCCTACAGCAGGCACCATTTCTACAGGAAGTTTAACTTTGAATTGACGCGTGGCCAGGAGCTCTGTGGTTACCCATTTTCCCTTCGGAGCAGAACAGGATTAACGAAAGTTTGCCACACTTTCACTGAGCATTTAAGAATTTAAAAATAAGCGAAAAAACACAATGTTACGATGTCGCCATGACATCATTTTCAATTGAGAAAATAAAATTAAAATGAGTTAATACAGGGTGAGGTCACCCTGTGTATATTTTATCACCTAACCCTCTATGTATTAACTCATTTGAATTTTATTTTCTTACTTGAAAATGATGTCATGGCGACATCAAAACGTTGTGTTTTTTCGCTAATTTTTTTTTCTGAAATGCTTAACGAAATTTAATCTGATTCGAAACTTTCACTCGGCAGAAAATATCAAGAAACGGCCCACAGCACCACAGTCAGCACAGGAAACTGCTGCTCAGTAGCTTTCATTACACTTAATTAAAGCTTTTATCTACACAAAACTTTAACAGCTCAGTTTCGTGACTCAAGGCTTGTTGCCTTAAGAGGGACAAGATATTTTTTTATGCCCTTAGAATTGTTATACAAAGGTCAGCAAGATAGCAGCGTATACATACGTACAAACAAGGCATTTTATTTTGTTTTCTTCCTAAACAAGTTCTCTGTTGGGTATAATACTCAGTTTGAGTTCTGTCTACTCGAATACACAAAGAGGAAATGCGTACTAAACGCAGCATAAAATGCTATCGTCATTGCGTAAGGAGAGACTTTTTGAAATTTTTACACGTATGTTTTTGGAATCTTAAGTCCTTCCGAAAATGCTTACTTTGCGGAAAAGAAGCTCACAAGATTGTTTTTCAAGTCTTTGGACAACACCCCAAGGATTTGAAAAAACATAAAATCGGCTTTATCTTGTTTGTTTATGCTGTGCAAGGTGATTCTAACTTTGGAGTTCCTAAGGTGTGAACAGTCAAATGAAAGCTACTGAGCAGTAATTTCACAAGTGCTGTTTGTTTTTCAGTGAACTTATCAAACACGCTCTTCTTGGCTACTTTGACACAGTTCTCACTAACTCATATCCCGCCTTTGTGGTTTGCTTAAGCGCCCTTTTAGCAAAATGTGCGGTCTTGTTTGCAGACAAACTGACGGTTTAGTTAGCCTCACTGTTAAAACGATAATAAAATGCGGACAAGCATTTAGGCCAGAGTCTTAATGTTAACGTTTATGTCTCAGTTGGTATTCGTGAACAATCGTCGTCGGTACATCAACGAGTTGGTCAACATTTGAACTTTCTATACTAATTAAGTTGACGATCTTCTTTATTCTTGAAATTTGTCTTCCCGTCAAGTTATTAGTACTCTAAATGAAATGTCCTTTTGGTAATCTTTAGGTCACGCAAAAACCACATTGGAAGTGGCTTGAATTTATTTAATATTCTGGACCGACATTGCGGTAGGAATTTGAAATTTTCGGTCATCAGCCAGTTTCACATACCTAGTACTCCCAAAACCATATTGGTTGTGGCATGAATTGATTCACTCTGTTAAGACAGAATGCTTAGGGATATAATTATCGTTTTGATTCATTCCTGAATTGTTTGTTTACGATCTGGGCAGAAGTCTTGAAACAAGTCACTGACAAGCCAATCGGAAAAACGCAAAACGGGATCTCTTGTTACTTATTTCCTACAGACCTTACAGCAGGCACCATTTCTAGATACAGGAAGTTAAACTTTGATTATTTTTTGTCGCGTGTTCACCCATTTTACCTCCGGAGTGTTAAACAATAAAAATACGAAATTTTTCAGAGTAACCTTCGCGTGGTAAATTTTAAACATTCATATTTTATTCATCAGTTTTGACAATTCAAAGGTGTTACAACAACTGCAATTATCGTATCTATTGTAGTTTTTATCAATACTTATGTTGTGATATGCTTGATTCTTTAGAATAATAATTGTATAAGTTTTGAGTAAGATATTGTAGGTTTTTAGTGATCGCAACGTTTTCAACAGTTCGTTTTTGGTTGTGTTTTCGATATTTATTACTTGGTACGATTTTGGCGCGAAACAGATGTTTTCCAATGTTTATTTACACGTTGCTAGGAAATTAATCCTTATTTGATAAAATGTTCAATTGCTTTTGTACAGCACATCAATTTGCTTGTTTTGGTTTTGACCTTTAAGGTTAAACATTCGTGATTGTTTTCCTGGAAATGACTTTTCTATCTTACTTTTGGCATTTTAAGCGCAATCTCTTCGTGTTTCCTGCTGAATTCGTATCATTCAATATTCCGTGTCGTTACTGCTTTTTGGTCGGTTTGTTTTTAAAGGAAAACTTTAATTCACAAGTATTAAACAAGACAAATAGTCTATTGTTAGTGGTGTTATGTCAAGTTCTGTTGTGCATGTTAATTTTACTCTCCAAGATAGCCGATCACGTACATTTTTAATTTATTGAAAAAGGCGGACCTTAAATCCGGAGAAGAAGCCTTTGTTCTAAAATTAGTTTACGTGTAGCTTACTGTTATGTAATAATATTCAACTTGCAATTTCACTTGTATTTAAACAGAATGTGTTAAATTTAAATCGACAGAATTGTTGTTTGTAATTTTTATATTGCTCTTGTTACTTTATTTTGACCAGATACCTCGAGAACGATACCGAAAATTTAGCTTAAAGTAGATTTTGTATCCACCTAGTTGCTCGAAGGTTTTTATGCTAATCATCTTCGTGCGCTTGCGTATTATCGTAATGGATCTTCTGCGCAGGTCATTGCGTCAGCTTTAATTTGCGTTTGAAGGGTAACTGACATGAAATTGACAGTTCTCTCCTGGTCAAAATAAAAAGATGAGAGCGATAGTTTTTGTGTGATTCGAAGCTAGCTCTTGTACTGTAAAGTTCAGCAGTGTGCATTAAAAAAGAAGAATCCTGAGAGAAGAAAATTAGTCTTCAGTTTTGTTATTGGTCTGTACGCTAATCCCCCAAAGCAGGCCAATTCAACAGGAGCAGAACAGGATTAAAGAAAGTTTGGCAAACTTTCACTCGGCGGAAGATATCAAGAAACGGACATCACCACAGGTAGGTAGTGCCTGGGAGCTTTTGTTTGAGTAGCCACATTTAAGGGTTTCGTCCAAAAGTGAGAACCACCAAAAGTGGTCCACTCGTCCAAAAGTGAGAACTACCTTGTACAGCATCCAACAGTGTCAGTACTGCTCAATAGCTTCCATTTTGGGATTTAATTCACATACGCAAAAGCTAGAGCCACCTTGTACACCGTAAATCTGACAGCACCTCAGGAAATCGCTTCTCGGTAGCCTTCATTACACTTGAGGGTTTTTATCCACACTTAACACTTGCAGCCCACTTTCGTGACTCGAGGAGACCGGGAGAAGGTGTGATATCTACTTTTGACCGCGATGGCCCGCCATAAAGGTGAGCCTAGTGTTGATGTACAAAGGGTGATAAGATAAGATACTTGATTTTGTTTTTTCTTAAACAAGTTCTGTCTTTGGTACGATGTTTATGGTTTCCGGGTCAATCATGCACTTAACCATTCTGCTGTACTTCAGTTAATTATTTCGAATACACAACGTGCAAGGAAATACGCACTACCTAAAACTTACGTTAATTGCTATCGTCATTGCGGAGGGAGAGACTTCTTGAAATTTTTACATGTATGTTAAAGTTAATTCCTTCCTAAAATGCTTACTTTGCGGAAAAGAAGCTCACAACATTGTTTTCAAAGTCTTTGGACAACACCCGAAGGATTTGAAAAAAGATTAAAATCGGCTTTATTTTGGTTGTTCGAGTGATCGAGATTCTCCTACTGCACATAGCTTGTTTCTGCCACACGCATGTCTTAAGCGTTATAAGCCAGTTAAATGTGCTGGCCATCTTTACCGTGCATCCCTTAATAAACACTCTTAAATTTGTAGAGGTAACACAAAAAGCAAAGCTTATAGCTTCCTTTACAAATTACACGAATTCGTTAAATTTTTAAACCCACCCATTTCTTTCCTCAGAGTTGTCAATCTAGTATGATCCTGTTTTTCTATGCTTGGTTACGGTTTTTAGAAAACATTCCTCCAGAAGAAAATTATCTATTTTCTGTGAGGTTCCACACATCTTAGACACTGGTCTGTCTTTAATTTCCAACCTCAGGAATTTTTCCGAAATGCTCCATAGTCGTTTAAGCTGTAAGTCGTAAAACACTTTCACGGAACGGAAGATTATAGCACTTTAGTTATCTGAAAACCAGATTTATTTATGCCTTCTATTTAACAACAAACTCATCAGCTTTGTAACCAATAACATTTTTTCGATTCTTTGCGCTATAATATTTCGCTGGCAAGAAGTACGGCGATTTACAGCTTTTGATGAAAATTAAGGGGGCAAATCCAAAATGTCATTTGTTAACTTTATTATTAGACGTTATGTTTTAAGTTTCGTCCCAGAAAAAGATCGTATATCTTAGAATAAGGTGATATATCGAGCGACGAAAGCCGAAGTATATGTTTTTCTGTCCTTTTTCAGGTACCGTCAAGCTGATTACAGCTATCACTATTCCACTTGAGTGACCAGCTTTTTTCAGGTGTCATGACAAAGTGCACGCCTGTGTGACGGATATAACCCGAGATCCACCCTATTTAAAGAGCTCGAGTTGCCCAATCAGGTCAAATTCGATTCTAGCCACGTCGGCAAAACTCATAAAACAGAGATCAGCAAAGCAAGAAATTCAAGGTTCGTAAAAACTCAACAATGACTTTCAAAGTGTGCGTAAATTTATTGGGGGTCAGTATCGCGTTCGTCGCAATCAGCTTATCCTCACGAATTTCTGAAGAGATCCAAAGAGGGGAAATGCTGACAACCTTCGTTCGTTTGCTGCACTTGTTCTCGTTCGGTACGTGGATGGGGATTCAGTTTTGGGTGACATTTATTGCTGGTGAGTACACTGAAGAAAAAAATCAAGATTTTAATTACTTCTTTAGAAACATAACTATGTACCTGCGATTCTGATCAGAACAGATGTGTTTGATTTTTGTAAAACATGCACTTTCGTGTTTCATAAAACTGGGTGGGCTCAAAATATTCATTTTTAGCATTTAGCCTTTAGCTTGGCAGATGTATACGGTGGTGTCTTCGAACATTACAAATCTCATTTCTTTTCGTAACTGTTACCTTCTTAAAACCAAACCACGGGTAATGCGTTTGGTTCACCGTTTGGGTGTGTAAGTCCTGAAGTGTGACCATTTATTGTGACCATTTATTGTGACCATTTATTGTGAACCAGAAAACAGCCGTACAATTTCAGTTAAAACTTTTATTTAACTGCCAGCGACGTCTTATGGTCGAGATAATCATGAACGTTGGAGAAAAACAAGGCGTACCCTAACTGCCGAGTGAACACGGAACGAGCACTGAACTCGGAGTAGATTAGAAGTATCATGATTTTGATTATTTTAAAAAATAGCCATAATACGTTGCCACGTCATCACAAAGACCAACTAGGGAAATTTGAACCCCTTTCAAAAAAATACTAAATTCCATTTCACAAGATATCCATCTATAAACAACAAACGCCACCAAGAAAAAGTAATGTTTGACAGCTGTCTTAAAAATTATCATACTTTTAAGTTTTTAACAGTTAAAACTGTGTCAATCGCAGACAGAAAATTCAAGTTCTAGAGAACCTGACCTAGAATAAAACGCTCCACGGAAAAGACCTATTCGGCGACAGCTTTCGATTGAACAGATGATAGGCTTGTTTACCTGGTCATAGCATGGCCCTAAATTAAATTCTGTGCAGGATTTTAACCCTTGGGTGATTTGTTTTTCCTAGTCTTCGCAAAAAATGGCGACCTTTGGATTATTTTAGACACAAGGTATACAAGATAACGTTATTTATCGAATAATTCCAAAACATAGCACTCGAATCAAGCCTGGACCCCAAACTGATGTTTATAAAACGCCTCTTGTAATGTGGACTGTCTTAGCGAGGGGTCCTTGAATGGATTTTAACTCATGGATTTTTCGTGCAGCACTGCATTAAAATCTTGCGGCTTTCACACTTAACAATTAAAATTGGCGATTTCCTGAATATTCACGCCAGTGGAATTAGCCATGCCTCGAAAATCCAAACTATCTTAATGTCTTGACAATGAACATGAAATTGCGCTCTCTGTAAAACAAATCGGAGTTCAGAAACCCGTTTTCGTTAAAAGGCGATGAATGGTGCTAGACAAACTTTTCATGACCTTAAAACAAAAGGACTTTGTAAAGAAACCCTTTGTTGTGATTTAGGATAAGATAAAAAAAAACAAATGTTGAAGAGTGCTAGCAGAACTTTTCATGACTCTGAAACAAAAGGACTTTGTTAACATGACAGAAATCTTCTCGGGTGCGATATGCTAACTGAAGTTGAGATAAAAGATTTCCCCATAGGAGGATTAGTTGCAAAAGAACCACGTCAACCAATCGATCTTCGTCGAAAAACTGTCTGATAAGAATTTGTATAGAGTCTTATCGCGTATCTGTGAACGCATAATATCTGACCATCTTTGAGACTACGTAGCTACGCACACTTCAGTTCCCTAAGCTCCGCTCAATAGGACCAAGGCTCACGAAATTGTCCACAGCCAAAAACAGAGGCAGAGCCGTATTATCTGAGCTGTTTTTAAGTAGACGGTTCGTTTATTTTTTCATTACTACCACTCTGTTTCAGTTGACGGTTGTTTAGGTCCAAACACGTGAAATGGAACATGAATTTCTATAATTATCTTTGCGTGTTGAAATATTTCGTTGTCTGTATTGCGTCACTGCACTCCTTGCAATTACATAAGAATTCGCACGGGAAATTACGTGATTTAACTCAAGAAATCAACCCGTTTCGAGATATCATCAGCTCTACTTTTGACACAGGCTGCGGAGGGTTTATGTTGCAAGCAATGTATCTAGTTACATTAGCCTCGATTGCAGGATCCCCTTTTCCCGCCCTCTCGTCGTCTGCCCTCCTCTCGGCGCTT
Organism: Siderastrea radians; assembly: GCA_964017195.1. NCBI lineage: Eukaryota > Metazoa > Cnidaria > Anthozoa > Scleractinia > Rhizangiidae > Siderastrea > Siderastrea radians. The sequence goes on from OZ024898.1 coordinate 31,686,025, forward strand.
CAAGGGGCAAGAAGAAGCTTTCCCATTTGCACTTGCAGCGCATTGCGACTGCATTGTACGGGCTCCCCGGAACACGCTAGGAATGGACAAAAATTTGGATTTATCGACTGAATTCAGAATGGAAATTGCCCATCATAAAGAAATTCAAAATGTGACGTTTCGAGCGTTAGCCCTTCGTCAGAGCAAAATCAAGGGATGGTGGATTGAGTGTGGTTTATATGTAGAATGGTGAAGCTACGCTATTACTGGAAACATGGCAAGGTGAAAAACGAGAATAAATTTGTTGAATGCTTACGGTGACCAATTTACCTGCAGTCTGGCAAAGTCCCCCACACAGTGTTGTAAATTATCCCTGAAAATGAGGGGAGTGGATAATAAGATACCCGTACTTCCACTTGTACCTTAACAACTCAGCTGATAAACCCAAATTTTTATTTCACTTCCCCACCCAAGCAGCGCCACAGTTTCTTCGTTTAGAAACTAACCCCTTCACAGTTTACACTAGATGTGAAATCTTGTTATGTCGGTGTAACTTTTTTTGTCCCAAGCTAGGAGGTAATGTAATGGAATGTAATAGGTGTTAATTCAATAATAGTTGTTAAGTCAAAAACAAAAATTAATTGAACTAAGGTGCCTCTTACAGATGTGGCGGTTCAAATGAATCTGGGATTTCGCTTCCGAGAGATTTAAAATGTCCTTTTACGCATCTTGTCTTCAGGTTACAAAATGTACTTCACCTTGACAAGACACACCTTTGGTCATCTACAAAGCCAGCTCTTTCCTGTTTACTTTGCTGTGGGTTCATGTCTATCCACTGTTGCTTTGGCAACGTACTACCTTATGCATCCAGTACAGCTGTGGACCAGAAGCGAAAAAATACAGGTAAATCATCTTGATGTAAGGTTTCAAAGTCAATCGAACACATCTATGTGTGTTTCTTTTCAATGAAAGCTCGTCCCCAGGCCCTCTCCGAAATCAAGGTCTTCTCCGGAGTCTTGGACAGCCATAAGAAACTTTATCAAGTCGATAAATCGCATCCAACAGACAAAATATACCTCAACTAATATTTTATCCAATGGAAAAATGAACTGTTGACGATAGCGTTATATGACACTTTTTGTTTGCATCCACTTCAAATTCTTTACTGTATCAGTTCATAAACCACGCATGAGATCAGTGGCTAAAAGAAGTCACTTACGACCTGAGAACATTATAACTCAGCTGTTTTTCGTTTTATGTTGTTTTCCTTAGGTATCAGGACTTGCAGTTTCCATGTTAGCCACTTTGATCAACGCTCTGTACATGGAACCTAAAGTCACTGCTCTGATGACCGAAAGGTACGCGTACGAGAAGGAGCACGGATATGGTGACGCTGTAGGGCCCATCAAGGATAAGGCCTTCAAACTGGACGACACCTACGTGAAGATGACCCACAGGTTCTGCATGGTACACGGGTTCACATCAATGGCCAATATTCTCTCATACACTGGCTGCATACTTCATTTATGGTACCTGACCAAAAGTCAGGCTCTAGTCATGTAATCGTCGGTTAGATTTTTAAGCTTAGGACGTTTTTAAAAGATCCGTGTTACGTTTTTATCTTGCAATGTGCTAGGGGATATTTAGAATAGCGGTGAGTATTTATTGCATTGTCCGTCGGAAGATGCTATATTTGGAGGTACCGAATTAGAAGGTCCTCCCCCAAATTTACAACTCGTTATATAGGTATATCACGTCCTTGAGGGGAGACATAAATACTCGGGTTTCAAGGTCAGAACGATCAGAGGTGACGAAGATTTTTATGTTTTTGTTTAAAATACGTAATTGTGGTATTTTTTAAATCTAAAATTTTGCCCTGCATTTTTGTGAGTCTTTGTAATTTTGAAGGGATATTTATAGGGGAAGCTATTTAATTTCCAAGCGAGTAAAGGAGACCTGGAAAAAGTCGTTTGACTTTATACATGAAGCGCCATGGAAGGCCATTCCAAGGTTGGGGTTCGAAAAACGCCACACGATGTGAGAGTTCCCCTCACCTACGCCTACCAGGGAATAAATGGCGTTGGGTCAGGATAACTTTCTGTTGCTAAGCAACGAGACGTATGAGCAGAAGTTACTTAATTCTCTGTACGAAAATTTTGGAAACACAGTCACTTAGGTTAAGTTATATTTCAAAGCAATTAGCTGAACTTTTAATGAGCTTTTTATTTAAAAAACAGTCGTCAATAGAGGCATCGCCGGACAGGAAAAGAGGACGGAGGAGGACTTCTCAGTTAAATTGAAACTTAACAAAATGTCAGTAGTCTAAAGTAGTTTTTGTCTGTGTTTGTGTACTAAGCTTAAGGAAACAGAAACAGCGTCGTTTTTAGTTCACAGTAGACTAGCTGAATATTTTTCTCTTTTCTTTTTCTGGCGGGTTTATTGGCAAAAATCCATTGGTTCAAAAGTTTAAATAAAGAGACACTTAATTCAGAGAAGCACTGCCGCTATTTATTGTAATTGGTAACTTACCCAATTTGAAATATTTAAGCTCAGGATAGTATGTTCAATGTGCAGATATTTTCTTAAGTCTTTACTGGGTCTATAAAGGGGCTTGTAAAGTGTGTTTCCATTGGAAACTAAAACTATGTATGAATAATGTCGGAATCTGGGCAATAAAAAAGCTATTGAGTTTTACTTGTGCCAGTTGCAGTTAGTTTAATAGACTGTCGAGGTGTTGAGAAAATTAACACCCCTAATAGAATCTTTCACTATGGCTATTTCATTTTTCCACTATCGATTTCCCGTTTTGTAATCGAAAATTAAGAATTGTCAACTATCTGAAACTCGCGATCGGCCGAAGTACAGTGGTGATCACTACACCTGTTTGAGTCTTGCGGTGCTGTACCAGACTACAATAAAGAAAGCTTTTCTCGCTGTGACCATTCAAATGAAACTTAAGAAGCACTTGTTTCCCCCAGTAACGAGTTTATCATGTTTATTTATTCAAGGCTTTAGTGGAAATTAGTTCCTGAATATTGTGGTACTGTTTCGAGATTGTTGTAAATGTCCTAATGTGTCATCAAATGATAGTTATTGAGCAGCGCTTTCCTGTGGTACTATAATTATGCTTTACAAGGTGGTTCTAACTTTTCATTCCATGGATGTGATAAAATCTTAAAGTGTGACACTCAAATGAAAGTTATTGCACAGTACTTTCCTGTGGTGCTGTTTATTATGCTGTACGCAGTGGTTCTCACTTTTGAGTTTGTGGATGAAATGCTATAGTGCGACCATTCAAATGAAAGCTACTGAGCAGTACTTTCCTGTGGTGCTGTTTATTATGTTGTACAAGGTGATTCTAACTTTTGAGTCTGTGGATGTAATCCTAAAGTGTAACCATTCAAATGAAAGCTACTGAGCAGTACTTTCCTGTGGTGCTGTTTATTATGCTGTTCAAGATGGTTATAACGTAACTTACAAATCTATGAAAGAAATTGCTAAGTGTGAGTTTTCAAATAATTCTGTACTGTGATACTTCATTCTATATTATCCTCATGGTAAAAGGCGACTACTTTAATTTAAAACTACGAGAAAAAAGCTTTTCTAAGTAAGACTGATTCAAATTAAGAAGCACTTCTTTCCTCCTGTGCAGTTTATCATGTTTTTTTTTATTCAAGGTTGTGGTGGAAATTAGTTTAGAAAATCAATCTCATTTCTGCTAAAAATGGGAGTATTTGTAGGTCAAGGTTTGAGAGACCACACAGTTTCAGGAAGTCAAGGTGGTCACTCACAGGAAAGTACATTTGCGTGGTGGCTAAACAGCTGGGGAATCTAGGATCGATTACCAGTGAAGCCGGGGGAAATAAGCGTGAATAAACCCTTCTAAAGTCGTAGAACCGCACTTTATTCTCATTTTCACCCACGGAATCATGTCAAGAAAGGCAAGAACCTCCTTAACTGTTAACTGTACAGAATCATAATTAATTACCCCACGGAAAGTATTGCTCAATAGCTTACTTTTGAATGGTTTTGTTTACGATTTATAGACTCGAGAACCAGATTGTACAGCATAACAAACAACAACACAGGAACATTCTACTCAATAGCTTTTACTTGAATGGTCACCATTTAGGATTTCATCCACAGTCTCAAAAGTTACAACTACCGGTACCTTATATAACACAATAGTAGAACCACAGGCGGAAAAACAACTCGTCAGTTTCGTTCTAGCACACAAACAAGCCCACACGTTCAACTGAAATGGCGTTTCGGCAAACCACAAAATTGATACTCGAGATAACATGAAATGGGTGTAGTCGCTCGCGGTACACCGCGCAGACCTGGAAGAGGATCGTGTCGCCTTTTACTCCTCAATGTAATATTATTTGTATTTTAAAAAGCGAAACAACATCGCATGAAGGTGCCACCCAATAGCTTCGATTTGAATAATCACACTTGGAATTTGTTTACAAAATCAAAACCTTAAAGTTACATACCGTGATGAAATTGATCAAGGTTGACTAAAAGAAGAGGGTGACGGAAGTCAGTTGTAAGAAAATATTTTGGCCAGGGTAGTTCACATCAACAACATTACGAACAAGTTTCCTGCAAATCCCTCTCGAAAGCTGGCCACATTTTAGTTTCCGCTACCAAATATTGAAATAATTTTTTCCCGGAATTTTGTCAAACATGCTCAAGTTCAAGTACATGATTTGAATCTCTGCCAGTATTCGTTTTTTTAATTGTCAGGCACGTGATGTGAAACAAGGCATAATACCGCAAACCTCAAGAAGCGCCATTTATTCCCTCTCGGGCGTATATTTTTTAGGGGGTAAAACGGTAAATGCTATTGTAGCTCTTCATCACTGTAGACACATTTATAGTTAACTACACAGCTCTCCAAAATGGAAGATCAAGAACCGATACATAGACAAAACAAACCGATTGAAAAAGAGAAGTCATCAATGCGAAGGGTCCAGACTCGTCAAGATTATATTATTCCATATACTCATTCCATGGCCATAGATAATTTTCGCGAAGTAAGAAGCCCGAAAAGCTATTCTGCGGTGACACATCTAATTAATCAATATTGCATGCCTGGTGTCTTGGAATAGTAATTAAAAAGTATCATACTTGAACCCTTGGGGTTAAGTGTTTCAGCGTATTTATGTTACCGACGTCGCGTCAGACTAAACCTCTTTTCTTCCTGGGGTAAAATATTCACGCCATATTGTTTATTCTAACGTTTGAGATTCAGTGTAAAATGTGACTTAAGCAGCTCTTTCCTGTAGTACTGTTTTTTCCCCCAAGTAATCGGTTTAACAAATTAAACTGATTGCTCAAATTTTTCACCTTGGTTACAATGAAACGGAAGCTATAATCATTAGCCCCACCCAGCAGATATCGCGGTAATCGTGAAGCTTCACTCGCGCACGATTTTTGTTAACAAGTACATTTATGTCTGGTCTCTTTAAATATCTTTACGATTTCAGACATTTTTGTAATAACTCGAACGATCGTAACATGCCGTGAGGTCGGGTTTTTTTTTCAAGGTTTCAATTGCTAGTACTAATTCGTTACTGACTTGTCAGTGTCAAGTCTGTCATTTTTACATCTTTAGATGTGTCTCTTTATGCGGGGAAATAAAAAGGCCTTCTGTAATGTGTCAGTTTAATAACAGAAAAGTCAGAAAACAAATCGTCCTCTCACTTTTATTTAGAATTTGCCCAATATTCGAAAGACAATCTTCACATAATAATCACGTCGGTTACGGTTTATTTCTATTTTCTACTTTGCTTTCTGGGTTTAGTATTTAGAAAGTAGCCTTACTGAACTGAGACTTCATTATAGCGAGTAAGTAGGAATCTCGCTCCCTCCGTTAGACTGATCCTATTTTCTTCTTGACCAGCGTTCTCCACCCACTTCGGATTAGAGAGAACTGGGGTGAAAGCCGTGAATACTGGTGCAAAATATTCATCAGTGTACTCATTCGGCCTCCGTAGCTCAGGGGTTAGAGCACTGGTCTTGTAAACCAGGGGTCGAGAGTTCAGATCTCTCCGGGGCTGGCTTTTACCTTTTCTTTTTTAATCCATTGTACTGAAAATTATTTTCATGCTTCAAAGATGGTTTAACACACTTGTTGAAAGTTTGTCAGTTGTCACCGAAGTGGATGAAACTAAGTTAAATTCAAGTTGAATAGCTTAAAAAGGCCTTAAATTCAATTTGACTGAGTGGCTGAATTACATTTGAGTAACACCGATTGAAATTGAATGGGGGCTTTGAAATTAAAAAATGACTAAAAATTGAATTGAAGTTGAATATGGATTGAATAATTGAATAACATTACTGCAACCTGCTTGCCTTAGTTAACCATCACTGAACACTCTTACAATTTTAAGGGCTCCTCAAGACTTGGATGCATTCGATAGGTATGTTACCTGGCTGGAAAAGGCAAGCAGACACTTTTTCAATCTAGGGTGCTAATTTAAGGAACGTGGAGCAATTGCAAAAGCAATTCCCAATCGATCTGAGTTTGAATCCTCATTCAACTTCAATTCAACGCCTCACCCAAATTCCACTTTGATTCAATCCTTTTTCAACTATTCAAACCGTATTCAACTTCAATCAGCCCTCTATATTTAACTATCCAACCCTTATTCGACTCCATTTCGACCCCACATGTAACTATTCACAGTGTATTCAGCGATCATTTGTGACCATTTCACGGTGCTTGTCTAATTAAGAAGACGGTAAGCCGACTGGGGCCAATACACGTTTTGCATTTTGCGCTGCAGTCGCATACACTTTTGTTTTTGAAATGGTGGAGGTGGGAATGACAAACACTAACACGACACGCTTTTAATTACAGATGCTTTTTCCATTTATTTCAAGGCCAAATATAGCTTTTATAAGTGAGACGCCAAAAGCTGTCAACGTTGATTATCAATTATCAATTTTGCGTGCTTGTGGATTATAACGTTCTGTTCCGGCCGGAATAAGAAATTTAAGTATCATACTTGCCGTACTTTACTCCTTGGAGTTGTGTTTCAACATATTTATGTAACCGACGTCGCGCCAAGAAGACCTCTGTTCCTCCTTGGGTCAAATGTTGAAAAATGTGTTATTCTAACGTTTGAGTCCTAAAATGTGGCCAATTTCAGTGAAAGATCATAGGCAGTTTTTTTCGGCAGTAGTGCTGTTCGATAAATGTACACGTGTTTTTACCACAGCCGTTAATCTAAAAAAATTCCTAAAGCTTTACGAGCTTGTTTTAGTAATAAAAAGGTTAACTATGACGGAAGTTATATTTAGCCGCCGCACCCAGCTTGTTTACCCCAAACATTTTCCGGAATCGTGAGGCTTCACTCGCACACGATTTCTATCAACAGCTGACTACAGCTGGCCCCTCTTTGCTTAGCATCGGTAGTTCTTGTGTTTTCTTGAGCCTGTCATCTGCTTGGTTAATTCGCTAGCCTGCGTAGCAAGCGTTCCATAGGTTTTTTCCGCCCGTTGGAGGCGTTTTTCGCTTTTTGGCGGCGCGAAAATTCGGAAGGAGCGCACTTTTTTGCGCTCGCCCCAATTTTTGCGCGTTCAAAAGGCCAAAAATGCTTCAAACCTGCGGAAAGCCCTATACTACGGAAACGCTTGCTACGCAGGCTATTATTTCGTTCTCCATCTCTTCTGTTTGCTTTCTTCCTACTAGTTTGCCAACCGAAAGTTTAGCTTTCTCGTGACGTATAACTTTTTCGCGCAAATAGCAATTGATGCAGCCATGCATGGCGCTCATGGCGATTCGCTTTCTCTCCGTATATTTAATCATTATGCTGTCACCACAGCCGCTTAACAGACTCACTAGAGCTCATTCAAAACTGGCTGCCATTGAATTTTGATCACTCAGAGGTTCACACTCTTTGTGTGGAGTTAAGACCCTTGAAGTCCAATATCAGTGTGCATATTCTCCTCACTGCTCTCCATATATTTCTTTTGGTACTAAGTGGGAGAATTTGCTTAAACATGAAGAAATTTTGTTTTTGGTGATCATTTTCTTTATTCTCAATTGACCTATATGCTTGATCAAGTAGTGACATTCTAAGGAGAAGTAAGATGTAACGGGGCACGCGTGAATCGCCGTTCAGGGAACTCAAGTATCTAAACTGTAAGATCATTAACTTTGCAGCCTCCAACGCCGCTGACGGATGAAAGCGGATGAACAAGGATGAAAGTGGCCATGGGTGCGAAACGGGGCCGATTACATGAGCTGGGCTGGCTCGGTTAGCAGGGCTGCCTCGGTATTACATGAGGTGAACCAGCCCGCCTGCGGCTAAATTTAGAAGCTGTCGTGTGACAAGATGGCTGCCTCAAAAGATGAATGAGTGATTTTACTATTGTTAATCCATTATTTTGGTGTATTATTTTCAGTTTTATGTAGCTTTATGGTCTGATAAGCCTTTATGTGTTATAAAGAAAGAGAAATATTAACCTTCTGGTGATCCATTTTGCTCTGAACAGAAATTTAGTGACGAAATAGTGTTAGCCCGGCAATCACGATTACATGGTAAATTTTCAGCCCGTCTAGCCGGGATCCCGCCATCGCGATACCGATACCGGGATCCCAGATGGCCGGGCTGAGATTTTTCCGTGTAATCGCAAAGTTGATTTTTAGTGAGTTTAACAGACGTGAGATCCCGGCAAACCGAGCCAGCCTGAAAGCAAAAGAGGTCTGCTTCAAAATATTCCATCATTTCTTCCATCTGGCCTCCGTAGCTCAGGGGTTAGAGCACTGGTCTTGTAAACCAGGGGTCGAGAGTTCAAATCTCTCCGGGGGCTGTCGTTATCTTTTTCTTTCTTTCTTGTTTTTGTCCAATTTAATAAACATTGCTATTCTTGCTTTTAAGGCAGTGCACAACGACATACTGCAAGTTGCGCGCTTTTAAAGGTAATGAATGCTACGTCAGTTACCACCCACCTGGTCTAATTTCAGAAAATATATTTTTGGTAACCTATCTCCAAAGGAATACGTTGCTGCAGAAAGACGTAACCAAAATGATGTAATTCTGGTTGACGAACGTAACGTTTCGCTGCCACCCTTTAATAACTGTGGTTAATTAGCATCTGGTGTAACCGATTATCAGCCTTATTAGGCTTCTTCAAGAACAAGCTCTTTCTGTGATTTCATTGTCATTCGTTTGAAAACGACTCAGTATTTTTAAGTCGCACATATTTTCTTACTTGGGCTGGGTCTGGCTGAAGAGCCTGCGAGGACATACATGCCCTCTTTTCCTTCCAGCACAGACACGCTGACCAGCAAAGAAATTCCAGCTACAGTGTACAATTAACACGCTCCGTTTAATCCTTTATTTAAACCTCTTCGAAATGCATTTTAACTTGAAATCATTCATTTAGCTACGCCTGTGGCGTTTGTGTTTTGCCACAAAAAAACAATTGAAACCTAGTGTATAGGATACTTTATTGCGGCACGTTCCTAAAATTAGTTCATAAGAAATGAATGTTTAGTTTTAAAAAGTGTCTGCTCGCTTTGTCTAGTCAGTTTACATCAATCTTTCAAATGCATGTAAGTTTTGAGAAGCTCTTAAAACTGAAGGAGTGATTCAAAGGCGGTTATCTATGGCAAGCACATTGTATCAATATTCAATTTTACATCTTATTCAACTATTCATGCAATCCGTTTTCAACTTCCATGAAATCATTAATCAGCTTTAATTTAACCCTCCCTTCACCTATTAAACCAGCCTCATTCAAATTTAATTCAGCCACCCAACCCTCATTCGACTTGAATTCAACTTGCCTTATTTAGCTATATTTAACCAAAATTTGACTTAATTCAATTCAACGCGTTATTTAGTATTGAATCCTTACACGCCTCACCTATTCAAGACAAAGTCAACTCCTCATTCAACGATCCTACCCAAATTCGCTTTAATCAGCCCTTCATTCAACTACGCCACCCTTATTCGACTTTATTCTATTCAACCCTCATTCATTTATGACCATGTATGCCTGTCTAAATAAATGGCTGGTTGAACTGAGCCAAATACAAGTTTTGTTGTGTTGCAAAGCACCCTTAGGAGGGAAAATGATATTCTTCAACCTAGAGCTTTTCTGTTTGCTCAATCTTCAGTTGCATGCGTAGTCAAGAAATCGAATGAGAGTTAAATAGTTTAATGAAGCTTAAAAAAGAGTAAATTGAAGATAAATTTGAGTTGAATAGTTAAAATTATATTGGTACTGAGCTGAGATTAAATATTAAAGGTTAAAGAGATGAATGTTGGATCGAATTAAGGTTAAATTTGACTAAAGTCAGTTTCGAAGAAGGATAAATACAGTAAATGAATGACTTAATCTTTTCTCAACGTCAGGTGTCAAAACACTAAAAATTAAACGCTAGAGGATAATTGTCGGCAACTCTCACTTTAAAAATAAACTACTTCATTTGTCGGAAACTTTATTTTATCTCGTGTACTCAATCTATTAGTCCTTTCTACATGATTTGTTAAAAGGTGTCAGATTTTGCCTCATGTATTCCTCACGTTTCTTGAAAGGCATCTTTCACTAAAAAATCAATTCCCTAGGTAACCAGGAACAAAAATGCTTACAATCCCTACTTAGTTGCTTTTAGTTGTCTTAATTCAAATTCATGAGTAATTTCAATTTTCTGATATTCCACCTTCAACTTGCTCTTATAGAAATACAAAAATAATTTTTTACTTAACTAGATGTTCCGTTACGTACAACTTTGTAAACTTCCGCCGCAACATTGGCATTTTGATTGACATTTGCACCGAATACAACAATTTGTAACTTCCGCGGTTACTTGCTAGCTTCATTTGCGTTGTGTTAATTGAAATTTTCTCGCTTGTTTCTTCAGCAAAATCCTTCTCAAACTTAAGAGGCATTCCGTGTAAAAACCGACCGGTCGATTTTCGATGGAAAATAGATTTCTTTCATTTTCTGTGCAGAAGTACAACATTATAAGTAAAGTACAAAAATCGCATTTGTTTGGCTTCATTTGATTTTCTACCTGTTTTAGGCCGGTAGTTCCGATGCGACCTCTGAACAAGGAAATCCTTCGACCGGAACCCCGATTTTAACACTAAACTCGAGATAGCATAAAACAACACAGAGTTGCCAAAAGCAGCTTATATTTACTCCATACCTTAAATGGGCCATGTTTATTATTTTCACTGCTAAAGTAACTTATTCTGTCTTGTAGGAATTTTGTTAGAATTTTTTTAGTACACCGACCTACAGACATCACGAACGCCATTGATAAGGTGCCTCCATTAAAATCAACATTTCTTAAAAGTGGGACCTGACCTACAGCTCATTCTCTGATCAGACAATAGATCAAGGTCTGGTCTAAAAGTAACTATAATAAAATTTGTCGGCACTCATCATATGGTTATGGAAAAACCTAAACAAAATTAACAAAAACTGCAACATTCACAACTTGACTTAATATGACTCGGTCAATTCAAAGACATTTTGATTTACCTACATTACAACTGAAAGCATTTTAAACCCAAGGCGTATTCAAAAATAGACCATAGAACAGTTTTCGAGCATAACTGGATCAATTTTACCTGAATTACCTCGGAATTCTTCCGAGCTTTTCGAAGTTCACATCGATGAGCGTTAACGGCCAGTTTGTTGTCACGCAATACTCTACATGTGGTACAGCAGCATACGGATTGCCGCTTGAAAAGGCCAAAAGTTCATTGACATGGAGTCATGGAAGACATAAATACAATAACCATGTCTTCGCCAGCTTTTTTTCCAGAGCACTGCGTTCAGTAAGTGAGGTCCAAGATGACTGCTGTGTACGGAAGCCAAAGTACTCCTCGAGTGTCGATGGTAGCAAAACACCAAACGCTATTCTTCCTTCAGTGGTTGTTACAACGGTCTACAAAAAAAGAAAACCATTCTAACAATACAAACAGTTAAGTACTTTGAACAAATTGGCCACTTTACCTTCGTACAATCGGCGAAAATTCCCCATGTGCGCAACGAACGACTGTAGATACTCAAGCGAGTAATGTTATTGTTAAGTCCGCTGTCCAGACATTAGTAGGGCGCGCGGACGCATTTACCCCTAATAAAGTTCAGGGGACATTTTATATCTTGAAGGGGAAGTGGGGAAACAGGATTATTTTGGTCAGCCCCAGCCCCCTTTTTAATAAACAAATTTGCATAAGCGGGATGATAGCCTGCGAGAGCTTGCTCGCAGGCTAGCAAGATGGCTGCCATTTTTTCGGAAAGGCTATTTGTCGATCAAACTGCTTTATTCAAGTATTGCAGATGTCCATAGCTGTGTTCACTTGTTTGTCATGTGAACATCCCCCTTGAGGCCAAGTTTTGTGGCATGCCCCCTCCCCCTCCCTATCCACTACCTTCCTGTCCGAGTAGCAGTTCTTCCCTGGTGTTTCTCTTAGGCTTCACCAGAAACAACAATGGACCCTAGCAATGAAAACAATAGAACTGCGTGATACCAAGGTCCAATGAAATTAGAGGTTGTTAAGAGCTGCGTGGTATCTGCCAGAAACCCAAGAAACAAGAGTTTTCCTCAGATAAGTTGAAGTAGGTAGGGAGTTTATACAGTAGACACATCAGTTAGAGCTTCGGAAGAATTGGAATAAAGATCTGAATTGTGACCTTTCGGAGCCATAGGATACAATCTTTTGCCTAGTAGGATCTGCAATTCAAAGGTACTGAAACGAAGGCAATGAGCTATTATTAGCTGGTCATTAATGGTGGTACTGATGGAAGACAGTCAACAAACTGCACTGTTCGTAACCTGTTCCAGGCTGCGAGAGAGCAGGAAAAGTGAATAAGGAAAGAGCACCAAAAACGCGTCAAATTTCTACAACTTAAAATTCGCCGTGGGAATGACAATTTGAAATAAAAATAGCTGAATTTGAAACAAAAATAGCTGTTCTATTAGCTAGCTTAAACAAGACTGAAACCATGCAGAGGTTTCGCAGCGATATCAATTAGTTATAAAGTGGCCGCTCCAGAAACTTTGCCTGCACTCTCAGTAGCTGAATCCAGGCTGTTAAAATAACCATGTTTGTATCCATAAAAGGGAGGCAGTTGATTTGAGACAAATTTGCGCTATGACAAATTCGTTCGTGGAATACACTGAGACTACTTAACGCTATGACAAATTCGTTCGTGGAATACATTGAGACTACTTATGCATTTTTTGCAACCGGTCTCAAAGGGTCAAGGGCGATGATATTTCTCTCACTTGACGGCAGAGAGGCGTAGACGCGGGATTCGGAAATGAAATCTCCCTCAAATACGCGCTAGGCGAAAGAAGAGGTGCCCTGACTAACAAGTCAGCTTTCGATTTCTCTCGCGCACTTTCGTGGAGCGTTGGGCCTCAAACCTGTCTACTACTACTCAGCCGACCGCAAAACTGCCGTCAGCCACGGTACGATGCCACTGTCCCTGGTGTTGGGTGGCCCTCCTTATTGTTTTGGGTGATGGAAGAAACTCTTTGTTTAGGACCCTATATAATGGACAGACATGGCCTTCGGGTGTCCGACCATCTTGTTCTTATGAAATGGCTGGTTTGTGGCGGGAACTTATTAATCGGCTTCTTGTCTGGTTTCCTCAATATGTGACCGAGAAAACGGAGCTGACGTTAGTGTATCGTTAAGATAAGGCGAAAGGGGAGGACTTGACCGACCTGGTTAAAGACCTTATAATTGCAAACAAAATCTAGCTGCATGAACATTATGCCATAGCAGCTTGCAGCAAAACTGTTTAGGTCATCTCTTGTCGTCAAGATCCCATCTGTCATCTTCCAAAACTACCACCGAAAAAGAGGGACATCAATATTTCCCACTACAAAGGTACAACCGTCACTGACCGTGGCCAATTAGTTTAGATAAACTTCACTTTTTGGTATCCTCTTCGTAATCAATGTAAAAATAGGTTATAACATAGCACCCCCAAAGGAACTAGGAGAAGCCTTTCCCCGCACCTCCTAAACAATGCTGAAGTACGAAACTGTACAAGTTATCCGAGATGTGTTGGATTCCTTGTTCAAGGAGAGGGGAGGCAGTATATTTTGTTGACGTTGTAATAGATTTAATCCTTAGTGTACCAAACGTTCTGGTCACGATTTTAATTCAAGAAACCTCTATGTGTATAGTCTGATCTCCACTACTACCCCATGAGGCTAGGGCTCCTGCTCATGCAGGCTCATTACAGTTTGGGGAGCAGACGTCTACGTGTAAGGTAAGTTGGAGCACGCCGCTTTGCGAGAAACACCGCTGAGGTTTAGTGGTTCACAGTAGAGAAGAGTATACAACATATTTACAAATCTTTTGTTTCCCTGCGTGATTATTATAAACGTTTTACGTCTTTATCCCCGAAGAAATTCGACAGGCCGGACTGGTTTTGCAGCAATAAGAAATGGAATAACCTTGTTAACATGTTTAACTTTGGACAATAGGCCAAAAGTATGATTTCACTGCGTCCAAATCCCGCCCAAAATGCGGCTGCCAATTTTATCTCAGTACTTATGGTCAGCGGTCTATACATAACATGAACATACTTGCTTTTCTCAATTGAAACAGTCGTTGCACGTGAGGGATTTTCACCGATTGCACGAAGGTAAAGTGGCCAATTTGTTCAAAGTACTTAACTGTTTGTATTGTTAGAATGGTTTTCTTTTTTTGTAGACCGTTGTAACAACCACTGAAGGAAGAATAGCGTTTGGTGTTTTGCTTTAAGTGTCGAAACAACCATCAACACTCGAGGAGTACTTTGGCTTCCGTACACAGCATTCATCTTGGACCTCACTTACTGAACGCAGTACTCTGGAAAAAACGCTGGCGAAGACAAGGTTATTGTATTTATGTCTTCCATGACTCCATGTCAATGAACTTTTGGCCTTTTCAAGCGGCAATCCGTATGCTGCTGTACCACATGTAGAGTATTGCGTGACAACAAACTGGCCGTTAACGCTCATCGATGTGAACTTCGAAAAGCTCGGAAGAATTCCGAGGTAATTCAGGTAAAATTGATCCAGTTATGCTCGAAAACTGTTCTATGGTCTATTTTTGAATACGCCTTGGGTTTAAAATGCTTTCAGTTGTAATGTAGGTAAATCAAAATGTCTTTGAATCGACCGAGTCATATTAAGTCAAGTTGTGAATGTTGCAGTTTTTGTTAATTTTGTTTAGGTTTTTCCATAACCATATGATGAGTGCCGACAAATTTTATTATAGTTACTTTTAGACCAGACCTTGATCTATTGTCTGATCAGAGAATGAGCTGTAGGTCAGGTCCCACTTTTAAGAAATGTTGATTTTAATGGAGGCACCTTATCAATGGCGTTCGTGATGTCTGTAGGTCGGTGTACTAAAAGAATTCTAACAAAATTCCTACAAGACAGAATAAGTTACTTTAGCAGTGAAAATAATAAACATGGCCTATTTAAGGTATGGAGTAAATATAAGCTGCTTTTGGCAACTCTGTGTTGTTTTATGCTATCTCGAGTTTAGTGTTAAAATCGGGGTTCCGGTCGAAGGATTTCCTTGTTCAGAGGTCGCATCGGAACTATCGGCGTAAAACAGGTAGAAAACCAAATGAAGCCAAACAAATGCGATTTTTGTACTTTACTTATAATGTTTACTTCTGCACAGAAAATGAAAGAAATCTATTTTCCATCGAAAATCGACCGGTCGGTTTTTACACGGAATGCCTCTTAAAATTTAACTCGGGATATTGCCCAGTTGGTTAAATAGTTTTTCTTGAAAACGACAACATGACGAAAATTAAACCGCAACTAAATAAAACAGGAAAAATACATCACATTCTCGACCCGGCCTTAATCACAACAGCAAATCTTTATAGTTTTTCAGTGAATAAAGCAGACTTTTTCAGTCGTCGTCAGCTTTTTTATCACTAAAAAAATTTTTATGTGATATTCCACGTACAACAATCTGAAGGGAATCTAACTAGGCGAATAAGCTTACTAACGGCACGAACAACTTGCAGGAAAACATCATTCTTTAATTTCAGTTTACAAAACCCTTTCATATCTGCTTTTTTACAACCGTTAACCTTGCTAGCTCCTCACGGAGCAGTTTTTGTCACTTTTTCTTATTATGAAATTTCAATGGTCGTCCAAACCAATTTGTCAAATACAAGCAAACCTTCGATCGAAATACCAACCGGGTGAAACTGGGTGGGGCGGACGAGCTGACGAGCTTGATTATCAAGACATTTTGTGCTGGGTGTTCGGTTGCTAAAATGCATGTTGTTCATGACGTTGAATTTTTGGACGTTTAGTGTTATAAAATTTGCATGAGGAATGGGGTGTCTTCTAGCCTATGTAACTATGTAACAATTGACCTTTTTAAAAATTTTAATAACAACTGAAATAAACATGCTTAAGTGTTTTTGAAAATTGTAATGCTTTCAAAAGAGCTTTTTAAAACCATTAAAGGTTCACCTGTCAGTTTCATATTCACTGACAAGACTTATTATATAAATTGCAGGGTTTAAAAGGAAGAAATATAAAGGTGCCGATTACAGTTCTGCTGGACTTCGCAGAACAAATTAGCAACGAAGGCTGACTGAGAAAAGAACAGAAATTTTGAAGCACCCCATTGTCGTAAGTAACTTTTTTTTTAAACCAGTCTTGATAGTAACAGCTACTTGGTCCATGAATAATTCCAAATGTGCGCGCCTTGTTTATATCCCTTTATACGAGGGAAATTTATGTCAGAATCACTTTAAGATGTTTTTGCACAGCATGTTAAAACTTGAAAACAGCCGATAAAAGAGATCAGGCAATGAGCCAGAAACCTTATCAGTTTGCATTATTTTCTAATTTTTCAAAAAATGTAGGTCGGTTGGGTCGGGTTGGGTCGGTGGGAATCGAAATAGTTTATTTGTATGGCCTTACTGATATAGGGCCTGTAGGTGAAAACTTCGCTTAGCGATCGACAACTGTTCAATTTTGTTTTTACGCTTCCTTCGGGATGCTCGTCATCTTGCGTTTGAGCACTGAAAGTCTCAGTTCAACTTTCATAATTTGTTAACGCGAGTTTGCAGCGTGGAATAGCCCTTTTCAGAGGAGAGTTCTTGACATGAGATGCATTGTCTAATTTGTCTAAAAATCATGGATTTTACTGTCAGCGAAACCTACTTATAATCAACTCATGCAGTACTTGTCCTCTTCAACTTGGCTTCGCCTATTGACTATTTGCTCGGAGAGCATCAGATTCAAGCGCTTGTCTCAGTGTGCCGCCAATCAATCCTGACGGTTAAATTTATTCAGACTAGACATTGACGGTTGCGGGAAAAATTACCCTAATCTAGGTTTATTTTTAACTGTTTAAATTGCATTAATTTAATATGCTTGAGGGTTAGTTTTTCTTTGATGGCCGACGGCAAAAATCTCTTTATCTGTCGGTTAGCATGGTTAGAGTGACGGGCCGTCACAAGTTAGTGGAGACGCGACTCACGCGTGGACAAGGAAACTCGCGCTTCTCGCACGCTATCGTACCACCCGTCTCTTGTTTGAGGAGGCTTGTAACGGAGACAACGAAAGATTTGATGATTTATTTGTTAATTGGACCAATCTAGTGAGAGCAGAATTATCCGTGACGGATAAAACGCTTTAACGAAAATGGAAGCACGTGTTTCCATTGTGTACACAATATCATTGATTTATCTCCGCTGTGAAAGATCTGAAAATAGCACAGGACTCTTTAATAAATTATGCAAAAGCAAATATTGAAAAATTCCTAATACACTCCTTAGTTTCCAAACGCAAATGAGAGAAAATGACTGACTCTTTGTCCAGTAAAGTTAATTCTTTGTGATGCTAGCATATTTCCTGCACAGCTAACAATATTTCGCCTCGATTTTTTTTCAGCGTCCCCGAAGCTGTCACGTAGGCAGCAGACCGTATAATACAGACAAAATATCGTTTGGAGGCAAGTTTGAATTGAACGCAAACACGACCAGTTAACGAAGCTCTTGGTACGGAAGCTGTCTTCACGGAGAAACGAGAAAAACATGACTTTGAAGTTGGTGTTCCTCTTTTTCTTTACCTCGACCATCTTCTCAGTTGTTAAAAGCCGTCCTCTTGGTAAGTGAGATTATCTTTATTAAAATTTTAAACGTTTTCTAGTTGAAATCATGCATATAACGAAATAACGTTGGATCGAATTCTTCTCGGGGCGAACATGGCGAAGAGAAACTGAAAAATTTATCGTCGCTTTCATATCCTTTCCCTGAAATTCGATTCCCTTTCCCATTTTTCCTTTAAAATGTACATGTCTCGTTTTTGCTACTATTTCTTCAAACTATAGAAGAATCGTTCATAATCCTATTATTCCTACACTTACTACTTGGAATAAAAGTGACGCTTTTATTATTAAAATTAGCGTTATTCTAACCAAAATATTTTCATTATTAATTACTGTTATCCTGTCCTCCAAACAACTCCAAAATAAAGATAGTAAGGTAGGTTAGCTTAGCACTTAGAAGCATATTTTGGTATTAAGGAATTGAGTAAATACTAATTCTGTGCTTACAAACTTTCACGAAATTTCAAGTAACTTTTATAAACAAGCTGTTAGTGCTAGAGAAGCACTAGACTTAAATTTCTTACGAATGTTTTTTGTTCTTGGTTAATTTTTAATGTTCATGACTTGCAGATGGTATTTTGATGAATGAACGAGACGAGTTTATCGACTGGCTGCTTAAAGGTATATCGTAATTAGTTCTTTCAAGTCCCATAAGCCTATGTATAACGTCTGACACTGTCTGACAGCGTGAGACTGGAGTCACTAGAGGCCGAATTAGAAGCGCCCCGGGGCCCTAAGGTTACCCCCATGTGGACCCTCGCACGTCTAGAGGGGTAACAACCGCCCTCCGCCCCCCCTCCCTTCTCCACCCGCTTTGATGTAACATCGAGAGGTTGTTGTGCATTTTCCACAGTTATTATCAAGCGCATTTTGGTCAAAGGAGTTTCATCATCTCATTCAATTAAACGTTGTATTTCCGGTCTATTATTGGCATTTCAAGGGTAGAGTGGGGCCCTCAAAGCATTCTCCTGTCAAAGCTGCCTGGCTGTGGTGTCCGACTTCAAGCATTGGTCGTGGTGCTCAGGCCCTTTGGGCGAGAATGCCTTGCATGGGAAAAGGAAGCTCAGGGACCTGAGGAATAAAGTGCTCAGTTTCCTCGGCCTCGAGGCCATTGCGAGAATAAGCTAGGCCGGATTCGGCGCTTCCCATAAACCCTGTTTCTATGAATGGCATCATTCAGGAGCTTGTTTTTTTCTTTATTTTATTTAATTTTTTTCAGAAAACAAGGCGAGAGATGAAAATGTCCATGGCCACATTGTACGTGTGAATGAAGCACATGACGAGAGCCGCAGGGGATCAGGGGAAGGCATTCCTATTGAAGAGGAAATAGTAGCCGTCAATGAAGGTAAAACAGCTGGTTGTAGTTGATGGAGTCGTCGCGCAACTAGATCCTTTTTTCCGCTATGGGTCCATTAGGACACAATTAGAAACAAAGACCCTGGCAACAAAATTGTCGGGCAACTTAATCGACGGAAATTTTATTTTTCGACAATGAAATACCTTATTATAGGAAATTAACTCTTGTGTTAGTTAAGGTACTTGGAATTAAGGCGACGTAAATTAACGCGAATTGAAGGAAAAATTACTCGCCAATAAAGGAAATTAACGAGAAAGAGGGAGTAAAATTTCAAAATGAGGGAAATTAAAGTGATTGTCACAAAGAAACATCTTGTGGACACAACTGGAACAAATTTATTTCATGACTGAATTCAAAAATCACGAACAAAGCAGATCTACAGGTGTGTAAAGCAAATTTTTTTTTACAGGCAGTGGGCGTTAATTTCTGCATAAATGTAGGAAAGCTATGGTTTTGTAGACGTCAAGAATGTCTAGAATGGATCCAGAATTTGGAATTAAAATGATGGAAATTAAGATCGCGGAAATTAAGGCTCCACTTAATTAACAACGCGGAAATTTACGCTAAAAAAGAATTAGCGCGACTTAAATTAATTTTACGGAGCGTTAATTTCCTATAATAGGGTAACTAACTTGTTGAACGTCCAGACGAAAGGAACACTTTATAATGATCAAGTACTTTACAATTTTTCAACAAATATTTCTAAAAACGGTGTAATTTTGATTTTCAACCAAATTTTAAGGAACACCCAAGCGGCGAGCCTTTAATTTCCTAACGAAATAAATAAACGTTTCTCTCTTTTAGATCCTAACAATAGACCCGGATGTCCGCTGTTCGAGGGAGACTTGTGCCTAGATCCTGAAGACAAGGTTGTGGTTAATCACATGAGACACGAGACTGACCTGAAGAGAAATGTCATGCGCAACAGGAGAAAGCTGTGGCCTAATAAAGTCGTGTACTATTCTGTGAACCAGAATTTGAGTAAGTTTATTGAAAATTCAGTGCAATACGCAAAGCGTGACAGCTTTTAATAAGGAATAGACCATGTTATTTTTCAGTGGAGTAGGGTTTTCGGCAATTTTTTAGCCCGAATGTTTTTCGTGACTAAGAGCTTTGTATATTTTTTCTTTTTACTAGTTTCCAAGACATTTCTTTGTTTTCTTCGGTTGTGCTTGGCGTTATATCCCTGAAAGGCTTCTGGATTAATAAATCTACAGCTCTCTACACTGTCTGTATATACAATACAACATGAGGCCAATATTAATTGCCCAGTTCTGGAAATCAGTTCACGTTGAACTTTGAACGAGAATACTTTACAGCCAGCACACCCAAAAGGAAACACACACACACTTGCTTTAATTTCAACAAACAATCTTAATTAAGCCACTTAACTGTCTGCTATATACATTAATTTCATCACAGAACATTTGCGACCAAAGATCGCTGATGCTATTGGAAGATTCCATGACAAGACTTGCTTGAAATTTCGCGAAGTCGATGTGTCTTACGGAGGAGACCATATCAAGATGATCAAAGGAAACGGGTGAGAAACTTCTGCTTCCGGCAATTAACCCCGGGGGGGAGCAATTGACCCAAGTTTGGGAATAGGGCTGCCGCCGCGGGTTTGAAACTTGAAACTCTGATCCTGTTTAGGACAAGAAAAGCCCTAAAATACCTACCTTGTTTAGGACAACACCCTAATTAAACCTGTTTAGGACAAAGAGGCCAAAAACCATATCCTGTCCAGCGGCACATCCCCGAATAAGCCATATGAGGGAGTGCCCCCCCGCTCCCAGGGCAATAAACAAATCTATTATAGAAACATAAGTACAAACAAACGGTGTCAGTCTACCTGTTGCGAAATCTTGCATGCTCTTCATTTTGCTGACTCTGAAACATTAGTAAAGCTCGGAAACGTCAAGAATCTAACGTCAGTTAGTCAGTCAGTCGGTTAGTCGGTCAGTCAGTCAGTAAGTCAGTCAGTCAGTCAGTCAGTCAGTCAGTCAGTCAAATCGCCATTCAGCCAGCCAATCATTTCAGTCAGTCATTCAAACAGCCACCACTCTGTCAGTCCGACAGAAAATCAGGTCGGCCAGTCATTCAAAACATCATCCAAACAGCCAATATCAGCAAGTCAAACTTAATGTTCTAACCAATGCATCAATTCCTTTAGATGCTGGTCAAAGATGGGCCGTTCCGGCGGGGGTCAATCGCTCTCCCTTGGGAGTGGATGTGAGTACGTTGGCGTCGTTTTGCACGAGCTTATGCATGCTATCGGTAAGTACAGCTCAGGCATATTGAAATTTGAGCCAATCAGATTCCATGATAATTTGAGCCAATCGGGTTAAATGTTTTACAATGCTATTAAATCCACAGGGATCTGGCATGAGCAGAGCAGGCATGACAGAGATGATTACGTAGAGGTTCTATGGCACAACATCAAACCAGGTCAATATATAACACATGATCGATTCTTAAAGCGGGTTTTCAATTGAACATTACCTAAGCCAAAGTAATTACTTTGACTGAAACACAATGAACCAATCGCAACTCGAGGCAAATACATGTAACCAGCGTCAAGCGCGGGAAAATGCGTGCGATATTTTTTTGCTAATAAATACACATAACCTACTAAAGCAACACCCATTGAAAGGAAACGCACATTACTTTTGACACTCAATGGAAAACCACTAATTTGTTCAATTTACCTTTTATTCCATTCATTCTAACCTTCACTTCACCACGGAACTTTCGTCCACCCAACAACTTGACGTGAAAACGTTTTATACGAAAAATTGTAAATTCTCCTAAACAAAATAAAACAAAAGCACAGCAGATGATTCTGCTATGCCAAGTCAAAGTACATCACTTAAAATGCTTTTTTGACACTTACAGGTAGAGAGAACAACTTCAAAAGGTACGAGCACGGTAAAGTGGACACGCTGAACTTGCCATACGACTGGGATTCTGTGATGCATTATGACAGATACTTGTACTCAGTTGGCGGAAACAAACCCACAATCATTGCCAGAGGACAACCATGGAGAAAACTGGGAGGGCAGCTGAGAGGAACTTTGACAAAGAATGATATCAAAGAGATTAACGCATTATACGACTGTTAACTTAGATTAACTGTACCCCAGGGGAAAGGGACACCCCTGGGAATTTTATGTGGGAGTGTGTCACACTGACCTTGAAACTATCATCCTTTTTAGACCAATTACCGTAAAATCCCGGTTTACCCCCCCCCGGTTATAGCCTCCTTCCTGGTTTTACACCCACCACTTTCCCAAAAAAGTCTAGTTATTCCTCCCGGTTATATCCCCCGATTATAGCCTTATCCGGTGTCCGGTGTCAGCTATCCTGATTTTACTCCCCCCCCGGTTATAAGCTCGGCTGTTATACCCTTAGTTATACCCCGTGGCTAAAGTTCCCCAGTTATTCCCCCAGTTAGAGGCCCACCAATGTTGAAACAAAACACCAATTCATATATCGCTCCTAGATCAGCAAGCATACCACATCTCCAAAGAGACAACTTTAAAAACAAAGTTACACTAAATCGACTAAAACATTGGTTTACCACCACCATATTTTGTTTTTCCCACACAAAGTCCCTTATATAGGAAGTTATATAATCCCGGGGCTTAAGACCCGGATTTTACGGATTATGATATTTTCACCACGTTAAAGTCTTATCTCTCACAAACTTTCCCTTTTCTCAGGCCCTGCAAAAATTCTAGAACCTCAGTTTAGCCTGACTCGTACCCAGTCGTATTTAGTTGTTTATGGGACGGGAGAAGATTGGATACGATAGTAGATCGTTGGCGCGCGAGCAGTCTTGGCAAGGGAGGAAACGCACACTTGCAAATTCGCTTGTTCCAGACCTCCTCCGCCTTTTTCTTTCATTCAATTTCTGAATTTTTAATAACGATTGGGAACGAGTCAGTGTTTAAGCCCAGCAGGACAGCTCTGAATAACGCAATGCACAAGTTTCTTACGTCATCTCGTGGCCAGGGTCTTCACACCTAGACTTGAAGCAATTTTTGCTCCGACAGTGTTGAAAAACGCTAACATTGGTCAGCGGTGCAAAACGCGGGCTTTTTAAAAGGGCGACTATTTTCCGTAGGTTTTCCAGTTAGAAAAACAGAGCAGAAGGTTAAACTTGGAGTTTGATGGTTAAGATTTTTCTTTGCGTTTTTAGGTGACTGGATTTATTTTCTTTCTAAATTTAGTTGGGAACAAATTTTGTTTGGGCGGGAACATGGTAAAAAACTTGCTTTAATCTGAAGTGCGAAGGCCCTGGTAACGAGTTTTTGTGGTGACGTAGGAAGACGCAACAGGTCTTGGTCCAACGGATTCGACATCGACAATGGACTTTGACTCCTGAAATCGTCCAACACTGTTGAATGCAACTTTGTTGTACGATGTTGAACAAGGTGGCCAAACGAATTCAACATCTCGATACAACATCACTCAAAATTGTTGATTTAAACTTGGGTACGTTGAACGCGTTCGGCCACCTTGTTTAAGAGACCTTGAATGTTGTTGAATTATGTAAATTAACCCTTTAAGCCCTGATATGAAAATGCGTATTCTCCTTACTGTTCTCCATACATTTCGTATGGAACTAGTAAGGAGAATTCGTCTAAATATCAAGACATCTTTTCCTTGATGATTGTTTCCTTTATTCTCATCACTTGAATGTTTAAACAAGCAGTGATGATGTAGAGAGAAATTTCATTTTGGTCACTGTTAGGGCCTAAAGGGTTAATGTTCCCCAGACGTGCATGTGTTCAACATTGTCGCACGTGTCAGCGAGACAAATTCGACATTGTTCTTCTTCGCATCTGAGAAAAGAAGAAATGTTGAACAATTTTGTACCAACGTTTGATGGCAATGGCCGTTTTTGTACCAGAGAAGCATCATCCGTCTGGGACGAACTTGGGCAAACGGCGTTTAGTTCGTCTGTATAAAGACGGGCATAAGATGGATCATTCGTCCATTTGCTGAGTAGTTTCCAGACGTTAGTTCGTCTCGAAGGAAAATCCTTAGTGCCCATCTTTATGCAGTCGTACTACGAGATGGATATCCAGACAAACTAAACACGGTCTGCCCAATTTCGCGAATTCCGCCCCAGACGGGTAATGCGTTTTTTTAAGAGAGGATAGAGGGGCAAGAGAGTTAATCCCCCATACATGCCCTATCACCATCGTAATCCCTCTTAGGTTATTTTTAGCAACAAAATGGCGGAAAATAACCCATAATACTAAAAGCAAAATTTGGCACCAACTTTCTGACGTCATTTTGCCACAAAAATGTCGAAATTGGAAAAAACAAGCTCATGAAATTTTTACAGAATGGCGAGTTCTATATTACTGCGAAATTTCAGGATAATTGCTTTAAAACTCAATAAGTTATCTGAAATCTGAATTTCCCGCTATTTTGTTGCTACCATAACTTAAGAGGAATTACTATGGGGATAGGGCCTATATGAGGGAGAAGCACTCTTACCGTTTATCCGCTCTTGGTCTCTAGTACAAAAAGGGTTAATCAAACTTCGCTCAACACATTCTAGCAAAGGCGTTCAACAGTCCGTTCGACATGTTAAATTCAACATTGTCGAGCGGTGTTGAATGGAACATTTGTGCGAAGTGTTATTCAGCGCTGTCTTTTTTTCCCCTGCTCCGCCTTAACGAAATTGTTCCCAACTAAATTAAGAAAGAAAATAAATCCAGCCGCCTGAAACACAAAGAAAAATCTTAACCATCAAACTCCAAGCTTGACCTTTTGCTCTGTTTTTCTAATCGGAAAACCTATTGGAAATAGCCACCATTTTGAAAAGCCCTCGTTTCGCACCGCTGACCAATTTGAACGTTTACTGAGAGTTTCACAGCGGTCAAACGCATGACTCGTGCGCAGTTCCCGCCATAATTTTACAAAAGAAAATACAGAAAAATGTCGCAAGGCCTAACGCCATTTCTGAAAACTTAAGCTTTTTACTTTGAGCATGTGTTCAGAATGAAGCAGCTGGTATCCACAAGTTTTATCGGCGCGAAATTTGGTTTGTCGGGACATTTTATGTATCGTTTTCATACGAACTCAAGTTTGCGCTCGTAAAAGTCTGAACTGATTCAAACTTCAAGGCTCTGCAAAACCGGAAGTGACGTTGTTTTTTGCGTTTGACCGCTGTGATATCGATTTAGATATCGGCAAGTCTAGTTCAAGAGGCATATTTTGACGACATCGTTCAAGGTAGAGTCCAGGCTCAAACTGAGTAAAGAACTCGCAAAGTACTGGTCGAATTACAAAGCTCGATTGTAAATGAATGTTGAAAAAAAGAAGGATTTTGTGTAAGAGCTCAATCAAGTGCTTGTGCTTGAAAGTATTCCGCTTGGTAGAAATAGAAATTTGCAAGAACACAACGTCCAATATTCACCCAACTGTTTCTTCTAATCGGGTCACGTGAGGGATATCGAATGACATCGGATCTCGCAAGTATCTATTTTTTAAGCAAAATCCAAATATCGATGATATCAAGCAATTAGTGTCGATGTCGGCCTACCCTTAGCGTTAACCATCACTGTCGCGCAGTAGGCAAAGCATACTTTCATGTGTTTCAGACCAAAATGACCGAGAAGCCACACCTTACAGTGCCGCACACACCTTCATAACTTACACAAGGGAGTGTCCCTCACCTCAACCTTGCGTAACAACTCGTAAATTTACATTAATTTTGTTAAGTTAGCAATTTGTTAAGTTTCTTAGTTAGCATTAACTTTGTTGATTTACGTACAACTTAGGTAAAATACTAAACATGTTCAGTTTGATTTTAAGGTACAAACGGTTGCTTTATTACACAAACACACTGTAACTGTAGTATAACAAGGCATAAACTTCAAAATAAATGTACGAAAACCGTTAATGCTTCAATTTGAAGTTCTCATTTGAAGTTTTCATCAGAATGTTTACTGTCTTGAGTGTTGGATAACTGTTCAAGAACTGAAATGAATTGCACCTTTAAATCTTGTTGGTTGTTTAGCTTCCCCCTAAAATACTGGGGACTTTGCTATTGTTATTTTTATTTATTTACCGGTAGGAAATAATAATCCCCCACCGGTGGGGAAATACAAGAACTTTGAAATGGACAATTAGCAAAGTCCCCATATGAGTCCGGTGTCCCCCGCCCCTCGGGGAAGCCGATGACAAGTGTATTACTGTGCACGCAATTCACATGGTGATGTCATGCCACGTCATGCATTGAGCGCGCGCGCTGTTGAAGAAATGTAGAGACACATAGCGCTAGGGGGGGTTTCAATGTCTATGCACGGGTTTAACCCTCTTAAATGTTCGGTGAACCCGGACTTTCTTTTGATAGATCACTTTCTTTATCGATTATCTAGGTTGTATGAAAAATTGAAGAAAATCTGTGTTGTGGAAGTTTGATTTTTTTCAACTTTTCTGCCCACGCATCATCGAATTCCGCTATTATTTTAGCTGCACAGTGTTGGCAAAAGCCTAGCCTGTTCCAGGCGTTCAGATAGTGGAGCGCGAACGAAAAATATAGCGAGCGAAAGAGCGGGAAAAAACGAGGGAAGACTGGAGCAAAAAACCGCTATATTTGTCGCTCGCGCTCCACTATCTGAACGCCTGGAACAGGCTAGCAAAAGCCCATCTTAAAGGTTGAGTTTAGCTGAAAGGATAACACCGTTTAAACGAAATTTGATTTAGAAAGTGGGTTAAAAAGGAGTCATTTTTAATATTTTTGAACTAAAAACCACTGAGGCCATGTCGAGTTGCGAGGACCGATTTATCAAAATTAGGGTAGTTTTTCACGCGCTTTATTTCGAAAATGAAGTCGGTGACCCCCCCCCCCAGTTTTTTTGCATTTCTGACATAGGTAACTCATAATCTGACTGTAGCAAAAGTATGTAAAAAATCTGTGTTGTACAAGAGTTTCGCGCGAACGTCCTTAAAACATAAATTTCTATTATGTGAACGAGGGTTTCGCGTGAGTGATGCGATAATATCGCGCGGAAGATTCCCGCACGGGGAAGAAGAAAAAATTCCTTGGGCTTGTGTAGTTTACAATTCGTCGTGGTACGTCATCTTTGGTCCACTGAATTTATCATGTGACATAACTCCGTCTTCATCAGTGTCCTCGTGTTCAAAAATGTTCGTCACAACCATCTTGTGGTGTTTTTTCCACTTCTTGTCGTATGTCGGCATTCCTTGAGCGCTTGCTTGTTCTTTCATGTACTCCGACACTTCTTTCTTGGACAACACTTTGTCGCCATTCATATTATGGCGCGTCAAAATTAAATGTACAAACTTTTTCCAGTTTGAATTTCGAAACAAGACTTTTTGCTTACAATTACTTTCTAATTGCAGCTCTTTTTCAAGTTTGATTTTCGAAACAAGTCTTTTTGCTTAAAATTACTTTCTAATTGCAGCTCTTGCTGCATGCTTAATTGTGAATGAAGTTTATCTTGGCATTACCTGCTAAAAAGTACTTCTTTTTGCCCGTTTGTTAAGGTGAATAGAGTATCACTACATTAAAAATTACTTGTGAAATGTTTGTCTGTGATGTTTGCGAACCACCCTACTATAGTCGCTTTGCACGCAAATTCATTTTGTAAATATCTAAAACTCTTAGTACACATTCTCTTGATAAAGCTCTGTTTGCAGTGCATCACTGGCACCGTACGTCTTGCTCCCGTGCGATCGAAATCACGCTGCCTTTGACGATTTCCGGTTTATCAACATGCAATTACTTTTGAAAAAAGTCTTCCTCGACAAATTTTCTGCGAAAAATCAACCAGGCGTTCCAATGGACAGACCACGTGGTTTAAGGAAGTCACGTGATTTCAAAAATAGAAAAATGGGAACAATCAGTCTTGAGACTGAAAGAACACATGGACAGGGGCACATACCCAAAAGACTTACGCTACGACGCAAAAGCAAACATTTACCCCGACGAAGAGTTTAAATCTGACATAACAGCGATCAGAAAAGAAGCCGAACGGAAGTTCTTACACTATCGCCGTCTCGAACGCAACCTTGACAAGTTGCGCCGAGCCAAATCATGTAAACCTAAAACAGACAAACACTCAAATCGGGCAAGCTTAACGGCACTTCCCCAGTCTAGCACATGTACGAACGGCTTTCCAGAAAGTGTACAAACCATTGCCGCTAATCTAGAAAAGAGACTACAAGAAGTCAATGTAATGATGAGAAAACCTGAAGAGATGAACAATAAAACTGTTGAAGCTTATCGGCCTGCCTGCTCTCTGAGTGCATAAACTAGCAAGCAAAGGGGGGATATAATAGAAAAGTGCAAAGTAAAGAACAAAAGACACAAAGAAAGAAAAAAAGAAAAAAAATCATAAAGATACAACAGCTAAGAAAACAGAATCTGAAATACAAAAGAACCTCTCAAATTTTGAATTGACAACTGATCAAGTTAATCTCCTCTCCCGGGGGTTGAAGTTTGTACCCACGCTAATAACAAACGAGACCGCATTAAGAAAACAACTGTTAACAGACTTCAAAGATTTTGCTAGGAGAATGCGGCTCCAGTACATATATCACGGCGAAGACAATAACATCCACCCCTTCTATGTCAATTCTAACTGGGAACCGCCAGTTCAACAGTCAGTTGCTTTAGAGAGCTGCCTGGAAGAAATTAAAATACGCAAGTACCGATAACCAAACCGAAACACAACTTACCGCTTAACGAAAGAAAAGCTGTTACAGAACTACTCTGAAATAAACGTCAAGAAAGCGAATAAAAGGCACTACCATAGTCATTATGAACAAACGAGATAAAACACAGAAGGGACAGATCCTACTAGACTATACAACTACACACCCCTTGAAGAACCGATGGTAGAAGCAACTTCTCAAAAACTTAAGCAAATAACCGAAGAACTCTATCAGGGAGGTTACGTTGGTGAAATGACTGTCGAGTGGTTACCACAGACTCCCAACCCACCAAGAGTACCCGTTTTCTACACTCTCACAAAGATTCAAAAACCAACAGCTGTTGGTCGGCCTATTGTGGCAAGAAATGACGGACCCACAGAACGAATATTAGCATTCGTTGACAGCATACTTCAGTCTATAGCTAAGTCACAAAAGTCCTATTTAGGAGACGACAGACTTTGTAAATTTCATAGAAAGGACAACCCTTCCAGAGGGCACAGCCTATACACAAATATCCCAAAAGAAGAGGGAATAAACACAGTATGCAGAGCATACGAAAATTTCTACGGGGACAACACCCCCATCCCCACCCAATCCCTCAGAGAATTTCTAAGGCTTATCCTTCAAGAGAATTCATTTGAATTCAACAATAAGAACTACAGTCGAAGCTCTCGTAAGCGACCACCTCGGGAATTCAGAAAAGTGGTCGCAACTAGAGCTGGTCGCTTACAAGAATGGGCTCTCGTAAGCGACCACGTAATAAAACAATAGAGGGTGGTCGCTTACGAGAGCTTTTAGCAGAAAGCTTGGAATCTGGTGTTGGTTACCGATAGTATTGTATTAACATTATTAAATAGTTTTTTAATTGCCTATCACAAAAGAGGTTCGTGCATGTACAAATCAACGAACCATTAGCGCTTATGTTTTGTATTACTCTAAATTTGATCAAGAAGTGAATGCTTTTATGTAAGTGCTGACTGAGCGGTCGCTTACGAGAACTTAGAAACAAAGGAAAAGACCAGTTGGTAATTTACAAAAGTGGTCGCGGTCGCTTACGGGAATGGTCGCTTACGAGAGCTTTCAATTACAGAGCTTAAGTGACAATTGAAACGGGCTTTCGCAATTGTGGTCGTAACTAGAGCTGGTCGCTTACGAGAGTGGTCGCAAGGAGAGCTTTGACTGTATCTCCAAATACACGGAACCGCAATGGGCACAAAGATGGCAGTCGCTTTCGCGAACATCTTTATGTCTTCGGTTGAGATGGAAATAATCAGCCAACGCAAGACTAAACCACTTGAGTGGAAAAGATACATTGACGACATGGAGAAATCTCTAAATGGTGTGACAAAATTGTGTGACAATTTAGGATTGAAGTGCTTCATGGGAGAGTGAATCACGTGACTTTCTCAAACCACGTGGTCTGTCCGTTGATACGCCTGGTTGATTTTTCGCAGAAAATTTGTCGAGGAAGACTTTTTTCAAAAGTAATTGCATGTTGATAAACCGGAAATCGTCAAAGGCAGCGTGATTTCGATCGCACGGGAGCAAGACGTACGACGCCAGTGATGCACTGCAAACAGAGCTTTATCAAGAGAATGTGTACTAAGAGTTTTAGATATTTACAAAATGAATTTGCGTGCAAAGCGACTATTCAAAGTCATTTGAATAGTAATATATTATGCATTCAGGTCAGAAGACCGTGAAAATGGGTTCGTTATCCCCTTGGCTCTCTTCTATTGGTTTGGCGGTAATATATTAGCCGCTCCCTGGCGTGGATGGCACATTTTGAGGTCTTTCGACGGTAAAACACCACGACGACAGTTCAAATGTCGCTTAATCCCTCGTCTTAATCGCACCGAACACAGATCGCCCGTTTGCTTTTTCGAAAAAATTCTGTTTCCTGCCTTCGCGATCAAGCAAGAGCCGGCTTAGCAGACTCAGCTTTCCAAAGAGAGCAGCCTCCTTTTTCTTCTGGCTCCTGGTATTTCTACAAGTAGCCCTTCAGGACTGTGTTTGCAGTTTAATTCGTTTTTCAGTTTAGAACGCTTCTTGTTTGCCGCGTCCATTTACTGTCAGCTTTTAGTTTCATTGTGCGGCAGCGATATGCTGGGTTTTGCGATTTCGGGTAGGGCTTATTTCTAAGCTTTCATACGTTTTGTTTTGTTTCGTTCTTTGCTTTGTATTTTAAATTCAATGTGTTCCCGGCACTACGGGTTTTTAACAACGGTGCTAACGGATCAATGTACATTTCGGCTTTGCTGCTCGCGCTGTAGTGTTTTTAGCTTCCTCTAGACTTACGGGGTTCGGTGTTTTGGTATACCTTCCCTCGTCTAGGTTAGTTTATTTCTTCTGTACGCTCGGTAGCCAGCGTTCCTTTGCCAAGGTTTTGCTCGAGGTTTTAACACATACGTGGCAAAGTTCATTGTCCCTCTTGGTGTTTTAGTATTCAAAGACTGTTTTTGATACGGTGCAACATGCGCCGGTTTTGGGGCGGAATTTCGCCATACATTCTTGTTCTTTTTGTGTCTTTGTGCCGTTTTCAAAACCGTTGGTGGAATTATTATTATTTTCACTGGGTTTTTTTGTATTGTTTAGGATAAGTATCCGATTGGTTTCCAGCCCTTGTCAATGTGCCTTATTTGTGAAGAACGCGTTTGTTTTTTCTGATTGGCTTCGGGTCCTCGTCAGAAAGTTTAGTTGTTGACAACGCGTTGAGTTTCTGGTTGGCTTCGGGGCCTTCTCAAAGTGTTTATTTGTTGAGAACGCGTTTGGATTTCTGATTGACTTCGGGCCCTTTTCAGAAAGTTTAGTTGTTGACAACGCATTGATTTTCTGATTGGCCTCTGGCCCTTGTCAAGGTGTTTATTTGTTGAGAACGCGTTTGGATTTCTGATTGGCTTCGGGCCCTTGTCAGATAGTTTAGTTGTTGACGACGCGTTTGGATTTCTGATTGGCTTTGGGCCCTTGTCAGAGTGTTTAGTGGTTGACAACGCGTTTGGATTTCTGATTGGCTTCGGGCCCTTGTCAGATAGTTTAGTTGTTGACAACACGTTTGGATTTCTGATTGGCTTTGGGCCCTTTTTAGAAAGTTTAGTTGTTGACAACGCATTGAGTTTCTGATTGGCTTTGGGCCCTTGTCGGCAGAGTGTTTATTTGCTGAGAACGCGTTTGGTTTTCTGATTGGCTTCGGGCCCTTGTCAGATAGTTTAGTTGTTGACAACGCGTTTGGATTTCTGATTGGCTTCGGGCCCTTTTTAGAAAGTTTAGTTGTTGACAACGCATTGAGTTTCTGATTGGCTTTGGGCCCTTGTCGGCAGAGTGTTTATTTGCTGAGAACGCGTTTGGATTTCTGATTGGCTTTGGGCCCTTGTCAGAGTGTTTAGTTGTTGACAACGCGTTTGGTTTTCTGATTGGCTTCGGGCCCTTGTCAGATAGTTTAGTTGTTGAGAACGCGTTTGGATTTCTGATTGGCTTTGGGCCCTTTTTAGAAAGTTTAGTTGTTGACAACGCATTGAGTTTCTGATTGGCTTTGGGCCCTTGTCGGCAGAGTGTTTATTTGCTGAGAACGCGTTTGGTTTTCTGATTGGCTTCGGGCCCTTGTCAGATAGTTTAGTTGTTGACAACGCGTTTGGATTTCTGATTGGCTTCGGGCCCTTTTTAGAAAGTTTAGTTGTTGACAACGCATTGAGTTTCTGATTGGCTTTGGGCCCTTGTCGGCAGAGTGTTTATTTGCTGAGAACGCGTTTGGATTTCTGATTGGCTTTGGGCCCTTGTCAGAGTGTTTAGTTGTTGACAACGCGTTTGGTTTTCTGATTGGCTTCGGGCCCTTGTCAGATAGTTTAGTTGTTGACAACGCGTTTGGATTTCTGATTGGCTTCGGGCCCTTTTCAGAAAGTTTAGTTGTTGACAATGCATTGAGTTTCTTATTGGCTTTGGGCCCTTGTCGGCAGAGTGTTTATTTGCTGAGAACGCGTTTGGATTTCTGATTGGCTTCGGGCCTTTGTCAGAAAGTTTAGTTGTTGACAACGCGTTGAGTTTCTGATTGGCTTCGGGCCCTTGTCAGAGTGTTTATTTGTTGAGGACGCGTTTGGTCTTATGATTGGCTTCGGGCCCTTGTCAGAATGTTTAGATGTTGAGAACGCGTTGAGCTTCTAATTGACTTCGGGCCTTTGTTTGTTGAGAACGCGTTTGGTTTTCTGATTGGCTTGTCAGAAAGTTTTGTTGTTTAGAACGTGTTAAGTTTCTGATTAGCTTCGGGCCCTAGTGTCAGAGTGTTTATTCGTTTAGAACGCCTTTGGTTTTCTGTTTGGCTTCAGGCCCTTGTCAGAAAATTTACTTGTTGAGAACACGGTAAGTTCATGATTGGTTTCAAGTGTTTATTTGTTTTACTCGCTGTGCAACTGTTTAACTTAGTGAGTAGGCTGGAATTTTCTCTTGTTTTTTGGCTCCGCTTCCGTCATTGTATCTTCAATGTTGAGAATGTGTCATAATTGATGGGCTTCGCACTTTTGTTAGTGTTCTTTTTACTTTATTCATATTAGGTTCGTTGGGTTTTATTAGAAATTAAAGTGTTTCCCTTTTCTCCACATTTACTTGGTTGGGAACAACAATCCGCACGGGCATTTCGTTGATCTGAGAGTGTCACGTGTATACTTTCCGTTTTCGGGAGAGAGGAGTGCTGTTTCCTGACCGGGTCTCCCACCTTAACCCTAAATTGCCGTTAGTCATTTTGAATTTTGTTTTCCCTTTTGGCTCAGTGTTGTTTTGTTGCTTGGCAAAACAATAAGCTACGGTAACGTAAGCTGTAAATTTATTCTTGCAAAAGTTGCACTTTTAATCGATCAAATATTCTATGTGTACATCCTTAGAAGTTTTGTTCTAATGGGTTAGGGTCGTCGGAGACCCGGTCAGGAAATGGCATGGCAGGTTCCAGAATTGGCTTTTTTCACGTCTATCCTAATGAAGAAATTGTTGTGAATTCAGGGAACCCGGAAGGTCAAGAGGAGAAACAGCAAGCCTCCTTTTAAGTTTGGCAAGTTAATAAAGGGTGGTCGGTTTTTACATGCGAGGAACAAAAAGATTAGTGAAATAAAATAAAATAAAAATCTTCCTCTTTTCATGAGTTACACCTCGGTTGATGGAGAGCTGTAGCGCTTTAATGCGGGTCCCTTGGAAAATTCATGTGCTTGTGGCTATTGATTATGTTGTTCCTCCTCTTAGTGTATAACGTTTGGAATTCAGGTCTTAACCTGTCAGTATCCTTCAATTTTAACGTCATGTTTTTTACTACTAGCAGTTCAGTGAAGGTTGTTTTTAGCGGAGCCTGCGGGCAAAGCCCGCCAGCGGAGCTCCATTGCTAAGGAAATTTGGTAACCTATCAACCTATCGATCCGAGAAAATTTGGTTGTGGCGTAATAGTCACGTGACCGTCCGTCCGTACGTCCGTCCGTCCGCACAGACCCTGCGGGAGGGGGAAGGCAGTCCCAAGACAACCCGACGGGGGCAGAGAATGCCATCTTTAATTTCTTGGCGGGAAATCGCGCGATGCTTTTGGGCAACCGGCGTTTTTCTTGGCGGGAAATCGCATGACCATCGTCGCTTTTTAAAGCTTAAGCTTCTTTAGCAAAACGATTTTTCGAGAGTACTGAAGTTTTATACTTGACAAAAAAACATCTAATGTCTATAAATGGAAAGAAAAAGTTCAAAAGAATACTGGTAGAAGGCGAAAAGTTCAAGTTTCGAAAGCTGCCTTCAAAGGACTTCACCGCTTTGTTTTCTTCACGGCGGAGAGTTTGCCCTGTTCTGAAACACAAACGAGTAAGTGAAGTTTTTAAAGGGTCTAATGCGCCGATCAATTCGAAAGTTCAACATCCCCCCCCGGGCAACCCCCCGGGCATTTGAACTTTTGAAGATTGGCTTGTTCAAATTCTCTCCCCTCGGGGCAAGAAAGCCGTTCAAATGCCCCACCAATTAGTACTGAACTGCCTCTCCTCAAAGACAAATTTGGTCTTCAATCAAGCACTTTACATGCCTTTCAGAGAGAGATATGCCGTAATGACACCTTCAATCTTCTTTTAAAGACCCTTTTCAAAGAGTTGTTTACTAACAAAGGCGAAATTCTATCTTGTAAATCCGTCAGACCCCGCAAAAACCGAAAAAATTCACAGGCCTATTACGTCAGAACAAGAGATAAATCCGGTTCAAATTCCCCACCCTTTCAAAGAAACGTTCAAATTCCCCCCTCCCAGGGCACGATGTACAGTCAAATGCCCGGGGTATGCCCGGGGGGGATGTTGAAGTTTCGAATTGATCGGCGCATAAGGAATATGATTTTGAGTATTACGGTGAAAGAAATTATGTTTTGAGATGGAAATTTGATTTATGTCATTAGAAATGTGTCATTTGCTTTTGACTTTAAAACATTATTAGAAAACGAGCTCAGATTTGTGACAGATTCTTGAATATTTTGCCATGCTCGGCCGATTTCACTCGCGTGGACCGACCCACGATTTTGGAAGTGTAACGCAAGCTGCATTTAAGTATAAACTTACGGGTTTTCGAGTAAACTTTTTTCAAAAATGATTTCTCTGTCCATTATTTGGTGTTTGTTTATTCATAACAGTAGGTTTAAGCACAGTCGCAGGACAACTGCATAAGCTTTGCTTTCAATTTTGACTGTCCGGTCCATCTCTTTGTGCCTGACTCTCGATTTTCTTGTCCTAGAAGTCTTCAATAGTAATAATCTCTTAAGCGAATCAGTTGTCGGTTTAAAGCTTTTTTATCCCAAAAG
The DNA here is from genome assembly GCA_964017195.1 of Siderastrea radians. NCBI lineage: Eukaryota > Metazoa > Cnidaria > Anthozoa > Scleractinia > Rhizangiidae > Siderastrea > Siderastrea radians. Next base: position 31,721,987 of record OZ024898.1, read on the forward strand.
CTTCCGAAGACAGTTTTGTGCGTTCCTGAAAGCGCCTAACTTTATATAGGCTTACTTCGCATCCGCAAAACTTATGCCGGCATAATTTAAAGCGTGTTTGGTGTTTGCTTGTTTTGAATCTTGATGGTCTCTAGATAGACAACGAAATATAACAGTTATTTGAAAAACTATAAGCGAGGCAGTTGTCGGTTTAAACCTATTATACCCGAGAAGCTTCCAAAAACAGTTCTGTGCATTTCTAAAAGAGCTCGAATTTCAGACAATTTACAGCCGCAAAACGTATGCCATAGAGTTACGCATGTTTGGTGTTTGTTTGTTTTCAATCTCGATGGTCTCAAGTTAGAGAACGAAATGTAAGGGTTACTTAAGTAACTATAAGCGAAGCAGTTTTGAGTTTAAAGCTATTTTATCTGGTAAGTGATGTGTGTTCCTCAAAGTGCTCGAATTTTTTGGCGCCTGCTAAAACCTACGCGACATTTCTTCGATAAGTTTATTACAAGTGCTTCGAAGCTCCCCAGATCCTTTCTTTCGGGCAATCCCAGTAAAATGCCGGTGAAATGTGAGTATAAATTTTTGACCAGACTAATAGTGGCAGTTCATGTTATTTGTTAACATCCGAACGCGATGAAGATAACCCATTTAAAAAGTCGAATAATTTTTATTTTGTTTTTGTAAATGAGCGCCGTTTCAAGTTCATTCAAGCGAACAGCCAATAATCCAAGGAGATTTGACAAGCCTTGACAGTTAATGATAGGATATGGAAACATTGCAAACACCAAGCAAGACGGCTCGTGAGTAAAATGTATTCAGTTTGATGCCCGAAAAAAATTGAGTTGTGCTCAGCTTCTAGAATGACCTTTCAAGCTTGGTTTTACAGAACAGATCCCTAAAATATTGAAGGACAATTCGGAACACTTTCGGGCTTTTTGAGAAGCACTTTTCGAAGGCGAACAAGCCAAAAATGCCCCGAAATATATTTCAGACCGAAATGTTTCAGGACTATTTTTGAGAAACGAACACCAGTTTATTCCTTGGCGGCTCCGCTTTTAGGCTTGGCTAAATCTATATATTGTTAAATTGTTGAATATCGGAGCGATCGCGAGTCAAACGTTTGTGAACTGTAACTTAATTCCTTGAACATTTTCTATTGTTGTTTGCCTCTGAGGTTGGTTTGGTTTTCTTTACCTGTTTTTTTCGAATGTTTCATTATCACTTCTCCTTTGTCTTCAGCTTCTGCATTCTGTCTTTGACAACTGAGTTTACCAGTTTATTGTTGCACAGCGTTCGTAAAGGAAGAGCGAGAGTGTTGCCGATTCCTGCTTAAATATCTCGTTGAGTCTCGTTCCACGGGGACGTTTTGACGGAGCGGAAAATTTAAAGGAAAGCGAATGCAGTGGAGAGCTTATATTATGGCTGTTTCAAATTCACTTTGCGTTGCAATTTTTGTTTAAGTATGGTACCGATTGTATCATTCATTTAGTTTGTTTAGTTCCTTTGGGACGCTTACGACATTTTTGTAGTGTTCGGAACTACGCCGATTACAAAACAATCCTTGTGACTCTGGCGCAATTAATATTTGCTTTTTTAATGTGGCTCAGGAACAATTAGAAACCAAAGAGGAAACAAAAGAAGTCTTAACATGCAAGGGCTTGGTGGCGGGAACCAGGCTTGGTGAGAAAAGTGTAAATAATAAAAATATGTTAAGTGTACAAGTGGAGACGAAGAATAGTGTGGAGAAGCATATGCGGAAACTGCGAGCAAGTGGCTTTAGAAACCAGATCGCTCCTGAACCTGAGCTTACTAAAACCCAGAACGTTTTGGCAATGGTTTGTCAAGTAAAGATAGTGATATGGATATCGCACTAAGAAGTCTTCTTTTTCAACTAATTTAAACACGCCTATAATGTCCGAGGAACAGAGAATTTCTGATGAAAGGGAAAACTTTCACCTTCTTTGTTTTTACTTATTTTCATCATAATACTGATCAAAATTTAAAACAAACCCAGGAAATGATGACTTTACTAATTAAGTTCAAGCCAAGTCAAGGCTTCGATTTTGTTCTTCAAAATATACAAATGTGTATGGTGAACAATAAGCGCCTCTAACCAGGTGTAACAGGCGTGATCCACTTTCTTTTATCCCCATTTCTTTATTGCAGTTGCAGAAAAGTTGGTTTTCTGCCATTCGGCAGAACGTAGATATAAAGAGCAGTTAAGTTGTTAATGGAAAGAAACGTCCAACACTATTGATTACGATGTGGGGATGACGCAATTGCAGTTTTGTCCGGCACAGACTGAACTAAAATATTACCTAAGCTGCTGGATCTCTTTAGAAATATTTGAGCTCTTAAGATAAATAGTGCAGAAACTGAGGATATGTTCTTTAGTTCTTCAAAGAAAATGAGCTTAAATCTTTTGGCATTAAGTAGCCGAATGAGAACATAATAGCTTTTGGATTTATCTCAGATATGATCAAGACTGCCGGAAGAACAGATTTTCATTCAAAGACTTGGGTAATTTCAAAGCGGTATAATGCCTGGCCCTTAGGGGAACTATAGATAGATCTGCCTTTGCAAGGTGACAATGTTCAAAACTTTGCTTGTTCCATTAATGCTCGGAATTGTCCATTCCTAAAGAATTTAAATGAAAGCTGAGTTGAATCCACTGTTAGTCAAATTATTGTGGATAGCAGTGGTAAATGATGATTCTTTTAGGCTGGAATGGTTGTAGGCAAATATTAAAAAAAAATGGAATTTGGAATCGTTCACTACTGCGCCTGCTGGGGCCCACGAGAGGTGGTTTCATTCTTAACTGTGTGAATAGCTTTATGTCAGTATTACAAGATCTTTTCTAAGTTCTATTACGAACTCTTCTTTTAGTAGTCAGATTTCCGTGACACTTGTGCTTTAGAACGAGAGTGGCAAAATAGTATTTGGGGCGATGTAGCAGCTGTCGTAAGGTCTTCCGCGATTAGTCCGCTAAACAATAGAACAAACAAAAGAAACAAAGAACGACCGAGTATTTGGTAAGTTAAAGAAAACTTAAAGAGTTTGCAGCTGAATCCCAGGTAATTTATTCCACTGAGATTTGCGGTTTTATTCAAATTCGTAAGACTCTTTTGGTGACTTTTCAAACGGGACTAACCAAATGTATATTTTGACAGTGTGCAGGCTTTAGTCGCAATACCATCTCTGTAAAACAAATTCTTGCTGTACCCCAACACTTCCCCCGTTTGTTTGGTCTGGCGACAATATCTTCAATATCAAGTAAAGAAAGTAAAAGGTTTACTCATTGCTCGTGCAGAGAAAACAAAATTTCCTAAAATCTTTTATAAATTATATAAGTCATTTTAATGTCTCAGTTGTTCAGATGAAACAGATCGTCTTTTACCACTTTAAGTCATAATACGCGAGAGCATTTTAGTACAAAGTGCTTAACTCTATTCTCTACAATAACACCAGACTGTGTGAACAGGGGCTAAAGCAAAAGATCTGTCTATTTTTGCGAGGATTAACTGTTAACCTGGGTCCATCTCCTTTAACAGCGTTCCTATTCAAAGTCATTTGAATAGTAATATATTATGCATGCAGGTTAGAAGTCCGTGAAAATGGGTTCGTTATCCCCTTGGCTCTCTTCTATTGGTTTGGCGGTAATATATTAGCCGCTCCCTGGCGTCGATAGCACATTTTGAGGTCTTTCGACGGTAAAACACCACGACGACAGTTCAAATATCGCGACCCGCCCTCCCTCCCCTCGCGATCTGTGTTCGGTGCAGCAGCCCAAATGGCGGAGCGGGGGATTTTCCCTTCGAACGTGTTTTCTAATGCGTTATGGTTTCTGTATCCTCGCACCTCCAAGACGCCCGAAGGGAAAATCCCTCGCTCCGCCATGCAGCGACACTCTGTGTCGTTCCTGACTACGCCGGAGTGTTGCTCCCCATCTCTTAACCCAATAACAATGACCGAAGAAAGAATATAGTACTATCGTGGGGTGGTTCGCAAACATCACACAGACAAACATTACACAAGTATTTTTTAACAAACGGGCAAAAAGAAGTACTTTTTAGCAGGTAATGCCAAGATAAACGTCATTCACAATTGAGCATACAGCAAGAGCTGCAATTAGAAAGTAATTGTAAGCAAAAAACTTGTTTCGAAATTCAAACTGGAAAAAGAGCTGCAATTAGAAAGTAATTGTACGCAAAAAGACTTGTTTCGAAATTCAAACTGGAAAAAAAGTTTGTACATTTAATTTTGACCCTGATAACGCACCATATCGTATCGATATGTGAGAACATGTTGGGACCTGAATAGCTAATTCCGTGATGTGTAATAGTATCACGTATAATAATTTCATATCGTTGTCAATGCTGTCGTAACGGCTGTCAACGATTCATGTCAGGTCAAGACAGAAGGCTTTGAATAACAATGTTTACAGCGGTTTTTCTAGCCTGTGTACAGCCACCGGCTCTCCTCAAGAAAAAATCGGAGAGGGCACTTTCCGATTTTTTTTTAGGAAAGCGGGTGGCTGTACACCGGTCACGGTTTGTCGCGAGCTGGGAATTCCTTTTAAGTGAGTTTTCCAGGCGTATAGCAGCAAAGGTGTTTTATTCTGTTTCTTTTTTAACCACAATTCCGTTTATGCAGTCAGCTGTACTTCTTTCCACATTTATTTTTTGACCATTCATCTTTATTCCTAAACGATTGGCTCCCTCCCCATGCATGCACAAATAGAAGACACTCTTCGTCCACGCTAGAATTCGCCATTTTGTACAGGTGCCCACTGCCTTTTCCTCTGTTCCAAGTTCCAGGTCTTTACTCACTCACTCACTCAACCTCTTGGAGTGGCACATAAGGCCTCTTCCCCTGGTGCTGTGCCTTGTTGTGGCGGGGAGGCTTGCATGCCCTTACGACCCCTATAGCTATGTCAGCTGGAGCTTATGCTCCTGGAAGGTTCAACCATGCTGAATTGGTCTACGGGAGAGGGGCCAGACTAACTTGGCAGCGCCCTGGCCCTCCAGGTTGGGGGTTAAGCGCAGGGCTAACAACCCTGCTTGTAAAACAACCCATGTTACTGAAACCTCACTAGGAAAATCAAGCCACTGTCGTCCTGGAGGCTTGAGGCACTGCGGTGCTAGTATGAATTGCTCGGGTGAAGACCAACTGGGAACCCTTGCTAGGAAAGCGAGTTCCAGGTCTTTAAGGGACTTAAACTTCGCCCAGGCCTTCCCATGGCTACAGGAAGTGCCGACATTCCTTCGATTAGCGAGAATTGGAAATGCCAATAACAAGTAAACAGAAAACGAAAATGAAAGTTCGAATTGCGTTTTTCAATGTCTTACCAAAACGAAAGACGAAAAACGGAAATGGAAATTGGAATTCCGCTTTCCAATGTCGCGGGAAACGAAAAATGAGAATAGAAGTTCGAATTCCGCTTTTCAATATCGTAGGAAAACGGAAAACGAAAATGGAAGTTCTAATTCCGTTTTCCTGGGAGGTGGGCAAACGGAACTCGAAAATAGAATTTCGAATTCCGTTTTCTTATGCCGTAGGAAAACGGTTGGCCCTATAACACGCCTTAAGTTCGAATTCCGTTTTTCAATATCGTGGTAAAACGGAAAAATTCCTAATACGGCCTTAGTTTCCAAACGCAAATGAGTCTAGTAAAGCTAATTCTTGAATTTTCAGCCCAAAAGTTCTTGTCTTGTGATGCTTGCGTATTTCCTCCTCCACAACGAACAATATTTCCCCTCGATTATTTTCAGTTTCCTTTAAGCTGTCACGTAGGCAGCAGACCGTATAAATACAGACAAAATATCGTTTGGAGGCAAGTTTGAATTGAACGCAAACACGACCAGTTAACGAAGTTCTTGTTAGGGAAGCTGTCTTCACGAAGAAGCGAGAAAAACATGACTTTGAAGTTGGTGTTATTCTTTTTCTTTACCTCGACCATCTTGTCTTTTGTTGAGAGCCGTCCTCTTGGTAAGTAAGTTTATCTTTAATTTATTAAAATTTTAAGAGTTTTTCAGTTGAAATCATGTATATAACGTGATAACGTTGGATCGAATTCTTCCCGGAGTGAACATGGTGAAGTTTGTATCATCACTTTCATATCCTTTCCCTGAAATTCGATTCCCTTTCCCATATTTCCTTTAAAATGAACATGTCTCGTTTTTGTTGCTATTTCTTTAAACTATAGAAGAATCGTTTATAATCCTATTATTCCTAAACTTACTACTTGGAATTAAAGTGACGCTTTTATTATTAGCGTAATTCTTACCAAAATGTTTTCATTATTAATTACGATTATCCTGCCTTCTAAACAACTCCAAAATAAAGATAATAAGCGAGGTTAGCTTAGCATTTAAAAGCATATTTTGGTAATGAGGAACTATATAAATACTTTAAAAATGGACGAGTAACCAGGGTAAGACATAATAAGATTTTGAGCGTTCTCTGGTTAAAAATTTAAAAGTTTGAGCTTTCGATTGCCAGTCTGCAATCTTTGACAAGTGATGAATAAAAAGCGCGAACATTAAAATACATACTACAAAAAGTGCGAAAAAGAGAAATTATAATAAAAAACAATAAAAATACTTTAGTGGGAATAAAACGCTAATCAGAAGATCATAATAAAATTGAATATTGTCTAGATAATTGTTTCGCATTATTGTCTGCGTCGCTCGTAATTGCTGTGTGCCAGGATTCCAGTGTTTTTCTAACGCGGAAATTTCCCTTGTCGATCACATGAGCACTTTTAAAGTCAATGGAGTGGTCGTTCAACCATGCGTGTGTTGCAACGTTGGAACCTTTTTTAAAGCCGGACTTTTGTGTTTCTAGTATGTTCCTTCACTCTTGTTTTTAAGCACCTTCCAGTCTCTCCAAGATAACTCCACGGACAGTCGGAACACGGAATCTTGTAAACAACATTTGTTTGTTGATCAACCGGTGGTCTTGACTTGGGGGAAACAAATTCCTGTTGTAGGGTTTTTAGGGGTCTGCTTGTGGTTCGGATTCCGTTATTTCTGAGTAGTCTTGAGAGTGGCTCGGTTAGACCTTTGATATATGGTAAAACTGCGAAACCGCTATCTGAGTTTGAAGGGTCGGCCCATTTAAAGAACATTCCAACTAACTCTTCTGGGGATGGTGTAGTTTCAGGAGGTGGTTTCTTCTTCAGGACGTTTGATATGAAAGACGGGGGGTAGCCATTTGATTCCAGGGCATTTGAAACGTAAATCAATTCTTTTGATTTACCCGCAGAGGTGCTTGGTAGGTTAGAGGCACGATTCAGGAGAGTGGAGGCAGTACTTATTTTGTGTTTCTTCTCGTGGTGTGAATAAAAATCCAAGTACCTGTCCGTATGAGTAGATTTTCGGTAAACATCAATAGTGACAACACCATCCTTTCTGGATACCAGGGTGTCCAAGAAGGATATCTGTCCATTGTTCTCTGTTTCAATAGTGAAAGAAATCTTCGGGTCGATCGAGTTGAGGGTGTCATGGAAGGTTGAGACGGAGCACGAACTATGGAGAAGACTACTTATAAACTTGAAGCCCACCACCACCATTTACGTTTCGCACACAAAGCGATAGATCAGCAATGGATTCCCAAGTCGCTAAGGTTTAAACCTCCTGGAAGACACCCGATATTCGAACAAATCATGGAGAGGGCAAGTAAACACTGCCTGAAAGCGAGAATCTCTATTTGCCACAGTCAAATCCGAACCATGAAAACGTTCCTTGATGAGTCAACACGACGGCTTTCAAGTCTAGTCAGCGATGACATTTCCTCTGGGATGTCCCAATTCCTAAAACACAGATCTCACTCAGTCCGTACTACTATTGAAGCAAGACATGCCAAAAAGTTCACAAATCTCAGTAAGGAAACAGACAAGAACCAATCCACTCCTATCAACAAAGATAACTGGGTAGTTAATCTGTCCAACAAACCACTCTCCTCGGATGAACGCTCCATTCTCGATAAAGGCCCGAAATTTGCACCAACCCCACGGAAGATCCCAACCAAAGATATTGTCGCTGAAGTCGAAGCAGCCATTGTCCAACTTCCTGACGACACCAAAGATGCTATACGAACATCCACAGCCTCAATTCTCCACAGAGCCCGTCTACCATTACATAATAACATCTCAAAAGCTGAAAGAAAAGCACTTAAAAGTCTGAAGGAGGATGACTCTCGCCTAATAATGAAAGCTGACAAAGGCAACTGCTTTGTTGTTATGGACAGATCTGATTATAACGAGAAAATGGAAGCTTTACTCAGTGATCATCTTACTTACCAGGTGGTTCTGAAATCTCCATTCGCCAAGATCGAAAGAGAACTCAATCACAGGTTACTGGACCTTAAGAAGAAGAATAAGATCGACGAAACGACCTATCGTAAACTACGATCTACTGACGCTGTTCCACCCGCCATACGAGGTTCAATTAAACACCACAAGCCAGGTTATCCTCTTCGGCCCATTGTTTCATGCATTGGCTGAGCTCTCTATAACACATCTAAATTTCTCACTGACATCTTGGCCCCCATCCAGAATTGCAATGGTTACTCTGTCTCCAATTCAATGGAATTCGCTGCCCAAGTCGCTAACCTAGAAATTTCTGATGACGAAGCCATGGTATCGTTTGATGTGGTCTCACTCTTCAGAGCTATTCCTGTTGAAAAAGCCTGTGAATATATCCGAAAAAAGCTCAATGAAGACACCACTCTACACTTAAGAACCAGTCTCACCTCTGATGAAATCATATCCCTCCTGGATTTCGCCCTATCAAACAACTACTTCGTATACAATGATTCTATTTACAAACAGATTCACGGTTGTGCGATGGGTAGTCCTGTCAGCCCCGTCGTTGCAAATCTTTGCATGGAAATAATTGAAGAATCAGCTATCTCTGCTTCCGCAACTCCTCCAAAAGTTTGGAAACGCTATGTTGATGACAGCTTCGTCATTATTAAGAAAAACTCCGTCTCAACCTTCCATGACACCCTCAACTCGATCGACCCGAAGATTTCTTTCACTATTGACTACAGAGAACAATGGACAGATATCCTTCTTGGACACCCTGGTATCCAGAAAGGATGGTGTTGTCACTACTGATGTTTACCGAAAATCTACTCATACGGACAGGTACTTGGATTTTTATTCACACCACGAGAAGAAACACAAAATAAGTACTGCCTCCACTCTCCTGAATCGTGCCTCTAACCTACCAAGCACCTCTGCGGGTAAATCAAAAGAATTGATTTACGTTTCAAATGCCCTGGAATCAAATGGCTACCACCCGTCTTTCATATCAAACATCCTGAAGAAGAAACCACCTCCTGAAACTACACCATCCCCAGAAGAGTTAGTTGGAATGTTCTTTAAATGGGCCGACCCTTCAAACTCAGATAGCGGTTTCGAAGTTTTACCATATATCAAAGGTCTAACCGAGCCACTCTCAAGACTACTCAGAAATAAAGGAATCCGAACCACAAGCAGACCCCTGAAGACCCTACAACAGGAATTTATTTCCCCCAAGTCAAGACCACCGGTTGATCAACAAACAAATGTTGTTTACAAGATTCCGTGTTCCGACTGTCCGTGGAGTTATATTGGAGAGACTGGAAGGTGCTTAAAAACAAGAGTAAAGGAACATACTAGAAACACAAAAGTCTTTAAAAAAGGTTCCACCGTTGCAACACACGCATGGTTGAACGACCACTCCATTGACTTTAAAAGTGCTCATGTAATCGACAAGGGAAATTTCCGCGTTAGAAAAACACTGGAATCCTGGCACACAGCAATTACAAGCGACGCAGACAATAATGCGAAACAATTACCTAGACAATATTCAATTTTATTATGATCTTCTGATTAGCATTTTATTCCCACTAAAGTATTTTTATTGTTTTTTATTATAATTTCTCTTTTTCGCACTTTTTGTAGTATGTATTTTAATGTTCGCGCTTTTTATTCATCACTTGTCAAAGACTGCAGACTGGCAATCGAAAGCTCAAACTTTTAAATAAATACTACTTCTGCGCTTACAAACATTTTGACTTAAATTTCTTACGAATGTTTTCTGTCCTTGGTTAATATTTAATGTTCATAAATTGCAGATGATATTTTGATGAATGAACGAGACGAATTTATCGACTGGCTGCTTAAAGGTATATCATAGTTAATTCATTCAACTCCGTAAGCCTACAACGTCTGACACTATCTGGCAGCGTGAGACTGGGGTCACTAGGGGCCGGATTAGAAGCCCCCTGTGGCCCTGAGGCTACCCCACGTGGATCCTTGCACGTCTACAGGGTAACAACCACCCTCCCGCCCCTCTTCTCCCTTCTCCAGCCCCTTTGATGTAACATCGAGAGGCTGTTGTGCATTTTCCACTGTTATTATCGGAGTTTCGTCATCTCATTCAATTTGACGTGGTATTTCCAGTCTATTATCGGCCTTTCAAAGGTTGAGTGGCTGGCTCGCAACAGTTTTTTTGGCCTTGGAGTGTATCTTTTGAAGTCAAAATTTCGCATAGAAGGTAAACTTCGATTTCCTTAATACTACACCACCTTTTCAACATATGATCAAAGTTTATTTTCTCGCTGGTTTCCTAGCAACAGCTGTCACCATAGCAACGGTAATGGACAACCCCTCATTTTAAATAATGTCGAATATCTCGAAAACTAGTCAGACACTTTGTGACGAAACTTGAACTATTTGAACTACTCAACCTACACAACTTGTATGCGAAATTAGGGAAAAATCTGTAAGAGCGTTTTCGAGTAAATCATGATTCATTTTTTACGGGCTGATTTTGGTCATTCCTGCAATTTTCTCCAATATTTCAAGAAAGATAAAACTTAACACTTTCTCTTTTCAGTTGAAGGATCTTTTATGATATCAAAGCATTTTTAATGTACATTGAGCTTCCTAGGTGGCTGCGATTTTAAGATATTTATATTTAAAAACTGCTAAAATGCAGCACAAATCAGCCAAAAAGCTCGTAATTTGCATAAATAGGAATATTTCTTAATTGCCCTTACAGTTTTCTCTCTTAAACTGATTGCCGTTAGAATAACAATTCTTTTCGATGTTCCAGTGAGTTTTAGGCTGAATAAACATTTCTGTTATTAGATAAGAAGGCTGAATCTCGGTCAAGTTTCAGTCGTTATTAACTTTCAACGAGCAACAGTTTTATTTTGTTTTTCCTGGTCTATTTCACGGTTATTCACGTGCAATGAATATTTATACACGCTGCGCTTGTGTCCTCTCGTGCATTTATAATTCCTTCTCATAATAATAAAAAATCTTCGTCTTCTGAGCTTCTTCCTGAAGACTCTTTTCCATTATTCTTTAAATACTGACTGACGTTTTAGCATTTTTAATTACGGATTTAATTACACTGGGGCCGAAAAATGAAGACAAATAAACGAATATATATATCTTTTTTATTATGAGAAGGAATTATAAGCGCACGAGTCATTGCGAGAAACAAGAAACAAAATAAGCCAGTCCGGATGTTTTCGGCGCTTCGCATAAACCCTGTTTCTACAAATTGCATCATTCAGGAGCTTGTTTTTTTTAATAATTCTTTTTTTCAGAAAACAAGGCGAGAGATGAGAATGTCCATGGCCACATTGTACGTGTGAATGAAGGACATGACGAGAGCCGCAGGGGATCAGGGGAAGACATTCCTATTGAAGAGGAAATAGTAGCTGTCAATGAAGGTAAAACAGCTGGTTGCAATTGATAGAGACGTCTCGCAACTAGATCCTTTTTCTTCGCTAGGGGTCCATTATAGCCCCCCACGCGGTCGTTTTTAGGGGAGTCGTGTTACCCTCCTCCCCAAAATACGACTTCCCTAAATGCGTGGGAGGCTAGGTCCATTAGGGCACAGAAAGAAACAAAGAATCTGGGAACAAACTTGTTTGGCAACTTAATGGACAGAAAATTTATTTTACACTTTTCGACAAATTTTCTTAGAAATTGTGTAATTTTGATATTCAACCACATTTTAAGGAACACACATTTGGCTGCTATTTCAAGCAGCGAGCCTCTAATTTCCTATGGAAATAAATAAATGTTAAACTCTTTCAGATCCTAACAATAGACCCGGATGTGCGCAGCTGTTCGAGGGAGACTTGTGCCTAGATCCTGAAGACAAGGCTGTGGTTAATCACGTCAGACACGAGACTGACCTGAGGAGAAAGAGAAATGTCATGCGCAACAGGAAAAAGCTGTGGCCTAACAAAGTCGTGTATTATTCTGTGAACCAGAACTTAAGTAAGTTAATGAAACTTCAGTGCAATACGCAAAGTGTGACAGCTTCTAATAAGGAATGGACCATGTTTTTTTCAATGAAGTAGGGTGTTAACAATTTTTTAGCCTGAATTTTTTTTCGTGGCTAAAAGCTTTGTAGAAATGTTCCTTTTGCTAGTTTCCAAGACATTTCTTTGTTTTCTTCGGCTGTCGCTTGGCAGGCTTCTTGATTAATAAATCCACAGCTATCTACATTGTCTAATAATAACAATCTTTTATTAGGAAGCTCCATCACTAAAAGTGGTTTACATAGAGGTCCTAACACTTGATATATATTATATAATGATACAATTAAAATCTATAAATTAGAGCTAAAACCGAAATATTTAAATAATTACAACATATACACTACAAGGATTAAAAAAAAATCTTAATTATAAAAAAATACTTAATTAAAAAAATACTTAATTAAAAAATACTTAATTAATTGTATCAGTACAATACAACATGAGGCCAATATTAATTGCCCAGTTCTGGAAATCAGTTCAAGTTGAACTAAAACGAGAACATTTTACAGCCAGCACACCCAAAAGAAAGCACACGGTACACACACGCTTGCTTTAAACAAACAATCTTAATTAAGTCACTTTTCAATTTCATTACAGACCATTCGCGACCAAAGATCGATGATGCTATTCGAAGGTTCCATACCAAGACTTGCTTGAAATTTCGCGAAGTCGATGTGTCTTACCGAGGAGACCATATCAAGATGTTCAAAGGAAACGGGTGAGAAACTTATGCTACCCACAATTAATCCCCACCCGGGGGCACATAACCCATCTTTGGCCATAGGGCTGCCGCTGAGGGTTTGAAACCCGGTCTGACCCTGTTTAGGACATAAAATACCTACCCTGTTTAGGACAACATCCTTAATTTTAGTCCATGTGTAGGACAAATGACAAAATACACATCCTGCTTAGAACAAACACATAAAATTATTTACCCTGTTTAGGACAAAGAGGCCAAAAGCCATACCCTGTCCAGCGGGAACATCCCCCTATAGGCCATATAAGGAAGCACCCCCCCCACTTCCCCAGGGCAATTAACAAATCTGTTATAAAAACCTGAGTACAAACGGAAGTGAGAAATACCTTGGTATCAGTCTAGCTGTTTCAAAATTGTGCATGCTCTTCATTTTGCTGACTCTGAAACATTAGTAAAGTTCGGAAATGTCAAGAATCTATAACAGTCACGGTATACTAATTTATTTCTTTTGTTAAATCTACACGGTGTCAGTCAGTCAGTCAGTCACAGTGTCTGTCTGTTGATCGGTCCGTCGGTCGGTCAGATCGCCATTCAGCCAGCCAATCATTTCAGTCAGTCGGTTATTCCGTCAGTCATTCAAACAGCCACAACTCTGTCAGATCGACTAAAAAAATGAGTCGGCCAGTCATTCAAAACGTCATTCAAACAGCCAGGTCAAACTTAGTGCTATAACCATCGCCCTTTTTTTAGATGCTGGTCAAAGATGGGCCGCTCCGGGGCCGTTCCGGCGGGGGTCAATCGCTTTCCCTTGGGAGTAGATGTGAGTACGTTGGCGTCGTTTTGCACGAGCTTATGCATGCTATCGGTAAGTACAGAATAACTTTATTAAAGTGTCAGAGTGAGTATTTAGCTTGTAACAGTTCAGGCATATTGAAATTTGAGCCAATCAGATTCCATGATAACTTAAGCCAATCAGGTTAAATGTTTTATAATGCTATTAAATCCACAGGGATCTGGCATGAGCAGAGCAGGCCTGACAGAGATCATTACGTAGAGGTTCTATGGCACAACATCAAACCAGGTCAGTATATAACGGATGATCGATTCTTCTGGGTTTTCAATTGAACATTACCAAAGCCAAAGCAATTACTCTGACTGAAACAAAATGAACCAATCGCAACTCGAGGCAAATACATGTAACCAGCGTCAAGAGCGGGAAAATGCGCGCGGTATTTTTTAAGCAAAAAAATAGACAGAACGTACTTAAGTAACACCCATTGAAAGGAAACTACTTATTTGCTCAATTTAGCTTTTATTTCATTTATTCTAACCTTCGCTTTACTGTGGAACTTTTTTTCCACCCAACAACTTAACGCAGGAGCATCAAATCGTTTTGTACGAGAAAAAAATTCCTCACAAACAAAATAAAACAAAAGCAAAGCAAACCACCCTATGCCAAGCCAAAGTAAATCACTAAAAATGCCTTTTTGACACTTACAGGTAGAGAGATCAACTTCAAAAAGTACGAGCACGGTAAAGTGGACACGCTGAACTTGCCATACGACTGGGATTCTGTGATGCATTATGACAAATACTTGTACTCAGTTGGCGGAAACAAACCCACAATCATTGCCAGAGGACAACCATGGAGAAAACTGAGAGGGCAGCTGAGAGGAACTTTGACAAAGAATGATATCAAAGAGATCAACGCATTATACGACTGTTAACTTAGATTAACTGTACCCCAGGGGAAAGAGACCTCCCTCGATATTTTATGTAGGAGGGTGTCGCACTGATCTTGAAACTATCATCCTTTTTACACCAAACAGAGAAAAATCCCGGTTTTACCCCCCCCCCCCCCCCCAAGTTATAGCCCCTTCCAGGTTACAGGCCCACCATATTCACAAAAAAATACTAGCCTAGCAATAACTCCCGATTAAATTCCCCCGGTTATATCAGCCCCCCGGTCTTAGCCCCCCGTTATAGGCTAGCAGTTTCACAACAAAATACCATTCTGACTATGCGTCCCGTTCATACCCCCAGTTATACCTCCAGTTATATCCAGTGGTTAAAGTCCCCCAGTTATACCCCCGGTTAGAGGCCCATCAATTTTGTTACAAAATACCATTCCTGTTTGATATATCGCTCCTAGATCAGTAAGCATAACACATCTCACAAAAGACGACTTTAAAAATTTAGTTACACTAAATCAACTTAGACATTGGTTTACCACCACCATATTTTGTTCTTCCCACGCAAAAACCCTTTTATAGGAACCTATATAAGCCAAGGCTTAAAACCCGGATTTTTACGGATTATGATATTCCGGTACCACATTGAAGTCTGATCTCTCACAAACTTTCCCTTTTCTTAGGCCCGGCAAAAATTCTACAACCCGTTTTAGACTGACTCGTACCCAGTCGCTATTTAGTTGGTTTATGGGCGGGAGAATGTTGGATACAAGAGTGGATAAGGACGAAACGTGCACTTGCAAATTCCCCTGTTCCAGACCTTCTCCGTCTTTTTTTCTCATTCAATTTCTGAATTTTTAATAGTGACTGGGTACGAGTCAGTGTTTTAGCCCAGTAGACATCTCTGAATAACGCAACGCGCATGCTTCTTACGCCACTCTTTAAGAAGACTCCTGGCCGGGTTGGTCACATTTGAACTTGAAGCAAAGTGCTGAAAAACGCTGACATTGGTCAGGGTTGCAAAATGCGGGCTTTTTAAAAGGGTGTCTATTTCCCGCAGGTTTTCCAGTTAGAAAAACAGAGCAAAAGGTTAAGCTCGGAGTTTTGTGATGGTTAAGATTTTTCTTTGCGTTTTTAGGCTACTGGATTTATTTTCTTTCTAAATTAAGTTGAGAACAAATTTTGTTTGGGCAAAAACAGGGGAAAAATTGCTTTGAACTCAAGTGCTAAAACCCCAGTGACGAGATTTTACATGCAACAGGCCTTCGGTCAAACTAGGATCTCATAACTGGAAGCGCACAACTGACACCATCATCATCATCTTCATAAAGTGTCGAACTACTAGCAAATTATTACACATAATTCACTAATTGGGGACACTGTAAAAAAACTACTCTAAAAGGAATACTATATAAACACTATATTATAGAAATACTGTCTACATTAAAAAGGCTGTTGCTGCTTTCCGACAAAATATACTATACTTTTACGTAGATAAATAATTTACAAATAGACATGTATTCGTGTGACGGTGTTTTCACAACCAGTTTATTTCTAGACTGAAGTTCCAGCGAATTCAGATTTACAGAGAAGCCTTGCTAGCCGATCGCAAGTTATCAGCCTACGTTATGAATCGTTACGAATCCGCCATTTTTGGTGGGATGTGGACTCATGCGCACCAAAGCTTCAATTTTCGCGCGAAACAGTAATCTTAAACCTGACTAAAAATAAAGTAGTCTGTGAAACCGACGTGACATATGCTTAGTATGTGAGTTGCACGATCCGGGTTATGGACCCCTGGTCAAACGGATGGGCATCGTCCAACACTGTTGGGTGCAACTTTGTTGTATGATAATGAACGATGTGGCCAAACGAATTCTACATCTTGATTCAACATCACTCAGAAGTCGGTTGATTAAACGCGTTTGCCCACCCTGTTTTATGTGACGTTGAATGTAAATTAACCCTTCAAGCCCTGATATGGAAATGCGTATTCTGCTTACTTTTCTACATACATTTCATTGGAACTA